>OX940878.1:78126027-78726406 GCA_954870665.1 Stratiomys singularior | reverse complement strand
CGTGCCGGTCTTTCTCCTCATCCAACCTGTTATCTTTCCAATAGCGCACTCGTCTATGCACTTCCTAGACAGAACCATTGCTATCCGCTACCTGACGCGTCCCCGGGTGGTGGATTGGGGGGACCCGTGGATCCAAAACTGTTGACCATAAGGATGACTACGGGCTGCTGGTTTATAAGGAGGTACTGGGCAGAGTGTCAAATGACAGCATTCAGAACTGCGAAGTCAGGCTGCTGCTGTGTAGGAAACTGCGTAGCACGGCCAGGCGTGGCGGCAGTAAGTTACAGGAGTTCAACCCTAGGAGATGCGGGGTGTACAGGTACACTCACATCAACGTGGGGTTGGGGTTGAACACACCCGGTAACTTGGGAAAACATTTAATTTTTGCGATACTCACATAGTCATATGTCTGATGTGAGTGTTTGTCCGTCCTGGTGATATCGAGAGAAAAAAAAAAAAAAAAAAAAAAAAAAAAAACCCAAGCCCAACAGTAAACCTGTTTCCTCGTCCCCTACGCCACGTCCACTTAGTAGAACTCTATCCCGCTCCTCGGGCTTTTGTGTAATAATTGTATCCTCACATCCTCCTGTTTTGCAAACCTCTTCCCCAACAAAATGGTCCTACCTTAACGGTGGACAAGTCCACGCATTAAAAATAAATGCGTCGGCCGAGCCGGTAAGTAGTTTAAGTATTTTAAGTAGTTTCAGTAGTTCAAGGGGCTAACCCATGTGGAACCCTGAATAGTAACAAAATTTAAAAAAATACTCGGTTCTGACCGGGGCTGGCTTGTCTGTTGATCCGAAGGGACATGAGCTCAATCACTTACGACGGCGGGTAGGCCTGTGTGGGTCGACCAGTCTGCCCAGGCGAGGACATGTCGGGGGCGGCGCCATGGGTGAGTTAATATGCAATCCCGGAGAGCGACCCAAGGTGTGTCGGTGTGAGCTCTATGCTTGAACGATCGGCAGTAAGAGTCAGTGGATAAAGTGTTAGAAATTGAGGGGCGGAAGTGAACCGCCATGCTAAGGAATTATTCTTCCTCTCTCACGTCGAGCCGATAACGCGAGACTTTCAGTTGAGCCGAAGGCGATACCGTGATGACGATATACGGACGAAGTGGTTTTAGGAGTATTCAAAGAAGTTATTTCGGCATTACCGAAGTCGGTATAATTGCGGACGGATGACGAAGGTCCGTAATGGGGATAAGATCTGGCTCATGGCGTGAATCAACCTCCCCTCAGCCTGTTGAGCCGGAGATGCGGCCGTCAGGTCTGCTGAAGGAAAACAGCAGGCAGGGCTGAAACAGGGTAATAGTTAAGGTAAACCCCGGCCACACCTCATCGGGCAGCCGTTAGTGTCTCACAGCCCTGTGTTCCTTTCTTTTTCTTTTGTTAATGGTGGCAACTTACGAGAGTTTTGTATGCGCTTGGAAAATTTTTAAATTGATTTTTTCAAAACCATGGACACAGGAACGATGGATGCGAAGAAAAAAACAACCAAACAACGAAAAACGAACAATTGAAACACCGGGGAGATGTGAACTCGTGTCTGAAAGCAGACATGAGAGCGCAGCGAAGGGAATGCAGAGAGGACGCCAACCCGACATCGCGGCGGCTTTTGCCCGTAGTCGGAAGATTGCGCGCACGCCGGACCGGCCCGTGGCAGACGAAAAAGCGCGAGAGACACCCATGTCAGCACAAGTGCCGAGGAGGCAAAAGAGCCGAATACGCCTAAATTTTCGCTGACGGAAAAGGAACAGAACTCAAAGAGTTGTTCCAGAGAAGGGGACGAAGAGACAGCGGACATGAGTTCCTTCACAAGGAAGCAGAAGTTACTTCGGACTCCGCCAGCAGGGCCAGCACAGATGGACAGCTCCAAGTCCCTTTCGGGCGTCTCTGCCCCGCTCATCGCAGGTAAAATACCTCGCAACTGTGACCCGAGCTCTGAGAGCATACCTCCGGTAGCTGCTCTCGGGCGGTCGGCCGCAACAAACCCACCATTGCGAACCTGACGGGACGATTTGTGGCGGAAAGGGGAACGAGGAGAGAGCTCAGATGAGTGCCTTTACACGAAGGACGAAGGTGCTCCGAACTCCTAATCCTGCTCAAATGGTACGCTCGAATTCCCTTGCGAGCACAACAGCGCCACTCACTGGCATTGACGGAGCACGCCGCGATCTCGAACCGAGCCTCAAAAGCATGCCCCTGGGAGATGCAGTTGAGAACTCGATCGCAATGGACCGGCTGGATGAGCAGGAACGGCTGCAAGAACTTGGAAAGGTTCTGAAGCAGACAATAGCAGCGAACGGCCAAAAGACCGTTAACAAGGGGGTTACGAACGGCCTCTTAGAGATGGAGGAACTCCTGGACCCAAATCGGCCACTTTCGACGCAGGTGGCTGAAAGCTGAGGCGGACCAAAATGTGAGAATGAGTACGGTGCTGCGAGCTGCAGAAAACACCGGTTGCTCCCAAACGGGTGGCCAGCAGCCCTATCGAAAGGGAGGCTGAGAAAAAGAAAAAGGAAGAGCCGACCGATGATGGCTTCAAGACAGTCCTCAGCAAGGCCGCAAAAAGAGCCGCAAAAAGGCTAACCCTCGACGAAAAGACCCTCACTAAACCTGAGACGTCTCGCAACCCTGGTGCAACCCAACTGGTTGCGCGTCCTGCTAGGCTTTAACCCTCAGAAGGAGCAGCCGGCTGATTCTGATACGAACTGCGTCCCTGGCAACCCCGCAGATCGCTAGCCAGCCGAAGGCGAAACGGCAGCGTCGCAAGAGGAGAAGAAAGAAAAAAGGGCCAGCAATACTAATCAAACCGATGGATGGCAATTCGTACGCAGAGGTACTACGCCAAATCAAACAGGCGGTCAGACCTGAGGAGATGGATACATCCATAAAAGCAGTACGACAAACGCGAGCTGGTGGCCTCCTGGTTGAATTTGGGCCAGACGCAGCCAACAAAGACTCTTTTCGCGACGCAGTCCAGAAAGCAGTCGGTGAAAAAGGCCAGCGTGTCCGCGCTCGAGCCAAGGGTGACCCTCGAAATCAGGGATATCGACTGCGTTACGGACGTGGCCGAGGTGGAGGAGGCACTGCGGAAGGAGTTCCGTACAGCCGGCGAAATGAAAGTGGAGGTTACCTCCGAAAACAGCAGGGGACAGCGAGTAGCTATAGTTGACCTCATCGAAAGGGATGCGAAACCAATTGCTAGACAAAGGAAAGGTCAAGGTCGGATGGGTTGTGTGCATAATCCAGAAGAGGGCAGATCCCATCCGATGCTTTAAGTGCCTCGGTTTCGGCCATAAGGCGCTGGGCTGCAAAGGACCGGATAGAAGAGGCATGTGCTACAGGTGCGGAGAAACTGGGCACAACGCCAAGGCGTGCACCGACACAGCATGTTGTGTGTGTCGGTGATTAGTGATTTTACTAAATTAATTGTAAAGTGTAGAAGAAACTTAATAAAATTTTAAGAATTAATCTTAAAATAGTTCGCGAGTGTTTTATTTCACTATTAGCAATATTTGCGAATAGCAAACAGGTCGCGCACCTGCTCAACGCGCAACAATATGGTTTTTTGGTCTCTGTTGGACCTGATGATTGAGGAGTCTGACTTGCTCGCATTGATTTTGCGTTTAAGTATTTAAGGAATGTTAGTTGTTAGTGCTGATATGGTGTTATGTGATTTTTTTTTTTTAATATAATATATTATATACAAAAATATATAATATATATTTTTTTATATAATATATAATTATAGTTCTGCTTTCGCTTCTTCTAAAAATTTGCCTAATTGCCAGAGGTGATTACTTTCATTACTTAAGTTGAAAAATTCATGCAGAGATCTTACTTTATTGAAAACATGAATTTCTTTCTTATATTAATGAATTTTGTACAGCTCAGTATTTGGTGTTCTAGTACGTCGTCATTCTCGCACCATCTGCATTTGTCTGTCGTCGTTATTTTTGCTTTCAGTAGTCTAGTTTTGTTGTAAGCTCTGTTCACAAGTACTCTCTTATGTTTTATTACATTGCCCGATATGTCTGAGTTGTGGAACAATGTCTTGTTTTTGTACACTAGATTTGTATAAGGCCATGGTGAGTATTTCAGCTTTGTGACCATCTCTTTATATTGTTCCATTCATTCATTTTCTATTTGGTTGTTGATTTTTATGAAAGGCATCATCCTATTCTACTCAGCGGCGGTTGGCTCTGTCAAACTCCTAATACCCCTACTACCATATCTGTCGTGCCGGTCTTTCTCCTCATCCAACCCTGTTATCTTTCCAATAGCGCACTTCGTCTATGCACTTCCCTAGACAGAACCATTGCTATCCGCTACCTGACGCGTCCCCGGGTGGTGGATTGGGGGGACCCGTGGATCCAAAACTGTTGACCATAAGGATGACTACGGGCTGTGGTTTATAAGGAGGTACTGGGCAGAGTGTCAAATGACAGCATTCAGAACTGCGAAGTCAGGCTGCTGCTGTGTAGGAAACTGCGTAGCACGGCCAGGCGTGGCGGCAGTAAGTTACAGGAGTTCAACCCTAGGAGATGCGGGGTGTACAGGTACACTCACATCAACGTGGGTTGGGGTTGAACACACCGGTAACTTGGGAAAACATTTAATTTTTGCGATACTCACATAGTCATATGTCTGATGCGAGTGTTTGTCCGTCCTGGTGATATCGAGAGAAAAAAAAAAAAAAAAAAAAAAAAAAAAAAAAAAAAAAAAACCAAAGCCCAACAGTAAACCTGTTTCCTCGTCCCTACGCCACGTCCACTTAGTAGAACTCTATCCCGCTCCTCGGGCTTTTGTGTAATAATTGTATCCTCACATCCTCCTGTTTTGCAAACCTCTTCCCCAACAAAATGGTCCTACCTTTAACGGTGGACAAGTCCACGCATTAAAAATAAATGCGTCGGCCGAGCCGGTAAGTAGTTTAAGTATTTTAAGTAGTTTCAGTAGTTTCAAGGGGCTAACCCATGTGGAACCCTGAATAGTAACAAAATTTAAAAAAATACTCGGTTCTGACCGGGGCTGGCTTGTCTGTTGATCCGAAGGGACATGAGCTCAATCACTTACGACGGCGGGTAGGCCTGTGTGGGTCGACCAGTCTGCCCAGGCGAGACATGTCGGGGCGGCGCCATGGGTGAGTTAATATGCAATCCCGGAGAGCGACCCAAGGTGTGTCGGTGTGAGCTCTATGCTTGAACGATCGGCAGTAAGAGTCAGTGGATAAAGTGTTAGAATTGAGGGGCGGAAGTGAACCGCCATGCTAAGGAATTATTCTTCCTCTCTCACGTCGAGCCGATAACGCGAGACTTTCAGTTGAGCCGAAGGCGATACCGTGATGACGATATACGGACGAAGTGGTTTTAGGAGTATTCAAAGAAGTTATTTCGGCATTACCGAAGTCGGTATAATTGCGGACGGATGACGAAGGTCCGTAATGGGATAAGATCTGGCTCATGGCGTGAATCAACCTCCCCTCAGCCTGTTGAGCCGGAGATGCGGCCGTCAGGTCTGCTGAAGGAAAACAGCAGGCAGGGCTGAAACAGGGGTAATAGTTAAGGTAAACCGGCCACACCTCATCGGGCAGCCGTTAGTGTCTCACAGCCCTGTGTTCCTTTCTTTTTCTTTTGTTAATGGTGGCAACTTACGAGAGTTTTGTATGCGCTTGGAAAATTTTTAAATTGATTTTTTCAAAACCATGGACACAGGAACGATGGATGCGAAGAAAAAACAACCAAACAACGAAAAACGAACAATTGAAACACCGGGGAGATGTGAACTCGTGTCTGAAAGCAGACATGAGAGCGCAGCGAAGGGAATGCAGAGAGGACGCCAACCCGACATCGCGGCGGCTTTTGCCCGTAGTCGGAAGATTGCGCGCACGCCGGACCGGCCCGTGGCAGACGAAAAAGCGCGAGAGACACCCATGTCCAGCACAAGTGCCGAGGAGGCAAAAAGAGCCGAATACGCCTAAATTTTCGCTGACGGAAAAGGAACAGAACTCAAAGAGTTGTTCCAGAGAAGGGGACGAAGAGACAGCGGACATGAGTTCCTTCACAAGGAAGCAGAAGTTACTTCGGACTCCGCCAGCAGGGCCAGCACAGATGGACAGCTCCAAGTCCCTTTCGGGCGTCTCTGCCCCGCTCATCGCAGGTAAAATACCTCGCAACTGTGACCCGAGCTCTGAGAGCATACCTCCGGTAGCTGCTCTCGGGCGGTCGGCCGCAACAAACCACCATTGCGAACCTGACGGGACGATTTGTGGCGGAAAGGGGAACGAGGAGAGAGCTCAGATGAGTGCCTTTACACGAAGGACGAAGGTGCTCCGAACTCCTAATCCTGCTCAAATGGTACGCTCGAATTCCCTTGCGAGCACAACAGCGCCACTCACTGGCATTGACGGAGCACGCCGCGATCTCGAACCGAGCCTCAAAAGCATGCCCCTGGGAGATGCAGTTGAGAACTCGATCGCAATGGACCGGCTGGATGAGCAGGAACGGCTGCAAGAACTTGGAAAGGTTCTGAAGCAGACAATAGCAGCGAACGGCCAAAAGACCGTTAACAAGGGGGTTACGAACGGCCTCTTAGAGATGGAGGAACTCCTGGACCAAATCGGCCACTTTCGACGCAGGTGGCTGAAAGCTGAGGCGGACCAAAATGTGAGAATGAGTACGGTGCTGCGAGCTGCAGAAACACCGGTTGCTCCCAAACGGGTGGCCAGCAGCCCTATCGAAAGGGAGGCTGAGAAAAAGAAAAAGGAAGAGCCGACCGATGATGGCTTCAAGACAGTCCTCAGCAAGGCCGCAAAAAGAGCCGCAAAAAGGCTAACCCTCGACGAAAAGACCCTCACTAAACCTGAGACGTCTCGCAACCCTGGTGCAACCCAACTGGTTGCGCGTCCTGCTAGGCTTTACCCTCAGAAGGAGCAGCCGGCTGATTCTGATACGAACTGCGTCCCTGGCAACCCGCAGATCGCTAGCCAGCCGAAGGCGAAACGGCAGCGTCGCAAGAGGAGAAGAAAGAAAAAAGGGCCAGCAATACTAATCAAACCGATGGATGGCAATTCGTACGCAGAGGTACTACGCCAAATCAAACAGGCGGTCAGACCTGAGGAGATGGATACATCCATAAAAGCAGTACGACAAACGCGAGCTGGTGGCCTCCTGGTTGAATTTGGGCCAGACGCAGCCAACAAAGACTCTTTTCGCGACGCAGTCCAGAAAGCAGTCGGTGAAAAGGCCAGCGTGTCCGCGCTCGAGCCAAGGGTGACCCTCGAAATCAGGGATATCGACTGCGTTACGGACGTGGCCGAGGTGGAGGAGGCACTGCGGAAGGAGTTCCGTACAGCCGGCGAAATGAAAGTGGAGGTTACCTCCGAAAACAGCAGGGGACAGCGAGTAGCTATAGTTGACCTCATCGAAAGGGATGCGAAACCAATGCTAGACAAAGGAAAGGTCAAGGTCGGATGGGTTGTGTGCATAATCCAGAAGAGGGCAGATCCCATCCGATGCTTTAAGTGCCTCGGTTTCGGCCATAAGGCGCTGGGCTGCAAAGGACCGGATAGAAGAGGCATGTGCTACAGGTGCGGAGAAACTGGGCACAACGCCAAGGCGTGCACCGACACAGCATGTTGTGTGTGTCGGTGATTAGTGATTTTACTAAATTAATTGTAAAGTGTAGAAGAAACTTAATAAAATTTTAAGAATTAATTTTAAAATAGTTCGCGAGTGTTTTATTTCACTATTAGCAATATTTGCGAATAGCAAACAGGTCGCGCACCTGCTCAACGCGCAACAATATGGTTTTTTGGTCTCTGTTGGACCTGATGATTGAGGAGTCTGACTTGCTCGCATTGATTTTGCGTTTAAGTATTTAAGGAATGTTAGTTGTTAGTGCTGATATGGTGTTATGTGATTTTTTTTTTTTAATATAATATATTATATACAAAAATATATAATATATATTTTTTTATATAATATATAATTATAGTTCTGCTTTCGCTTCTTCTAAAAATTTGCCTAATTGCCAGAGGTGATTACTTTCATTACTTAAGTTGAAAAATTCATGCAGAGATCTTACTTTATTGAAAACATGAAATTTCTTTCTTATATTAATGAATTTTGTACAGCTCAGTATTTGGTGTTCTAGTACGTCGTCATTCTCGCACCATCTGCATTTGTCTGTCGTCGTTATTTTTGCTTTCAGTAGTCTAGTTTTGTTGTAAGCTCTGTTCACAAGTACTCTCTTATGTTTTATTACATTGCCCGATATGTCTGAGTTGTGGAACAATGTCTTGTTTTTGTACACTAGATTTGTATAAAGCCATGGTGAGTATTTCAGCTTTGTGACCATCTCTTTATATTGTTCCATTCATTCATTTTCTATTTGGTTGTTGATTTTTATGAAGGCATCATCCTATTCTACTCAGCGGCGGTTGGCTCTGTCAAACTCCTAATACCCCTACTACCATATCTGTCGTGCCGGTCTTTCTCCTCATCCAACCCTGTTATCTTTCCAATAGCGCACTCGTCTATGCACTTCCTAGACAGAACCATTGCTATCCGCTACCTGACGCGTCCCCGGGTGGTGGATTGGGGGACCCGTGGATCCAAAACTGTTGACCATAAGGATGACTACGGGCTGCTGGTTTATAAGGAGGTACTGGGCAGAGTGTCAAATGACAGCATTCAGAACTGCGAAGTCAGGCTGCTGCTGTGTAGGAAACTGCGTAGCACGGCCAGGCGTGGCGGCAGTAAGTTACAGGAGTTCAACCCTAGGAGATGCGGGGTGTACAGGTACACTCACATCAACGTGGGTTGGGGTTGAACACACCGGTAACTTGGGAAAACATTTAATTTTTGCGATACTCACATAGTCATATGTCTGATGTGAGTGTTTGTCCGTCCTGGTGATATCGAGAGAAAAAAAAAAAAAAAAAAAAAAAAAACCAAAGCCCAACAGTAAACCTGTTTCCTCGTCCCTACGCCACGTCCACTTAGTAGAACTCTATCCCGCTCCTCGGGCTTTTGTGTAATAATTGTATCCTCACATCCTCCTGTTTTGCAAACCTCTTCCCCAACAAAATGGTCCTACCTTAACGGTGGACAAGTCCACGCATTAAAAATAAATGCGTCGGCCGAGCCGGTAAGTAGTTTAAGTATTTTAAGTAGTTTCAGTAGTTCAAGGGGCTAACCCATGTGGAACCCTGAATAGTAACAAAATTTAAAAAAATACTCGGTTCTGACCGGGGCTGGCTTGTCTGTTGATCCGAAGGGACATGAGCTCAATCACTTACGACGGCGGGTAGGCCTGTGTGGGTCGACCAGTCTGCCCAGGCGAGACATGTCGGGGCGGCGCCATGGGTGAGTTAATATGCAATCCCGGAGAGCGACCCAAGGTGTGTCGGTGTGAGCTCTATGCTTGAACGATCGGCAGTAAGAGTCAGTGGATAAAGTGTTAGAATTGAGGGGCGGAAGTGAACCGCCATGCTAAGGAATTATTCTTCCTCTCTCACGTCGAGCCGATAACGCGAGACTTTCAGTTGAGCCGAAGGCGATACCGTGATGACGATATACGGACGAAGTGGTTTTAGGAGTATTCAAAGAAGTTATTTCGGCATTACCGAAGTCGGTATAATTGCGGACGGATGACGAAGGTCCGTAATGGGATAAGATCTGGCTCATGGCGTGAATCAACCTCCCCTCAGCCTGTTGAGCCGGAGATGCGGCCGTCAGGTCTGCTGAAGGAAAACAGCAGGCAGGGCTGAAACAGGGTAATAGTTAAGGTAAACCCGGCCACACCTCATCGGGCAGCCGTTAGTGTCTCACAGCCCTGTGTTCCTTTCTTTTTCTTTTGTTAATGGTGGCAACTTACGAGAGTTTTGTATGCGCTTGGAAAATTTTTAAATTGATTTTTTCAAAACCATGGACACAGGAACGATGGATGCGAAGAAAAAACAACCAAACAACGAAAAACGAACAATTGAAACACCGGGGAGATGTGAACTCGTGTCTGAAAGCAGACATGAGAGCGCAGCGAAGGGAATGCAGAGAGGACGCCAACCCGACATCGCGGCGGCTTTTGCCCGTAGTCGGAAGATTGCGCGCACGCCGGACCGGCCCGTGGCAGACGAAAAAGCGCGAGAGACACCCATGTCCAGCACAAGTGCCGAGGAGGCAAAAGAGCCGAATACGCCTAAATTTTCGCTGACGGAAAAGGAACAGAACTCAAAGAGTTGTTCCAGAGAAGGGGACGAAGAGACAGCGGACATGAGTTCCTTCACAAGGAAGCAGAAGTTACTTCGGACTCCGCCAGCAGGGCCAGCACAGATGGACAGCTCCAAGTCCCTTTCGGGCGTCTCTGCCCCGCTCATCGCAGGTAAAATACCTCGCAACTGTGACCCGAGCTCTGAGAGCATACCTCCGGTAGCTGCTCTCGGGCGGTCGGCCGCAACAAACCACCATTGCGAACCTGACGGGACGATTTGTGGCGGAAAGGGGAACGAGGAGAGAGCTCAGATGAGTGCCTTTACACGAAGGACGAAGGTGCTCCGAACTCCTAATCCTGCTCAAATGGTACGCTCGAATTCCCTTGCGAGCACAACAGCGCCACTCACTGGCATTGACGGAGCACGCCGCGATCTCGAACCGAGCCTCAAAAGCATGCCCCTGGGAGATGCAGTTGAGAACTCGATCGCAATGGACCGGCTGGATGAGCAGGAACGGCTGCAAGAACTTGGAAAGGTTCTGAAGCAGACAATAGCAGCGAACGGCCAAAAGACCGTTAACAAGGGGGTTACGAACGGCCTCTTAGAGATGGAGGAACTCCTGGACCAAATCGGCCACTTTCGACGCAGGTGGCTGAAAGCTGAGGCGGACCAAAATGTGAGAATGAGTACGGTGCTGCGAGCTGCAGAAACACCGGTTGCTCCCAAACGGGTGGCCAGCAGCCCTATCGAAAGGGAGGCTGAGAAAAAGAAAAAGGAAGAGCCGACCGATGATGGCTTCAAGACAGTCCTCAGCAAGGCCGCAAAAAGAGCCGCAAAAAGGCTAACCCTCGACGAAAAGACCCTCACTAAACCTGAGACGTCTCGCAACCCTGGTGCAACCCAACTGGTTGCGCGTCCTGCTAGGCTTTACCCTCAGAAGGAGCAGCCGGCTGATTCTGATACGAACTGCGTCCCTGGCAACCCGCAGATCGCTAGCCAGCCGAAGGCGAAACGGCAGCGTCGCAAGAGGAGAAGAAAGAAAAAAGGGCCAGCAATACTAATCAAACCGATGGATGGCAATTCGTACGCAGAGGTACTACGCCAAATCAAACAGGCGGTCAGACCTGAGGAGATGGATACATCCATAAAAGCAGTACGACAAACGCGAGCTGGTGGCCTCCTGGTTGAATTTGGGCCAGACGCAGCCAACAAAGACTCTTTTCGCGACGCAGTCCAGAAAGCAGTCGGTGAAAAGGCCAGCGTGTCCGCGCTCGAGCCAAGGGTGACCCTCGAAATCAGGGATATCGACTGCGTTACGGACGTGGCCGAGGTGGAGGAGGCACTGCGGAAGGAGTTCCGTACAGCCGGCGAAATGAAAGTGGAGGTTACCTCCGAAAACAGCAGGGGACAGCGAGTAGCTATAGTTGACCTCATCGAAAGGGATGCGAAACCAATGCTAGACAAAGGAAAGGTCAAGGTCGGATGGGTTGTGTGCATAATCCGGAAGAGGGCAGATCCCATCCGATGCTTTAAGTGCCTCGGTTTCGGCCATAAGGCGCTGGGCTGCAAAGGACCGGATAGAAGAGGCATGTGCTACAGGTGCGGAGAAACTGGGCACAACGCCAAGGCGTGCACCGACACAGCATGTTGTGTGTGTCGGTGATTAGTGATTTTACTAAATTAATTGTAAAGTGTAGAAGAAACTTAATAAAATTTTAAGAATTAATTTTAAAATAGTTCGCGAGTGTTTTATTTCACTATTAGCAATATTTGCGAATAGCAAACAGGTCGCGCACCTGCTCAACGCGCAACAATATGGTTTTTTGGTCTCTGTTGGACCTGATGATTGAGGAGTCTGACTTGCTCGCATTGATTTTGCGTTTAAGTATTTAAGGAATGTTAGTTGTTAGTGCTGATATGGTGTTATGTGATTTTTTTTTTTTAATATAATATATTATATACAAAAATATATAATATATATTTTTTTATATAATATATAATTATAGTTCTGCTTTCGCTTCTTCTAAAAATTTGCCTAATTGCCAGAGGTGATTACTTTCATTACTTAAGTTGAAAAATTCATGCAGAGATCTTACTTTATTGAAAACATGAAATTTCTTTCTTATATTAATGAATTTTGTACAGCTCAGTATTTGGTGTTCTAGTACGTCGTCATTCTCGCACCATCTGCATTTGTCTGTCGTCGTTATTTTTGCTTTCAGTAGTCTAGTTTTGTTGTAAGCTCTGTTCACAAGTACTCTCTTATGTTTTATTACATTGCCCGATATGTCTGAGTTGTGGAACAATGTCTTGTTTTTGTACACTAGATTTGTATAAAGCCATGGTGAGTATTTCAGCTTTGTGACCATCTCTTTATATTGTTCCATTCATTCATTTTCTATTTGGTTGTTGATTTTTATGAAGGCATCATCCTATTCTACTCAGCGGCGGTTGGCTCTGTCAAACTCCTAATACCCCTACTACCATATCTGTCGTGCCGGTCTTTCTCCTCATCCAACCCTGTTATCTTTCCAATAGCGCACTCGTCTATGCACTTCCTAGACAGAACCATTGCTATCCGCTACCTGACGCGTCCCCGGGTGGTGGATTGGGGGACCCGTGGATCCAAAACTGTTGACCATAAGGATGACTACGGGCTGCTGGTTTATAAGGAGGTACTGGGCAGAGTGTCAAATGACAGCATTCAGAACTGCGAAGTCAGGCTGCTGCTGTGTAGGAAACTGCGTAGCACGGCCAGGCGTGGCGGCAGTAAGTTACAGGAGTTCAACCCTAGGAGATGCGGGGTGTACAGGTACACTCACATCAACGTGGGTTGGGGTTGAACACACCGGTAACTTGGGAAAACATTTAATTTTTGCGATACTCACATAGTCATATGTCTGATGTGAGTGTTTGTCCGTCCTGGTGATATCGAGAGAAAAAAAAAAAAAAAAAAAAAAAAACCAAAGCCCAACAGTAAACCTGTTTCCTCGTCCCTACGCCACGTCCACTTAGTAGAACTCTATCCCGCTCCTCGGGCTTTTGTGTAATAATTGTATCCTCACATCCTCCTGTTTTGCAAACCTCTTCCCCAACAAAATGGTCCTACCTTAACGGTGGACAAGTCCACGCATTAAAAATAAATGCGTCGGCCGAGCCGGTAAGTAGTTTAAGTATTTTAAGTAGTTTCAGTAGTTCAAGGGGCTAACCCATGTGGAACCCTGAATAGTAACAAAATTTAAAAAAATACTCGGTTCTGACCGGGGCTGGCTTGTCTGTTGATCCGAAGGGACATGAGCTCAATCACTTACGACGGCGGGTAGGCCTGTGTGGGTCGACCAGTCTGCCCAGGCGAGACATGTCGGGGCGGCGCCATGGGTGAGTTAATATGCAATCCCGGAGAGCGACCCAAGGTGTGTCGGTGTGAGCTCTATGCTTGAACGATCGGCAGTAAGAGTCAGTGGATAAAGTGTTAGAATTGAGGGGCGGAAGTGAACCGCCATGCTAAGGAATTATTCTTCCTCTCTCACGTCGAGCCGATAACGCGAGACTTTCAGTTGAGCCGAAGGCGATACCGTGATGACGATATACGGACGAAGTGGTTTTAGGAGTATTCAAAGAAGTTATTTCGGCATTACCGAAGTCGGTATAATTGCGGACGGATGACGAAGGTCCGTAATGGGATAAGATCTGGCTCATGGCGTGAATCAACCTCCCTTCAGCCTGTTGAGCCGGAGATGCGGCCGTCAGGTCTGCTGAAGGAAAACAGCAGGCAGGGCTGAAACAGGGTAATAGTTAAGGTAAACCCGGCCACACCTCATCGGGCAGCCGTTAGTGTCTCACAGCCCTGTGTTCCTTTCTTTTTCTTTTGTTAATGGTGGCAACTTACGAGAGTTTTGTATGCGCTTGGAAAATTTTTAAATTGATTTTTTCAAAACCATGGACACAGGAACGATGGATGCGAAGAAAAAACAACCAAACAACGAAAAACGAACAATTGAAACACCGGGGAGATGTGAACTCGTGTCTGAAAGCAGACATGAGAGCGCAGCGAAGGGAATGCAGAGAGGACGCCAACCCGACATCGCGGCGGCTTTTGCCCGTAGTCGGAAGATTGCGCGCACGCCGGACCGGCCCGTGGCAGACGAAAAAGCGCGAGAGACACCCATGTCCAGCACAAGTGCCGAGGAGGCAAAAGAGCCGAATACGCCTAAATTTTCGCTGACGGAAAAGGAACAGAACTCAAAGAGTTGTTCCAGAGAAGGGGACGAAGAGACAGCGGACATGAGTTCCTTCACAAGGAAGCAGAAGTTACTTCGGACTCCGCCAGCAGGGCCAGCACAGATGGACAGCTCCAAGTCCCTTTCGGGCGTCTCTGCCCCGCTCATCGCAGGTAAAATACCTCGCAACTGTGACCCGAGCTCTGAGAGCATACCTCCGGTAGCTGCTCTCGGGCGGTCGGCCGCAACAAACCACCATTGCGAACCTGACGGGACGATTTGTGGCGGAAAGGGGAACGAGGAGAGAGCTCAGATGAGTGCCTTTACACGAAGGACGAAGGTGCTCCGAACTCCTAATCCTGCTCAAATGGTACGCTCGAATTCCCTTGCGAGCACAACAGCGCCACTCACTGGCATTGACGGAGCACGCCGCGATCTCGAACCGAGCCTCAAAAGCATGCCCCTGGGAGATGCAGTTGAGAACTCGATCGCAATGGACCGGCTGGATGAGCAGGAACGGCTGCAAGAACTTGGAAAGGTTCTGAAGCAGACAATAGCAGCGAACGGCCAAAAGACCGTTAACAAGGGGGTTACGAACGGCCTCTTAGAGATGGAGGAACTCCTGGACCAAATCGGCCACTTTCGACGCAGGTGGCTGAAAGCTGAGGCGGACCAAAATGTGAGAATGAGTACGGTGCTGCGAGCTGCAGAAACACCGGTTGCTCCCAAACGGGTGGCCAGCAGCCCTATCGAAAGGGAGGCTGAGAAAAAGAAAAAGGAAGAGCCGACCGATGATGGCTTCAAGACAGTCCTCAGCAAGGCCGCAAAAAGAGCCGCAAAAAGGCTAACCCTCGACGAAAAGACCCTCACTAAACCTGAGACGTCTCGCAACCCTGGTGCAACCCAACTGGTTGCGCGTCCTGCTAGGCTTTACCCTCAGAAGGAGCAGCCGGCTGATTCTGATACGAACTGCGTCCCTGGCAACCCGCAGATCGCTAGCCAGCCGAAGGCGAAACGGCAGCGTCGCAAGAGGAGAAGAAAGAAAAAAGGGCCAGCAATACTAATCAAACCGATGGATGGCAATTCGTACGCAGAGGTACTACGCCAAATCAAACAGGCGGTCAGACCTGAGGAGATGGATACATCCATAAAAGCAGTACGACAAACGCGAGCTGGTGGCCTCCTGGTTGAATTTGGGCCAGACGCAGCCAACAAAGACTCTTTTCGCGACGCAGTCCAGAAAGCAGTCGGTGAAAAGGCCAGCGTGTCCGCGCTCGAGCCAAGGGTGACCCTCGAAATCAGGGATATCGACTGCGTTACGGACGTGGCCGAGGTGGAGGAGGCACTGCGGAAGGAGTTCCGTACAGCCGGCGAAATGAAAGTGGAGGTTACCTCCGAAAACAGCAGGGGACAGCGAGTAGCTATAGTTGACCTCATCGAAAGGGATGCGAAACCAATGCTAGACAAAGGAAAGGTCAAGGTCGGATGGGTTGTGTGCATAATCCGGAAGAGGGCAGATCCCATCCGATGCTTTAAGTGCCTCGGTTTCGGCCATAAGGCGCTGGGCTGCAAAGGACCGGATAGAAGAGGCATGTGCTACAGGTGCGGAGAAACTGGGCACAACGCCAAGGCGTGCACCGACACAGCATGTTGTGTGTTATGTAAAGCAGCAGGAAAGGAGACTAAAGACCTGACTCATAAGTTGGGAACCGGGAAGTGTTCTGTCTTCAGGGAGGCTCTAAAAGACGCGAAATCGAAACTACGATGACCCGAGTATTGCAAGTTAACCTGCACCGGAGTGTGGTCGCCCAGGACTTGCTGGATCAGACCGTGAGGGAAAAATCGATTGACCTGTTACTGCTCTGCGAGCAGCACCACAACAGGGACTCTCCAGATTGGTTCCAAGACGAATCTGGCACCGCTGCCATCTGGGTGCGAAACGGAGCCCGACTGTGTGTTGAGAGCCACCGCAAAGGGGATGGTTTTGTGTGGATTCGTTGCGCAGCTTCGACTTTCTTCAGTGTCTATTTTACACCGAACGAACCCTTCGCATCCTTTTTGAGCCGACTCGATGCGCTGGAAGATGCTGTTATGAGTACCCGAGGGCCCATTCTTGTTGGAGGTGACTTTAACGGAAAGGCAATTGAGTGGGGCATGCACCGGACTGATCCTAGGGGAGCGAAAATCCTCGAAATGGCATCCAGAACTGGACTCGTGGTCGTGAACACTGGAAACACACCCACCTTTCGCCGCAGTGGTTGCCAGGGAACGATCCCGGACGTGACATTCGCATCCGAGAGTTTTGTACCTACGGTACGAAACTGGAGGGTTCTTGAAGATTATTCGGCAAGCGACCACCAGTATATTTCATTCGAGATTGGAGCTTCTACCTCGCGTCGGCCATCGACCCGACCAGCACCCAAGGGGTGGAATCTCGGAAAAATGGACACCGAGAAGTTCGATCACGCGCTTTCAAGGGGCATATCTACCCCAATGGCTCCGGTGGGACCCGACCAGGCCTCGGCTGAAGATGTGGTAGACCACACTATGAACGTAATCACCTCTGCCTGCGGCGCTTCTATGCCCCGACGACGTCCACGACATGGTAAACCTGCTGTGTATTGGTGGTCTCCGGAAATTGCTGCAAAACGAAGGGAATGTCACAAGCTCCGACGTATGGTGCAGCGCTCTAAAAGCCGAGAAGAGGCATGCGCTCGCGAGGTTGAGTACAAGTCCGCAAGAAAACTCCTTCGTAGCCTGATTAAGAAGAGCAAAGCGCGTCGTTGGCAGGAGCTCATTGAGGACGTGAACAGAGATCCGTGGGGACTGGGCTACAAACTCGTAATGCGAAAGCTTGGTTCGCTACGAGCACCTTGCATTCTTGAAGCTGAAAAAATGGACGGCATAGTCAGAGCGCTGTTTCCAACCCACCCCCTACGCCAAGAAGCAGGTACGGAAGAAGTGCAATTCGATGGCCCTCCATTCACTGCCGAAGAACTGGATGTAGCCATGGCGTCGATGAAAAAGAGGAAGGCTGCGGGACCGGACGGAATCCCAGCTGAGGTGCTACAGATGGTACATCAGCGTGACCCTAACCTGCTGCTCCGCGCTTTCAACTGCTGCCTGAAGGAGGGTGTATTTCCTCATCGGTGGAAGGAGGCGAGGCTTGTTCTGATTAGCAAAGGAAAGGGGGACCCAGCGCTGCCGTCGTCATACCGTCCGCTGTGTATGTTGGACGTCGCTGGAAAGGTTCTAGAGAAACTCATCAGGGGGAGGCTCACCGACGCAATCAGAGCTGCTGGAGACCTATCCCCTCACCAACATGGCTTCCGACCAGGTAGATCCACGATCGACGCCATTACGGAGGTGACGAGTGTGGTCCGGAGAGCAGAGGCGGACCAACGATCAAAGCGAATCGTGCTGCTGGTGACACTGGATGTTAAGAACGCTTTCAACTCTGCGAGGTGGTCGGATATCATAAGCGCCCTGGAAAACACTTTCAGAGTTCCCGAATATTTGTTGCGGATACTAAAAGACTATCTGAAGGACCGCAGATTGCAATACGCTACACTGGAGGGGCAACGGGTGGTAGACGTTACATCAGGAGTCGCGCAAGGGTCCATCCTGGGACCGGACCTTTGGAATGCCTCGTACGACGGGCTGTTGAGGCTAAGACTTCCGGAAGAGGCGCGACTTGTGGGGTACGCGGACGACGTGGCGGCTTTGGTCACTGGACGGTCGGTCGAACAGGTTCAGCTCAAACTAAGCACGGTGATGAGACAAGTGCGCGAATGGATGACAAACCGTGGGTTCACCCTCGCGCTCGAAAAGACAGAGGTGGTAATACTAACGAAAAAACGAATTCCCAGAGTTCTTCCTGTGGTGGTGGGCGATACAACTGTTGAGTCCAAGAACGCACTCAAATACCTTGGTCTGATAATCGACTGCAACATGAGGTTCTTGCAGCAGATCACGGAGGCCGCGAGCAAAGCTTCAGCGAGGGTGTCGGCTCTAAGTCGACTAATGGCCAATGTTAGGGGTCCGGCTCCAAGCAGAAGACGCCTGTTGATGAACACCACGGAGTCTATACTCCTGTACGGATGTGAGGTGTGGGCTGACGCGCTTGACAAGCGCACGTACCGGAAGCACTTGGTCCAGGTACAAAGGAGAGGAGCATTACGAGTCGCTTGTGCGTACCGTACGGTCTCGGAGCCGGCAGTGATGGTCATTGCGGGCTCAATTCCCATCGTTCTCCTGGCGAAGGAGCGCAGCAGGATCTACCTTCGGAGGGCGGAGCAAGGAAGGGAAACTATTGCGCGCGAAGAGAGGCAAAGAACCCTGGATATGTGGCAGAGCACCTGGGAAAGTGAGACAAGGGGAAGGTGGACGGCACGTCTCATCGGAGACGTGAGAAAGTGGTTCAACCGGTGTAGAGGTGAGACAGATTACTTCCTCACCCAATTCCTCAGCGGCCACGGATACTTTCGATCATACCTCCATAAGATGGGAAAAGCACGATCTCCTGAGTGCTTGTTCTGTCCAGGATGTGAGGACGACGCGTTCCACACCTTTTTTATATGTGGGAGGTGGGCTGGCGAACGAGGGTTGCTCTTCGAGAGAGTCGGAGAGCTCTCGCCAGAGGCTGTGCTGGATGTGATGCTAGCCTCAATTGACAAATGGAACTGTGTGGCACATTACGTGCGGGTGGTCCTTCTCACGAAGAAGGAAATCTTAGACCGGAGGCAGGCACGGGGAGAGGAAGGGCTGCGTTCGCAGTAATCCTATCCTGCCTCCAGCTGAGAAGCAGGAAGGACAAACAAAAAAAATAACAAAAAAAAAAAAAAATTACAAAAATAAAATGTAAATAACAGGAAAAAAGAAAAAAAAAACAAAAAAAAAAAAGAAAAAAAAAAAAAAAAACAAAAAACTCAAAAACAAAAAAAAAATTAATAAAATGAAACAAAAAACTGTCCTCCCAGTCCCCTCAGCATCGATCCGAAGGCGCCATCAGGCGATGGAAGGGGGGGCCTAACCCGAAGATGTGACAAACAGTTCCAGGCTAGGTTCCCTGACAGGGGCGGTGTTTAGAGGGTATTCTGGTAGACAGGTCGGTACTGCTGCCAGCGAGTCCCTCACTGCGGATGTAAATGTCTTCATCGCCCGCCAAAAAAAAAAAAAAAAAAAAAAAAAAAAAAAAAAAAAAAAATCATCCTATTCTACAAAAGACTGGGTGCCTTCTCCTGTTATTATTGCTTCTTTTGCTGTACTGTCTGTGAGATCAAGTATAGGCCACTTGCTATCTTTTGGACTACTAAAAGTAGTAAAGATTTAATTTGTGTTTAATTATGCTTTGTATGTTTAGTTGTAAGAATTTAATATTTGTGCTCTTTGTTGTCATTAGGGGTTGATTATGATTTGGAATTGGTTTCGTCATTTACTGGTCTTTTTATGAGAGTTATTAGTTCCTTGATGCATCCTATTAGGTTATGAAGGTTAGTTGTGTTTATGGAACACATATTGGTGGTACTGGGATTTTTTTAAATATCCATCATTAACTGATTTATCAGTTTCTCCAGTTCAGTTGTTTTTGTTGCGGACGCCGAGGGGTGGTTGTATATCAGTATCATTTTATGGTTATTTGTTGTGTCTTGGCTTGGAGTTTGTATATTTACTTGATTTTGGTGTGCATACTTCTGTGGGGTTGATCTTACAGTTGAGGTGACTTGGGCATACGTCCTCGTCCTTAAAGTCTTGTTAACTGCTTCGTTTGTGTTCCTGTGGTTGACTTTGCTCTTTTTGTTAAGTAGAGGGAAGGACTCATCCATGTTATCATCGTCTTGTAGGAGTTGGAAGTTGTTTGTGTATAGAAGGGTTTTTACTTCTTTGATTGAGATATTTTTGATTGAGCTAATTTTTACTTCATCTTCATACTTCTTCCATTTTGGGCATTCTTTATTCGTTGCTATGTGTTCATTTGAGTTGCAAAGTATGCATCTAGTTTCTGTGCAATTTTTATCGCAGTCCGTCATGGCGCACTTGTGATATTTGGGAGTTTTGTCCTTGCAGAATTTCTGTATGTGTCCCAATCTGAGACAGTTTGTGCATTGTCTTGGTTTGTAGTAGAAATAGTCAACCTTTATTGAAGAGTATCCAAACAGAATAGCATCTGGCAGAGTTTCCCCTGAGAAGGTTATTTTGATTGTTCTGGTAGCAAGAAGTTTTTCTCTGTTTTCTGGGTCTCTTCTCTTTAGTCGGTTGACATCTTTAATTTTTATCTGGTCAAGTCTGTTTCCAAACTTGTTGCAGGGCAATGCCTCTAACATTCTTCTTCAGTGATTTCCATTGGGATGTCCCTTATTACTCCGTACCTAACTAATAAGTTATTGGGAATGAAGATGATGAGTTGATAGTCTTTTAGTAATGTATTGTTTGCTGCATTGTTTGCCTCCTTGGCTGATTTAAAGGATATTTTTATTTTATTGTATCCTAGTTGGGTGACATTTGCTATGTTTAATATTTTTATGGATTTGTTTAATGAGTAGAAGGATAGAGGTGTGAGTTTGATTGGTTCATTCTTATCATTGTATCTTTCACATACCACGTGGAAGATTTTCCTGACGTCGTCTTCTTGATATCTGTTAATGCTTTTGTTGAAATTATTACCAGCTGTTTGTACTGATAATGGTTTATCGTTTGTTTTATTATTTGTATTGAAGTTCATGTTTGTTTGTATGAAGTTTTCTATTTCTCATTCAGGGACCAACATGTTTTTATTGCTGTTGGGGTCGTTGTTGTTTGTGTGTGTAACCTCAAACCTTAAAGTTTCATTATTTTTAATATTGTCTGATGTGATTGGTTTCGAACTTTTGTTTGTAGTAGCACTTTCACTTTTTATTGCTTTTATGAATTTTTTTTTGGTTAGCTTCTTTCTCATCTTTGTCAGTGTTGTGTTGTTTTCTTTTCTTAGGCCTAGTGTCATTTAGCGTATTTATCACTGTATCTCCCGAGTCAAACTCTATTCCGTCCTTTTCGTTTACTTCTATTTTTCATAAGTTATTTGTAACGTTCGTTCCAACAAACTGAGCTGTACTCACCTGATGAAATTTTAGGAATGAAATCAAAAAATTAGACACCACTGGCACTTGGTAACACTTCGATGTGTCTCTGAGCTCTTAAATCTCCTTAATTTTTCCAAGATTGGAATGGAAAATTGGGTTAGGTTTGGATAAACCCATGCGGTTGCACCATGTTATTCGGGGAATCCCGTTATTTTGTCTGTTTGGCGGCCTCAAAATGGCTGGTTTTCGTCACTTGTTCACTTTTCAAACGTAAATGTTACTCCTTCCAGTGTTCGTCAAGAACTGAAGTATTTCTTTAAGGTAGTAGTCCGGTGTGATGGGTTCAAAAAATCCTTTTTTTTTTCTTTTACATTTTTTAATAGAAAAACCTTTCAAAAATATACTGTAAAATTTCTAGACCGAAATTTTCAATCTTTTCGAAGTTATAGCCACAAAAGAACAGCGCGTCGTAGTGTGTATGAAAGTAGTGGCTACGCCAGCGGCAGCTGCTCTTTCCGGTCCCTCTTATATTGTCTTTCCGACCTTTATTATTCAAAAACACGCAGGTATACTTAATAAATCAAGCATTTCCGATTGACAAAGACGAAATATAAGAATTTTGTACAGTATAACAGAAAGATTTTCAAGTAGTTCATCAGTTACCATTTTTCGCTCGACGAGTGCACATTTTTACTGGGGAAAACGTTCTGGAAATTGCTACCAATACGGCTGCCTGTATCTTTAATGAGGGTTTTCTACCTGTACTCAAAATTATGGAGGTAATGGGGGTCACAATTGGTCAAACAGCCAGGGACTACGCTGACACTGTAGACAATGCACCAGTTTTACGGGCGGAGAAAACTGCAGAAGCCAACAGTAAAGAGGCCAGAACTTTACACAGGGCTCTGAAAGCCGCTGAAAATGATAATTTTGAGATAACAGAAGGATTACTCTATGCACCAGGCATAGCTGATTGATTTATGTAAGTATGATTTGTTGTCAGAACTTTGAACGTGTTTTTCTCAAAGCTATGTTTTTAACATTTCGGGGAAACACTGACTAGAAAGTATTTAACCGATTTGGCTGAAAATTTAACTCGTTATTCTAGATACATATAGCTAAATACTAAATCTTTGAAACATTTATTTTTTGATAATTTATTAATTTTTTTAACAATTTTTTAGAAAAAAATTCGATTTTCAGTACCTTTTTTTCACAAGTCCACTATTTATTTTATTTATTTTTTTTTGTATGCATGTTATTGGTTAGTTCACTAGAGTCAACTATAAACAATAATAATCTCTTCGATTGTTTTATTTCTGATGACTAAGAAAGGCTGTGTGCTTCCCCGAAACCGCTCAACGTTCTTCCGAGGACTCCACTTCAACACAAAAAATTATGAATAAATCAATGTAAAATTGAGTAAAAAAAATTTTTGTTTTATGCTTGAAAGTAGTAACAAAAACATGCGAAAAAATACAAAACGATCGCATATTATTTTCCTGCTGAAAAAAATTCACGAAAAAACGTTGAAATTTCGGCCGTCACACCGGGCTACTACCTTAAAACTTGACATGTTAGTTCCTTCATTCAACTTTTACATTTTTTGAGATCACGGCATAAAACATGCAAATTCAAGGATAAACCGTCCACGTTTACTTTTTAATCATAGAATGCAATAAAACCCTCTTCTATTGTATCATTGCAGTTCTCAGTTAAATTGGTCAGTGACCAACTAGTTTTCTGCAAAACTTTTTTTTTTATTATTTGACAGAAGATGAAAAGTAAAAAGACATTATGAAAACAACAACGTTAAGTGGAGGTCATTTTGTAAGGAAAGGTTGCTGCGAAATAAATTTTCTCAATGTTGTAAAATGTCTTCAACTGTGTTTTACCCTTGAATGAAAGTACAATTAAAGATGAAATATTTTCAATCAATGACCCAACTTTATAATACATTTATTTTATATACTAAATTTACAGTTCAGCATATATAAGGATATACGTCAAAATCACCAAAGTGACGTATGTGGAATTATGAAATTCTATAAAAAAATTATCACGTTATGGAAATCCAAAAAATAATTGCAATGTACACTGTACTCTTAATTATTGCACTGTAACAGAAGCGTGCAAATATTCTCATTGTAATTAATTTTACGGGATTCTAAAGAGACAAGGTGTGTTATAATATAACATCATTCAGGGAACGCATTTAAGACCTGGATATTTTTGTTAAAAATATAAATTTAATAAAACTTATTTTGGAACAAATGTTGAATAAAATATATTTTAAGTTCAACACATGGTGTTCGGTTAACTGGTTTTAATAAATAATAAATATATTAAGAAACACTTAAACGAAAGTTCTGTTTACTGACTTTGGCTTAATTTTCATCGTGCATTTGTATTTTTTTTTTCTACAAAATTGTATATCGTGGTACTTAATTTTAATTATAAATGAAGAAGATACATTTTATCTTGAATTAAATAATATTTTCATTACGTTCACATAAATGATCCTATAAATGTTCCTATGAATGATCACGACGTTCACGAAATGACAAGAGTTTCGGAAATGACAGAGATAGGTAATTTTAGTATGAAAGAAACAACAAATGTTAAAGGAGGAACTTTACTTTTAAGAATTCAAACTGTTGGACTTTCGTCATATTTTATAAAGAAATATAAACTATGCTAAAAGTGAACTACTGCAGTAAACAGTTTTAATGAAATGTACTGCAAGTACCTTACTTTTGAAACCTTTAGATTATGCAATCATTACATTGCACATGTATTTAAAATCAGCTAAAAATTCTCATAAACATCCACATCATTGTCAAAATGATAGTTTGGATTGTGACTTGCTCCCTTGTTACTCTTGCTCGTATGTAACGAAGGACACATCTTTACAGTCATTGAGCTTTAAGTTCTCTGGCACTATTACGAACTGATTTTAGGAGTGTGACCTTGATTTCTCCCTCATCGTCCACACAAGTTCCAGCAATAGCAACATATTGGTAGCACAAATTCTTACATTTCGTTGGAACATTAATAATTGTTTCGGGACGTGATTTGTTGGTTGGATATTTACATCTGCGAAAGACGTATTAGCACCCATGTCTCGATCTTGTTCTTTTATATTACGCACTGTCATAAGATCTACATCTTCAAAAATAGATGAACTGCTCACGATACATATATGCACCATATATGCTCATACGATCAAGCAGCAGAGGGTCAACAGAGAATGGTTTACGGCAATGATCAGATGGAATTCGTTACAGCAAGGGTGGATGGTTGGTAGCCCACTTGCGCAGCTCCAATCCGCCCGCCATGAGCAAATCTTACACTAGTTAGCGCTAATGAGCGGCTTCACTTTCCGATGAACTGCCAGTCAGAAGATCGTCAAGAAGGACTTCCTCCAACAGTACGTGTTTGGCAGCAAGGTACTCGGCTCCTTCGTCAAAGGCTTATTGCTGAAGTATGCGAAGGGCCAAGGGAGTAGATGATAACCCATAGACTGTGTTCAGATGATATGATTGAATGGGGTCAGACTTTGAGAAACGCCATATGATACTCTGATAGTCTCTTTGCTCTGGGCTTACAAGAATCCGCCGATACATTTGTTTGATGTCAGCAGATTAACTGATGCAGTCGAAAACGTAGCAAAAGATTGGAGATCGTTGAGGGGCATGCATGATCGTTGAGTATCATCAGGTCGATGCACAGGATGATGCGGAATATAGTAGGGCTCATCTGGTGGAAGACAGGCTGACCCTGTCACCAGTTCCATATGGCCAATGTTTAAGTAATCCCGCGGAAAGCTATCATAAGCTTCTCACAGCTCTGGACATCGTTAAGACGATGCTCTAGACGGGTGAATTGACGCTTAGCCACGTTGATTGACACGCCGGGGTTCCGAGAGGGTAGGGGCAGGGCTACTATGTACCGACCAGTGGACGTGCGCGTGGTGGTGGTGATATATAGCGCCTTTATATTTATGTCAGGGTTTTTGTCGGCATGGAATTTGATTGCGGCCGATTTACTGGGGTTTAATTCCAGTTGTAGATCTTTACATATATTGTAGAAAAGGTTTACCTTGCTTTGTAGGTTTGTGAAAGTTTCTTTAATGTTTTTTCCTTTATTTATTATATTTATTTATTTATTATGGAAAAATTATCTGCAAATTGCAGTAATGTGGTATTTTCATCAGTTATGCTGTGTAGTCTGTTGGTGTATATGTTAAATAGTGTAGGGCTCAGAACATCTCCTTGTGGTATGCCATTTTTGATGATAGCCGAGTTTTCTCCTAAAGTTAGTATTCTGAGTCTAAGAAAGTTTTCTATCCAGTTAACGTAAAATGGTTCTACTTTAAATTCAGGTAAGGTTTGAATAAGTTTTTTTAAATCTACTCTTTCATATGCGTTGGAAATGTCACACATGACTACCATCAGTCTAATCTTTCTTAGGTTGTGTGGTATGTGGTTTTTATGGATGTTTATGTTTATGGAGTTTAATAGAATGGTTTTATTTAGGTGAGATAATGAGTTTATCATATTGTATTCTATCTTATCTGGACCTGGAGAAGTTTTGGTTCTATGATTTTGTAATATATCATGTAAATCATTGAGGGTAAAATTAAAAGGAGGGGGAGTATTTACAGTAATGTTTGTTCTGTCTGCTGAGTTCGGATTAGTGTGTTTGTTTTTTATCATTTTTAGAAAATTACTGTTGTTTTTAGAGTCCCATTGGGATTTAGGTTTAGCTATTGTGTTATTTTTGATGTTTCTAATAAAGCTCCAGAAATCTTTTTGATTCTGTGTCTTGGATATTTCTTGAATTTTGTTCTCCCATAGTGAATCTTTCCAGATGCTTCTTTCCAGATGCTCTTGGCCTAATGATATTTGGTGTAATTAGTTGAGCTTTTGAGTTTCAGAAAGTTTATCCAGGATTTCTCCTTTGCTCTCCATATTTTTTTTAAATCCTGATTCCACTAGGTCTTAGGGGAGAATTTGAATTTTTTATTATTTATTACATTGTATTTAATTATGTTGTGGATTTTAAGTATATTGTTTTCAAGGTTGTCTGACAGTGTGATATTATTGACTTCTTCTTTGATTTTTTTCCTGTTTATGGTTATTTGGTTTTGGATATTTATTTTTTGGTTTTCAATGTTGAAAGTAATGGTGATGTGTTCACTGTTTTAAATTTTGATATTTTGATTTTTCCAGTTTACGTTTTCGCAAGGGAAATTTGAGATGGTAATGTCTGGGCAAAATTTTAATGTGTTACCTTTGGTAGTGAGTCTGTGAAACGTCGGAATGCCTGTGTTGAGAATGTTCATGTTGTTTTTTGTTATAAAGTCTTTTAGGAGTTTTCCTTTAGTGATGCTAAGACTGTGGCCCCACATATGATGTCTCGCGTTTAAGTCTCCTCCTATAATTATGTGTTTTGTGGTTTTTATATGTTTGCATAGTGATTTGATGTTTGATTGAAAATCATTGTTGTTGGTGTCTGGTGGTATGTACATGGATATAATTAAAAAGTTTGGTTTGAGGTTTGTGGTTTCTACAGCTACGGCTTCTATGTTATCATTTATGAGAAAGGTCTTATACTTGATTTTGTTGTGTATGACTATTGCAACTCCTCCTCCTGTTTTGTTTTCCCTATGTTTGTAGATGATGTCGTAGTTGGTTAGTTTGTAAACGTTTTTACTTGTAGAGGTCCAAGTTTTTTGAAGGAGTGCAATGTCTATATTTAGATTGTTGAGTACATATTCTAGATTTAATTTGTGTTTAATTATACTTTGTATGTTTAGTTGTAAGAATTTAATATTTGTGCTCTTTGTTGTCATTAGGGGTTGATTATGATTTGGAATTGGTTTCGTCATTTACTGGTCTTTTTATGAGAGTTATTAGTTCCTTGATGCATCCTATTAGGTTATGAAGGTTAGTTGTGTTTATGGAACACATATTGGTGGTACTGGGATTTTTTTAAATATCCATCATTAACTGATTTATCAGTTTCTCCAGTTCAGTTGTTTTTGTTGCGGACGCCGAGGGGTGGTTGTATATCAGTATCATTTTATGGTTATTTGTTGTGTCTTGGCTTGGAGTTTGTATATTTACTTGATTTTGGTGTGCATACTTCTGTGGGGTTGATCTTACAGTTGAGGTGACTTGGGCATACGTCCTCGTCCTTAAAGTCTTGTTAACTGCTTCGTTTGTGTTCCTGTGGTTGACTTTGCTCTTTTTGTTAAGTAGAGGGAAGGACTCATCCATGTTATCATCGTCTTGTAGGAGTTGGAAGTTGTTTGTGTATAGAAGGGTTTTTACTTCTTTGATTGAGATATTTTTGATTGAGCTAATTTTTACTTCATCTTCATACTTCTTCCATTTTGGGCATTCTTTATTCGTTGCTATGTGTTCATTTGAGTTGCAAAGTATGCATCTAGTTTCTGTGCAATTTTTATCGCAGTCCGTCATGGCGCACTTGTGATATTTAGATATTAGACTGCTTTATCATCATCGACTCGAACGCGGAAGACGAACTCCTCACATACATGAACAACATCCACCCCAACATAAAGTTCACAATGGAGAAAGAGTCAAACAGAGAACTCAACTACATGGACCTAACCATCATACGCAGAGAAGCCCATTTGGAACACAAAATTTACAAAAAACCGACTACTACAGACCACACCATACACGCTTCATCTAACCATCCCATCCAACACAAACTAGCAGCATACAGATCAATGGTGCAGAGACTACACTCCATCCCTATGAATTCCAGCGACTACACCGACGAATTGAACAACATATATAAGATAGCCGACAATAACGGATACAGGAAACGTGATATAAACAAACTGATTGCACAGCAAAAGACGAAAAAACGCCAACCATCAGACGAACCGAAGGAAGCACACAAATGGACCACATTGACGTACGTAGACAAGGAGACATACCAGCTAGCAAGCTTCTTTAAAAAATACAAAATACATACAGCGTTCAAAACCAACAGCAACATCGGAAACAAACTAACACCGAAGCCCAACAGCACACCAACATACAACAACAGCGGCATATACAAACTAACATGCAGGGACTGCGACATGGTTTACATAGGAAAAACGACACGGAAACTAACAACTAGATATAAGGAGCACATACGTTCGTTTACACATAACAAAGCAGACTCCAACTACGCAACACACCTACAGAATCACACACACGAACCCGATACCGTGGCAAACTCAATGACGCTACTACACAAACAAAAGAACGGACTCAGACTTGACGTACTAGAGAAATTAGAGATCTACAAACACAAAAAAACCCACGGAAATATTATCAACGAACAAATAATGACCAACTCCGACACAATATTTTCAGTCCTCGACCCAATCCTTGTCAAAAAAAGAAAACGCGACGAACCCGACAACGATAATCCCACGATCCTGAAAAGACCCAAACTTAATGACCCTAGTTAACACCTAATTAACCAGACCTACCCCTCCGATAAAAGTTTCACATATAAAAAGATGGATACCGCGACAAAGACACCAGAACGAGCTGAAGATGGCTGTATGCAGCCGAAACGCGTCCTCGAGACCCACAAAGCAAGGCCCGGCGGACCCAAGCCACCCAGAGTTAATTTTGGCCTGCGGCAACACCAAAACGAACTTTGCTCTTTTTGTTAAGTAGAGGGAAGGACTCATCCATGTTATCATCGTCTTGTAGGAGTTGGAAGTTGTTTGTGTATAGAAGGGTTTTTACTTCTTTGATTGAGATATTTTTGATTGAGCTAATTTTTACTTCATCTTCATACTTCTTCCATTTTGGGCATTCTTTATTCGTTGCTATGTGTTCATTTGAGTTGCAAAGTATGCATCTAGTTTCTGTGCAATTTTTATCGCAGTCCGTCATGGCGCACTTGTGATATTTGGGAGTTTTGTCCTTGCAGAATTTCTGTATGTGTCCCAATCTGAGACAGTTTGTGCATTGTCTTGGTTTGTAGTAGAAATAGTCAACCTTTATTGAAGAGTATCCAAACAGAATAGCATCTGGCAGAGTTTCCCCTGAGAAGGTTATTTTGATTGTTCTGGTAGCAAGAAGTTTTTCTCTGTTTTCTGGGTCTCTTCTCTTTAGTCGGTTGACATCTTTAATTTTTATCTGGTCAAGTCTGTTTCCAAACTTGTTGCAGGGCAATGCCTCTAACATTCTTCTTCAGTGATTTCCATTGGGATGTCCCTTATTACTCCGTACCTAACTAATAAGTTATTGGGAATGAAGATGATGAGTTGATAGTCTTTTAGTAATGTATTGTTTGCTGCATTGTTTGCCTCCTTGGCTGATTTGAAGGATATTTTTATTTTATTGTATCCTAGTTGGGTGACATTTGCTATGTTTAATATTTTTATGGATTTGTTTAATGAGTAGAAGGATAGAGGTGTGAGTTTGATTGGTTCATTCTTATCATTGTATCTTTCACATACCACGTGGAAGATTTTCCTGACGTCGTCTTCTTGATATCTGTTAATGCTTTTGTTGAAATTATTACCAGCTGTTTGTACTGATAATGGTTTATCGTTTGTTTTATTATTTGTATTGAAGTTCATGTTTGTTTGTATGAAGTTTTCTATTTCTCATTCAGGGACCAACATGTTTTTATTGCTGTTGGGGTCGTTGTTGTTTGTGTGTGTAACCTCAAACCTTAAAGTTTCATTATTTTTAATATTGTCTGATGTGATTGGTTTCGAACTTTTGTTTGTAGTAGCACTTTCACTTTTTATTGCTTTTATGAATTTTTTTTTGGTTAGCTTCTTTCTCATCTTTGTCAGTGTTGTGTTGTTTTCTTTTCTTAGGCCTAGTGTCATTTAGCGTATTTATCACTGTATCTCCCGAGTCAAACTCTATTCCGTCCTTTTCGTTTACTTCTATTTTTCATAAGTTATTTGTAACGTTCGTTCCAACAAACTGAGCTGTACTCACCTGATGAAATTTTAGGAATGAAATCAAAAAATTAGACACCACTGGCACTTGGTAACACTTCGATGTGTCTCTGAGCTCTTAAATCTCCTTAATTTTTCCAAGATTGGAATGGAAAATTGGGTTAGGTTTGGATAAACCCATGCGGTTGCACCATGTTATTCGGGGAATCCCGTTATTTTGTCTGTTTGGCGGCCTCAAAATGGCTGGTTTTCGTCACTTGTTCACTTTTCAAACGTAAATGTTACTCCTTCCAGTGTTCGTCAAGAACTGAAGTATTTCTTTAAGGTAGTAGTCCGGTGTGATGGGTTCAAAAAATCCTTTTTTTTTTCTTTTACATTTTTTAATAGAAAAACCTTTCAAAAATATACTGTAAAATTTCTAGACCGAAATTTTCAATCTTTTCGAAGTTATAGCCACAAAAGAACAGCGCGTCGTAGGGTGTATGAAAGTAGTGGCTACGCCAGCGGCAGCTGCTCTTTCCGGTCCCTCTTATATTGTCTTTCCGACCTTTATTATTCAAAAACACGCAGGTATACTTAATAAATCAAGCATTTCCGATTGACAAAGACGAAATATAAGAATTTTGTACAGTATAACAGAAAGATTTTCAAGTAGTTCATCAGTTACCATTTTTCGCTCGACGAGTGCACATTTTTACTGGGGAAAACGTTCTGGAAATTGCTACCAATACGGCTGCCTGTATCTTTAATGAGGGTTTTCTACCTGTACTCAAAATTATGGAGGTAATGGGGGTCACAATTGGTCAAACAGCCAGGGACTACGCTGACACTGTAGACAATGCACCAGTTTTACGGGCGGAGAAAACTGCAGAAGCCAACAGTAAAGAGGCCAGAACTTTACACAGGGCTCTGAAAGCCGCTGAAAATGATAATTTTGAGATAACAGAAGGATTACTCTATGCACCAGGCATAGCTGATTGATTTATGTAAGTATGATTTGTTGTCAGAACTTTGAACGTGTTTTTCTCAAAGCTATGTTTTTAACATTTCGGGGAAACACTGACTAGAAAGTATTTAACCGATTTGGCTGAAAATTTAACTCGTTATTCTAGATACATATAGCTAAATACTAAATCTTTGAAACATTTATTTTTTGATAATTTATTAATTTTTTTAACAATTTTTTAGAAAAAAATTCGATTTTCAGTACCTTTTTTTCACAAGTCCACTATTTATTTTATTTATTTTTTTTTTGTATGCATGTTATTGGTTAGTTCACTAGAGTCAACTATAAACAATAATAATCTCTTCGATTGTTTTATTTCTGATGACTAAGAAAGGCTGTGTGCTTCCCCGAAACCGCTCAACGTTCTTCCGAGGACTCCACTTCAACACAAAAAATTATGAATAAATCAATGTAAAATTGAGTAAAAAAAATTTTTGTTTTATGCTTGAAAGTAGTAACAAAAACATGCGAAAAAATACAAAACGATCGCATATTATTTTCCTGCTGAAAAAAATTCACGAAAAAACGTTGAAATTTCGGCCGTCACACCGGGCTACTACCTTAAAACTTGACATGTTAGTTCCTTCATTCAACTTTTACATTTTTTGAGATCACGGCATAAAACATGCAAATTCAAGGATAAACCGTCCACGTTTACTTTTTAATCATAGAATGCAATAAAACCCTCTTCTATTGTATCATTGCAGTTCTCAGTTAAATTGGTCAGTGACCAACTAGTTTTCTGCAAAACTTTTTTTTTTATTATTTGACAGAAGATGAAAAGTAAAAAGACATTATGAAAACAACAACGTTAAGTGGAGGTCATTTTGTAAGGAAAGGTTGCTGCGAAATAAATTTTCTCAATGTTGTAAAATGTCTTCAACTGTGTTTTACCCTTGAATGAAAGTACAATTAAAGATGAAATATTTTCAATCAATGACCCAACTTTATAATACATTTATTTTATATACTAAATTTACAGTTCAGCATATATAAGGATATACGTCAAAATCACCAAAGTGACGTATGTGGAATTATGAAATTCTATAAAAAAATTATCACGTTATGGAAATCCAAAAAATAATTGCAATGTACACTGTACTCTTAATTATTGCACTGTAACAGAAGCGTGCAAATATTCTCATTGTAATTAATTTTACGGGATTCTAAAGAGACAAGGTGTGTTATAATATAACATCATTCAGGGAACGCATTTAAGACCTGGATATTTTTGTTAAAAATATAAATTTAATAAAACTTATTTTGGAACAAATGTTGAATAAAATATATTTTAAGTTCAACACATGGTGTTCGGTTAACTGGTTTTAATAAATAATAAATATATTAAGAAACACTTAAACGAAAGTTCTGTTTACTGACTTTGGCTTAATTTTCATCGTGCATTTGTATTTTTTTTTTTCTACAAAATTGTATATCGTGGTACTTAATTTTAATTATAAATGAAGAAGATACATTTTATCTTGAATTAAATAATATTTTCATTACGTTCACATAAATGATCCTATAAATGTTCCTATGAATGATCACGACGTTCACGAAATGACAAGAGTTTCGGAAATGACAGAGATAGGTAATTTTAGTATGAAAGAAACAACAAATGTTAAAGGAGGAACTTTACTTTTAAGAATTCAAACTGTTGGACTTTCGTCATATTTTATAAAGAAATATAAACTATGCTAAAAGTGAACTACTGCAGTAAACAGTTTTAATGAAATGTACTGCAAGTACCTTACTTTTGAAACCTTTAGATTATGCAATCATTACATTGCACATGTATTTAAAATCAGCTAAAAATTCTCATAAACATCCACATCATTGTCAAAATGATAGTTTGGATTGTGACTTGCTCCCTTGTTACTCTTGCTCGTATGTAACGAAGGACACATCTTTACAGTCATTGAGCTTTAAGTTCTCTGGCACTATTACGAACTGATTTTAGGAGTGTGACCTTGATTTCTCCCTCATCGTCCACACAAGTTCCAGCAATAGCAACATATTGGTAGCACAAATTCTTACATTTCGTTGGAACATTAATAATTGTTTCGGGACGTGATTTGTTGGTTGGATATTTACATCTGCGAAAGACGTATTAGCACCCATGTCTCGATCTTGTTCTTTTATATTACGCACTGTCATAAGATCTACATCTTCAAAAATAGATGAACTGCTCACGATACATATATGCACCATATATGCTCATACGATCAAGCAGCAGAGGGTCAACAGAGAATGGTTTACGGCAATGATCAGATGGAATTCGTTACAGCAAGGGTGGATGGTTGGTAGCCCACTTGCGCAGCTCCAATCCGCCCGCCATGAGCAAATCTTACACTAGTTAGCGCTAATGAGCGGCTTCACTTTCCGATGAACTGCCAGTCAGAAGATCGTCAAGAAGGACTTCCTCCAACAGTACGTGTTTGGCAGCAAGGTACTCGGCTCCTTCGTCAAAGGCTTATTGCTGAAGTATGCGAAGGGCCAAGGGAGTAGATGATAACCCATAGACTGTGTTCAGATGATATGATTGAATGGGGTCAGACTTTGAGAAACGCCATATGATACTCTGATAGTCTCTTTGCTCTGGGCTTACAAGAATCCGCCGATACATTTGTTTGATGTCAGCAGATTAACTGATGCAGTCGAAAACGTAGCAAAAGATTGGAGATCGTTGAGGGGCATGCATGATCGTTGAGTATCATCAGGTCGATGCACAGGATGATGCGGAATATAGTAGGGCTCATCTGGTGGAAGACAGGCTGACCCTGTCACCAGTTCCATATGGCCAATGTTTAAGTAATCCCGCGGAAAGCTATCATAAGCTTCTCACAGCTCTGGACATCGTTAAGACGATGCTCTAGACGGGTGAATTGACGCTTAGCCACGTTGATTGACACGCCGGGGTTCCGAGAGGGTAGGGGCAGGGCTACTATGTACCGACCAGTGGACGTGCGCGTGGTGGTGGTGATATATAGCGCCTTTATATTTATGTCAGGGTTTTTGTCGGCATGGAATTTGATTGCGGCCGATTTACTGGGGTTTAATTCCAGTTGTAGATCTTTACATATATTGTAGAAAAGGTTTACCTTGCTTTGTAGGTTTGTGAAAGTTTCTTTAATGTTTTTTCCTTTATTTATTATATTTATTTATTTATTATGGAAAAATTATCTGCAAATTGCAGTAATGTGGTATTTTCATCAGTTATGCTGTGTAGTCTGTTGGTGTATATGTTAAATAGTGTAGGGCTCAGAACATCTCCTTGTGGTATGCCATTTTTGATGATAGCCGAGTTTTCTCCTAAAGTTAGTATTCTGAGTCTAAGAAAGTTTTCTATCCAGTTAACGTAAAATGGTTCTACTTTAAATTCAGGTAAGGTTTGAATAAGTTTTTTTAAATCTACTCTTTCATATGCGTTGGAAATGTCACACATGACTACCATCAGTCTAATCTTTCTTAGGTTGTGTGGTATGTGGTTTTTATGGATGTTTATGTTTATGGAGTTTAATAGAATGGTTTTATTTAGGTGAGATAATGAGTTTATCATATTGTATTCTATCTTATCTGGACCTGGAGAAGTTTTGGTTCTATGATTTTGTAATATATCATGTAAATCATTGAGGGTAAAATTAAAAGGAGGGGAGTATTTACAGTAATGTTTGTTCTGTCTGCTGAGTTCGGATTAGTGTGTTTGTTTTTTATCATTTTTAGAAAATTACTGTTGTTTTTAGAGTCCCATTGGGATTTAGGTTTAGCTATTGTGTTATTTTTGATGTTTCTAATAAAGCTCCAGAAATCTTTTTGATTCTGTGTCTTGGATATTTCTTGAATTTTGTTCTCCCATAGTGAATCTTTCCAGATGCTTCTTTCCAGATGCTCTTGGCCTAATGATATTTGGTGTAATTAGTTAAGCTTTTGAGTTTCAGAAAGTTTATCCAGGATTTCTCCTTTGCTCTCCATATTTTTTTTAAATCCTGATTCCACTAGGTCTTAGGGGAGAATTTGAATTTTTTATTATTTATTACATTGTATTTAATTATGTTGTGGATTTTAAGTATATTGTTTTCAAGGTTGTCTGACAGTGTGATATTATTGACTTCTTCTTTGATTTTTTTCCTGTTTATGGTTATTTGATTTTGGATATTTATTTTTTGGTTTTCAATGTTGAAAGTAATGGTGATGTGTTCACTGTTTTAAATTTTGATATTTTGATTTTTCCAGTTTACGTTTTCGCAAGGGAAATTTGAGATGGTAATGTCTGGGCAAAATTTTAATGTGTTACCTTTGGTAGTGAGTCTGTGAAACGTCGGGATGCCTGTGTTGAGAATGTTCATGTTGTTTTTTGTTATAAAGTCTTTTAGGAGTTTTCCTTTAGTGATGCTAAGACTGTGGCCCCACATATGATGTCTCGCGTTTAAGTCTCCTCCTATAATTATGTGTTTTGTGGTTTTTATATGTTTGCATAGTGATTTGATGTTTGATTGAAAATCATTGTTGTTGGTGTCTGGTGGTATGTACATGGATATAATTAAAAAGTTTGGTTTGAGGTTTGTGGTTTCTACAGCTACGGCTTCTATGTTATCATTTATGAGAAAGGTCTTATACTTGATTTTGTTGTGTATGACTATTGCAACTCCACCTCCTGTTTTGTTTTCCCTATGTTTGTAGATGATGTCGTAGTTGGTTAGTTTGTAAACGTTTTTACTTGTAGAGGTCCAAGTTTTTTGAAGGAGTGCAATGTCTATATTTAGATTGTTGAGTGCATATTCTAGATTTAATTTCCGGGGTTCCGAGAGGGTAGGGGCAGGGCTACTATGTACCGACCAGTGGACGTGCGCGTGGTGGTGGTGATATATAACGCCTCACACTCCTTTTCGGCTGATGTTAGAGAAGTAACATCCGGAACCCGATCAAGTTCCCTAAAGCGGGGAACAAGGTCACTGAGAGTCTCACCAGGTAGCTGAGACTCAGCAGAAGGATAAACAGATAAATCCAGTGTCGTTAATTGCGGGCAATTGGCTGGGGACTACGCTACCTTAGGTTCAGGTTGTGCTGGTGGGGTGACAATGTACGAGGAAAGGTCAGATGACTTGACGACCGAAGAGACCGCGGCCGTAACCCGATTTAAGCGCCATATGCGCATAAGACGTTGAGTGCTCCCATCCACTGTGTCTGCGGAGAAGGTGACGAGTTTAGAAGGCCGGCGATGTCGGGCATACGGCCAGTAAAAGACCCAACCGAGAGTGGTGGATATGGCACGGGGAAGCTGAGAGGTAGGACGTACTACGCCAGGGAGAATTATTAATGGAAGGACATCCGACCCTAACAAGAAGTTGATGGGTCGTGGCATGTTATAGGCGAGATTACCTAAATCTAGCCTGCTCATCTCAGGCCACTATCGAGCAAACATATGATGATATATGCTTTAATGGGTAATTGAGGAGGATCCCCTAAATGATGAAGCGTAACATGAACGTAGCCGAGGACACGTAAGGTTCTCGAATTGTCAAGAGTCCGTAGGAGGATGATGTCAGGACGGGTGGTCAAATTCAATATAGCCACGCATTCGGAGGCAATGAGAGTGTGTTGACTCTCTGAGGCCAGCAAAGCGCGTTTAAAGCAGCTGCGACGTTGTTGAGTCTAACTCACAGAGGTGTGGGAGCGAATGGTGATTCAAATTGCGTAAGGTGAACGCCAACAGCACAAAGTCATCCAAGTCGGAGATGCTAAGCTCCCTCAATACGAGCCTGTGCTCTAGTGCGTAATGGAAAACTGCTTTAGATCTGCCAGAGAAGAACCAGATGACGGGGGAAGTCTAAAATGTTGTTTATGTTCATATGGGCCAGACGACGCGTATGTTGATAACGTTTCTGAAGAGCAGTAGAGGCCAAGAGTTAGTTGAGCGCGGTAAGATCAAGGTTGGCAACGATGGTAGCGGCTTCGCCCCTGATGGACGAGCACAGGAAGTGACATTTTTGCACATCAGTCAACTATAGATTATTGGACACCAGAGCGTCGTACAAGGTGATGAACTCCGGCGACAGCTCAATCTGCCCGTGAAGGTAGGGATCCTGACATTCGGAGGGACAAATTGAGAAAGGAGGTGGATGACGCTGGAGACGGCTTCGAGATACGCCCGATGAACCCCTTCAACAGCGGTTTGAATCCGAGGCATATCTCGAAGAAGGCGGCAAACTTCGAAGGAGGATCCGCTTGATCCTCCACCGGCAGTTGACTGTTGAGGCTGACTATTGCGTCATCAGCCTCTCGAAATTTCTGCTCGATTTCGCGGAATTGAACCTGCTATGCTTCCGGGATGTGTGGCTGGATCGCGGTAGTGCTCTTGGCTTTTTCGAGCAATATGGTGGCGGCCGCGAGGAAAATATCGCGACGTACGATGGTTCCCACCAAGGAGCTCATAATTTTATCGCTCGTGGGGGGCATCAGGACCGGGGAATGCGGTAACTGCACAGTAGTCCCGGGTTTTGGCACCAAAATGAAACGATCACCCTTTCACCGACGATTTACTTAAAGGGGACTTACCGTACGATTAGTGGTGGCGGCGTCCCGACGTGGAGAAACTCTAAGCAGGCCAGTGAAGGCGGAGGCTGGGATGGTGTTAGGAGATTTGCTATCCTGTAGTCCAATTATTGCACAGGCTATTTCAGTATACGTTCGTTTGTTTTTGTTAGACTTTCACTGAAATCCCGCAGATGATACCTTTTTTCGACGATATTTTGATTTGGAATAAAGATGATGTTGACTTCGAAAAAACAAGTTCTTCACCTTTTGATAGTTCGAAAGACACCCACACGGAAATTGGCTTAACTTAAGTCAGAGACAGAAGAAATAATGCCGCGTTCGAAACAAGGGCGCGACTTATCAATATTGTTTTAGCTTGTCTCTCTGCAAACAGTTGTCGGTCAGTTTTTTTTATAAAATTATCAAATAATATAAATCTGAATACAGGCAATAGTCTTTTTTTTGTTTTGTCTTTGAATATATAGTCATCAACTGTAAGGGATAACAATTTTCCTGAAAACTGGCAAATATTGATAGTTACACATAGTGCAGCTCAATATAACAGTTGTATTCCTTAGCACTTGTATACAGCATACGCTACTTAATTCCTTTCATTAAATGATAATGAATGACATCGATCATTGTGTTCTTATTGTATGAGATTCTTTCAAAATTATTATATGTAACTTTATCATTTTTAAGATCAGAAAGACGTGCTATTGTACAATTTTTGGGAATCACCGCAATATCTTAGAAGCCCTGAACGCACAGTAAAATAATATGTAAAATTATTCTTTTTTCAGTTTTCGACAACATTCATTAATTTATTTTTTAGAAATGTGTCACCCAGTTTATAAAATACTGGAGTCATTGGAAGTCCCCTTCATTGGAAGATCATCTAACTCCTCGGGCAGCGAAGTTTAAGCTTCATTTAGCAGTGCTGAAGGGAGTCGTACGGCGCAGTCAAAAAGAAAAAGATTGCAACAGAAGATACGGCGGCTCAAACGACAGGTAAAAAATTTAGAAACATTTGCAGAACTATCCAATGGAAATTTAATCTCCTTAGATGATTCGGAACGGCTAGAAGGCTCAAATGTTAGCGTTGAATTTTGGCAACTATGTTCCCCTTTCAGCTTCACTTAGTTTAAAAAAATTGCCCTAACCCTTAATTATTTTTCCCCAAGGGCATATTATTACGTTCGCGCCACTTTTCAGACATGTCAGCCACATCCAAGAATCATTTCAAAATGATATCATAAAATTGATGGAAAACCTGAATTTACAGCGGAATCTTTTAAAACTCTGGACATTACAGTGAAAGCAAAAGTTGAAGTGGCGCATTGATGAAATGTTCATTTGTGGACTTACTGAGTTTGATGGTAAAACTCACTACGGATACGTGAGTTTTGGAAAATCCGAAGACAATCTTGAAACGTTAGCCACTCAAGTTATTGTTTTCATGTTGGTGGCAATAAATGGTACTTTGAAGCTACTATTGGGGTATTTTTTCATTACTCCTTTAATGGGTGGTCCGAGAAAATTTCTCCTTGAGGCTTGCTTACGCGAACAATTTAAAATAGGCATAAATGTTGTTAATGTTACATTTGATGGGGCCAAATCTAACATCAACATGGCATCCACCTTAGAATGTGATTTTACAGTCTCAATCAAAATATTCTTTTCATTTTGATTCTTATGATGTAACTCCTTCCTTGGATCCTTTACATATGATTAAACTTGTGAGAAACGCTTTAGCTGAAACGGGTCCTATAATTGATGAAAATGTGCAAATAATTGATTGGAACTTCGTGGCTACATTACATGATCTTCAAGAGGAGGAGGTGTTACATTTAGCAAATAAATTGAAAAAGTCTCGTATTTGTTTCTTGAAAAAAAAAAATTAAAGTTTGGCTTCCAATGTAAGTTTTCAGTTCCTAAGTTGCCGACGCAATTGAATATTGCAGTCAAGTGATAAAATTATTAGCTTTCTTAATTCAGAAGAGACAGTTAGATTTATTCGATATTTGAATAACGCCTTCGTTATTCTGAATTCCCGTCGCACGTGTGCTTGGCTTCAAGCAGGCATTGTGCACCAACAACTTCGATGATATTTTAAAATTTGTTAAGAGTAAAAGGAAAAATTTTCGGGATCGGTAGTGACTCCGAAAAATTGTTTGCTTTTATTCAAAATACACCGCGAAGAAAGAAAAGTACTAGAGTTTCTTGCAGCATATAAACTAAGTCAGGATCACTTAGAAATATTTTTTTCATATTCGCTCTCGATTGGGATTTAACAATAACCCTACAGTAAGACAGTTTGAGGCTACATACAAACGTATTCTTATGTATGTACAACTACATGATAAAGGCTTTGGTAATTGTGTTTATCTGCAAGAAATTAACATTCTAAATGTGTCATCTACGAAAGTGTTGCAGGATACTTCAGACACATCTGTGGACTTTAAGGATAGTTTCGTTCATATGCAAGAAGTTGGCCCTTTTTCGCATTACATTGAAGAAGTTATCACATATATGAGTGGCTTCATTGCATAATCTTTTATATCAAAGTCCACCTGCCTTGAATTTGATGCATCTTTGATTGGAAGGAACATTTTGGGTCTTCATTAATAAGTCAAAAATCAAGAGGAGGTTTGCAATATCACAGAAAACATTTAATTGAGACATGTAGATACATTGAAAAAGCTATTCGTGAGTTTCGATCTGCACAAATCAAAGCAAATTTTGAGTTAGTTGTTCATAAATAAATTTATAGGGAAATTTATCCATCAACATTATTTACCTCACTTTTCAAAAATAATGTCGATACCGGTCCAATAGACTATCATAAATCAATATTAATGAAATTTTTTTTTAAGAGATACCTTATTAAAATTGAAAGTAATCACTTAGAATATTATAAGAACTCTTATACGAAAATGGTTTTATTTCGTGGCCAATGATAATGTATTCTAGTTTTAAAGTGTCGCCTTTACTTTCACTTTACTTTATATATATATAACACATGTATACATGTATGTACTATTTGTGTATACTTATTTATACATATAAATAGAGTGCATATGTTTTTATATGTGTTATATATGTATATGGCACATACAAATATGTACTAGTTATATTTAAATTCATATATAATCAACTTATAAATATTTTATTATAGCTTTAAAATATTTTATTCTTTATCTTACAGTAGACCAGCGGGGGAGATTAGGGCTATTGGCGTGTGAAGCAATCACCTCTTGGATCACATGCAAATGTTGCAACATAAGTGATATACACAAAAACATATTTAAACAAACGTTTATATATACATATATATGTATATATCCGTGCATTTATATATTTGACTATATAGGACCTGGAGTATAGAAAGGTACCTATGGCCGGAAGAATCAATTTTTATTTTTTAATCGAAATTTATAGAAAATCGAACGTATTTTTCATTGGAACAAACTACAGACTCCTGAGTTTGAAACTTTTTCTGGAAATCATCCTTAAACTTCAAAATGAATTATAAAAATCGCGAAAAAATTTGTAAATAGATCAAGAATTGTTTTTGAACTTTTGCACTTATGGTCGGACAAATCGAAGTTTTTTAATTAACATTTGTAAAAATTGAAAATTGAACACCCTTTTCCATTAAACAAACCATAAATTCCTATTTTTATTATCTTTGTAACAAATTGCACAAGTTCAACAGAAATTACATAAATGCAAGAAAGAAAAATAATTTTAACATTTTAAATTACAGAAATGTAAAAAAAAAATAATTTCAACTTTCCTTTTTTCCTTTGGGCTTTTTTAGATGTTTCCTCCTTCTTTTGATTTTTTTTCAAAACTTCATTTAGTTCCTAATTTTTTTTTTGGTGCGGATGTGGCGTTTTGTTCAGTTGGTCTTTTTTGTTTTGTGGATTTTTCAGCTTTCTTCGTTGACTTGCATGTTTTCTTTGTTGATGTGGATGCTGTATTCCTTTTTTGAAGTATTTTCTGGGTTGGTAGAGGTGCAATTGAGTCAGCTTTTACTTTGTCGTGAACCAAATCTCTCAAATTATTGTAAATAAACCAATGCCTTTCCAGACTAAGACCTCCAGGAATAATAACAGTTGGCATTAGATTATCTACTGGACTTAGCAGTAATTCAAATTTAACTCAATATATCGGCAGCCTTTCTTTGTTAAATAGGCTAAGCAAAACCATTGATAGAAATGCGGAATAGAAAAAATAAGAAGCAATACGGAGTGAGAGTTGCCTTTTATACTTGGATATTTACTAATCCTACATAACCCACTAACTGGTCATAGTTGAGTTAATTCGCTACCCCTATTGTGTCTGCTTATGTTCGATTATACTAATGCGAATGAAAACAAAAATTGTAAAACTTGCATCGGAAACATTTTAATTTTTTGTGTTGTGATTGTGCTTACGGAATTCTCTCCATTTTCTTATGTCTTTTCGGGATAAGATGATTGAAGATACATATGTTCTTCCTGAAGAAGTTCAGTATCCATTCCGATCCTATTGTCCATTGGATTTCGGTTTTTGACTTTGTTGAAATTCCCTTTGACCCCAGATTGCGCATAGGGGAAGACATTTTCTTCGAGGTTACTGGAAATAACAAATAAGCAGTCGCGTACAATGATTGGCAAAGAAGTGGTGTCAGGGTGATTTCTGTCACCCTTAATGCTTTCACGGTTTCATAACGAAATATTTCGCCATATTTCGCTTATAAATAAGAATCAATCAAGTCAATAAAAGAACTATCGAGTTTTTGGCGATTAATTTAATCGGATTTTGCTGATATTAACACAACCATACGGCGAAATTCTGGAAAAATTTCAGATAATTTTATTACCTAAAATTTCCCAAGAAAGTACTTTTACTTTTGAACAAACATAGAGAGCTGAATTCTGTTTCCATCAAACTGTTAGATGAGCCAAAGGACATGCCAATCGGACAATAGGAAGAGACATTTAATTGTTTGCAAAAGTATAAGTTTATCGGATAGTGTTAAAAGAAAATTTTTATGATAAGGCTTTTTGTATTCGATTTGTGACAATCTCTATAAACTTTTTAAGCAAATTTGATTATGAAGAAAAGCAACGGTTTAAAGTATTCAATGATATTCGGTAAATAATGATCAAAACTAGTCCGATTCTGTTACTGGAAGATATTGAACATGGGTATGACACCAGCATCAACTTTCACAACACTCATTTGTATCTATTCGAGCTCCAATGCCAGTTATGTTTCGTATCATTCAATATTGAACTATAACTGAACTAATAACAACTTTAAAAACCCTACATGAAACTATTTTGTCATTTTGGCATACTGAATGATCATACTGAATGAATGATTTTCCCAGTATGAAAAATTTAACCCTTAAATAGTTTTTGCTCCAACAGTGCAGACTCCTCGACATGAGACTGCATGGCGTGGGGATGTAAATTCATCAATATGCAAGCAACACAAAAAATCTCTCTCACTGATTTTACCGCCTTTTCAACGTCATGTCCACCAATCATGAAATTTTCTGATGCTAAAATTTTATGGGTGAATCGACTTTTTTATGTTCTATATTCTTTGGTAATACGTTAGTAGAAAAAGAGTAGTAGAAATGTTGTTACAAAAAGTGAGAAGCAATCACATTGCACACAAGATACAGCAATTGGCGAGAGTCAAGACTATGAAAGAAACCGAATAACTTCAACGAGAATAAATAAGAAAATGTTGGGTGGCCTGCAGGTTTATGGCGAAAAGAAGTTTTTTTATAAATACATATCATAGTTTATGACAAATCAACGTACAAAAGAATGCATGAAAGAGGTACACGCTATCCTCTGCAATAACATTTGTCACAGATATAACGACTTGGCGAATATTCCAGAAAAAGATATTGTAATAAATTTTATAATTGCATCTATGGTGTTTGGAACTGTACTTCCTTCCAATTGGACGGTGGCGGTTGAAAAATTGCTTACGTATCGATTTTGTGTCTGGGTATAACATTGTTCACTATGCACTTGACCTCGGATGAACCAACAACATCTTTTGAAACTTCACTATTTGGAAGACGCCTTTTTAAGCACAGCAAGTGATATTTTTAAACGGGATGCTTTGACGTTAAAACCGCGGCTCCTAGGAGAAATGCAAAACCAGTGAAAAAATGCAACCAGAGTAGGAAAACGTACTGCGTCGTTTTTTTAAACGTCATTAAAAGCATCATTTTACGCCTGAGGCTTTTCTGAGGCATCAGTATGGTTTTTTCAATCCTGTGATGAATGAATCCATTAATGTGAATATTAATGTATATAATATACTTAAATATAATGGTTCTCTGTCATTATCTTCGGTCAAATGCTAAATGATAACTGAATAAGCATAACATAAAATGTGAATTACTAATCGCAAAATTGCGCAACAACTCACAACAAAAGTTGGGCCTTTGGCCATGTATTGTTTCGTGACCAAAGTTATACTAGAAGGTGATATAATCGCAGCCAGGCTTCTAATTTCCTCACGAAGATACCTATCGTACCTATATGGGCTTATAATCCGACACCAAGAAACACAAATTCAAACATCACCTACATCAACAGGAATCGATCCCGTTATACACTACCTAACTGACTAACTGCTTAACCATCTGGAGTTTTATAGTGCAAAATTTTTGTGAAGCAACATCAATGAGTTTTTCTCCAGGTGGTCAAGATGTAGCCACTAAAACTCTGTTTCTGCTTCACTTTGGCTTAAGGTTAGGTTTACAATGGGCGGTTTGCCGCAGAGTAGTGGAGGATAGATAGTCATGCGTACATAAGTAGCATTATGGCATTATGGTTTCTCTTTGCCATAAACAACACTTTGGTTTCATAATGATTTCCTTCATAGAAATGGCTACCATAACTCTCATTTCAGCATAACTCCCACAAAGCTTTTGAGTAAAAACTCAATGCATATCTAAATCTGCTTGTACTTTCATTATTTCTACCTGACTGAAGTCACCCGGGAATTTTAGTGCTGTATGTAGCATAGCGTAACTACTGAAAGGCGCTCAATTCTGAGGGGTATCACGGAGGAATGAGGTATGACTACCACATTCAACAAATATAGCAAGCTTTGCAAAATATAGAACTGTAAATTAAACAACATAGTTAAGAAGAGTTAAGATGGTTAGGTTATTGAGTCTGAGATAAGAAGACTTTTCCGATGTAATAGTTTACAAGCGTCACTGTGTATGAATGCAAAATTCCACTGATCATATGCATCCCTCCTCACTTTCTTTAAAAAGTTTCTCTCAAAGATACAACTGCATCTCGAAAATGGACGTTTCATGCCGTTAGATTGGAAGCCTGAGATATTTGAAGTGTTAGCCCTCTTTCTTGGTTTACTATGACTTACACTATTGCCTTTCACTGTTGCCTATTGACACTAACTCAACTATGACCAGTTAGTGGGTTATGTGGGATTAGTAAATATCCAAATATAAAAGGCAACTCTCACTCCGTATTGTTTCATATTTTGCTATTCCGCATTTCTATCAATGGTTTTGCTTATCCTTTTTAACAAAAAAAAGGCTGCCGATATATTGAGCTTTTTTTGTGTGCCAAAATTTCAAGTTGCTTGAAATGAAGAATAAAATTGAAATTCTCATTTTCTCCATTAACTTATTCGTAACTAACTGAATATTTTTAAGATACTCTCACTCAATGAACAGTTCATTTTATTCAGAACTTTGAATGCCACATACCCGGTGAAATACCTCATTGAGGGAAGTTCAATCTGAATTTCAGGATTTTGGAATGTATGCTCGGCTATCAAATCGGTGTGCATGGTCTCTGTTTCCTTTTCATGAGATATTGGAAGATATGTTTGATGAATTTCTGCGCGATTATCGTCATTTTCTTCACTTTCATCTAAATTTATTGAAAACATTGTGTCACTGTCGCTTCCACAGTTACTTCGATCGTTAAATTTAATTAAGTTAGATGGCATTATTCATATATTTAAATCATCATATTTAAATGACATTTCAATATGAAAAACATACTAGAATGTTCTTTCATAATGTCTGCCAACAATAGAACACAAGTCAAAGTCTGCTTCATACCTATCAGCAAATAAACAGTTTTAGACTTGTTTTCGCACCTGCAATGTATGTTATAAATTAGTCAATATAGCTATGGACTTCACTACCGATAGATAAAGCCTATATTTTTGCCAAAACAATCGACTTGCAGTGCACTTCTATAGCCATTTTATTTGAAAAATTATATGAAAACTTGTAGAGCTTCAAGAAAAACAAATTTACTTGCAAATACCAAGATTTATATCAAAATTTTTCATCAAATTTGTTGCTTAGTTTTATTTATACGAAATTGGAATAAAATGATGCAAAATGTCTTTGAATTAACTTTGATATTATTTTTGTGTAACCTCCTTATATAAATACATGTATATATATATATATGTATATATATATATATATATATATATTTACGTATTAAACGTGTATTTATGTACTTTATATATTAGGTTGGAAATTATAAAACTGTGCGACTTCAACTGCGACTAAGGGAGATACAGTATAGCGTGCGCTCGATATTTAGCTTTAAAGTATTCTTCTTATTCATTTTGTAATTTTTTTTTTCATGTTTGTATCCCGTTTTGATTTGATTTTTGTCCTAAACACGATTTACATCTACTCTTCTTTTACGAATTTTAATTAAATCATACTGCAGCTTAAGCTTCTAGAAACATTAATCAGGCACGCGGATATGGATCCACCAATGAAAAATATGCTCGATATTGGTTCCAAAAATTTTGTTTTGGCAATTTAAGTACCATCAATGAGCCTCGAGGAGACCACCGGCCTATATTGATAACGAGGAATTAAGAAGGACGGTGGAATCCAATCCACACACAACTAGTCGAACACTTGGATCTAAACAGGGAATTAGTCATACATCTGTGTTAAAATGTATGATTACAAAAAATAAAGTCCAAAAATTCGAGTCATATGTGCCGCACGAATTGACGCAACTGCAGATGATCGACCGCAAAAGCAAGTGCTCATCTTTGTTGCTTCGCAATGCACGATTGCCATTTTTACACCAAATCATCACTTTTGATGAAAAGTGCATTTTTTATGATAATTGAAAATCATCCGAATTGGTTATTGAATTTTCATTCTCCCGATTAAGTACTCTGTTCCAAGCCTTGTTTAAAGTTTTCCTTTCAATCAAATCCCACGCATCTACAACCATGTAACAACACTCCTTTAAATTCATTCCCTTAAAAAATGATAAAACGACTTCTACATCATCTTCATCAACAGATAACAACCTACGTAAAAGTTGTTTTCTATAAAGTCGTTTCAATGTTTCAATAATACTTTGATCCATTGGTTGTAGCAAGGATGTCACATTAGGAGGCAAACATTTTACTTTAAACTTTCCATTTTCTCTCTCTAACAATTCAGCCGAAGGATGGGTTGGCGCATTATCCAGTAAAAGTAGTACATTACCTTGCTTGCCAATTTCGTTTTGTTTTTTTTTTTACTTCAGGGATAAAAGTGTTGTCATACCAGTCAATGAATATTTCAGAGTTCATCCATGCGCTTTTTTGATTTTTATAAATTAAGGGCACTCTGATATTTTTAAAACATCTGGGTTTTTTTGATTTTCCGATCATGAGCAAAGGTATTTTATGGGTCCCGGTAGCGTTAGCACAGACTAATATAGTTACTCGCTCTTTGCTAGTTTTATATCCTGGAGCTGAATTCTCTCGCCTAGAAACTAAAGATTTTGAAGGTAATGATTTCCAGTTTAATCCGGTTTCATCAGCATTATAAACAAAATCCAAGTCATACTTATTTTCATCCAATTTCTTCTTAAAATCATCTTTAAAAGAGTTTGCTGCATCTACATTAGCTGACATTTTTTCACCTTGTATTTCCAATTCACGAATTCCATGACGAGATTTAAATCTGTATAACCATCCGTTACTTGCGACAAACGATTCATCACCACCTAATTTTTTATTTAACTGTAATGCTTTTTCACAGAGTAAAGGGCCAGATATCGGTTGCCCAGTTGATCGTTTTTGTAAAAACCAACAATACAAAGCGTCTTCTAAAAGTTCGTTTTTCGGTTTCTTCATCATTTTCCGATGTTTACTCCCGTCTTCACTATCTAATTTGCAGGTGTACAACAAAATTGAATCGGCATTCTTCTTAATATCACTTATCGTGGATGTACCTACACCATACTCATCAGCTAACTTACGATCGGTTTCTCCTTTTTTTAATGAATCAATAATATTTATTTTGTCTTTAAGCGATAACACCACTCTCTTACGCTTTTACATTTTCAAATATTTAGACGCGACACGCACATCAGAGCGGAGTAACAATTGCTAACTAACTAAAACAATAACGAAACGCGTGGGGCAGCGATCCCGTCGGGCGCGGGCGGGATAATGCCAGTTCCGACTCGTTCGTGCTTGCATAAATTCGACTTTTAGTACATATGTTAAACATTTTGTAACTTGGCTCAATATTACTTAATTATTTAATTGGTCGCAGTTTATAGTCCGGATAATCGCGAATCCGTATAACTGAGGGCCGGATAATCGAGTTTCTACTGTATATATGGTCACCATATGGTAGGGCGCAGGCAGGGCGCTATATTACTGCATGATAACGCATGACCACATAACTGTTCTATTACTGTTGAGAAATTCACTTCTCTACAATATGAAATTTTACCACATCCTCCATATTCGCCCGATATTTCACCGACCGATTATTCCCTTTTTCGTAATTATGAATCATATTACAAGGGACTTTGAATTTTTTATTAACTCGAAAAATAAAGACTTTTCTCAACAAGGGATATATCATTTGCCCAATCGTTCGCCAGAAGTCGTAGATGCCAGCTATTTCATTTGAATATAATAAGCAATGTGATAAATTGAATTCGTTTTTTATCTTCGTTCAATGCCTGTTTCATAGTTTCCAAGCTAATATATGTATGTAATCGTAAACGTAAAGTCTTTCTAGATCTATGAATATTTATTATATTTTGAAAATGACGATGTATGCATCTTAATTATATATGTATGTCATATTTTATACACAAATTATACACAAATAGGCTAATGTTTGTTTGTCTTTACATGAAAAATAGCCACATGCTTTGCATAACATCTGTATTATATGCTCACCAATCTTGAACTGAGTTGAAACTCTCCTCATTTGTTATATCATACATCAGTATAAAACCCATTGCTCCTCTATAATAAGCTGTTGTTATTGTCCTGTACCGTTCTTGACCAGCAGTGTCCTGAAATGCGTTAACGTATGATATTAATCAATTTTAATAGTTCCCTAAACAATGTCTGAACTCATTTATCGCACCCTTTGCGAAACAAATAAATGGAAAAAAAATTAGAATTTATATATAAAATCCGCTGAAAATTGTTGACTATGACTTATTTCTTTTTTTTTTTTTTTAATTTGCATCAGTTTGAAGCAAGTGATTTATTGGCCCTGGCTGCTATGGCACTGGTCAGTGTTTTCGATCCTGTGTTTGTTATTCATTGTTCATGTCTATATGAAGTTACTCTGGTTTGTTTATGGATGGAATGGTATGTGGAGTTTGGGATGATTTGGTTTTTATATTTTTAAATCTGTTTCCGCAATAAATGCTCCAAAGTTTTGAAGAAATTGGTTGCCATTTTTGAGAATTATGTCTAATAATTTTAAATCTGCGGAAGAAATTGTATTTTACCCTGATCCTTTGGAATTTTGTGCAATGAAACAAAAGTTGAATTATTGTGTCTGTGTTTTCGCAACGTGTACATTTACCTGAAATGCTTTTTTTGTTTAGGAAGAGCCTGAGCTTATTCTAGGCTCTGTTGGACATAAGTCTATTAATAGTCTTACTGGGTTTTAGGAGTATATTACTGTTATGAAACCAAGGTTCACTGCTATTGTTGAGGTGATGTGCCTCTTTCCAGATGCAAGGGGCGTGATTGCTAGTTTCTCCCACTTTTGCCTACCAATGTTTTTTACCTTTTCCTTGATAAGAGCGACTATGTTAGTTAATCTAGTTAGTAAGTTCATCTAGTTAACAATGCGGTTCAGTTTTCTTGTGACTCATCACGCTTTATTTGGCTTTAAGGTCAGCTATATTAAGTGGATTTGAAGCCCACGATTTCTGGGGTACAGGTGACTCAAAAGGATATTTTTGGGTGTATTTTTATGGTATGCCATATTTCATACGTTATTTTCCTTTTTACATAGGTTACTTTCCATGCTATCAATTGCATTGTTTGCGTTTGTAAAATGACTAAGGTTTTGTGATCTTGAATGATGCTATTTTATAGGGCTAGTAGTATTGCAAATAATTTTGCTTCGATAATGGTTACGCTTTTTCTTAAATAAGAATTAGAAGTTCTATCACTATTGAAGTTAATGAATCCGAAGCCAGGTGTTACGGGTTGGTTGACTTCACCCCTTCCCGAGACCTCCGCGGCACTGTCACCACGCGATACGGACGAGAATGGTAACCCGGAGTTGGAGGAAGAAGCGCCACTACGTTTCAAGCCACGATGCTGGACGGAGTAGGGGAAGCAGAATTGTGGGTAAGGAGCATAGATGTAAGACTACATTGTCATTAGTAAGTTAGCGTTAAGGTAATAATAGTAGCATTAACCAATGATCTTCCGACACGCAATACGAACGTGCAAAATACGCAATTGGGACCGAGTGAAATGTCGCGGGAAAAGCTGGGCAAGCTAAGTGATCAAAAGTTCACCTAGAGTTTAGATAACCGATCAAGGGATCAAGGATTAACCTTGGGAAATAACTCACGTTAATACGGTAGCGCAGGCATTGAAGTTTTAACGAGTGAGGGTTACATACGGGCGCGGGTGAAAATTGAACAGAAGCTGATCACTCCCGTCGGCCGGCACATCACGGCGAGGATATTTTTCGACACTTAAACTTGAACGACGCTACACACATATGGCGCTACCAAGGCAGGCTGGAGGAGCGGCGGCAACCACAAAGCAACACTACGGGCACTAAGGGCATTTCAGCCAGATCACTACCGCCGTCGGAAGTGGCGGAAACGAAGGCCACTAAGAACACCCGGAGCCAACGGCGAAGTCAACCACCGGACGCAGCGCAGGGAATCCGAAAAACAAAACAGGGGAGGCTATGTGTTTTACTCACCAACTTCCCTATCCTAGATATGACTGGACAGTGAAGTTTATTTACTTTGTTATGTAAACATTGCGAACTGTCATCATCGCGGCGAATGTTGGGTAAAGTAGTTCGCGACGCAGATTTGCGGCGATCTACGGCGAACTGGGATTACAGCGGTGGCAGGCGAAGGAAGCGTTAATTTTTGGTTCCAACGAGAGGTGAATGTTCGAGGAACGGAATCTTGGTTGGTGGTAGCCGTTAAGGAAGATATATAAGGACGAAGGTGAATAGCGGTCGCTCTCTTTTTTTGTTAGCGTTGGGAATGGGACGAGGTAGACGAACAGAAGGAAAGGGAGTGGTCGTTTAAAATCCTATTAAAGATAAAAATAAAGGACTAAAGACGTGAGAGTGCTAGTGTAAAATTTAGAAACGATAGTGATAAACCTTGCAAGGACAAGAAGATAGACGTGCAGCCCAGTGAGTGAAGTCGAAAACGCGAAATCTAACATCGGAAAATTAAGTCGATTCAATTCGCGAGTGCGCGGCGCGACCGGACCGGAGCAAGGGGCCCATCGTGGAAGACTAGTTAGTGGTAGTCGTAAGCTAGCCTTAAGTTCTTCTCGTGTTATTTTGTTTTTCTTTAATCACTTGTTTTTTTTTGTTCTTTGCCGTACATTTTTCTTTAGGAATAAATATCAAGAATTACCGGAAGTTTTCTTTTTCTTAGGTGAGAGCTAGATTGTTGCTTATATTGCAGGTTTCCTTCCGGCTTTGTGAGTGGCGACGAAGCGGGGTGCGCGTGAACACGGAGCGCGCGTACACAGTGGTTTGGGGGTTCCACGGAGGTGACGTCGGGGGGTGGTGTGAGGATTCCGTGTTCTCTCCGAAGTTGATTTGGTGTGGCGATAATTTCCTCTTCTGGCTTCGCCCCGTGTGTTGTCAAGTAGTGTTCTTCCTTTTCTTTCAGGAGCGTAATCCGGACGAGCCGCATTCTCGCTTGGCGGCTCATCGGGGCTTTAACTGGGTAAGCGAGTGGCGCCCACGCCCGTCTTCGACGAGCTACCGGAGCCCAGAGCCCTAACCGGAGGGGTTTCGGCCTAGGACGCGCGAAGTCCTTGACGTACCGGAGTAATCCCGGTAACATTGGCGCCCAACGTTTTTTTTTTTTGTTTCGGGGTGGGGAAAGGCGTATTTGGCAATCCGAAGGGTTGTTAGTAAAGTTAAGTCAAGTTCGGTAGAGTGAAGTTTGTGATTTTTGGTGCATTACAGTGTGAGTGAAAGTGTGTGTTTGCGGGGGTGCACGGAAGTTATTATTATTTTTTGTGTGAATTTTGGTGATTTCGTGAGGGGATGGAGCCTTCATTTGGAAGACAGGAGTATGTCCTGGTTATTCAGGTGGATCAGCTCCCATAAGGAGATGCAATGTGCAATGTACGAAATAAATAGGTGCGAGTGATGAATTATTGTTAAAATAATATAAGAAGTAGAAATCAAATTTTTGTGTTTTAATTTAGGCGATACGAGTTTTTATTTAAGTGCGCTTAGTTAGATAGAGTAACGAATTTCAGGTTATTGCAGCGGGCGAGGAAGATGGGAGTAAGCAAAATTATGGTGGATCGTTTGAGTAGGGACGAGTTGACCTACGAACTTCAGGTCAGGGGTCAACAGGGCGGAACCGTCGAAGAGATGCGGAAGCTATTGCGGCAGGCCTTAAGGGCAGAACAAGCTTTCGATGCATCCATGGTGCAAGGCAAAACTTATCCTTTTTCGCCTGAGGAAGATATCCTAGCGGTTCAGGAAAAGATCGAGGAAGTTCACACCTTGATGGGTTCATTCGTAGGGAATACGAGCGCCGGTGATTTCTTAAAATTAAAGTCCAAGATCGAGTTCGGGGTAAGACGATTGGAGCATGTCCAGGCTGAGGATCGGGATCAGGAATTAAAAATTTCTAAACTGAAGGGAGAATTGTGGCTAGCGATGGGTGAATTGATGGAAAAAGCGGAAGGTGAGGAAAGTGAAAAGGAAGAGCATCTGCCAACAAGAGGGGGGACACCAGCGCAGGAGGAGTTCATCGTCAGGGATCAGCCAGCAGCCATTTCGACTCCCAAAGTCGAGCGTGAGGGAGTTAAGCTGCCAGATATTGCCAAATGGGGAGTAAAATTTTCCAGTAGCTGGCCCGGCTCGGTGAACGCCTTCTTGGAACGGGTCGAAGAACTGCGGATTGTGAAAGACGTGTCAAAGGCACTACTTTTCCGGATGGCGGCCGAGTTATTTGAAGGGAAAGCGTTAATTTGGTTTCGCTCAGTCTCTGCCAAAGTGGAGGGGTGGGATGAGCTATGTGCAGAGCTAAGAAAGGAATTCTTGTCGCCGGATTACAACGATAGACTTTGGGAGGAAATCAAGCGGCGCACCCAAGGGAAAGAAGAGTCGATTGGGGTGTACGTGGCGGTGATGGAAGGACTGTTCAGGCGACTGGTGGAACCATGCTCGGAAATGGAAAAGCTAAGAGTCCTCCGCCGCAACATAAGCCCATACTACCAGGAGCAGCTGGCGATGCGCGCAGTTTCATCCGTGGAGGAGCTGATAGCCTTCGGTCGGGAATTGGAGCGAACTCGCACATCGATAAGAACTTTTGCGCCACCTCCCAATCCGAGGACGACGAGATTATTGGAACCAGACTTAGCCTACGAAGAGGTTCCGACATTAAACGAAGTGACTCCAAACACCAACACAGGGAGAGTGCGGTGTTGGAATTGCCGAAACGCGGGCCACATAGCCCGAGAGTGTCGTCAACCCCGCCGATGTTTTGGATGTGGTCGCCTGAGTGCAACAAGAGCCGGTTGTCCTACATGTGCATCTCCAAGTAAGCAAACAGGGACGCAGCCGACAGCTTCGGGAAACGAGCGCGGTGCTCAGTAGGCGGCGGGATGAGCACCTCAGAAGAATGGAAAGCCGCAGATGTTCTGAATTATTTATTTACGTCCAGTTACGGGGACGAACGACCTCATTTAGATGTCTGGGTGTTGGGCAGGAGAATCAGAGGGTTAGTGGACTCGGGGGCATCCAACACCATCGTGGGTAAAGGCGGATGGATGGAATTGCAGGAGCGGGGAGTGGAGTGCACCGGGGCTGAACAGATGGCGGTTAGTTTGGCCGATAATGGGCAATGCAAAGTAGAAGGGAAAGCTTGGGTCCCTTTTCGGTTGGAGGGCAGGACGAACTGGTTAGAGGTGCTAGTGGTACCCGCTTTGGCCCATAGACTGATCTTAGGAGTCGATTTCTTGAGAAAATTCGGGTTGTTGTTAAACTTAAAGGGAAATCGTTGGGATTTCGTGTGTGACGAAGTGGGGCCAGCAGGAGGTCATTTGCAGGGTAGGGCGATTTTGAGCCAAACCGAGGAGGAGCAATTAGACCAATTGATCAAGGTCGAGTTTGGAAGGATGGGAAGTGGTTTAGGATGCACCAATATGGTGGAGCATGTCATCCGGACGGATTCAACTCCCATCAAGCAGAGATACTATCCAGTCTCTCCCGCAATACAGAAACACATCAACGAGGAGCTGAATGAGATGTTGGCGCAAGGGGTTGTGGAGCCTTCGTCAAGCGCTTGGTCTTCGCCGATCTTGATGGTCAAAAAGAAGGATGGTTCATACCGTTTTTGTGTGGACTTCAGGAAAGTCAACAAAGTAACCGCCCGAGATGCTTACCCCCTTCCCTACATTTCAGCGACTCTAGACAAACTACGTAATGCCAAATTTTTATCTACGATGAACATCAAGTCAGCCTATTGGCAGGTACCAGTGGCAGCGGAGTCGCGACAGTACACGGCTTTCACCATTCCGGGTAGGGGATTGTTTCAATTTAAAAGAATGCCGTTTGGTTTGTCGAATGCGCCGGCTACTTGGCAGCGGCTGATAGAGAGGGTGTTGGGTCCGTAGATGGAACCTTATGTCTTCACCTACCTGGACGACATCATCATTGTGACTCCAAGTTTTGAGAAGCACCTGGAAGTGCTATGTGAGGTTTTCAAACGCGTGCGGGAGGCGGGACTGAAATTGTCACAGGAGAAATGCCAATTTTGCAGGTCCCAGTTGAAATATCTGGGATACGTAGTTGATGAAAACGGACTAAAGGTGAATCCGGAAAAAGTTGAATGCTTGATGAAAATTCCTCAGCCACGCACCGTAAAGCAAGTCCGACAGTTTCTAGGGATGGTGTCATGGTACCGCAGGTTTATCCCTGACCATGCCTCCTTGGTAGCCCCGTTAACTGATCTTCTGCGTAAAAACCGTAGTTTTGAATGGTCCCCGCAATGTGAGATGGCTTTCCAACGTTGTAAGATTAAGCTGGCGTCAGCTCCAATCGTAACATGCCCGGATTTTGGCCTTCCATTTAATGTACAGACGGACGCCTCGGACTTTGGAATTGGAGCGGTGTTGAGTCAGACTTTTCCGGAGGGGGAGAAAGTCATTTGTTACTTAAGCCGCTCGCTAGCTAAGGCGGAACGGAAATATTCTACCACCGAAAAAGAATGTTTGGCTGTCCTCTGGGCGGTAGAGAAACTCCGTCCATATATTGAGGGTTCGCATTTCCGCGTTATCACAGACCATCACTCCCTGGTCTGGCTCAACAATTTGAAGGACCCAACGGGGAGATTGGCGCGCTGGGCAGTACGCTTACAGCAGTTCGACTACGAGGTGATACATCGTAGAGGAAGTGAGCATTTGGTTCCGGACGCATTGTCTAGGTCGGTGGCAGTGGAGACGGTTGGGGCGGTGACTAGTTCCACGGATGTCTGGTACGAGCGCATGAGGACGAAGGTTAGCACCAATGGGAAGCTGTATGAAGACTGGAGAGTTAAGGATGACGCGCTATGGAAGTTTGTGCCCGGGCGATATCCCGAATTGGAAGGGGTGGACGCATGGAAGCGAGTGCTTCCCAAATCAGAAAGACGAGAGGCTATGCAGCGCTGCCATGACCATCCAACGGCGGGACATATGGGGGTTGAGCGGACCATCAATCGTCTGAGGCAACAGTTCTATTGGCCGAAGTTAGCTGCTGACGCTCGAAACTATGTCCGGAAGTGCAAGACTTGTCAGGCGGTCAAGGTGGACCGAAGAGCACAAGCAGGGTACATGGTTTCGCGCAGTGGAGAGGCGTCGCAACCTTGGGAAATGATCTGTATAGATCTAGTGGAACCGTTGCCACGATCGACCCGGGGACACTGTTTTATTTTAACGGTGCTGGACTATGTAAGCAAATTTTCCTTGCTATTTCCACTTGGGAAGGCGACGGCAAAGGAGATTTGTCGTTTGCTGGAGGAACAAGTGTTCTTGCTCTTTGGAGTACCTAGATGGCTAGTATGTGATAATGGGGTTCAATTCCGAGGGAAAGAGTTGGGACGATTGGTGGAGGGTTATGGTACGCACATTAAATACACGGCATTGTACCACCCCCAGGCAAATCCAGCAGAGCGACGTAACCAGGACATCAAGCAGATGTTGCGCTCGTACGCGACGGAGAATCAACGCGAATGGGACAACCACCTAGCGTATATTGCTTGCGCGTTGCGTACCTACAGGCATGATGTAATGAAGATTACCCCATACTTTTTTAATTTCGGTAGGGAAATGAAGACATTTCACGGCCAGCTCAAAGCGCCAGGGACTTCGATTAATCACTGAATTAAGTAAAGTATATAGTTGGCTAGTAGCCTATTGTTGTAAATGGTGATTAGGTTTTGAATTAAGGGAAGTATCTAGATCGTATAATGGGTTAGTAGCGTATAGTTTACGCAGTAGTTAGTTTCGAAGCAAGGGTTTACCTGGAGTAAGTTGTTTTTTTTTTTTTTCCTTTCTTTCTTTTTCCTTTTTCTTTTTGGTTTTTTGTTCCTTTTCTTTTTCCCTTCCTTCTATTCCGTTAGGTCTGTTGTCATTTGAGGTTGAAGGCTGATTGGTGGCTCGTCTCGTGCGAAGCTAAAAGAGGAAGCAGCGTAGGTAATTAGTATGGGTTGACATCCCCGGCGAACAAACGGAAACTGTAAAGAAGTCAAGGGTTAAAGTAAATTCAGGTATTCCTCTACGAGCCTCGAGGTTTTAAGTGAGTGGATTTCGGGGAAATCCACTTGAAGTAGAGGGGGAATTGTTACGGGTTGGTTGACTTCACCCCTTCCCGAGACCTCCGCGGCACTGTCACCACGCGATACGGACGAGAATGGTAACCCGGAGTTGGAGGAAGAAGCGCCACCACGTTTCAAGCCACGATGCTGGACGGAGTAGGGGAAGCAGAATTGTGGGTAAGGAGCATAGATGTAAGACTACATTGTCATTAGTAAGTTAGCGTTAAGGTGAGTGTGAGGGTTACATACGGGCGCGGGTGAAAATTGAACAGAAGCTGATCACTCCCGTCGGCCGGCACATCACGGCGAGGATATTTTTCGACACTTAAACTTGAACGACGCTACACACATATGGCGCTACCAAGGCAGGCTGGAGGAGCGGCGGCAACCACAAAGCAACACTACGGGCACTAAGGGCATTTCAGCCAGATCACTACCGCCGTCGGAAGTGGCGGAAACGAAGGCCACTAAGAACACCCGGAGCCAACGGCGAAGTCAACCACCGGACGCAGCGCAGGGAATCCGAAAAACAAAACAGGGGAGGCTATGTGTTTTACTCACCAACTTCCCTATCCTTTTTTTTTTTTTAAGTTCACACTGGGGGATACCAGCTTAAAATTGGCCCGGGCTGCTATGGCACTGGCCAGCGTTGTCGATCCTGTAAATTATATCATTATTACTTGTTCATAGTTAGTCTGTGGCTTAGTTATATTTTGATTGTGTGGGTATGATTGATATCTCGTTGGGTGTTATATGTTAGGGTTCGCTTCTGCTAAGAACGCTCCAAAGCTGTCAAGTAAGTTACTGTCGTTTTTGAGAATTAGGTCTTTAATATTATTGTAATTAAGAAAAAGATTGTGATTTGCCCTGATCCTTTCGTATTTAGTGCAGTGAAACAGTTGGTGATCTATTGTGTCAGTTTTGTTGCATTGTATGCATAGGTCGGTAGTGCTTTTTTTAATTTGAAAGAGACGAAGTTTGTTGTAGGCTCTGTTTGTGAGGATTCTGTTGATGGTTTTGATATGTTTGGGGGTGATGTTGCTTTTATGAAACCACGGTTTTCCTTTGTTGTTGAGATGGTGTGCCTCTTTCCATATGCAGGGTGCGTAGTTGGTGGTTTGAGCTCTAATTCTGCCCTTCCATTCATTGTCAATTTCTTCTTTTATTAAGTTTGTTATTTCGTCCAGTTCATATTGTGTGTCCATGATACTTTGGCTTAGAACACCTATTTTGGCTTGTTTTTCGGCTGTTTCTAATGGCATGATGCCCGCGTGTCCCGGGATCCAGATGAAATTGAAGATCTTCTCTGGGTAATTTTCAATGAATTTCCATATATCTTGTGTGGTCTTTCTGTATTCTTGATTTTCCTTTAGACTTTTGATAGCATTATTGGAATCAGTGAAGACAAAAATCTTATGGTGATTCTGTATGTTGTTCCTATTTAGGGCCGACAGGATGGCGTGTAATTCTGCTGCTGTTGTTGTTACGCTATTGCGGAGGCTAGAATTGTAGGTGGTGTTGTTGTTAAGGTTCAGGAATCCTATCCCTGTGCCAAAGAGATTTTTGGCTGCATCGGTCACCAGTATCAGGGCATTTTGTTTTTTAAGTTTATCTGTATACTTCTTGAAGGTAAGGTTGGGTTTTGTTTGGTTGTGGGTATGGAGGAAAGAGGACGTTGTTGAGAAAGGTGTGGTGAATAGGTTAGCTGGTCTTTTAGTTCGGTGAGTTGGGTTGAGCTTTCTCAGGTGGTGCTTAAATTTGTGGAGTATGTGATTGTAGCTGCTTTTGTGGACTGGATCCTGTTCAGTCCATGTTGGTCTGAAAGTGTTGTTGACAATTTGTTTACCTAATTCTTTCGCTGTTAGAAGAGCTGCTCTATCTATGGATTGATGTTCGCATGCCATGTTAAAAGCATAGAGGTTGGGTGTGCTAGGGGGTAAGCCTAGGCATTGCTTGAGAATCTTAGCTTTGAGCCTGTCCATGGTATTGAATAAGTATGCTGGCGCATGTGCCATTGTAGTTAGTCCGTATTCTATTTTGGGCCTGACTAATGATTTGAAAAGATTTAGAGCCAAGGTGGGGCTAAAGGGATTTGTGGGTCTGTTCAGATATTTTATTATGTTGCCTATGTTGTTAAAGGTTTGGATGTGTTCTTCATGTGTTCTGAAGGTTAGATTTTTATTTAGATTGATGCCTAGGTATTTTATGCTATTGCTCCATTTTATTTGGGTGTTATTGTGTTTGAGAATTTTATCTGTGTTCCTGCTATGGTGGAAATTAATGGCTTGTATTTTGTCCGGGTTGAAGGGTAGCTTGAGGTTGTCACTCATTGTGGAGAAGAGATTTAGTTTGAGTTGAAGTAGGTTAATCGTGTGCTTTAAATTAGTTCCCTCAGTTAGAATGAGGAAGTCATCAGCATATTGTAGAAGAGTTGTGTTGCTGTCAGATATGTTGTGCAGTTTGGAAGTGTATATATTGAAAAGAAGTGGGCTCAAGACGTCACCTTGTGGCAGACCATTGGAAATTGTCGTGTGTTGTTGGTTGAGGTGGAGTATTCTTTCTTTATATAGATTTATGATCCATGAGGTGTAGGTTTTTGGGATGTTGAGGTCTGAAAGAAGTTTGTTCAGGATCTGTAGGTCGACTTTCTCATATGCATTTGAAAAATCTATAACACATGCAGTTTTGAAGGGGAAAGTGGATTTGTTTTCAAGTTTTTGTAAAAGGGTGTTAAAGCATGTTGTCGAGGATTTGTTTTTTGTGTAAGCAAAAGTAAGCGTTGGTAGTGGATTTGTGTTTATTAGGTGTGTTTCGATTCTTTGTTTTATAAGTTTATTTATGATTTTAATGGGAACACTGAGGAGGGATATGGGTCTGTAGTTGCTGAGGTCTTCTAGATTTCTATTGGGTTTGGGAACGGGAACGATTCTGATGTGCCTTCCTGATGTGGGTATGTCACATCTATTGACTGCATCATTAATAGCCTGTAAAAGATTGTTCGGGTGATGTGTGAGTAAGGCTTTAATTATATTGTGATTAATGTTATCGAGACCAGGGGTTGTGGATTTACGTTTCTCATTTATAACATTATTGAGTTCTTCCAGTTCGAAGTCTGGTGGGTGTTCCAGAGGATTGTGTGGCATCATGTTTAAGGTGTTATCAGGGTGGTGCTTTGATTTAATCATGTTGAGGTAGGTTTGGGTCTGGTCCTCATCAAGGTTGTATCTTGAGGGGGGTTCTTTATTATTCCTGATACTGTTGATGAATCTCCAGAAGTTATTTATGTTTCCGCTGCCTCTGATTTCATCTAGTTTGTCTGTCCAGCTTCTTTGCTTGGCTTCTTTGGATCGTTGCCTCCAGTTTGTTTTTGCCTCGTGGAGAATTGCCCAGTTGGCATTCGATTTGAGTCTGTTGTAATTTAGTAGTGCCTTATTTTTTATTTTCCAGAGCCTTGCTAAATCCTTGGACCACCAGTGTTTGGGTGTGTGCTTGTATCTTATCGTGTTTGAGTTTAGGTCTATTAGGTGGCTTAGTTTCTCGTATATATTATTGAGGTTTGGTGAAAAAGGGGTTTTATTAATTTCTTGAGCGATGTTCCTATATTTGATTTTCTTGGTGTTTGAAATGGGTGTACTGGGCAAGCAGATTTTAATTGTTATATGATTACTGTTGCTGATGTGTTCTTTGTCTTCCATCCAGAGGATATTATTCCTATTCATATTACTAAGAGTTATATCCGGCGTTGACTGTAGAATTTTTCCGTTCTTGTTTGTTGTTTTATAAGTGTATATGCCAGTGTTCAATGTTTTGAGGTTGTGTTCCGTCATCCAACTTTTCAGAATTCTGCCTTTGGCATTGTTAAGATGATCTCCCCATGCCTTGTTTCTTGCGTTTAGATCTCCTCCGATGAGTATGTCTTTGGTGTAGTCTAAGATGTTGGAAAGCTTGTCTAATTCTTCTTTGAAAGATTGGGTATTGATCGAGGGGGGAGCATATAGGGATGCTAAAATTATGTTGTGTTTAAGGTTTAGGGTCTGGATTGCTACATTTTCTATCCGACTGTTCGTGTGGATCTGTCTAAACTTAATGTCCTTTCTGATTAATATTGCAACTCCTCCTCCTATGTTGTTGTCTCTGGTTTTGAAGATTATATTGTAGTTGGTAAACTTCATATTAATATTGAAATTACTGAGTATTTCTTGTAGGAGTGCGAAGGATATGTTATTCTTGTATAAGTAGTATTCTAGATTGTCCTTGTGCTTGTTGATACTTTGGATGTTTAGTTGTAAAATGTTCATGTGTTAGATGATAATGTTATTGTTACTCTTTCTTGTGTTACTTTTCTCATTACCAGAGTTGGCGAGGTATTTCTGTAGTGTTTTTACCCATGTTTGAACACTGGTTATTAGTAAGTCCTCGTTTTCTTTGTTGTCATCGGTCTTTCTGTTAATTTCCTCTTCCATTTTTCCTAGGAGTTTTTCCAATTCAGTGGTTTTGTGTGGGTTACATGTAATGGGTTTGTTTGGTATGGTGAGGGTTTCAGTAGAGGGGAAGCTATTTTTAACGATGTTTCTTGATGTGTTGGGTTTATTGTTTATGCCAGCGATTTGGGCAAAGGAGCTTCTGAATAGTACCTTTTGCGTGTCCTGTTGGGGGTTTCTGGTATTGTGTCTTTCCGCGTTCGTTAGACTGGGGAAGTTGGCTTCATTAAGGTCCGCTACATCTAAACCCGCAAATTTGTTTCTGTTAATAATAACTCTTGCTTCTCTGTTTGTGATGTTCAGGATAGAGCTAACATCTATCTCTTGTTTATATGCTACCCATTTGGGGCATCTTTGATGTGTTGCTTCATGCTCCTCGCTCTTACATAATACACACATGACTTTTGTGCATTTGTTGTCGCAATCGTCCGCACCACATTTAAGGCAGGTTTTCTTTTTGTTCTTGCAAAACTGCGCCGAGTGACCTAGGAGGCCGCAGTTTGTACATTGCCTTGGTCGAAATTTAAAATAGCTAACTTTGCTTATTACGTATTCGAATTTCAGAGAGTCCGGGAGGTCAGTTCCTGCGAAGGTTATCTTCAGTGTTGTGGTTGGTATAAATTTGTTAGGGTCGTTTCTATCTCTGGTATTCAGCCTTTGTGCTTGTAGAATCTTTATATTTTCTAATAGAATTCCCATTCTATTGCAAGGCTTAGCTGAGTTTACTATCTCATCTGTGTTAATTTCGTGCGGGATGTCTCTGATGACTCCATATCTGTAAACGAAATTGCCAGGGATAAAGGCTCTGAGGTTGTATTCTTTCAACTTGGTGTTGTCGACAGCATTGTTTGCTTCTGTAGCAGTTTCAAAGATTACCCTTAGCCTATTGAACCCAGCTTGCTTAACATCTTTAATGCCTTGTATGTTTAAGCTTTTGTTGTATACGAACATCTTCATAGGGGTTAGTCTAACCCTGTCACCATTTGTATCAACACTATCGATGAGGATTGCAAAGGATTTACCTTTCGCATCGGGTTGATATTTATTGACTTTCATGTTGGCTGGCGGGGCTTGAGATGGTGTGGCACGTGGTATGTCTTCAGAGGGGTTTGGGTACAAGGATGTGTTATTTGGTACAAAGCTTTTCAACTCTCCCTTGCTTTTTGTATTGCCGTTGTTTTCAACTAATCTTCTTTTTTTGAGAGTTTTGGTGTTTGGGTCCCCTGGGTCTGGGGGTCTATCCTCATAGTTTTCTTCCATGTCGCAGTTCACAGAATGAAATATTAAGGTGCTAGATGTATGCTATATTATGCTCACCAATTGTTCACTTCACTTAAGAAAGTAAAAGGGTACTCACTGTTCTTTTCCTTTGTGAGAGTATTCCAGTAAGTCAGTCACAAGTCCAAAGATCGTTATTACGCCAGGAACCAAGATATGGCGTTCGTAGGATTCTGAGAAAAACAATAGATGCTCGGGGAAAACCCTTCACTTCACTGATCTGAATACGTCCTTCCACTAACACGTTCCACATAGGAAAGAATAGATATGACTGGACAGTGAAGTTTATTTACTTTGTTATGTAAACATTGCGAACTGTCATCATCGCGGCGAATGTTGGGTAAAGTAGTTCGCGACGCAGATTTGCGGCGATCTACGGCGAACTGGGATTACAGCGGTGGCAGGCGAAGGAAGCGTTAATTTTTGGTTCCAACGAGAGGTGAATGTTCGAGGAACGGAATCTTGGTTGGTGGTAGCCGTTAAGGAAGATATATAAGGACGAAGGTGAATAGCGGTCGCTCTCTTTTTTTGTTAGCGTTGGGAATGGGACGAGGTAGACGAACAGAAGGAAAGGGAGTGGTCGTTTAAAATCCTATTAAAGATAAAAATAAAGGACTAAAGACGTGAGAGTGCTAGTGTAAAATTTAGAAACGATAGTGATAAACCTTGCAAGGACAAGAAGATAGACGTGCAGCCCAGTGAGTGAAGTCGAAAACGCGAAATCTAACATCGGAAAATTAAGTCGATTCAATTCGCGAGTGCGCGGCGCGACCGGACCGGAGCAAGGGGCCCATCGTGGAAGACTAGTTAGTGGTAGTCGTAAGCTAGCCTTAAGTTCTTCTCGTGTTATTTTGTTTTTCTTTAATCACTTGTTTTTTTTTTGTTCTTTGCCGTACATTTTTCTTTAGGAATAAATATCAATTACCGGAAGTTTTCTTTTTCTTAGGTGAGAGCTAGATTGTTGCTTATATTGCAGGTTTCCTTCCGGCTTTGTGAGTGGCGACGAAGCGAGGTGCGCGTGAACACGGAGCGCGCGTACACAGTGGGTTGGGGGTTCCACGGAGGTGACGTCGGGGGTTGGTGTGAGGATTCCGTGTTCTCTCCGAAGTTGATTTGGTGTGGTGACAATTTCCTCTTCTGGCTTCGCCCCGTGTGTTGTCAAGTAGTGTTCTTCCTTTTCTTTCAGGAGCGTAATCCGGACGAGCCGCATTCTCGCTTGGCGGCTCATCGGGGCTTTAACTGGGTAAGCGAGTGGCGCCCACGCCCGTCTTCGACGAGCTACCGGAGCCCAGAGCCCTAACCGGAGGGGTTTCGGCCTAGGACGCGCGAAGTCCTAGACGTACCGGAGTAATCCCGGTAACACAGGTTTGGGTTAGATTTTCAGTTTATTTGTTAAATATGTAGTTGAGCTCAATTTTGTTACAGGTTTTAAGATAAGGGGAGTTTTCAGAATGAAGTAAGTTGTCTAAGCTTTTCAGCTTCTTGTGGGATGAGTTGAGTTAAGTTTTACTATGATTGATAGATGCTAGCTAATCAAAAATGCCGGATTGGATTTCAAATCCCATATTTTTCCGTTTTTCTGAACTGTTTTTCTTCAACGAAGTTTTCGAAATAACGGCAAATGAAATTAAACGGAACTCGTTTGATAGGCAGTTTGCAATTTAGTTTAAATAGTTTAAATAATAGCGTTTTGGGACATTTGTTAAGTTCATAAATTTGTAAAAAACGAGGAGTTTATTAAATAACTCGGGAATCAAATCAAAGTTTTTTGACTAAAGTAAACGAACCCCAAATCGAAGTGAAAAATATCTGGAAGAAGCGATCGTCTACTGATATCTAGATTAAATAGCAAAAAAGAAATAATATGAAATATTTTATTGTGATAAAACACAAAATTTATATAGAAAAGTAGCCGAGTTTTCGGGCGCCTATGAAAACATTTATAATCCCTCTAATCCAAGGGCAATTCACAGTTGTATTCAATTCTTTTACATTATTTTTCAACAAAGTCCCCAGAAAGACTTATATTTCCACTTCGGTGCCACAGAGTAACAAATAAGCAGCGATAAAACTTCGAACAAATTCCGAAACTGACGGGATTTGACTGAAATTTTCCTAATGTAGTGATATTTTTAATCAAAATTAGTGTTAAGACAAAGACGAGTGGGGTGAAATGTGCATTAACATTCTCCTAAATTTTGCATTCAAACGCAATGAATCACCATTTTAGTAAACTTTTACACTGGAAAAATTATTCTCACATATTCTTTAGCTTGCCCTCGTTATTCCTTTACTCGCATGAGTCATCCAATTAACTTTAAAAGCTATTTATCTTACAAAGCTCAATTTATCTGCTACATGATTGGGGCTAGAGTTCGATGATTCTGCTTATCGCATTACAATGACCCGACCTCCACCAGATCCACCTACTAAGTTCTATCACGCCCGAATTAAGATCCTCGGTTCTTTGGGAAGAATGAACTAAACTGAATAATTGATCGCTTTCATTTATATGTTTGCAAAAAATATGAAAAATGCATTTTAGGCATAATTTAACAATTGGATCGGAATTGATTGTCAGCAATTTGGATGTCTGTGGAATGGTGTCGATGTCAAGGTGAATGGAATTTCAGCACGTGTATGCTGGTTCTATTCTGGGTAAATAGCCTGTATAACTCCCCCCCCCCCCCATAACTCCCGTGAGGCGCGCAGCTATGTCGAAAGTATCAACGGAGACAGGACGAAATGCAGCTGAAGTCGTAATGAACTCTTCGATCATCGCGATTGCCCGTAGCTCATATACAATCAGCGATAACGAGACGAGAAAACGAATGTGCTTGTAAAGTAGTATACAGATCTGCAAGGAACAAGTAATATTGATGCAAATGGAGCCAGAGTGCATACGATGTAAACACAATAGTGTACACAGGATAAAACACTGTGTGCTCAATCATCCTCTACCCAAATCAGAGCACAAGTGATTCAGAGCCTAAAAAGTGGATTTTAAACTAATGCCTTCTAAATCTATATGGTTTGCAAATATTCTCAGCATATGATTCAACGCACTGAAAAGATTATTTGCTAGCCTATACCAAACATATTTGCATCATAGTTTAATACATTTTTTAGACATTTCTCCGGGATATTGTATATTTTTTGAGATAGTCGAAGTCTGCTCAGACTGAAAATGCCATTGTCAAGTTTTCTAGAAGGGATCATTTATTGCAGAAAAATGTACATTTCGTGAAGCTTATGCCTTCCACCAAATAACTGTGAACTCTATCATAGCGCATACACTCCCAGGGGCAGCACGAAGAAGAAGCGTGCACATCATAGCGTGCATATAGTGCTTCCACTTGGAACAAATTCTAGATCTCGCGATATTCATCCAAAATCAGTAGAACTTTTGCAATTTGACGCCGGCATTGCCCACCGGTGGCCCGTGCTAGATTGTTCCGTTGGGCAGCATGCATCACCGATGGGCCAAGCTTGCACATCAAAAATACGTAGTGCGAAATGTAATTTTATTGATTTAACATTATACATGAGCATTTCTACCTTATAATAAAACATTTATCACAAAATACATAACTTGTAATTTAATCAATATATTTAAAATATCTATTTATGTTTCCGATGCAAGTTTCATGTTTCTTTAAAACATTTTAAACAAAGTGTCGGCTTATTAGGACAATTGCTAAAGGTAATTACTTTTTTGTTTTGTAGCGGACTTTGTACTTTTCAAGTTTGTTAAGCGTTTGTAACACTCTATACATTTATAAAAACAAAACTAGGTTCCTTTTTGACTATAAATTATATTATTATTGAGTAGATACGTATTTCGGTGGTAACATACCACCTTCTTCAGTACAACTAAAAAGTCTTTAAAAAAAGTACAAAGTCTTTGCCTATTTATACACAGAAATTCTACCTATTTTTAAAAATCATATCTATTAATTTACTACAATTATTTCCTTCATCATCATCAAGTCTATTTTCCATAGGTACTTTCCTAACTTCTATACTTTCCAACGTATCTAATTAGGAAAGAAATTAGGAAAGTACCTATGGAAAATAGACTTAATGATGATGAAGGAAATAATTGTAGTAAATTAATAGATATGATTTTTAAAAATAGGTAGAATTTCTGTGTATAAATAGGCAAAGACTTTTTACTAATAAGTTTATTTGTACTGAAGAAGGTGGTATGTTACCATCGAAATACGTATCTACTCAATAATATAATTTATAATGAAAAAGGAACCTAGTTTTGTTTTTATAAATATTACTTCGGACTATAAAGCTTTCCTAAAAATAATAAATATTCTTGTACTCTATGCATGTTTTCCTCATCCTCCTCGCGGATCCTTGGTATGAACTTGAAAAATGTTTATTCCGTCTACTTACTAATAGTTCTTCACTGGAGGATTCTCAACACTCTTCAATAGATAGTCAATATTTTTTTCTCTAAATTTCAAAATTTGGTAACGCTTGGTTCCCCAATTTTTGTGGATGTATCACGCATTTAATAAAGAGGCCCCGCATATTATCTCCATGACAACTTTTCGATACCATTTTACCGTTTTACGCAAAGATTTATAATAGGAACACATCTCGTCAGACATATCAACTCCCTTTTTCGCACTATTGTAAGATATTGTGGTATCTGGTTTTAATTTATCATCTTTGCCACGAATAATGGCGCAATTGTGAGTTCTCGAAGTGGTTAACATGCAAAGGGGTCTTTTGAGGGTTCGCTTTAAAAATTTTACGCTGCACCAATTTTCACGAGATATAATGTCGCCCCGTTCCTGTTTTTTCTTTGCTTGCGCAGGCAGAAATTTTCTATTCATTTAGACTGTACCGCAAATATATGTTTTTTTAGTGAAGAGATCTTCGGCTAAAGGAATATTTGTATGAAAACTGTCGGTAAATAAAATACGGCTCTTGAACAATAGATATCCTATCAATTTTATGACTACATCGTGTTACACAATCCTCGTTTCATTTTTCCGGAATAAATATGCACATTGTATGTACAGTGGTGGACAAAACTGGATACATAACTAAACATTTTTCGTAAATTTGTTATAACATTTTTTTTATCACTGCTATCAAAGTAATTGCTTTTGTTTCGAATTTTCTAAGCCCTTATCTTCGATTAGTTCACACACAAAACTAAAAAAAAAATACACAAAATAGAAAATCCGCTCTAATATCTTCTAGAACTGCATGTATCCAGTTTTGTCCACATTGAATTCCCTTGAATGCAGGTCGATTTGCAGCTGCATTTGGTATATGTGCCGCTTGTTATAGTATTTCCAACAGTTCCACACTGTTAGCATTCAAGTGAAACTCAGTTAGTTGTGAAATATTTGTGTAAATTTGAGTGTGAGATATTATTGATAACTAAACCAAAATGAAAAAAGTATCTCGTGAAATCGAAAATGAAATAATATTTATAAGTCGGAATGGATATTCTTGTCGGAAAATAGCGGCAAAACTTAAAATATGTCACCGGACAGTAAGTTGTGTTCGAAAACGCCGAAATTTTATAGACTCCAGAAATCTTGGTGGTCGGCCAAGGCTGTTATCTGATGGCGATGCTCGCTTCGTGGAACGGTTAATGATTACAAAGGGTGTAAGAACACCTAAACTTGCTGCAGAGGCACTGAATAAAAATGTAAGCGATCGTACAGTAAGGTGAGCTTTCCACAGAATATGTTTAGTGTCCGCAGTAAAGTAAAAGAAACCTGCGTTATCGGAAAAAATATATAAAAGCAAGGTTAAAGTTTTGCAAAGAGCATAGACTCTGGACTCTTGAAGACTGGAAACGCGTTATTTGGTCCGATGAAATTAAAATCAATCGTTTTCAGTCAGATGGGAGGGAGTATTATTGGCACCGACCCAATGAGAGGATTCAAAAGTCAAACAAACAGTAAAACACGGTGGTGGACATTTGATGGTGTGGGGCCGCTTTACATGGTGGAACCTTGGCCCATTAGTGAAGATCAACGGAATTATGAAAAAGGAAGACTACCTTAGCATTTTGCATGAAAATTTACCCGATGTCGTTGAAGAATGCGGCTATCCAGCAGATGAGATAGTTTTCCAACAGGACGGAGACCCAAAGCACACAGCAATTATTGTCAAAAAATGGCTTGCTGAGCAACCATTTAAGACAATGCAGTGGCCCGCACAAAGCCCGGATTTAAATCCTATTGAAAATTTATGGGCGATTGTGAAAAGGATGCTGTCACATTACGGACGTGCTCCTACAACATTGGCCGAACTCTGGGAAAGAGTACAGATTGAATGGACCAAAATTCCTGATCAAACGATTCAGAACCTGGTAGAGAGTATGCCAAAACGGATCGAAAGTGTTTTGGCAAATAAAGGACTTTGGACTAAGTACTAATTTATCAAAACAATCAATTTGGACAAAACTGGATACATGCTATTTATGAAGACATTTGAAATTTTCTTAAGTTTTTTATATGAATATTGTTAGTTTTTATTTATGTAAATATAAAAAGATAAAACAAAGTATTAGATGTAAAAACAATTTTTAAGTTACCTGCAATAAAAGAAAATTTAAATCAAATTTACTTAGAATTTTGATTTATGTATCCAGTTTTGTCCACCACTGTATATGCGTGCGAAAGGCAGAGTCTGTACAGTTTTATTCCGTGCTTGTGCCGCTTACCAGGTATATATTGACGAAAACTAAGGCGTCCTTTCCACGGAACCATGCTTTCGTCAATTACTATATTTTTACCGGGTTTCACTGCATCTTTGAATGTCCGAAGAGTTTTATCAAATAAATGTATTTGTTTATGTAACCGATCCTCGGTTCTAGCCGTATGATTATAGGAAAAGTACAAGTATTTCAATATTGATGAGAATCGATCGCGTTTCATTGCTTCCTGTATACGCGCATACGCATACATCGCCTTTTTGGACCAATATAATCGAATTTCGGGTACCTGCACTAAACCTATAATAAGCAAGATACCAATAAAGGTATTCAATTTTTTAATGGGGTTCCATGCTTGTTGATGTTGTCTCCTGCCATTTGCCGCATTTACGATGCACTATCCAGCGTATCGATTCGTCTCTTCAACGATGATCTCCAATATCTCGACCGTGAAGAATAGTTGATATACTGCAACAGGATCATCGCAGTCCATCACTATGATTAAAAGCTCTTCTTTTTCCGAATACTCTTCCTCTGATGCAGATTTTTCTGTTATTTTCCGCGATTCCGCATCATAATCTTGGTGCTCTACATCAGACTCCCAAACTTCTTGCTCCGCGGTATTTCTATCAACTGTCATGTACGATGACTATGAAATTATTCTATTTCTTCGTCTCTTTCGCATGATTCTAGATACGTATTCACACGACGAATCACTTAAGTTCCTATCCATTGTGTTTAATATTTAGATGGGTTAAAATTAATAATGAAAAATGCTAACCACCTTTTTAGACGGAAAGAAATTTATTACAGCCGTTACACTTCCGCAAGGAATGTGTGCTCAGATAATTCGTTATGTCACATAACTCTACTGATCTCGCACCTCACAGACACTTCACACAGAATACTTGCACACTAATAGTACTCTTTCTCTTGCCGTCAACTCTAAACTCAGTAAAGCTCACGTCGCCGTCTAAATGTTCGATAATGATCAATTGATTATTATCACCTTTGTTATGTAACCATCCCATATAATATACATGTTTACCTCGTCCTACGCCTTTTCTAATCCTCAGGCCTAAATTCATCCCTTCCTAATTTTGAGTCCACCCCTACTCCTACTTCGAGACCACACCCTTGCGAGCGGTCATTCCATCGTCCCTCACTTGGGCGAGTAACTCAGTTTTCTATAAGCAATAACACGACTAAGACGTTCTAAAAGATCAGTACGGGCGAGTTATTCGATATATCTAACGTAAATCAAGGACTTTAATAAAAAAAAAAAAACAGTTGCCTCATTATTGGGTACACAACACAAGTGGCGACGGGGATTCGAGATGTTAACGCTTTACAGTGCAGTGTTTTTAAAGAAGTAGCAACTCTTTCCTGTAAAAAAAAAGTGTCAATTTTTATTGTTCATTGACGACGACCCATCAAGACGCACGACGACCTGGATGAAAATTGGAATTCCACATCAATCAGCAAGTGCAGCAACCTGAGACAACCAGTCGAGCTGTGATCCGGAATTGGTTGACTTCTGAAATTAGCAACCTCAGCACCAATAACACCATAGCAGACCGTAAGTCCTTTTAAAATATCTATAATTCGACAATCTTGCAATCTCACAATCTTCTCTTTCTAAATCCTAACCCAAATTTTAAAAGCAACACCAGAAGTTTCATCTGCAAATTCAAATATATCCCTGGAATTTTTAACTAAATTAATCCCTGATCGATTTGATGGAGATCGATTCAAAATACGTAGTTTTATAAAACAAATAGATGTAGTATTTGAGATTGAACGGGATGATCAAAAAATTCCATTAATACTTTTTGTCAAGAGTAGAATAGTCGGTGAAGCTAGGGAGCAAATCGATATCCTTTGCGACCTTACTACGTGTGAGGAGATTTCAGCGTTATTACAATATTAAACCTTTACCAAGACAAAAAGTCCATTGATCGGCTGTTGGAGGATCTTAATAGTATCCGTTAAGGCCGAAATGAAACTGTTTCTCAATTTTATCAACGATTGGAAGATCTAACTTCCAGGCTATTAGCTGTAGTACATTCAACAGAAACTGATTCTAATAAACGAGCGGGAAGAATTGCCATGATAACAGATATGACTCTAAATAGGTTCGTGTATCATTCTCATCCCCAAATTTCGCAAATGTTACGATATCGCGAATTCTCCACGATAAACAGCGCTCTTACCGCGGCAATGTGCGAGAAAAAGCACTTAGACTTCGATGGGAGAATAATACCCAGAAATGCAAAATCTGTTCGCGAAGCAATCACTCAACTCATGAGTTTCGTTATAAACCCACACCAGAAAATCGAAATAATACTAAAACCCATAAACCTCACTAATACAGGAAACACACCTCATTCTAACTATACTTCTAACTCTAACTCTCAACAAAATCCAATTAAGCAATGCCGTTATTGCCTTAAAATCGGTCATGTAATAGACGAATGTAAAAAAAGAAAGTATAATAATGAAAAACGACAACCAAATCAAAATAACGTATCGTCGGTAAACATGAATTACCAAAATCCAACTCCTTCCACAAGTTCAAATCTTAATAATCATCCTCACCCTACAACGAGCTACTCACCAACACAAAATCTGATGAATTTTATCGCGGAACCGACAATTCTACATTTTACGGCTGACCAATCTTCTTCTTTATCAAACGACTCTATCTCGCAATATCTACCAACACTCAATATTACTCTAATAGTTTACCAAGTTCTAATATTTTAAAAACTGACTGTTCGCAACTAAATTTACAAAATCAAAAATCTCGATTTTCTCAATCTATCAATATACTATCTTGTTCAATGAATAATTTGACTTATGTTCTCTTCGAATCATCTTTATCTAAATCATTGGATAAAACTCTAAAATTTTTACTTGATACGGGAGCATCAATCTCACTCATTAAAGCCTCGAGCTTAGAATCATTTGAAATTTCAACAGACAACATCAAAACCCATCCCAACTCAAACTGACAATAAAAAATTTTACAATCTCTACCCCAATACAAGTAATAGATACGAAAACAAACATTTCCTTTGACGGTCTGTTAGGACAGGATTTGTCAACAATCACAGATGCACTCTAAACTACGTAAATTCCACGTTATCCATAATGTCTATACCCATTTCAATTCCAATATATATAAACACTCCTCAGTCCATACATTTTACCCATCTTAATCCCAGAACTGAGACCGTAATAAAAGTGAAAGTGGAAAATCCCAAAAACCTTCAAGAAGGAATTGTAGTTTCTCAAAAACTAAACAACGTCCCTCTTTATTACTACCTAATTCAATAGTTAAAGTATCTGCAGATCATTATGCGATAATAACAGTCGTAAACCATTCCAATGTTTACAAACAAATTCCGGTACCTCAAATATCCATTGAATCTCCTTGTCAGCAAATAAATATTCTTTTAAATCTGAGTGCCGAGAATCTTCAGAATCGTAAAGAACAATTAGAAAAAAATCTTAGGCTGAATGACTTAAACTCAGAGGAAAAAGAATCGATAAAAACCATATGCGAAAATTTCCACATTTTTCATTTACCTGAACACACTTTAACATGCACAATAGCTGGGTCACATTCAATAATTACTTCAGACGAACAACCAATAAATTCCAAGATTTACAGATACCCTCAAGTCCACAAGACTGAAGTGAATAAACAAATCAAAAAAATGCTTAGACAATACATAACAAAACCATCGACTAGCCCATTGTGCAGTCCTCTCTGGATTGTACCTAAAAAATTAGATGCATCAGGTGAACGCAAATGGCGAATAGTAATCGATGACCGTAAACTCAACGAGAAAACGGTAGGCGATGCTTACCCCTTGTTACCGAGATTACTCCGGTACGTCTAGGACTTCGCGCGTCCTAGGCCGAAACCCCTCCGGTTGGGGCTCTGGGCTCCGGTAGCTCGTCGAAGACGGGCGTGGGCGCCACTCGCTTACCCAGTTAAGCCCCGATGAGCCGCCAAGCGAGAATGCGGCTCGCCCGGATTACGCTCCTGAAAGAAAAGGAAGAACACTACCTGAAAACACACGGTGCGAAGCCAGAAGAGGAAATTGTCGCCACACCAAATCAACTACAGAGAAGACACGGATTCCTCACACCACCCCCCGACGTCACCTCCGTGGAACCTCCAACCCACTGTGTACGCGCGCTCCGCGTTCACGCGCACCCCGCTTCGTCGCCACTCACAAAGCCGGAAGGAAACCTGCAATACAAAACATAGACTAGCTCTCACCTAAGGGAAAAATAGAGATCTTCCGATAATTTTTGACATTTATTTCAAAAAAAGAAAAGAAAAAAACAAAATAGCGAGAAAATAAGAACTTAAGGCTAGCTTACGACTAAACTGTCTTCCGCGATGGGCCCCTTGCTCCGGTCCGGTCGCGCCGCGCACTCGCGAATGGAATTATCTTAGTTTGGTCGTTACTATGAGTTTCGCGTCCTGGATGACACCCACTTCACTTCTTTTATATTCTGTCCTTGCAAGGTTTTGTATTTTTTTTTTTTATTTAATTAGATAATTATATTTGAAAGACCACTTTTATCCACTTTTATCCACTTTATATCCACTTTTCCACAGCACTCTCACGACTTTACTCCTTTATGTTGTTATTCAAAATCCCACTCACTGCTCGTCCAACTTGTCCCATTCCCATCGCTAACACCAAAATTGAAAAAGAGACCGCTCGCTATTCACCGTCGTCCTTATATTCTGTCTCCTTAACGGCTACCACTAACCAAGATCCCGCTCCTCGGACATTCACCTCTCGTTCGAACCAAAAATTAACGTTTCCTTCGCCTGCCACCGCTGTAATGCAAATTCGCCGTTGATCGCCGCAAATCTTCGCCGCGAACTACTTTACCCAACATTCGCCGCGATGATGACAGTTCGCAATGATGACAGTTCGCGATGATGACAGTTCGCAATGTTTACCAAACAAAGTAAACAGCGACCCCACCATCCAGAAGGAAGTTGGTGAGTATTATATTTATTTCTATTCTTATTTATTTCGATTTCTATTTTAATTCCTATTTCTATTCCGGGTGTTCTTAGTGGCCTTCGCTTCCGCCACTTTCGACGGCGGTAATGGTCTGGTTGAAGTGCCCGTAGTGTGTTTTGTTGTTGCCGCCGCTCAGTTGGTGAGTATTATATTTATTTCTATTCTGATTTATTTCTATTTCTATTTTAATTCCTATTTCTATTCCGGGTGTTCTTAGTGGCCTTCGTTTCCGCCACTTTCGACGGCGGTAATGATCTGGTTGAAGTGCCCGTAGTGTTGTTTGGTTGTTGCCGCCGCTCCTCAAGCCTGCCTTGGTAGCGTCGTTCCAGTTTAAGTGTCGAAAAATATCCTCGCCGTGATGTGCCGGCCGACGGGAGTGATCAGCTTCTGTTCAGCTTTCCCCGCGACATTTCACTCGGTCCCAAATGCGTATTTTGCACGTTCGTATTGCGTGTCGGAAGATCATTGCTTAATGCTACTGTTATGACCTTAACGCTAACTTACTGATGACAATGTAGTCTTACAACTATGCTCCTTACCTACAATTCTGCTTCCCCTACTCCGTCCAGCATCGTGGCTTGAAACGTGGTGGCGCTTCTTCCTCCAACTCCGGGTTACCATTCTCGTCCGAATCGCGTGGTGACCGTGCCGCGGAGGTCTCGGGAAGGGGTGAAGTCAACTCAACCGTAACACCCTTGCCCAACATAGAGGATATCCTCGATGAATTGGGTCACTCGGAATATTATACAACTCTAGATCTCGCAAGCGGGTTTCACCAGCTACCTATGAACCCCAAAGACTCTCCGAAAACAGCATTTTCTACTCCGAATGGTCATTACGAATTCAATCGAATGCCATTTGGATTGAAAAATGCCCTTGCAAGTTTTCAACGAATGATGCAATCAGTACTAATCGGTTTAAACAATAAACAATGTTTCGTAAACATGGACGATATTGTTATCTACGGTTCCTCTCTAACAGATCATAATTAAAAACTAATTAATGTATTTTCTAAACTTCGGGAGAATAATCTAAAGCTGCAACCCGATAAATGTGAGTTTATGAAAGATTCTTGCATTTAGTAAGGTCATCACATTTCCAAGGACGGAGTAAGTCCAAACCCCGAAAAGGTTAAAGCGATCGCGACTATGTCATCACCTCGAAATGTTAAACATATAAAAACATTCATCGGCATGGCCGGTTACTACAGGAAATTTATAAATAATTTCGCAACAATTGCTAAACCTTTAACACAACTATTGAAGAAAGACGTACCATTCAATTGGCTAGGCGAGCAGGAAAAATCATTTAATAAACTAATAATAACCGCGCTAATAAATATACCTATACTACAATACCCTGATTTTTCACGACCCTTCATCCTTACCTGTGACGCTTCTAATGTAGGGATAGGCGGTATACTATCACAATGACAAAACGAACATGATCTACCTATCTCATATTTTTCAAGGACACTTAACAAAGCGGAACAAAACTACAAAACATCCGAAAAAGAACTTCTAGCCATATTTAACTCAGTTGAACAGTTCCGGCCGTACCTATTCGGCCGAGAATTTACTATATATACAGATCACAGACCTCTTCAATGGCTCTTCAATTGCCAGAATTCGTCATCCAAACTTGTGAGATGGAGATTACGTCTAAATGAATATCAGTACCAAATAAAATATAAACCCGGGCGAGTCAACTCTAATGCCGACGGTTTATCACGATTATTCCCACTAGAAGAAACTGAAAAAATCAATATTGCTACTATATCAGACTTGAAATATCAAGAGTTTATTAAACACTATTATACTACCGACGATATAGTTGAATTTGAAAAAGACAATAGACCTCTCGACAAAATATTTGATCCAGTAATTGTATTTTGATCCCAAGATTTGGACGAAAGTAATCTCTACTCAGAACACATTCAGGCTAATTTCGATACTTCTTCGTTAAAACCTACAATTAACGGTGTAGACAAATTACAAAATAAAAATCAAACGTTTTATTTATTATACTCGAAAAACTTCCATCATGATAAATTGGAGTACAAATATATATTCGAGTCATTCAAAAACTTAAAACCACTAATAAAGAAATTTCCTATGATCTTAATACCCCCAAATTGGATATAAAACATTCTCAACTAAATAAATTAATAAGATTCCTTTTTCCTAAAAGTCAAATGAAAATAATTAATACAGAAAGAATAACCCCTAAAAATCGTGAAGAAATAAAACAAATCCTTGAGGAATGTCATAACAGTAAATTATCAGGACACTGTGGATTCCACAAAACGTATGCTAAAATCAAGGAAAAATATCATTGGTCCGATATGAAGTGAATATGAATGAGATATGAATGCCATTCATGTCAAATTAACAAAACCAATTTCAAGCCGACCCGACAGCCGATGGTAATAACTTCAACGTCTGAAACCCCTGCCTTTGACCGAGTCAGGTAATAGATTTATTCTCACAGCACAGGATGACTTAACTAAGACTTAACACAGGATGACTTAACGATTCTCTTTTGCAAAAGCAATAGTCAATCATGAGGCTAAAACAGTAGCTACAGTGCTCACATCCATTTTTACTACCTTTGGCATTCCGAAATCATTTCTAACTGATCAAGGCACCGAGTTCACCTCGAATCTTATTAAAGAATTGAGTAATATGTTCAAAACCAAACATTTAATCACCACCTCGTATCACCCTCAAACAAACGGAGCCTTAGAACGCTCACATCTCACTCTTAAAGACTATCTGAAACACTACATCAAAAACAATCAGACTGACTGGGACGAGTACTTTGAATTTGCAATGTTCACTTATAACACTGCAGTTCACAAAGCCACCAATTATTCTCCATTCCAACTTTTATTCGGTCACAAACCCTACATTCCATCCTCCATAACTCAGGAACCACGATTTCACTACTCATACGACGATTACATAAAAGCATTGCAACATAAATTAAATACTTCATTTAAAATTGCTCGCGAGAAGATACTTACTAATGAACAACACAGTAAAGAAACCTATGATAAAACAGCAAACCCAGAAAACTTTAACAAGAACGATTTAGTCCTCATTTACCAGAATCAAACTAAGGCTGGACAATCGAAAAAACTTTCACATCAGTTCAAAGGTCCTTACAAAATTACACGTGTTCATCCAAATCAAACAGTAGATTTACGTATAGGACGAAAAACCGTGAGATATCACATGAATTTATTAAAAAATATTTTTCAGATGGAACCGATACTTCCGACAGTCTTGCTAATCCTGTTCATTTCTAACTCCATACAAGGACAAAATTATCAAAACGAACCCCTACTACAACCCAACGTACTATACTATGATAAATTAGGAACAATAAAAAATCTCTTATTCAAAATTAACAATTTTTACTTATAAAAACTTTACAACCCTAAACGAACTAAGAATAATACTACATAATAACCTGGAACGATCTCAACCATTATACTTAAAAATTATTAAAGGAACGACATCAGATACTCTATCAATATATAATTATTATCAACTAACGTTAAATACCTTAGAAACTGAAATAAATCAAATAGATAACAAAAATAATATTTTAAAACAGTTGATCAGCGGACCATCACTACTTAGAAAACGCCGAGGTTTAACCGATGGCATTTTAAGTACTTTCAAATGGTTGTTTGGAATTGCAAACACCATCAATACTCAACACTGTACTGCTCTGGCTCAATCCCAACTGAATTCCCCAATTCAGATTGTTTCGAATACAATAAATGATGCTTTGATCTCTTTCCAGGAGCAAGAGCAACTTTTAAATACAAATACAAAGTTATTAGATCAGTTTATTAAACAAACTAATGATCATCTGCAAAAGCTAGTCTTTAAAACTAACCTTAACGAACATATAGCTGCCCTTTCTGCTCTCGTTAATAAGGTTCATATTGAATACAACAATATAATTGAGGCTATTCACCTTGCAAAAGATAACATTTTATCATCAACGCTTATTACACCCGAAATACTCCTGAAGGAATTGTCTGCCTACAAAGGAGATTACGACTTATTAATCGAACCTACTCCACAAAGCCAAGAAAGCGCTGGTCCGACTCTGTAGACGAAGATAGCAGCACGCTACTCGGATCCCGAAATTGGAGGACGCGGTCGATGGACCGAGACAACTGGAGGCGACACCTACGGGAAGCCAAGGCCCGAAATGGGCTGTAGCGCTACAACGACGACTCCACAAAACATTTTGATTATTTATCAGCTCATAGATGTTGATATTACTTTCAAGACAACGCCATAGTTTTTACATTAAAAGTTCCGTTAGCTAACAAAATCAAATATGATCTCAATAAAATAATATCATACCCTATCCGTCACCAAAATCCCTTATTATTCACTTACATTGAACCTAGTTCCCCATTCCTTGCACTATCTTCATCCAAAAATCAGTATATCCTATTGCAAGACTTGTCGAGTAACAAACAATACAAAAAAAAGGACAACACGTATGCTTCAACATCCACACAATCCAAGGTGTCAATCATAACAAGTGTGAACTTCAGTTCCTGACGCAACATTCCAATTATATATCAGATGATTGTCACACACATAACTCTTAAAGCTAATAACGAAACATGGATCTACATCAACCGAAATCGATGGATATATATATTTAAATCTCCAGTTACAGTCACTCTTCTATGTCATCATAGTAATAAAATGGAAGACATTCTCCTCCAACATTCTGGAACACTTCTTCTTGAGCACCACTGCAAAGGTTATACCAATAACTATATATTGGAACCAAACGATTATGCTACAGAAAACATCACACATCATATAACCTCTCCAAAAATCAATGATGACGACTGCTGCTTACCAATATTCACCGAAGCAAAATTTTATTCTCCAAATCTACACACTATCAAACTCACTCAATGGACTTAAATAACCTGAAGATTGCTAACAAAAAATTAGACGAAATTGACAACATCATACGAAAACAAGTATCCGAATACTCTATGATCTCATCTACACCATGGTATATGTCGACATTCATCATAATCTTGATTATTATCTTCTTCATTATAATTATTTATTGCTGCCAATGCCGTGGATGCTTCCAATTGCTAAAACGTCTATTTTGTTTTACTCGCAACTCAAGAAATGGTGAAATTTCACTACCGATTATAAAAAATTTCGTAAACTGCCAACCAGCTAAGTTCCTAACCACCTAGTTCTCTATGAGAAATTAAATCAGAAGAGACGATCAAACTAATCACTCGCAGAAATCCAAGAAGAACCTGATACAAATGAAGCTGGATCATTAACCACTGACTCCAGACAACAACTCAGACCACGAAGAAGTACTACAGCTTTATGAAAGAAGAAAAATATATTCTTATTAACTAGACTTAAGTTCAACTCATTCATATTGTTGCGCGTTGAGCAGGTGCGCGACCTGTTTGCTATTCGCAAATATTGCTAATAGTGAAATAAAACACTCGCGAACTATTTTAAAATTAATTCTTAAAATTTTATTAAGTTTCTTCTACACTTTACAATTAATTTAGTAAAATCACTAATCACTTTAATGAATTAAATTAATTAATTAGCACTTATTCAACGTAATTAAACACTAATTTACTTATTTAACACTTTTCTCACTTTTCTTATTTCGAGCTTTTCTGGCGCGCACTGTCGCGTACTATCGCGTTTTTCATTCACAACTGCTCGTCTCGTCGCTCGCCGTAGTCGCTTATATACCACTACCAACCATCCCAGAACCTTCCATACAGATTGTTCTTGCGTGTACGCGTCGAGTCGCTTGCACCGGGATCTGTTGTACTTGATGCGCGTGACGTGTTTATGCTTGCGCACACGAGAACAATCAATGTGTTGGTAGCAGATAGTCGTAAACATGTTTACGACTTTTTGTTTACGCCGACTACAGTTCGCGTGACCTGAACACGTCACAATATTATTATATTTTACTTTTCCTTATCATTTTTCTCTCACAATTTTATCGTACCTCTACATCTTTATTACATTAATGTATTTCGAAAAACAAAGATTTTAATTAGTCATTTCCTTAGGTTTAACATTTCCTATCATTAATCATTATAATTTAATTATAAATATTCAATCATGTGTTTCATACATATATATGTAAATTTGAAACCTCTTTTCAAACTTTGCCGCCTGCCCGTTCGGTCAAGTTACCTTCGGCCAGACGGTTGAGTGACGTTCATTACAAACTTCGCATCGGTTGCGGTCAGGGAGACAGACGTCGCTAGACAGACGTCGCTAGGCAGCCACGCTAGGCAGCCACATTTTGCGTGATCATAAATTGTTATTACTTTTTGCGTCACAATTACTATTGTTAATCAAACACTTGGTTAAATCCAACTTGTTGTTGTTTCAGGTATTGTGTTAATCGATATGTTATCAATAATGTAAATAGTGTTAATATGTAACCTTAAATAATATTTAATTACAGTTATTTTACTGCAACAACTCGAGTCGATTTATTCAAACTCAGACTCTCATACAAACCCTAAGTTTCCCAAATTTGAAACTTATATATATGTAGTTTTAGATTATATTCTTGTATCTGTGAAAGTGCTCTGCTAAAACCATTAACAAGAGTTTGAAAATTAGTATTTCCAAACTCAACGTGGGAGGTGTTATGTAACCATCCCATATAATATACATGTTTACCTCGTCCTACGCCTTTTCTAATCCTCAGACCTAAATTCATCCCTTCCTAATTTTGAGTCCACCCCTACTCCTACCTCGAGACCACACCCTTGCGAGCGGTCATTTCATCTTCCCTCACTTGGGCGAGTAACTCAGTTTTCTATAAGCAATAATACGACTAAGACGTTCTAAAAGATCATTGCCGTCAGTACGGGCGAGTTATTAGACTTTACTAGAGTCTTTACTAGACTTTAATAAAAAAAAAAACAGTTGCCTCATTATTGGGTACACAACACCTTGATCAATTGATCTGGGGCACGCACCTTATATTCAAAAAGTGTCGACTGGGGCGTATGGATTTCCCAAAAAGTCACAGATTTTCTCCACTATGCGTGGGCGGCCCTGTACTTCTAATTGGGCCTAAGATCCAGAAGCGGGCCAATGATCGCCCAACTAAAGCCCATCCCGAGCCCCGCGATTTTCTAAAGGAGAATCAAACCGATCTCTGGAAAACCACGGAACAGTTCTCGGCCCCTTAGCCCGGCAATATATATCTTATGTCAGCGTCCCAGGAAACCGAGTACTATTGGGGCCTCAAGTGCCTGGCCACCTGGAAATCGTCAGTTGTAGGTTCGATGAAATCGCCGCTCGCACTCAACATAATTTACACAAACACACAACTATTTCTTTTTCCTAGTACGACATTGACCATATGCATCATTTGCCCGTCGACCGGGATGGCCATAAAAAACCAATTAGGGGTTTTCCCTATTTCATGCGACTGGCCACCGTGGTTCTTATACGCAGACCACGCACGGGCCACTCGGGAATTTGGTCTATTCGAATCAGATCGTGGGTATCTGGGCGGAAGCATACATCAGTTTAGTTTGGTGATGCGGCGCCCCATGGGGCGGACAGCTACTTTTAAGCGCCGCCGCACTGAACGGACCGCGAATATCCAGGCCGGCGTCAATGTGTTAATTGAATTACTAATTTTTTAACTCATTTTTGTGCAAAACAAGAATTTCCCTCTCAAAGCTGTTGCGTAAAAATTAAGGGACAAATATATTTATTTCTCACCCGCGTAGTAGTGATGTATGTACATATGTACTAGACAAAGAATAAAACAAACTTTTGTATAACAGATAGCATGATCATCAAACGTTAATTAGAGGAGAGAACGCGGTGGCTATCTTTATAAACTAGACCGTATTGTAAGTGATACTAGACTGATTTTTGGATAAGTAGCTTTTTGTGTTTTGACTCAAACCTTTTGGGAAGGGATTGTTCACGATATGACGACAAAATGAAATAATGAGAATGGAATCAGTTCGATGTCTCCGCGCTGGTTTATGGCTATGATGTGGTGTAAGATGGTGTGATGTCTCTCAAATTTGTGCTTATGTAGCTCACAGTGGCAAACCCCCTTGGAGTTGCCGCCTACCCTCAGGTTGTGTCCCTGACTGCGCGTACAAAATCCGGCACGATCAAGAGGTTAGACTGTTCGGACAGTTATATAGGTATATATTTGCTTGATTATATATATTTGGGATCCTTGAGTGTGTAAACAAGTAGAATAATTAATATAGGACAGCACATAGAGTTTTATTAAATATGTTTATGCAACTTAAGAAAGTTAACAAAGCGCACGCGGGCTTCTACACAAACCGTGCTAAGCAAAACATTTGTCGTCCAACGTTTTGGCTGAACATTTTATTTCTCGCTCGGTGCTCAGAGCAAAAAAAAGGAAACTTCAAATAATATACATGTATTTTACTTGTGTACTTACCCATATTTGCAATTTTACTCGTTTATCATTCCGAAATACAGTTTTTACTTTGAAATCAATGCCAACCGTCGAGACGAAAGCAGATGTAAATGAATCATCTGCATAGCGGAAAAGGAAACTTGTTTTTCCAACACTTGAATTTCCTATTATGAGTAGTTTGAACATATAATCAAAGTTTTGATCAGCTGCATCTTTTTGCCACTTAGAATCGCTAACGACGGTCATCTGCAAAGAAAAGTCAAAATTAAAATTATTTAAATTGGAAATACACTACAAAATCTATAAATTTAACATTTTGACAAAAAACAGTTCATGCAATTCTCGTTTTCATAGATTTTAAACACAATAACTAAAGCCGCAGGAAGCCCTGAAATGGGCCCACTTTCACTCGCCATAGTGAATCGTGAATATAATTTGAAAGAAAAGGCGATTTTTCAAACTCTTTGTAAAGTAAAGGAGTTTCTAAATTGTCAAACAATCTGTTAAACAAACTTTTTAAGAGGCTATCGATTCCGCGTCCAACCTCGGTAGAGATAGGTAGCAGAACAGTGAAAGCCAAGCGAATCAGGAAAGTGAACAGGAAAGCACAGTTGCCAAGTGGTCCATTCCCAGTGATTCCCCTTTGTTCAATTGTGTGTAGCTGCCAATATTGGTTAGGGAGAAGATTTCCCTCGTGCGTTTCTGGGTGAAAAGCGAACGCAAGGATTTGGAAAAGGAATCATAGTACAAGGTAATTGTTTGAAGATTTGATGAAATTATGGAGGAAAAAGTAAAATTAAAGCTCCCGCCTGACCCGGGTGACACGAACACGGACGAAATGACAGAATGGACAAGAATTAAACGGAAAAGACAGCAACTGGAGGTAACAAACACAGCAAAAAATAAGCAGGACCTAGAAAACGCAGCGGACAAACACAAGAAAGACAATAATCCCAAAGCTAACTCTGGTAGGACAACCCTGAGCACAAAGTCAACCCCCAACAGTTTTGAATTTAATCTGGCCGCATGTTCGCAATCGACGAACAATGACAGCATCACGGTGTCAAGTGACGAGATAGAAAAATTTATCACAGATAACTGTGAAATGAGTGATGAAACTCTCAACAACGAACGGTGTACCAACAACCAGGCCCTAGACACCCCAAAGGTACAAAATCTAATGCAAACCACGGACCCCTCCCCCCCAAACAAAACTGTCAACAAATATGCTGCAGAAAACCCCAGGAAAACCTTCCCAGTCATCTGTGAGAGGCTAAGTGAAGGGAATGAAAGAAAAAGGCTCAACGCATTAATTTTCTATTCACTTAACAAACGTATAGGAATCAAGAACATTATCAACGTGAATAATTTAGGTTATAATAAGATAAAACTTAATTTTCAGACTGCCAAAGATGCTAACGACGCCATAGAAAACAATGAAGCTAAGAATGTAAACATTAAGCTATTCATTTCCAATAATTTTCTAGTTAGGTACGGCATCATTAGAAACATTCCCTACGAAATTACAGAAGATGAGATAAAAAAGGAAGCTTTTGCGTGCAATAAGATTGGGAACAGATTGGATAAAATTCAAATCCTGGAAGTCAACAGACTAAAACGAAGGGACACGGAACAACCGGAAAAGCTAATTCCCACAAAATCAATGAAAGTAACATTCTCGGGTAAGGAGCTTCCTGATGCTATCTGGTTCGGATACACGTCCATTAATGTAGAATATTATCTATTTAGACCAAGACAATGTAGTAATTGTCTCAGATTGGGTCACACAAAAAATTACTGCAGAGACAACGCACCTAGATGCATAAGATGTGCAAAAACAGAGTGCAATAAAACATGCACGGAAACGATATGTTTCCTATGTGGATCCAACGAACATACTGCGATAGACAAAAGCTGCCCAAAATGGTCAAGATATGAGGACGAACTCAAAGTCAGTGCGATAAGAAATATTTCTCTCAAGGAAGCAAGAACAGCAATTTACAATAACAACTTCCACATCTTGAAAGACAATGAGTCAATGGACGAAGCATTCCCATTACTAAATCGCAAACAAAACGTCAATTTCAGAAACAATAATGCTGAAATAAACAAGAGAGTACTCAGGAACACGTATGCGCAAGCAGTGACGTCCACTCCCAATAGTAAGAAAAGCAATCACAACCCCTGGCTAACAGAAAAAACCCAAACTAAAACCCCACAAGAACAAGCGGTAAAAAACTATAATACTACCCCAGTGTATAACCACCCTTCAGCCCACAAAACCAACGAAGTGGAAAAACTAATTAATCAATTACACCAATTAATAAATGTTATAAAGAACACCACGTCACAGAATATAGTACCAACTTACCAATTCACATCCCTCACAGAAACGCTCCATCAAGTTTTAAACTCATTAATACCACAAATAGACCGAACTAAAGCCGAAATCGAACAGGCCAACCAACTCAAGAAGACAGGCAGCCAAATCTTAATCTAAATCTAAATATGAACAAACTAAACTTTCTCCAACTAAACATACAAAGCCTTATCAAGAACAAAGATAACCTGGAATTAGCTCTAAGCCAACTAAGAATAGATATAGCAATTTTACAGGAAACATGGACCGCAGAGGACAGGAACATCAGAAGCCTGAATAAGTACAACATAGAATGCAAACACAGACCTGATAGAACTGGAGGAGGAGTGGCCATAGCTGTAAAAAAATCCATCAAATATAAAAGTATCCCTACCAACAACAAATCAGAAATATTAGCTATAGAAGCTACAAATATCACCCCAAACCTTATTATAGCCTCTATTTACATCCCACCGGATACAGATAAAAATACCTTCAACCAACAACTGGAACAATTCATCAGGATGAATAGTAGCAACAAACCAATGATCATCGGTGGCGACCTGAATGCTGGCATAAAATGTGGGGAGACACTCTCTGCTGCCCAAAAGGAAAAATTCTAAAGAACATCATCAACACACATAAATTCTACCTGCTCAATTCGGGAACTCCGACATTACACAGACTACTTGCCAACTGAAAAACTCACAGATCCAATATAGATATCACTCTCTCAAACTTCCAAATCGAAAGTAGTCAATGGAAAGATGCGGGAATAAAAATCTCAAAAAGTGAACACAGCACCATCACCTTCCAAATAGATATCAACAGCATCAACACTAATAGACTCATTACATATAATAGAAATAGAATTCAAAAACAACTGGAAGACTCCACACTTCCCAAAGACTTAGAAAAAGCCCTGCAACTTATCAACCGTACCATCATAGAAAACTCAAACGCAAACGCTGACTTCAAATACTCTCCGAAATCATGGTGGAACAAACACATCAAGAAATTATGGAAACACAAACAAAAGTGCTGGAAAAACTTCACAAAACTTAAGAATTCCTGGAACTACCAAAGGCTATGGAGAGCAGAAACTGAATGGAAAGAAGCAGTGAAATCAGAAAAAAGGAAAACCTGGGAAACTAAATTCAACGAACTCAACCAAAACCCCAATAACAAAGAGTTCTGGAGACTAGTGAGCAACTTCAAAAATAACACGATAGGCAAAACAAAAACACAATGGTATCCCACCAACAACCAAGAATTCTTAAAGATGATCAAAAGGAAACACACAGCAACATCATACCCAAACACCCACAACTCGGCCACAAACTCACCTCCTACAAAGGATTTCACGTTGCAGGAACTGGAAGACGTTCTCAATGCACACAACACAAAGACATCACCAGGTCCTGACAAAATAGAATATAACACCATAAAAACCTTAACTAAGAACAACAAGGAAATTTTTTTAGAAGCAATAAACTGTAGTTTCAAAAACATCAACATTCCACAGTCCATAAGAAAGATAAGAGTCGTGCCAATTCCTAAGCTACCGGCCGATTTCCCTCCTGAGTGTACCCCTAAAGATCATTAACAACCTCGCCAAGACCAGGATCAACAAACACATTGAGGAAAGGAATTTACTAAGCGATAACAGTTTTGCATACAGACAAGGGAGATCAATAAATGTGTGCATCAACAAGCTTCTCCACAAAACAGCTAGAAGTAAACAGTTTAAATACATGGCCATCATCTGTGACATTTCTAACGCATACGAGTAGACATCAGAACCCTAATGCAAGCACTTAAGGATTTTAACATCTCAACACCGTATATTGACTGGATTGTAAATTTTCTGAAACTAACAATCCTCACCCTAGATGATAATTCAATAGAAATAGATAATGGGATACCCCAAGGAGATGTTCTCAGCCCCCTTCTGTTTAACATTTACACCCACAAACTCCACAACATCACCAACTCAAATATCACCGTCTTACAATACGCGGATGATTTCATCATTTTAAGCAAAGGACGGAACCTTTCAGAGACTCTCCTCAACCTAAAAAGCGGTTTCAAATATTTTCAGAACATAGCGAAAAATTTTAACCTAGAACTTAATGAAAACAAAACTTCAGCGATCCAGTTCTATCACAATAGACCACCACAACAACATGTGTACCTGAACGGTAAAACTATCAGATGGGTCAAAAACTTCACCTTCTTAGGCAGAGCTCTGAACTACAAAGGCAGTGTCAGGGATCAACTAGCGAACACAAACAAGAAAGCTGAGTTATACAACAGAATTATCAAAAAGTTGTCAAGTCCCAAGCATGGCCTAAGGCCCTCAAAAGCAATCAACACATTCAGGGCGATAATAAGACCCCAACTAGAATCAAATATTGCAAACATGTCAGATGCGCCACAATACCTGTTTCAGAAGATAGATGCACATAAAGCCACCACACTGAAAAGATGTCTAGGAATCCCACAAACGGCGTCAAATACGATCACACTAGCCATGGCCAAAGAACTCCCTTCCAGTTATAGATCATACCTACTTACAGCGAAAGAAATTCTAAAGAACCTACATAATAGTGAATTCAGAAAACTCCTCACAGAGAAAGTCAATTCCAACTACACCTCAATATACAGAAAATTCCGTGAGATGTTTGACAGTACCTGCTGGGGTGAGATCAACACATCACCAAAGAACCTCTTCTTTCAACTAAACAACTCAGAAAACAACTTAGTTGATAACATGCCCCCTCTAGACCACAATGACCTCATAAACTCCATTTCGACAGTGGTAAACACTTACATTCAAACCCATGAGATTTTCTGCACAGATGCGGCCAAAAACTCCCTGGGTACAGGGTGCGCTATATATCACCTCAACTCAGAAACAACAAAACTATACAAAGTCAATAATAACGCCTCAGCCAACAACGCCGAAATCATGGCAACATTCCTTGCCATCTCAGAACCCCCTATCAACAGTAGTAGAAATGTCATTGTGTTCACAGACTCGCAACATTGCATTCGCGAACTAGCGTCCAACAAAAACATCAAATACGTCCCCTCAAGAATGATGGGGTACTTCAATGAAAATGACAACAGGATTTTCACCTTCTACTGGATCCCTAGAAACTGTGGATGGATCCCCCTTGAAATGACGGACTCTGCGGCCAAGAGAGCGATTGAGGAGGGAAATTATGCACCCAATTACACTGAATGGGACGATACCCTAAAACTAATTCTAGAGAAAATTAAGGAAGAAGAAATCGCAGATTACAAAGATAAAGCAAAGAATCTCAAGGACTGCCCATGGCTCAAAAGCGACCTCCTGTTTGACAAAAAACCCTGGTTCCACCACATACAACTGGACAGTAATACTACCAAACAGATGAACCGAATACTCACGAACAGAGCGTACAACAAAACAAGACTACTGAAGGCAAAAATAGTTTCATCTGACCATTGCAGTTGGTGCAATGGTCGAGATGATCTAGAACATCAAATCTTCAAATGTGCCAACTTTGAGAATTTGACGAACAAATTCTCACTATTCAAAGAAATTTCGTCTTTAAATAAAATATTCAAATCAAACAGAAAAAACCACATCTGGCAACTGGGCAAATTTCTTGAGGAAGCCAAGGCAGAGCTGTGACCATCCAATTCTCTCCCCCTAACATCATCAGTTTAAACATTTTACATTATCTCCATTAGATACATCATACTAGCCTACCAAACACAAATTACTTACAAACTAACCAAGTCTAACAAGCTACAACAACGTAAACCAGAACGACCCCAAAAGGGGCACAGTCAATAATCTGTCACAAGGCACTAAGATCGAAAACGCTGGCTAATGTGCACGGCACCATAGCCAATACCACCTACCATAGTGTAGGACGAGGAAAAAAAAAAAGAGGCTATCGCTTTTTTCCCACAAATGCCTACGTCAAGTAGGTACAGGTAAATATTAAATGGAATACTTCAAATATTTCCAATAAAGTCGGTGAATGTTTGTCATTTTGTGCGTGTCACGGTGCACGCCAATTTGCAAGATACACACCGATGCGATACAGTTTTTGAGAAATATCCCAAAATTTTCTCTCGGCAAATTGGGCTTGGGTTAAAGGGCGCGCTTGATGAGAGTGCTTCCTTGCAACCTTGACTAATGAACGGAGTTTTATTCGTAAGAAAAGCTTATCTTGATCAATTATAACAACGTTGCATTTCAAGCTTCAGCTTTTGTGAAATTGTGTGAGAACGATTTGCGAAAAAAAGGAAAATGGAGTGAAAGGGCGAATTCATGACATCAGCGCGACGGCGCTTCAGCAAATTTGAATTGAAATGTGTGGAACGTTGTATAAAGTTACAAATGCATGCTCCAAAACAAATTTGTAATAACTATCTGATATTTTTACAATCTTTGCGATTATTACTTTATTATTAAGATTGTTTGGAATTTTTGAAATTAAACTACAAATAAATGAAAATATTCGCATCATTGGATGTTTGTCGTTGTTTAGTGGAAACTTTTGAATAGAAGTGAATAACTACACCGGAAGTTTGATGAAACTTTCCACAGCGTTGACGGATTGAGCTGAATTGGAGATTATTCGAAATAAAATAAATGAAGGTTTTGTATGCCTGTATTATATTTAGTTGTTTAAAACATTGCTCTGAAATGAACAAAAAGTTCTTTCGGGAACGTAGAAATAAGCACGTATGGAAATATATTATCGCACTCGATTATTGAGTATATTGATAAAGCATCGAATCAAAACTCTCCAGAACAGTGATAAACCTCATGAGCAAATTATTGTAGAGACTTTGAATAAAACTCTCCTCCATATTTGCACAACCCATTATTTTTATTTCATGTGGCGTAAATCATTTTATTGAAGAGCTTTATTTTAACGAATCCGTGTCTTTGAGCACCCACTATCTAACAATGAAATTTTGGACTGGAAAAGATGTAAAACAAAATTTTGAATTTGGAACTTTTTGAAGAAGATTTGGCATCAGTAATTTCACTATTTGAAGCTCCGAGAAGGTTGACGAAATGTTTAAGGTATTTTAGTATTGTTGAAATGGTTTGAGAATTCAAAGAATATTTTGGATATAACTTTAAAAATTCTACAATTCTCGTCTTTTTCAGGGTGTATATTGCCATGTATGGTAGTTGTATTGTTTGTCGGATGATTTTTTGCTATGGAATATAATTAATTATAAAATAAAACATTAATTTCACCTGTGTCCATAGAGTATTCCTTGATACTCTATGGACACAGGTGAAATTAATGTTTTATTTTATAATTAATGTATGATAGTGTCTAATGTTTTGCAAGAATTTGATGGGATTTGTAAATTTGAAACGAGATGGGAGTTTCACTGATTTTAAGATATAAGATTCTTTACCTCTCTCCAATGGTTCGCGTAAAAACCCAATACAAATATGAATCCACTTATACTTTTTCTATCTCTTTCTGCAAGATGTCACCAGTCTAATGTGATGTTACCCCCCCATGGGTGCTACCATGTCGTGGTGGGGGGGCTTGACGAGGTTGCCCGTCATCCAGACGCGTGATCAAGTCACTAAAAGCACCCACCAAAAACAAAAATATATGATGAGTGATAACAAAAATAGTAAATTAGGGGTGGGGATATACACCTCGACGTGTGAGGGAGCCTCGACCTCATGCGGGCTTCTCTCCAGCATTCATGCTGGGGATAAGTCGCCAGGGCATTTTTCAGTGGTGGAACACTTGGCCACTGAAGAATCAAAAATTACAAGTGAAATAATCAACGACGCAAGCATGTTCGCCCGAAGGCCAAAACTACTGCGAACTCCGCCTCAAAGAGTAGCCAAGCCTAATCAAGGCAACGAGAAAACATCGTGCAAGCAAACCTCCATCGAACGCTTTGCAAAAAGGTGCTTGTCCAAAACATCCCTCCTACACAAGGCGATGGAGCGAACGATACCAGAAGCGTAGTGGAGGCTTCGGGCAGTGGAGTCATCGACCCGAAGTGCCATTCTCCAGGGGCCATTAAAAGTCATATACTGAACAACGTGGAAGGCGAAACCAATGATGCTCAACAACAACAAGACCCTACTGCTGACAATATATCGAGAACTTCGCCTGAGGACGACCTGATAACGAAAATAGCCGCTGACAGAAGTGAAGAAGAGCGTCTAACAAGGAACATAAGCGCTATAATAAAAGTGATGAGAAATTCAATAAATGTCCAAAAAAATGTCAACAAGGGCATCAAAAATGGGATTGACGAATTGGAGGACCTCGTTGATAGGATCCAGCACTATTGCCGCAGGTGGCTACGGGCGGAGAGTGAATTGAAAGAGCTTAAGAAAGTTCCAGAAAATAAAACTCCCTTCACCGAAAATGCTACTCCTCTCATAAAAGGCAAAAGGGCGGCATGTAGCCCACTTAAACCTGACCGTAGGAAAAGGGCGAAGGGGCCGATAACAGTCGAGACAGGAGACAACAGTCAAGGGGAGGAGAAAAAAAATGATGGTTTTCAATTGGTGCGCTCTAAATCGCAACAGAAGGCTGCGAAGAAGATACACCAAGCGATAACAAAAGATTCCAAACAGGCGCCCGAAAAGCAAGAAGGCACGAAACACAGCACAATGCCAAAAAAGACCAGGAACAAGCAGCGCAGGGATGCTTCACTGATCTGACGGGAGAACTTACGCCGAGGTCAGCAAGGAAATCAGGCAAAATGTGGAACCTGAAAAAAACGGTGTCTGTATACGAACAGTAAGAGCGACCAGAACAGGCGGTCTCCTCGTAGAACTCGGAGCGGAATCCACCGACAAGGGTCTGTTCGAGAGCGCTGTCAAGGACCTCCTGGGCTCTAAAGCTATTATCTCGACATTACAGCCAATGGTGTCTTTGGAAATAAGAGACCTTGACTGCATTGCGGATGCCAAAGAAGTAGAAGATTCAATTAGGTCAATTCTTCCTACGGCAGAGAGCTTTAGGGTAAGGCTAACGCCTACCAACCCTAGAGGACAAAGGGCGGCAATAATAGACATCCCAGAGAAAGACGCTGTGCAACTCCTGGCCAAGGAGAAAATTAAAATCGGCTGGGTTGTGTGCAGGATACGTCTCCTCCATCTCCTTGAACTGCAAGGGGCCAGATCGAAGCAAACTGTGCTACAGATGTGGCACTTCCGGTCATAAGGCGAAAGACTGCCCAAACGAACCCAGTTGTATCTTGTGCAAAGATAAGGGATGGAAGTCTGAAGATCTGACTCACATTCCAGGAAGTGGTAGGTGCCAGGAGTTCAAAGAGGCACTAAGCAAGAAAAGAGCAACGACATGATCCAAGTCCTGCAAATCAACCTACACCGTAGCTCAAGCGCACAAGATTTACTAGACCAGGTTGCAAGAGAGAAAAAAGTTGACTTGTTGTTGATATCTGAGCAACACCACAACAAAAACGAAGCTGGATGGTATTGTGATCGATCCGGTACCGCCGCCATCTGGGTACGTGATAGGGCTCCACCCACAGCTCGGACTTGCTCCAGCGGAAATGGCTTTGTGCTCATTGGGTGCGCCGATTTGACATTCATAAGCGTCTATTTCACTCCGAATGAGTCAATTTCATGTTTTCAGAGCAGGCTCGATGAACTGGAGGAAGCTGTCTCGAGCACAGAAGGCCGAATCCTTGTTGGCGGTGACTTTAACGCCAAGGCGATAGAATGGGGAATGCCTCTGCCAGATTCGAGAGGAAAAAGGAATCCTAGAAATGGCGGCTAGGAGGCAACTTGTCATCATGAACGTTGGGAACACACCAACTTTTCGACGGGGAGGCTGCTTGGGAACTATACCGGATGTGACGTTTGCTTCGGAGTCCTTAGTGCCTAGGATACACAGATGGAGGGTACTGTAGGACTACTCGGCGAGCGATCATCAGTACATTGCTTTCGCAATTGGCGACTGTGCTACTCGACGCGTAGCAACCCAACCCTCAACTGTAGGCTGGAATATATCTAAAATAGATGTCGACGCGTTCGCCGCAGCTCTTATGAGAGGTGAAACTATGACGGTAACGGGAGGAGCCTCAGCTGAAAACATGGTGAACTCCACCATGAGGCTCACCAAGAATGCGTGCGACTGCTCTATGCCCAGGCGACGGCCTCGACAAAATAACCCTGCTGTATACTGGTGGTCGGCAGAAATCGCCGAAAAGCGGAGAGAATGTCACAAACTCCGCCGCGAATCTCAACGTTTAAGAAATCGAGACGAGTCACACTCCCGAACGCTGGCATACAGGTCGGCTAGAAAAGTTCTCCGTAGGTTAATTAACGAAAGCAAGGCTCGCTGCTGGCGCAACCTAGTTGTGGACATCGACAGAGACCCGTGGGGGCTGGGTTACAAGCTTGCCATGCGGAAACTAGGAGCTGCAAGGAGGCCCTGTGTCCTTGAAACGGAAAAAATGGACCAGATTGTTAGAGCGCTCTTCCCTATGCATCCTATTCGTCCCGATGATGCAGATGTTGAATGTCTCGAAGAATGCCCACTTTTTACCGCCATCGAACTGGATAATGCGGTAAAAGCTTTAAAATCGAAAAAGGCCCCAGAACCAGACGGTATACCAGCGGAAGTGATACAGCTTGCACATCAACTTTGTCCAGAAAAGCTGCTTACCATTTTCAATGCCTGTTTGCGGCAGGGCGTGTTTCCAAATTGCTGAAAAGAGGCGAGGCTCTTGCTGATCCACAAGGGGAAGGGGAACGCGGAGCAACCATCTTCATATCGGCCCCTATGTATGCTGAACGCCGCTGGGAAGGTACTCGAGAGGCTCATTAGAGAAAGACTTGGAGAAGCCATTCGAACTGTCGGGGATCTGTCTCCTCGGCAGTACGGCTTCAGGGCTGGTCGATCCACAATTGGTGCAATAGCAGAGGTAGTGAGCGCGGTCCAGCAGGCAGAAGCCCACAATCATTACTCGAGACGAATAGTACTGCTCATAACTCTAGATGTGAGAAATGCCTTCAACTCTGCTAGATGGACAGATATTCTTGGTGCTCTGGAATATTTCAGGGTGCCGAGGTACCTGATGCGGATATTGAAATACTACCTCAAAAACCGGAAACTCATCTATGACTCGTTGGGAGGCCGGCGAAGAATTGATTTGACATCAGGGGTCGCGCAAGGTTCCATTCTGGGCCCGGACCTCTGGAATGTCTCGTACGATGAGCTTTTGAGGCTGCAGTTACCGGGGGAGTCGCACCTGGTTGGCGACGCAGATGACGTAGCAGTACTAGTCGCCGAACATACTGTCGGACAGACGCAGCTCAAACTGGATGCGGTAATACGCCGAGTGAGCGAGTGGATGACAGACCGTGGGCTTAGCCTAGCGCTGGAAAAGACCGAAGTTGTCGTCCTCACAAAGAATCCCTCGTGTTATGCCGGTTCGTGTAGGGGGAATGATCATCAAGTCAAAAGAATCAATCAGATACCTTAGCTTGATGATTGATTCGAAGATGAGTTTTTTCGAGCAGGTTCGAGCGTCAGCAGATAAGGCCTCCGCGCGGATAACGGCGCTAAACCGCATTATGGCCAACACGCAGGGGCCAACCTCGAGCAAAAGACGTCTACTGATGAGTGTAATGGAGTCAGTGCTCTTGTATGGCTCCGAGGTTTTGGCTGATGCTCTTAATAAAGAGACGTACCGAAGGCGTCTGGCACAGGTGCAGAGGCAAGGAGTTTTACGGATAGCCGCTTCATACCGCACTGTCTCTGAACCTGCAGTGCTGGTAATCTCGAGGGTGGTTCCAATTAAATTACTTGCAGACGAACGGAAACGTGTATACTCACGTAGGGGGGAGTCGGCGAGAGAAACCGTCAGCCGAGAGGAACGGAGAAGAACCCTTATCTTATGGCAGCAAACATGGGAAAACGAAACGCGAGGCAGATGGACCGCACGGCTGATAAGTGACTTGGGGCCGTGGTTCTACAGAATGCATGGTGAGACTGATTATTATTTGACGCAACTACTCAGTGGTCACGGGTATTTTCAGTCTTACCTGTATAAGATGGGAAAGACACCATCCCCAACTTGCGTGTTCTGCCCGGGGATGACGGATGACGCCTGCCACACGTTCTTTACGTGTAAAAGATTTACAAGACTCCGTTCGCATCTCTCGGAGAACATTGGCGTAATTTCCCCAGAAAATTTAACGGGAAAAATGATGAAATCAAAGGACAATTGGAACTGTGTGTCACATTACGTACGGACAGTACTCATTATAAAGAAGGACATAATGGATCGCTTGGCGAGGGAGGGAACATCTCTGTAACGCAATATTATAGTTACTAATCGCAATTCCTTCCTATCCATCCGTGAAGAGAGATTTCCCTTAGCCTGAAGACATCGCTAAGTGATGATTAATGAGGCCTAGTCCGAAGTTATGTGACAAACAGTTCCAGGCTAGGTTCTCGGTGTGACAGGGGAGGTGTTTAGTCGGTAGTCCGGTAGCGGGGGAGTCCGACACTCAGGGCGTAAATAGCCTTCACCTCCCAAACAAAAAAAAATGTGATGTTACCAATGTTGCTTTGCTAATTTCTTTCGCACCATTTCTTTAGATAAGAATAACCTCTTAATTTGAAAGTTAATACTTTTTCTAACTCTTTCTGTGTGATGTCACAGATCTAATGAGATGTTACCAAAATAAGTTCAACTTTGTTTGCATCGCTAATTTTTTTCGCATCAATTCGTTAGATAAAAATAACATCTGTAATTTGTGGGTTAATTTTTGAGGAAATGTGTAACTTTTCAGGTGTTTTGCACTGCAAGAGTCAGTTTCGTTATGCGTACAGACGTAGTTCTTCTTGTTTGGGTTTGAGTTTCCAAGGTTCTCCTGTGAATCGTTGGTTGGCATAGTTTCTACGTATCAGTTTATGCATTACGTTACTGTCTTTAAATATTTTCAGACTGTGAAGTTTTAGTTTTCCATTTACTATGTCTCCGTGACTTTGTATAATTTGTTCACTTGTTGAGCATCAAGGAGTGTGACTGTTTCCTCGGAACTCTCAAACAGTTTGATAATATCCTGTTCAATCATTTTCGAACGCTTTAAAACATTCCAGCTAATAGCTTTATAATGATTGTTTTAGCGTCAAACCTCATCGAAATCAAATCAAAATCACACTATTGTGACATATTCTTCGACTCTTCTATTAAATTTTTTTAGTTTTTTTGAATTGAAAAATTAAAGCAGTGAATAGATTTGTATAAAATATGCTTTGTCGATGTGCCGTAAAAATCCAGTTTGTCTTCTACTTAATTGACTTAATTGACTCACGTTTCATGAGTTTTTGAGTGTGCACCACAAAATTTCAATAAAGCAATCCAAAAGTATCAACTATATCTTGAGAGTTACGCTCAAGTTTCAATTATATGGCTTCGTTTACAAGAGTTTTGTGATTTTTGCCAATGCAGTGTCACTCGAAGTTCAAGGTCACTTCATTTAAGTTTGAAATTGACGGTTAGTTTCGAAAGTGACGTTTGTTATCCTTTTGAAATGGAATAAAATTAGCTTTGAGTGATGCTGATCCGACTCAAATGGAAAACTATATTGATTTGACTTTATTCTCTGAGTCAAGTCAGTAGTTGATCGGGTAAATATTTAATCTTAGTCGCATTTAAGAAGAAACGTTTTATGGGAGAATTAATTTTCGCGATTCGCTCATATTGTTTCACATTTTATGCAATTTATTTTCCTTTAGTTATAGCATCAAATATTAAATCAAAATGAGAGAGAATACAGATTTATCTTTGCAACAAAATGCGTCCATAATTGCGTTACAAAGAACAATAAACTTTTCGTGAACGGTAAATAGATACGAATTAATGAGATGGATTAAATGTCCTTCGGAAACTGTTAAAAATGAAAGAAATCTGGCCGGAAAAGAACAGCAGCTCGACCCGACCGAAATGTTATGCACAAGGCCTGTGCAAACTGATTGTGTCCGCAATGCATTTTGCAGGATCTGGTTGCCGAAGCAATATTTTCATCTTATATTATAAGATTAGATTCATAATTTACTGCTCTTTTCCTAGTTTGAAAGCAAAATTTTCGAATTTTTTTTTTGTATTCTTAATTTGCAAGTTTATCCTCAGCAAAAACTCAGCGGTAACAAAAAGTCATCAGTTTGTTCAGAGAAGAGAACATGAGCGATGCAATGAAGCCTATATTGTGGACCGTCAAGGGTCCACCAGTTGTTATGACATGGTCCTGCACTTTGATCGATGTGGACCGCTTTATTTTGTTCACGGTATAATAAACAGTCTTTAGTACCTTGAGGTCGTGGAACATATATTTATACCATATTTAAATTTTTCGTGATGTAGTGGAACTTGCACTGCCTCATCATGCATAAGCAAGATGCTTATGTGCAAAATATTTGGAAGTGAGTGCAAAGTGGTAAGGAAGTGAGGGATATGAAAGATTATTTCAATTTGTTTAAGGATCGTAATATCTCTTTCTTCATGAGTATGTATTGTTTGAAGATTATCTAAAATTTCTTACTTGACCTTATCTCCTATTTCTCAAAAAACCACTTTCGAGCAATTCCAACGAAATTGAAAACACTAAAAGATTTAAAAGAAAAAAATGCCTAAATTTCAATCGTTTCTTATTCCTTTGAGCATCAGTGTTCCACGTTTTGTATCTTATATTTTGATGTTTCTTTTGCAAAGCTGCATTGTAATTTTCAATAAAACTTGGCCTTGTTTGTTTCGATTCGCAAAAAGCTTTCAGGTATTTTGTTTCAAATATATAGTATGGTTTTATTCCCAACGGCTTACAGGAACTGCAGTTTTGGTTTTTTCGGTTTCTTTGTGAGAAAAGTTAGTTAAAATTCAATAATTGCAAGGATATAAAACTGTCGCCAGTATGTAAACTTGACTCACGTGCTCGCTTTAGTTACTAGTATAGTCTAATCACAATTTTTCGAAGTCACAATGCGTCTCCTATATGAATTCGCATCAAATTTTCGGCAAAAACATGTTTGCATTAAAACAAGACAAAACAAAGTCAAGAATTTTCCCAGTACTACGCGGGTCTCGCTTTATTTATTTATTTATTCTCGCAAATTTATTTTTTGCTACGGAAATTTCCAGAAAGAGAATCTGTTTTGGTTGTTTGTTTGGAAAGCATCTAATCTAATGTATTGAAATTTATCTTTCGGTTCTGAACTGAACTCTGAAAATATTATCTTTTAAATTTTATGGAGGAATTATACCGAATTAAAAGCATTTCGAAGATATGTTTTGTGTTCTTTGGCCAATTTTGGGAATTTTGAAAAAGAAACTCAGCGGGATCAACTTGAAACACAGAAAAGGGCCAGAAACTCTTGTTAAGGCGCTAGAATAAAAACTGAAACTTGACGAACATAACTTGACAAACCTAGTGGCACGAGAGTTGAACACTAAGAATCCATAAGTAGCATCCTCCGTAAATATAGCTATTTGCAACAACTTTGTCAACGTACGGAATTATTGTGTTGTTTCGTTCTCGAAACCAACCATTTAAAACGAATGATTGATTCTCTACCAAATAAAAAATGATTATCCTGTAATTATTAGAACCAGTAATGGTATATAAACGGAGAATTCAGGTCTTTAGCAAGTTTTTTTTTTGCGAGGTTAACATTTTTAAAATCTTAAGAAAATCTAGAAACTAGTGATATAAAACAGAGCGTGGAAATATCTGTGGTATTGTATGATTTAAGTGGCGTAAGTCTTCTCAATTACCAAGAAAACAAAAATTTAGAAATGGCGAGAAGTTCTACGCTATGAGGGAAAAAGTTTTTCGACGGCAAAATGTTCTCTCTGCACACTTGCTCCGCTTTCATGGAGAAAATCCATAAACCTGGGTGCGAGCAGCTTCACTTCCCCGATTTTCAAAAATCTAGCTTAATGAAAGTGGCAATAATGAGGTAACAAACGAGCATTTGGAAAGACATGCGGAATCAAGATAATAAAGAGGTTGAAAGTATAGAGTAAAAAGTAGAATTTATGGAAAGATAAATTACATTCAAACAAAACAGAAATTCAGTAGAGTAAGTTGAACACGTGGGACGAGGATTTTTTATCGCTAGAAATATTTCTAATACACAGATTATTACATATATAAACTGGCTTTACTCCCCTTTACTAAAGATATATAAATTTAAAATATTAAATATTAGAACCGAATCGCGCATTCTATTCTGTTAGTTTAAAGGAATTTAATCACAGAAATATCGTAAATTTTTACTTAGATTTTCGCATAGTTTTAAATCCAATGGAAATGTTTGATTTAATGCACTTTGTGGGCTTTATGTTCTTTTCGAAAACTGAATCAATTTATAATTACCGGAGCTCTTATACAAGTGATTTTTTTCATACATTTGCGGTGATGAAAATTTGAAATGCTTTAGCACTCACCTTCACTGCAAAAAACCTTTTATGAAAACCAAGCAATGTATTTCACCTATAATTAATCCAAAAATTTGAAATTTATATGGCGCTTTCAAATGTAAATGAGTTGTTAGGTCGGTTTTTAATAGATCAAAGATTAATCTTATTTCAAGTGAATTCACATTTAATTAAACGTCAAATTTATGGATAAATACATGGCATGCGATTGATTGTCACAGTCCGAAGAAACATCCTGGTTAAGCTTGTTGAAATAAGCACATTAAAGGAAAATTTTCTTCGTGAAAATTAAGCATACATTTGTAAATTCTATAAAAGTTTCATTTTTTATATAGTAAATGTAAAATGAAATTGAAAAGCTTTAGCATTTCATCATGTAGGAACAAAACAAAGCAAAAGCTTTACTCCAAATAAGTTTATTTACTTTTCATGCGAAAAGCGAATTTTTTTTGGCACAATAAGAAAAAACGACGTTTACAACTCAGTAAAAACATACCTACTCTTAGCAAAATTTTCTGATTTTCTTGAATTCCATTGATACAACAATAATCTGTGTCTTTACATCTTTATCATCTTCTGTATCTCTGTCTTTTTAACATGTGAAAATAACTTTTACTTTGGTTGTTAACTTTACCAGTGGAAAGAAAAACCTTAAAAGATTTCTTAGTTTTTTAATATATATATATATGCAATCATATATATACATATGTATATTCGATTTATATATATAAATCGGACCCCACTGCAAATGGAAGTGTCTGCCAAAGTACACTGTTCGCCGATTTTACAGGCCGTTTCAAATGTTAGGCCTTGTTCATTGTATTTCTTGTTCATTTACACATAGTGGTGGCATGGTGGAGATCAAATTAACTTCAAATATGGCGGAATCAAGCTCTGGCGGCTCTGTTTTCGCCGATTAAGTCTTAAGTGGTGATATTCCATTGAAAACTTCACTCCCTGAAGGGAATTTAAATGCTAAGTGGGAAATATATTTCTTCGTCATCATACATCAGATATGTTGTCCTCAAATCAAACTGAAATATAATTTTTTTTTATTGTGGTAGGGAGGTGAAGGCTGTTTACGCCCTGAGTGTGGGACTCCCAGACGCAAAATGCTTTCATTTTCATTTTGTCAAAAATACTTGGTTCCAAATGCACGTCTATTGGTTTATGTTAAGATGGGATAACATTATTATTAAACACGTGCACCTTGTTTGTTCATTCCGCCTGAAACGATATTCCCATCGTAATTAATTGTATTGCTCAATAGAAAATTCCTAAGACTTTTGAACTGATGGAGCGTATCGTACAATGTATAACTTTTTACCATCTACTTCAAAAAGTTCGTTTTCTACTCATGATTCGAGTGAACTGAAGGAGCATCAATTTACTGAAGCCTGAAGTCCCCATCTAAGACATTGACCGCCGACAATATTGCCGCCGGAGCTTGAGTCCGTCCAATTTGGAGTTAATTTGACCTCCACCGTGACACCACTTTGTTTCTATGTATTGAAACAATTGAAGAATACTGTGTGTATTTTCCCGTGTCTAGAACTTCTAAATTAGATTTTGTATTAAAGAAGGATCCTCTCTCTGAAAGTGATAAACGAGTGGAAAGAGCCCTATTGGAGTGCAAAGACTTATTTGGGGTAAAGACAAGCTTGAGAGTTACCAACCCCGTCCTCTATGAATCAAACGATAACCAAAGATTCACAAGAAAGAGATGGCGATGAGAAAAATTATAACATCAACCAACGCTCCAACATCTAAATTAGCAAAATGGCTGCTGGAAGAATTCGATTCGATAAAGAGATTCGGATCAACAAATACTTCGTTAAGAACCGAGATGAACTGATCAATAAGCTAATGAAGAAGAGTTGCTTACAAAGCGAGGAAAAAATGATACCTTTAAAGTGAAGGTTTTATTCGCAAGCGTACCGGTGAACATGCTCTCGCGCTCTTGCAAGATCAACTGAATCAAAAAGATCCAAAAATGGAAGGAAGAAGAAAAGCAAGATCAATCACAAAGTTGGCAACCTTGTGCATGTCGGAAAACTATTTCACCTTTAGAGGAAAGTACTTCAAGCAGAAATCTGGAGCACCGATGGGTAACCCTCTGTCACCGTTTTTAAGCGAGATTTACATGACCTGGATCGAAGAAAAAATTGAGCAAGCAGGCATAATGCCCAAATTTTGGGTTCAATATGTAAAGAATATTTTCGCCATAGTAAACGAAAAAGATATAAGCGACTTGCTGCCGAAAATAAACAACCACAGAAACATCAAGTTTACAATTGGGGAAGAAAACAACAACGAACTATCTTCCTCGATTTAAAAATCATGAGGACATGAAAACATGCATACTCACAAAAAATGGCATCTTTCCGAGCATGAATACATGGAGCACGGAGCATAGATAATCTCAGTACTCTTGAGCTTGGAAAACACGAGATAGCTTTACTATCTATATATCTATATCTATAATAAAAAAAAGTAGAAGCCAAAAACAAAGAGAACAAGAAAGGGCAGTGGTCGTAAAGTCAGATCTAACTAGAGCCTTAAGCAGATTACTGAAAGAAGTCAACATCCAGCTAATCCCAAGCAGTTCCCAGTTTCAACTAAAGAGTAGGTTCATAACCACAAAGCACAGCAAGAAGAAAGAAGAGAAGAGCGGTATCTACAAAATTAAATGCAATCACTGTGATAAAGCATGGATTGGACAAACAAGATGAAATGTTTATACGATTCGAGGAGCACACAACGGAGGCACACTTAGCGATAAGACGAGGAAACGTGACAAACGTCAAATTTTTAGTAGCGAAACACATTTGCGAAGGACATCAAATAGAATGGAACGATCACACGGTAGTGAAGGAAGTAAGAAACATGCGAAAACTGGACGTGTACGAATCATTGTGGATTATGAGGCAGCTAACCGAAACCAGGCTCAATGATGATCTTGGAAATGGATACTCTGGCTATCTGGACGGAGCTTTCTCACTTTTTCGGCAAGATCACCGCGCTGTTTGTCCCATCTTCTGCTTGAAAAGAAAGTATGATAGGCGCCATCCTTCTCCCCAAAGCAGAATATGCAATCTGAAGACCGTGACTTACCAATCTTGTGCAAGTAAGACTGTAAATAACCGTGTCCGCTCAGTAGCTGGGTCAGGTAGAATTAGTCTCACCATGCATTCGGCTGAGCCACGATCTCAAATCGTTGATGAGCCGCGAAGCCCATCTTCCTTTTAGCTCACATTCCCAAGATTGTTGCCATTCGTCGAGAGTGCATAGGTAGATTCTTTTCCGCTCTCTAGCAAGGAGAACGATGAATTTTAATTACCAACACCCCTGCAATTACCAACATCACTGACTCAGAGACTCTCCGGTATGCTGATGTAATCCGCAGTGCGCCTCGTCTCTGCACCTGTGCGAGCCGTTTTCGGTGCAATCCCTTGTTGAGAGCGTTACTCCATATCTCTGCTCCATATAGAAACGTAGATTGTACGACACTCATCAGCAGTCGCCTTTTTGTTGGACTTGGTGCCCTATTATTGTCCATAAGTCGGCTAGTTACCGAAACCCCTGTTGCGGTCTTGTTAGTCATTGCCTTGATTTGCTCCGAGCTTAGAGTCGATCAGCAAGCCCAGATACTTAACTGATTGTTTCGGCTCTACTTCCTTTTCTTGGGCAGGAAGACCATTTTAGTTTTTTATAATGCTAAGTTAAACCCATGAGTGGTCATCCGGCTCCCTACCCGCCGCATTAGCACATTTAGCGTTATTGCAGCCTTTGGTGATAAAAAAACCGTCATTGAATTCAGAGAAATATTTCTCTTGTTAGAAATTTTCGAATTCATTTGCCTGAGTGATTATATTCTTGAATATGATCTCAATGATTGCGCTCCAGAACCACCTAAATATTAAAAATAAATGATAAGAAACCATGATGAATACGAATAAATACTTTATGCCAGTGTTACAAACGTTACTAAGGGCGGGAATTAAGGGATTTTCAAATAAAACAAACAAACTAGTAATGCAAAATGTATTTTTAGGTTTCTTTTCTTTTGTAATGTTGTTTTCAACGGTACTTTAAATAATTTCCTTAAAAATTTTTTTAAATGTTTTGGTTTGATATTTTTTCAGCTCTATTTTCTAGGTTTCTTTTTATGTATTTATCTTTGTGTTTGGGAAGTCATAGCTCTTTGATTTTTACGTATCCTTCTCTATGCAATCTTCTCTTTTCCTATTGGCTTTAGTAATTGATTTTCTTTAATTTTTTGGGTATTGTTCACTTTATTCGTTTTGAGAGTAACCATAATGGATACTTAATGGTGTATGCTTCATCGAGCAATGTATTTGCCTGTTATAGAAGTGAAGTGCTAATAAAATTCTTATAATAGGTGTCTCATTTGCTAATGCTTTATATTTTATTGCAATGGTTTTGATGTAGCCTTTCAATGTCCGAGTAGCTTGCTTTAGGTTTTGTGAGGTGATATGCGGTATTATGCTCTTTTAAAAATTCTATTATGATTATGTTGTTGAATTCATCTAGTACAACTTCCAACGGTTTGCCCATGGTAGCAATGTGTGTCATTAACGCTTGTCTCAATTTTGGTTTTGATCCCTCGGTATTATAACTGCTGAGGCATATTTTGAGAATTTGTGAATACACGTAGTAATTCAGAGCTTTTTTTTGGACTGAAAGTCTTTTAACATAGTAGTTATTTTTTATAATTTGTAACGTTTCGGGTATATTTCTTTTAGCTTTTTTTGTGGTACGGACGTGAACGCTAATTACGCCCTGTGTATATGTGACCTCTAATTACCCTGTGACCTCGTGTTCCTACGCCTATAGTTGCCGTCAGATTACGGAGTCCTTTCTCCAGCAAAAAGTAAGGGAGAGGAAGCTAACGCTAGATGCCTCCATCCCCGATGCTTCCCAGCGTTCGAATATGGCTTTTTTAAGTGTCAGCACTGCTCGAGCATATTGTTCTACGCGATTCCATTTTCAACTTTTCTCCGACCACAGTTGCCGCGCAGAACTCCTCAATTTCGCTGAAGTGGTCACCGCGCTGCTAACTCCATTTTTCGCAAGAGAAGGATGTGTGACAGGCGCCATCCATCTCTTCCGCATAAAGCACCTGGTTACGGGACCAGGACGTGTCAATCGCAGGTAAGACCGAAAACAACCATTCCATTAAGAGTTGGGTCAAGTACAAATCAGTCTCACGATGCGCTCCATTGATCTACGGCCTCAGGCCAGGGTTCAGACGTGTAGTTCACCTTTGCTTTGCGTGTTGCTCCCAGGACTGTTGCCAAGTGCTGAGAGAATGTTGTTTCTCTTCCTTGGCGACATCTTCTCTGTTGGCTTCGCTTCTCAGTAGGTAAATATTTCTGCGGCTTTTCACAAGTAGGACGATGGGTATCACCGTTGTGACTACCGGCACAGCCACACCTGTGCTAACTACTTTCGGTGTAACTCCTTGCTGAGGGCGTCGCTCCATACTTGTGACTCATAGAGTAGAACCGACTCCACCACGCTCAACAGGAGTCGTCTCCTTGATGTGGTGGGCCCTTTTATGTTGGCCATTAATTTTTGAGGCTGCAGCCCTGATTTGTTGGGATATACTCATTTTTGATTCTATCAGGACGCTCAGATATTTTACTGTTGATTTCGGTTTAACCAGTGCGTCTCCATCACTGATAGGCCTTACTTTGGGGGTTCTCTTTTTTGTCAGGATGACCACTTTTTTTCACTTTTTTTTCGACTACCAGTCTGAACCCGTGAGTAGTCATCCAGCCCCTTACTCGCTTACTACTTCGTAGGGCCATGGAAGACCTGCAGGCGGACGTAATGATTCTTGTAGTTGAGTTCACCACAACTTTTGCTGCAGATCTCCGTCTCTCCAGCTTAGCTTCTATCAACTGTGATAGTGATCGGTGGTCATATAGTTTCCCCAGTGAGAAACTTTATCTACTGTTGAGCAAAAAAATTACATTCTGAATTCGAAAATTTCTCTCCCCTCTGTACATTACATAAAACATCACAAAAACTAAAGTTTAGTGTTTAAATTTCTATGATGATTGGTTTTTAAATTCTGATATATTCTCTTTATTTGCATTTTAATTCTTTCTGCACCCATGTTTTCATCCTGGTGTGCAGATAATTCATTGACTTCTTGTTGTACACATGGCCATTTCGACTTGTATACTTATGATAATCTTACTCTTAATGTAGAGAACTCCACAGTGTCTCGAATACGGTGATGGGACTAGATCCTTGTTGGGTTGTTGATATACTTTCAAGAATTTAATTCTCTTGTCAGAACCTACGAATTTCATAAGCCTTTAGATTGACTCCTTATGTTTGTGATAATCAAAATATCCAGCAGTATCCTTTTTTGAAAAAAAAAGGAATGTTTTGAATGAATCTTTAAGATATTTAGTCCTCGTCCAAACAATTTTTTTTTATTCCAGCACTAGCACAATTTACGGCTTTCTGCTCACTGCGATAGTGATTGCTCGAAAAAAAAAAACAAATTTTGTGTATATATTGTATATATACTTCGCAAGTTTCATTTTTACTACTGCGAGGAATATCCATCTTCCGATGACTGCAAATCAAGCAAAATATTTCCTTATCACAAGAACTTAAACAACGATGAAAAAGAAAATTTATCTCAAAACGATACTGCTGTGATGAGGAACAACACATTTTGGGCGAATTTTAACAGTGGGTGATGATATTGGGAAATTGTAAATTCAAGAAGGGGGGACGTATGGCTTAATGTTTCGTTAAAACATAAAGTTAAAGCAAAGCTTCAACGAAGCTTCAAGCAAAATCGTACTATTGGCCAGTACAATGTTTAACATCGAATTGACATGCGGTATTTGCCTCAGTTCATATCAAATAAATCGACCCCTCCAATTCCTCTATTATAAAAGTTAGTAACAATTGGTTGTGGAAATTCTACTTTTTAAGTAGAATGCCTTTTGTGTCATTAAGTTTTGTTTAAATTGTTATTTTTGACTTTGTTTAAATTCTTTTTACCACACTTAAGCATACTTTGATTTTGTGTCAAGACCAAAATAAGTTGTTTGTGATTGTAATCAATTACTTCAGAAGGCCAGGGCCCGAAGCTGATTGTCAAGTTGTAGATGATGATGAATGAACATGAGTTCGGTCTCTTAAAAGTAAATTCAATTAGATAAAAAAATAACCAAAACTCTACGGTTTGTTATCAACTTAATTGGGTGGAAAAATGTCAGCGCTATATGTTCTTACGCTGTAGTTTCACTTCATTAGTATTCATTAAATTCCACTGTCTCTTATTTCCCCTCTCAACATTATTATTATACAATTTAGTGGAGCCCAGAAAAACTAACTGTTCTCAGAACTTCACATATAATATAAATATCACTTGAAGTTTGTCGAGCCTCATTTTGTTTTTGAATTCAATAGAATTCGTTCTTTTGCTAAGTTACGTGACGTATTGAATAAACAGATAACTTTAATTTAGACATTATAGTCAAAAACTATTCACTGTTTATCACTGTTTACATGATTTTATAAAGTTTATAGACTCTTTATTGCGTGTATCCGGCGCACAAAATTATTTTGGTTGTGGTAGAATAGTTAAATACACATTTTGGGCCGTGAGGCATGTTAAAGCAACTTCACTTTGTGACCAAAAGCACTCGAGAAGATGATCTGTTTGGAATGACGTATGTTTTTATCATTCTTCGGAGGTTCTTATCACAACTAGGGGGACTGATACTACAACACCAGAAACACGAATTCCAATATCTATGTCATGTTTGCTATGTTTGCCATTTATTCATCGATATTACTAACTGCCCTAAGAGAAATTCCCGGAACATTCTAAGTGGCATATTTTCAAGATTAGCCACAATTACTTACTTCTACTCTCCATTGGTTTGTGATAAGTTCAAGCCCTGCTAGTTTCACCTTCATTGAGCCTACTTGTTATACTACTCACGTATCTAACCGGCGCACAGTGCTTCGAATATATGGACGCGGTGGACAAAAATCTAGTCTTGGTAGATCCTTATAGGAAATGTTTTTCTGATCATGAATATACCTAATAACAAGGGACGGAAATTAATACCTTGCAAATTATAGCCAAAAATATAGAAAAACGGATTCTTAATAGTATTTTATTTGAACTTTATGTGCACTTCAGGAAAGTATAATACAAAATGTAACGTTTTCCATGTAATAAAAGCATTGCCAACTACTTACAAGCATAAGCTATCTTACTCAAATTACGAGTATTTTACATTTAAAAAAGCAAAACAAAATTTTAACTTAATGAAGCTATGCAGTTACATATTTAATCTGACTCCGAAAAGTCTTCTTCACAACTACTTTTGAAATCTTTATGTATAAATGGTCAACATTCACATCAAGATGGTGATTCGGTAGCAATGAACGGTCCTGTCTGTCGGTCCGGTCTGATCCCTTGAAGAAGTACATCAAGGAATCAGAGGACCTGCATCAGAGGACCTGCATCAGAGATCTCTGCATCAACTTCGATTCTTTTACTAGAGGTAATTTTCCGTGTGATTGAAATCCACGGTTAAAAAGTTAACACCAGCATTTTGATTAGATCCACATTGGAACTCACTCTTGAAATTTTTCGTGTGTGATGAAATCTTCTTTACTTTCTTATGCCTTGCCTCTAATGCGTCTTCAGACAATCGTCCAATTAGTAATGAAAATGCGGCTATTATATAAGTTCCATGTATTAAAACTTTGTGCACACTGCTAGGAATACAGTACCAGTTACATAAATTTATATAAAGTCTTTTGTTTTTTCTTATAATATTTTAAATCTTTCGATATTTATAGAATAGCCGCATGCCAACTCTATAACAATAACAGAAAATTTAGTTATTACTTCCTTATTGACACATGTTATTTTTGAACTTTTTGATTATTTGTACTGGGGTCCACTTGCTGGAAAACAGCATAGGCCAGAATCGGCCCTTAGCTCCCCATGTGTAGTACTATTGTTTACAGATGGTCCATCCTGTCGTCCTACAGAAGCCAAGGAGTTCACCCAGTTCTGTGGTCGCCAAGTGTTCCAATTCCGTTACGCCAGTATACCTCAGCCAAGTAAGGCGTTTGTTGGCCAGACTCGGGTAATCTAGGAGGAAGTGTTCTGTACTTTCTTCTCCTCGCCGCAAGCTTTGCAGGTGTCATCCATTTGGATTCCTATTCGTTTGGCGTGTCGACCTAGAAGATTATGGCCCGTTAATACTGCCATCAATGTTCTAACGCCATTTTTTGTTTTTACCCAGGAGTTGTTTTGTCCTCGTTTGATTACGGTGAGGCCAAGCAGCTCGGCTTATCCTGCAGTCGTTCCTGTCATTCCAAGCTGTATCTGTCTCTTTCCAGAGGATTTCGTCTAGTTCCCTTTTTACCGTTGCTAGTGGCACTGTAATTGTGTCTATTCTAGTGGCATTTTGGTCGCCTGGTCCAGCTCTCGCTAGCTCATCCGCTCTTTCGTTTCCCTCTACACCACTGTGTCCAGGGACCCATGTCAGCTTTACATTTACTCGGGTTGTTGCGGCTTTGAGAGTCTGCCTACAATCCTGCACCAGTTGTGAAACTACGCGGTCACAGGCAAGTGCCTGCAGTGCCGACTTAGAGTATTTGTGTTCTTGTCAGAGAGTATTTGTATTCTTCCATTAAGGTTGTTTGTTGCCGCTTCTATAGCCGATTTTATTGCAAACACTTCCGACTGGAAAACTGTGGTGTGGCTCTCCAGTTTATAACTTCGGTTGAGTTGTAGGTGATCTGGAAAAAAGATTCCGGCGCCGCTTCCCTCATCCGTTTTGGAACCATCGGTGTGGTTATAATCTCACTTCCAGATGTGAAATCCTCCACCGTTTTCCACGCTTTTCTGGTCGGAATGCTGATCTTGAATAGAATTGTTGTGTCCACTATCGGTTGAATTCTATCCAGCTCCCTTTTACTTGATGGGGCCATTTTCTCCATTTTTTCCAAAATGCATACGTGCCCCGTTTTTGTGTGCTAAGATAACCCATATGTGGATTTTAATCTGATGCTTGCAAGTGATGCCTCTTTGAAGATGAATTTGTCGAGTGGCATGAGATTAAGCATTATCCTCATTGCAGCAGTTGGCGTAGTCCTAATGGCACCTGTGATGCCAAGGCAGGCCATTCGCTCGATCTTCTGTAGCTCTTTTGCAATGGTTTTCTTTTGTAATGCCTGGCACCAAACCAATGCCCCGTAAGTGGTTATTGGCCTCATTACTGTTGTGTAAATCCAGTGGGCAATTTTGGATTTTATTCCCCAAGTTTTCCCCACAAGTCTTTTCATTGTGAAGAGCGCCGCTGTAGCTCTCCGTCTGACTTCTCCTATATGTGGAGTCCAAGTTAGCTTACTACCCAAGGTTACTCCTAAGTATTTCACCTTGTTTACTAAACTGATATGTTTTCCGTCAGTGGTCGGGGGTGAAAATGTCTCCGGTTTACGGCGCTTTGTGTAAAGCATAAGCTCCGTTTTGTCGGCATTGATGCGCAGTCCGTTTAGCTTCGCCCACTCAAAAAGATGTGAGAGTGCGGTCTGCATCCATTCCGACATGGTTTCCTGGAACTTTCCACTTATCAGTATAACGATATCGTCAGCGTACGCTATCGTTTTGAAACCCTTCCCGTTGAAGTCTTTCACTATTTGGTTACCTGTGAGTATCCAAGCAAGTGGTGATACTATGCCGCCTTGTGGTGTACCCCTGTTAGTCCATTTATTCAAGGTTACGCCGTTTTCTTCGGCTGTAATCTTCCTTTTAGCTAGTAGTTCCGTCATCCATTTAGTTAGATATGGGTCTATTGCATATCTTTGAATGGCTGCGACTATAATATAATATAATATAATATAATATAATATAATATAATATAATATAATATAATATAATATAATATAATATAATATAATATAATATAATATCATATAATATAATATCATATAATATCATATAATATAATATAATATAATATAATATAATATAATATAATATAATATAATATAATATAATATAATATAATATAATATAATATAATATAATATAATATAATATAATATAATATAATATAATATCATATAATATAATATAATATAATATAATATAATATAATATAATATAATATAATATAATATAATATAATATAATATAATATAATATAATATAATATAATATAATATAATATAATATAATATAATATAATATAATATAATATAATATAATATAATATAATATAATATAATATAATATAATATAATATGTTTAGTATAGATAAGCAAAATGTATGTTTACATAGGATGTTTAGTATAGATAAGTAGAATGTATGTTTACATAGGATGTTTTGTATAGATTAGTAAAATGTATGTTTATAGAGGATATAAACATACATTTTCTGTATTAATTTTTTTGGGCTAGCCCCGCAAATGAAAAACATGGATGTTGAATTTGTGTTAGACACAATATTGCTAGCACTGCCATCTAACATTGTGAATAGCAGGACAAACTTCACTTCACTTTTTTTTTTCAGATCAATTTCCTTTGACTTGAGTTGACTTATGGTATCGCTCATCATTTTTTCTTCGTAACGAATAAGATCAGAAGTTTCTTTGTGAAATATGAATTTTATGAGTCTGCAGTAATGGGTGGACAAAGGGCGTTCATAAACCCCAACTCTTTTCCTGTATCCATATCCATCAATTTTAACGGCACCATAGCAATTAAAAACAAACATTACTGGCTACGACCGTAACTGGCGTCGAAGCCCCATTTGCAGGCCAGTTTTAACTTGTTTAACTCGCTACCAAGCCTACAATTTTCATTATGGTTTTACATGTGTATTCCAGAAGTTCTTCCAAATCTACACTAGCAGAAATATCATCTACGGTAATTTTAGTCGGTAGGCGAGAATTTCTGGTCCAAACCAATGAATATAGGCTTGGAAAGCAATCCTTGTGTAACCCATTTACCACAGATCTTAATAATTTATATTTTGGTTCCGATAAGTCAAGGTCTATATATAAGGCCAGTGGTTGATGAGGGCTTAAAAAAGGACTTAAGTTCATTGGCAGACGATTTTTCAGCCAGAACTGTGGCAAATCTCAACTCTGTTTATGTTGCACTAGCCACAAGTTCCCTTCCCGTCTTTTTTGGTCCTATTGATGCTTCGTCAAAAGATGTTTGTGGCCTTCCTCGTATGCCGCTTGGTCCAGGCTTGGCTGCATAATTTGAAGTGGAAGGAAAATCTTCTAGTTTAATATTCTGTTGGAGCCAAGTAGCGTAGTGCTCACGAAATTTCTGACGATTCCTAAAGACTCTGTCCACACGTAGCTAAACTATATTGCAAATTAAAGTTAATCTAAGAGGCAATTATAAAATACAAAAAGTACGTAAAGATATTTGAAGATTTTTACAAAAGCTTCCTCAAAGTTACAACTTTAAATAAAATCAAAAGAAAACACACAAAAGAACCGCGCGAAATGATAGAACTGTCAATTATTTCTAATTCGAATTTCAAATTCTAAACAGCGTACCTTGGCCAATAAATTCCATCCTTGATAATTTCTTTTCTAAACAGTAAAATAACACACTAATAACGACAAGCAAATTGCAACTGACAAAGCAATTGCATGAAAGAGAATGAATTCCTAAGCTTTCGCTATTATATTGACTCACAGATAGCTGTAAACAATGTCATAACTATATTAAACGACAGTTTAGAGACTATTATCAAATTTTTATTTTTGTCCACTGATCTATGCACTGTGCGGCGCGCTAAATGAATAACTTTATTTTTTATGCTTTTTACTGATGTAAAAAGCCCTAAGCCTACTATCTAAATATTTTCGTTTTGCCGTTTATGAGACTAATGTACATAAGATTATATTATCATATGTTGGAATATGAATTTTCTATTCGATTCGAAAGGAATTTTTGGAATTTTCTAGCATTCAAAGCATCACAAAGAAATTAGACGAAACGCTATAAATCAAATAAAGCGATATAGGTAGGGGAATGTAACCGGTTGTGGGCTGCGTTTCGTTCTTTGCCCGTAACTTGCGTTTAAGTATAAATTTTTCGGACTTTTGGATACCAATGAAAAGCTAAAGCTTCCAAAAATTAATTTAAGAGCTTTGTTTGAAAAAAATTTTGTTAAGAGCTTGTTTGTGGCCCAAAAAAATTTTGTAACCGATTGTGGGCCACCTCGGAAAATCCACTACAAATGCGAAATTATGAAGAAAAACCACAAAAGAAATATGTATAATATCAAAATTTATTCATCAATGAAGCCTCTAGTGGCAAAAAAACATCCAGAAAATGGCACTTTTTCAAATTAATCATCATCCTCATCAGTTTCGCAATTGCATGTAAAATAGCTCTTTGTCCTAGCAGCGCATTTCAAATGCACAAACCAATCGCAGCCATCGTTGCATTTGATGGAGTTTGCTTTCGTCAATTTTGGTGGCAGAAGGTCCAAACAGATCAGACAAAAGTCCAAATCTTCTTCGTCAGAAGCCTTCCGCTTCTTGCGTTTGGCCGACGGTTTGGCTGGTGATGTTGCCTTGCGTTTGGCCTTTTTAATGGGCTTTGGAGCAGCTCGCTTTTTTGCTGCTTTTTCATGCAAAGCAGCAACGGTTTCCGGTGCCGTTTAAATGGCGCTTGTCATTGGCTTTCGGCCGCGATTTGATGATTTTTTGGGTGAAGCGGCTTGTAAGGGCCCAATTTCATCCAAAAGACAGCTAACAGAAGTCAATCGAGATGACGGTCCAGGTGTTGTGAGCACAACCTCCTCACGTCCAACAAATGGCCCAGCCACGATTCGACGCTGATCCTCTTCATCGATGGGCCCCTCAAGGGCAAACTCTGCCTCCTTCGGCTCAACGGCTTGAACAAAGTCGGCATCAGAAAAAATTTCCGAATCGTATGGACATAGGCCGGTCGCTCTAAAACCAGACTTAATCACCTTAGGTGTGAAAGCCAGATCAAGAGCTTTACACGCCAGGCCAGCAATATGACGGATTTCTAATACCTAGAAACATCAGTTGAAAGTTGGCAAACCAAAACAAGTTTTAAGAAGAGTGTTACCCTGTTTGCATTGTTTTTCCGCCAAGCAGAACACTGAGACTTGTAATAAGCCTTCACCGGTCCAAACACAGACACGTCCAATGGTTATAATCTGTGACTGCAATGCGGTGGAAAAGTGACGCTATGAACGCCACTTTCAACGGCCAAGTCAATGGCTTCTACAGACAAATGTGAACAATGATTGTCCATCAGAAGAATCACCGGCGAACCGAGCGATGTTTTCGCGAAGGCGATGAAATGGCGCATATAATGAAAAAACTCTGGCCAACACATCCAACCTGAATCGTCTGCATAACCAGCTGTTCCAGATGAAACATTGTCCAAAAAGCTGCTCTGCATTTTCTTCCTCGGAAAAAGGAAAAATGGTGGAATGCTGTTGCCGGCAGCACTCACTGTCAATGCCACCGTGACCATTGTTCCCCTTTCCGCAGCTTCCATTTTTCCCACGCGACGCATTCCCTATAAAGCAATCACTTTGCCTATTTTCGATGGCACGGTAGAGAAGCCACTCTCGTCCATGTTGAAAATTTGGGTTGCCCCAAAGTCATGCCCCGAAGACAAAACCGAATCAAAATTTTCAAAAAACCGATTGACATTGGGTTTACAAAATGCATTGGCTCGATTCATTGAGGTTTGTTCAGGTGTGCGTAATACAAGTTGGGGGTGACGTTTCATGAACTTATAATACTAATGCCGTGGGGCCATCTTTTCATCATCCCAACCTTCTGGGCAAACATCCATTTTTTTGGCGAGCTGATATGCTAATTCACGGAGCTCGGTGATGCTGAGCCTGTAGAAATGACCAACGCATTTCAAAATGTATTGGAGGAAATACTTTCCTTGATCCTGGTTGAAAATCTGTTGAAAAATTAGAGAAAAAAAACATTGAAAAAAGTCTGATGTGTTAGTGGAAAGTAAAAAAAAAACAAACCATATTCGAAGGTGTTCGTTGGCTGCATTTACCGAGGTATTTCATCAATTCACCAACTTGTACGGCAGAAATGTCGTCAAATTCGTCACCAAATTTCTTCAGATGCCACTGCAAATTGGCGCGAGGAACATTGTAGGCTCGAGCAGCTTCTCTGACGGGCGTCTTTTCGATCAAACAATGCTTAAAGGCTTGTGCAATTGCATTAAAATCAGTTTCCTTCGGTTCGTCTTTTTTTTTCGTCGGGGTAGACATGGCTGAAAATGCGGCAAAATGACAAAAAATGCATAGTTATCGATATTTAACGATATCACAGGTATATCACCATCCCTAATTTACATGCAAAAAACGTGGTGGCCCACAACCGGTTACAAAAGGTGGTCTACAACCGGTAACGGCAGCCATCCCTTAAGTGACTGGCAAAATTCTCGTGGCGAAAAATTTGGAGCAAACTCGAAATAAAATCTAAAAATTTACCGCAAATACTGCATAAAAATGCATAACACTCACCTATTTGCAATATTTCACTTCGCTTTATCACACTCACAACATCTTCAGAAATTACTTAATTGTAAATTTTTTCGTCGATATTTTTCGTTTGGCTGTAGCTGCGCATCAAATGCGTCCTTTCACTTCGCACCAATACTACCTACTGTCAATGTACACAAAACCTCATACTCCGATCCGCAATATTTGGTAAACGTCAAAAGATACAAAGGGTGGCCCACAACCGGTGATGGCCCACATTACCCTATATAGCTTGCAAATTAAACGGCATAATTAAATATAGAGATTGCGATGGCTAGCTTTCTGACCTAAAATGAATGTGAGAACACTTTTTCGGCATAACTGAATATGTGAGGCATATGGTGCGAACATGCATTTTAAGAATAAATATTATTTTGTATTTGGATATGAATAAAAAAATTTTATAAGGTTCTTTTTGTTCAAGTCTTAGGTCTTTAAAGATTACAATTTGAATGTTTACATACGTTGACTTGCTAATGCTTTACACGCCCTTTTGAAAATCGCACAATGAACATTATCAAAGTGAATTTTCCTACATTCATTTACATTTAGTTTGCTGGTTTCGACCTACAGAAAACTTAACTTTCTTGATAAAAACTATTTATTTGCTATTTGCTTAGGGCTTTTATAGCGTGGGCATCGTCCTTTGTCGATGCGAACGTATTTTAGTCGTATGAAGGTATCGTAACTCCTCCGCTCTAGGTAGGAAGCTCATTGTCGAGATTCTTTAGGCCAATTATGAATTGTAGACATATATGATCATCAGATATGCTTAGTTTATTCAATACTTAGCTTCGATCATTTGCTTTCTAATCATTTATAATTTTTACTTTTGTTTATCTCTTACATTCAATATGCTTCTTCCTTCCTATATCTCGGAGAGTGTATTGTAAAAAATTACCCTTGTACGCATCTTGGACCTCATTTTTTGCATTATAATTTTCAATGAATTCTTGTTCGAATTTCTATTTTAAAAGGGCTCTGGTTATATATGGTGAAATATATACACTATCCACCATATAGGTTGGGTTTTAATCTCTAGACCAGATGTCAATATGTCATATTTCCCTAACTTAAGTTCAAGTTCAAATTAAATTGAAACTTTGCTTTATTGCAAACGCTGCAATAATTGATTTGTCTCCTTATGGTAGTTTTGATATATGGAAAGTAATTATTTTTTAGCTGCATATATGTATGTTTTTAGATACGATTATGATTACGACGTCGATAAATTTTAGTAATTTACTCATTTATTTCTTGAAGAGAACAATCATGAAATATTTTATATGATTGTAAAATGCTTCCCTGGGTCTGGTACAAGGTTTTTAAAAAATGTTTTTAGGGATTTTTGTCTCCAAATTATTCGAATTGGAAAACAAGCCTCGTTTTCTGATGGTTTATTACACGTTTGACTTGAGGATACCTGACTTTGTTGTAACAATTTGTTTCTTGTAAACATTTATAGATATTTCTGATATGATGATATAATTATCATTATCTTCCTTGGCTGCGTGTTGTGTGGCTAATCATGCTCGTTATAATTGAGTGCGTGTATTTCCACTCGCGACAGTGCATCGGTGACAGAGTTGTCTTTACCGTTGAGATGTCTGATATTGAAATCATTTTAGAAGCTTCAATATCTATCTTTGTATTTTTGCATTATTTTCGTTGATATTTTCTGGTAAGGTAGGTAGTTAGTTCCGTTTTTAAAATGAATTTTCAAACAAAAAAACACGGCATGACGTTATGCGTTGCCCATAATATTGCTAGGAACACTTTCGTAATATTTGGGTAACGAATCTTACGGCAATTTAACTCTTAGAACTCTGTTGTCGAAGTGGAGGCCAGCAGCTTCGTTGTCGTCACTGAGGCGACATTGCACTCCGGTAGGTACTTTACCTTCATGTAGGTAGGAACATGTTTCGGCACACGCAAAGTTTAATCTAATCGCTTGTGCTCCAGTTTTTGCGAGCGTCTTTTGTCTGTAGCGTAAACAAATTTCTGTGACACAGACCGGGCCCTCAACCATTGATGACTGCTGGCCCAAAGTCACGTAATTGCCGAATGGGTAAGGGGCCTATTATTTTTTTAGTAGTCCATATGTTGGTTGGTTGGATAGGTCGGTGATTCGACGTCGTCCTGCCTAAAAATTAACTATTTGAACGCTAACTGACCTGGCGACGGAATGGGGAAGGCAGGGATGCTTTCTTGCAAGAATACTGCAACCGTAATGAGCGTAATACTCCAAACGTTTCGTAGAGTTAAAATATTCAAAAAAAAACCTCCGTGGTACTCGTTTACCTAGTGTCGAACCGATCTTTAATTTTCAAATGCTTACTCATTAACACATCAATATTTTTCTTATCGTTAAATGGCAGGAAATAATCGTTACCAAAAGAGTGGATTTTCGGAAAGTGAAGATGAATTGGAATTCCTATTATACGGAAATAATTTGGTTGAAAATGATATACGAAGCGGATATAGTGATGTTAAGAGAAAAAGTGATGATATGGTAGCAACAAAAAATTTCACCGAAGGCGAAAGGCACGGCATGTAGAATCCAATATAGATGATAAAGCAAGCATCTCAATGGTAAATGTACTGGGTCAACATTACGGAGGATGATTACAGGTCCCATAAAGTTAATTTTTCGTATTAAAGTATTTTCGAACTGATCCTAATTTTCAAACTGTTTTTCACGGACGAGCTGGTTGATGATATAATAAGAGGGTCGAATAATTATGCAATATTCGTGTTGTCATCAAAAAATCTTAGCAAAGACTCTGAATTGCATTCATGGCATGGTGTTGATATAGATGAAGTCTGTAGTCGTCCTGAATATGGGTACAATATTTGTTGCTTATATGCAGGAATATTGGTCTACGAGACATAATGATAATATCCCTTTCCTTTGGTGTATATTGAGAAGAGCTTGATTTCATCAAATATATTGGATGCTCCACTTAAAAACACTCGACTTTAACAGGGCGAATGTAAACACCCGTACATAACGGGTCAACATTTTTCTGGAATACCTTGGCAGAATATTTGTTTAGAAGAATCCATAGTCCAATTCAAGGAGAAATATATTTTATTACTTATAATCCTGTTAAGCTAACAAAGTGGAGCATACGATTTTATTCGATGGCGGGCTCGGAAGCTGGATATATTGGTGCTCTTATCCATGTGTGCCCTGTAACTTATTAAATTCTAAGCTCTTTTCAAGTGAAAACACAATTTTAAAATTAATTAAAATTTTATTTTGGTGTTATTAGAACACACTTCACCAAATCGTCAGTCACTTCTCAGTTCCTTTTTAGAGCTACCACTTTATTTTCTTCAGACGGTTAATCACTTCTAAATTTGACTAAAGTCGATCACTTCTACTCGTGTACAATTTGATTTCAATACAAGACTATTTAATTGGGCGCTTTCGTCGCCGCGCACTGTTGTTTATCCCACATAATCATCACTTATTGTCTCCGCCATCTGTAGTCGCTTAAATACTCCATTCTAGCCAATCCAGAACCACCTGAAACTTTCTATGTAGATCTATCTTCTATGTAGATTTGCAATGCATTGTTATTGCTAACCCCAATGCATTTTTATAATTGCTTTTCCCCCTTCGAGAATGATCCACGTATTTGTTGTTTTGGTCGTCATTGTTTGTTTTGCTATTTTGGCCACTAAAATGGTGCGTGACATTATTGGAACGCGTAAAAATATTCACACATTACAAAATCTTGTTCGTCTAGATCAACCCGTTACAACTACGATTCCACTGTTACTGTAACAGAAATTCTTAAATAATGTCTCTGAGCCACAGGGTTATCAAATGCATACCGGTGGATACTCTACCAGTATATCTTTGGCAGAAAAACTAAGGGAAATGAAATTCCACTCAACTGGTACTTTAAAAGCCAACAAGAAAGGTGTTTCATCACATCCCCACAAAAAAACCAAGTTTTCAGAAAAAAATATAATGTCATGTTTCTAGCCTGGAAAGATAAGACAATTATTTCAATTTTGAGCACTTGAGCAAAAAATTACAAAAAACTAATTGCTAATCTTGTATATTGTTATACTTTTGTATTGTTACATCTTTTCTGCTCTTATTATTATGCTCTTGCATTGTTACAATTTTAATGTTTTTATTTTTAACTCTTGTATCATTGTATTCTTTGTATTGTCTATAACTTTTGTCGTAAAAAAACTTTCAAATGTATACCAGCTTTCTTATATACAAGGAAGGGGTTTTCTTGGAAATGCGTTCGCAACATTGTGAATACTATCAGACTAACTGATAGGTTATGATTAAAATCACCCCGGTGCTCGCAACCATGTAAATACTTTCGTAGCAGGTGACATGGTCTATGGTCAAAATGCTTTGGACCGGCTGGAACCTCATCTCAAATATCACCCGGAGTACAAAAGGTTAATGTTCTACCCGCGAATGAGACGGGTCGGCCGTTTCAGAATGAAACTGCTCCCATTGCGAAATTCGAGGCGTCTGTATCCAATGTATAATGTTTATTAAAGTTTGAATGCCTTAGTACACATATATGATCGTTTATTATACGAGGGCCGGCTGAAAAGTTATGAGCCTAGGATACCCCCACTACCGCTAATTACTTGAGTGATAAGTTACTAGTTGCGTAACATCTACTGAGTATATAAACGAACTTTTAGGTAAATAGCATCATTACTATTTGAGTTATTAAATAGTGAACATCACCATGTCTGAGTCATCGCTGCACTTAAGGAAATTGGAGTACCGCGCCGTCATAAAGTTCCTTGTGAAGAAAAGAAAAACGACTTAGGAAATTTTTGAAGAAATGTCTGAGGTTTACGGAGAATCTGCACCATCATCTGCAACAATTAAACGTTGGGCTCGACTATTCCAACAGGGACGAGAATCATTAGTAGACGACCCGCGCTCAGGCCGCCCAAACACAGCAGTCACGGATGATAAGGAATTGATGGAAAGAATTTTGCTCATCGATTATCTTCCCAAAAATACTACAATGAATGCCGAGTACTATGCTGCTCTATTGAAAAAGTACGCCAGTTAATTACAAAAAAAAAACAAGAGGCAAACTAGCAAAAGGCATTTTGTTCCTTCCGGACAACGCACACCGCGAGACTTTCGAGGCAGGCACTGCGAGAGACTGGCTTCGAAGAAATTAATCACCCACCATACAGCCCAGACCTGGCTCCCAGCGACTTCTTTCTTTTTAGTAATTTAAAGAAGGACTTGCGGGGGCGAAGATTTGGAGGTGAAGACGAATTAAAGGCGGCTGTTTACAAGCGTTTTCAAGACAAAAACGAAAAATATTTTTTGGATGGGTTACAGGCTTTATATAAACGCTGTGAAAAATGTATTGAACTCGACGGGGATTACATTGAAAAATAAATTTTATTTGAATTTTTATCTCGTGTTTTAGTATGTTAGGCTCATAACTTTACAGCCGGCCCTCGTATATAATTTAAGTTTTTCAAATGCTTCTTTATATTCTTGTTCAACTGAATTAATCGTAGAAACCTTTTTTAATGAGTAAGTGAAAGGCTCAGCTATTTTTGCGAAATACTTTGGGAATTTCCTTTAAAAACCAGCTAAACCGAGAAATGTTTTGCGTATTAGAAACTTTTTTATGGCTTCTATTTGTTCGGGGTTGGTTTTGATACTGTTTTTTGAAATTATATGCCAATTTTTTCTATTATTGTAATATTCTTTTGACATGACATGCTAGACTTAGTTAATTTTCTTCGTCTAACTTGGCGCGAATTTCTGGCTCAAAGTTAGCAGCTTGGGCCAACCACTTCTTTCAGGAAACTTATTGTTAAAACGATATTATTAATTCATAACGTTTTACCTTCCAAGGTAATAATCGCTTTATTTGGCTTTAAAATATTTTGTCCTATAATGTAGTTAAAAGATTTACTTTCGAATGGCAATAGTTCCCAGTCAATTTTGCATTTTAAGTGAAATTTTTCTGGAAATTCTGAAACAAAAATCCTTCAAAGTTGAATTAAATTCTATTTACTAAACACATTTACATTTTTGAAGTTTTTGGTGGATCAATTTATCCATTTTCACTTAGAACTTATAAGTGATTTATACCCCTGCTAGCTAACTAAGCGAAGACTCTTGGGTGCGGAAGTTCTGATCAATTTGTCGAATACCTCGAAAGTGAATTTACAAAGAAAGGTGGAAAGAGCTCAAGCTGGTTTCGAACTCAAGCAGGGGTATAAATCACTTATAAGTTCTAAGTGAAAATGGATAAATTGATCCACCAAAAACTTCAAAAATTGATAAAGCTTACCAAAGGCAAATTGGAACATAGGACAAGTTCAAGCTGAGAGCGAAAATGATAAAACGTAATTATAACCAGACGACATTCACCCAGCTGGTAGTGCCAATCGATGCGTCCCGGCCTGTGAGTTGGCACCTGACGAGAAGCGGCAGGGACGCGTGTTCGAAACCAGCTTGAGCTCTTTCCACCTTTCTTTGTAAATTCACTTTCGAGGTATTCGACAAATTGATCAGAACTTCCGCACCCAAGAGTCTTCGCTTAGTTAGCTAGCAGGGGTATAAATCACTTATAAGTTCTAAGTGAAAATGGATAAATTGATCCACCAAAAACTTCAAAAATTGATAAAGCTTACCAAAGGCAAATTGGAACATAGGACAAGTTCAAGCTGAGAGCGAAAATGATAAAACGTAATTATAACCAGACGACATTCACCCAGCTGGTAGTGCCAATCGATGCGTCCCGGCCTGTGAGTTGGCACCTGACGAGAAGCGGCAGGGACGCGTGTTCGAAACCAGCTTGAGCTCTTTCCACCTTTCTTTGTACATTTACATTTACTAAGATGATTTATGTTTTCTATGTTTAACATATAATTTCGAATTAAATATTGAAGTAGAACAGCCGGTGTCTTTTCATTTAACATTGAAATTAACGTTTAAACATTCTTTTAATTTTAAAAACTTACTATTACAGTCTGATTTTACTGAAAATTTAAAAATTTAGAATTTTTTTTACTTTTTGACATACTAGTAATTTACATATAAAAATTTTAGTTCACGCCCTTCTGCCTATCAATCTTTATCTTAATTTCTTCTTAACTGGATCAATTGCATCATGTAAATGATGTTTTTTGTAAGGGGTATAGATATTTAAGTTCGCAACACTTTTAAATGCTATCTATGATGTTTGGTCAGTTTGGTTTGACATTTGGTCAATAATATGTTGACGGTTAAGCAATGTCTGCGAACCCGGAAGATTCATAAAAAAATGGTTCTGTTCGAGAAAATCATCCCGCACTCAATCAATTTGGCTGGCATAATCGTCCACCGCAACAATTAATTCCATTAAAAATGGATCGTTTCTGGTGGTGCGGAAACGATCTCGAGTTTACTCTCACTTAAAATACGCATCCATCCAGATGTCGTACAGTGCGTACTGAAGAAACCAAAGTAGCCGTAGAGCGTAGTATCGATGAAGACCCAATTGATTCCATTTGATATCGTTCTCGACAATTATGTCTGCCCCCATCCACATTATGAAAGATTTCACAGAACGATCTTGATTCGCTGGCTTACAAAATCCAACTCGTGACGGAATTGAAGCCGTACTACCACTGGACATGGCGGAGATTCGGTGTATAGCCCAAGAACAAAAGAATTTCACAAGAAATTTTTGTTTCACGAAGAGGCTGATTTATGGTTGAATGACTACGTCACTAACCAAAACTGCCGCATTTGGAACGATGAGCAGCAAGAGATGGTTCTAAAAACACCGTTACATCCGGGGAACTATTTGGTGTGCTTAATGGACTGGGCGAATCATTGGTCCATGTGTCTCAAACCTGCTGCTGGGAATATCATTAAAGTCGCTAAGGAGGCAAGATCAATGAATCTCTCGTGTCGGAATTGGCTTGCCGTAATGTTCGGGTCATTTGGTTTCAACAGGATAGTGCGACATGCCATCGCTCATTAAAATAAGTATTTGATAAGTGCATAATTTTTCTTTTTCGACCTGTGAACTGGCCTGCAAGATCCTGTGATCTAACGACCCTCGACTATTTCTTGTGGGAATACGATAAATCACTCGTCTAAGCCGACAAGCTACAGACTCTTGACCATTTGGAGGCCCACATTTGTAGCATTTTTGCCGAGATACGGCCCCAATCATTGGTTAGAGTAGTCGAAAATTGTACCTCCTGTTTGGTCTTCCGCCGCACCAGTAGTGGGGCTCACAGGCCTGAAATCATGTTCAAATTAAACTGGCAGAGAATTACTTTTCTAATTCCATGGCAATTAATATAATTTATCCGTATTTTCCTGGTTAAATTTCTGTTTACCAAAATGCGCACAATTGTTATTGTTATGATTTCCGAAATGACGGAGATTGGAAAAATACTATCTCTCATATTTGATTTTCGCATGCCGTTTATTGGTATATGAAATTTTATTATATGTTTATCAAAATAATCAATATATTCATGGTAGTATTGCAGTTTTACATAAAAGCTTTGAGAAGTGATTCTTGCTTTCGCAAAAATGAGGAAAAAGGCTTGCCAAGCCAGAAACAATTTTCCTTATTTTGGTTGAAGTCCATTTAATCGGGAGTTTTTATGGTAGGGTTATTGTTGTTATGAGCTTACTCCATACTACAGCTTGATTATGCATCGCTCATTCCGTTGTCACAGTGTGCTTGCCATAGCTTTTCAGTGTCTAGCATCACTTATGTACAGTGATTTCGACAATCATGCTGGAGAATAAACTAAGAGAATGTGGCAAGGTGAGCTGTGGATTTTTTTTTACTATACCATAACATTTGGCGTAGAGGGTACTTTCCTAAGCTCTGATCAATAACCAGATTTGATTACCTAAAGCGTTGAAAACCCGTATCTGCTGTTCATTGTAGGTTATTTGGGCTGTTTGGACAAGATTCACGTAAATGTAATAAAATTGACTGGATTTGAATAATTTAATTCGGCTTTTGTATAACCTCATTTTTAACGTGCAAGGGAGGTTTGATCACGGATAAGTGACAGTATTTAATGCTTATTAATGTCGATTTGTTGAACTGTATTGATTACATTTTGAGCGTACATGAATCACGGCTCCAAGTAATGAATGAGCTGTTTTTATAATCTGATAAACTGTTGTGTAAAGTGAAGATTCATATTACGAACATGTCAAAGAACAGATAAAGTAATAGGAATTGACTGTTTTCAAATATGTTTTCAAATTAGTCTATACTAGTCAGGAGAGGATATAAACCGACGTTAATCATGGAAACAAGGAGAAAATCTAACAACAGAAGTAGATGGTATACGGCAGTAAGGTAACCATGTTCGCAACGGTAGTAATGCGAAATATTTCGAAACTGAGTTGATGGAATTGTTGCCATTCATAATGTTTAATATGCAATATAGGCCACAATGTGATGGTGATAAAGTTTGAATATGACGCGAAGAAATGATAAGTGGGCAACATAAAGTATATATAGAAAATAAAGTATATAGTATATATAAGTAGGTAAAACAGAGTAATAATATGCGAGTCCTATACATGGAAACAGTGCTCTGTAATAATGCACTCAGAGAATGATAATCATACTGTTTAGAACATATTTGACAAAATTTGTCCTGTTATAGAATGAGTTCAGCTATTCTAGTAGCGTTGGACATGATACGAAAAATGTGGGTACAAAATTAAGGCTTTACAATCACCATAATACCAAAGTCGTGTACTTCAGGATCATATGAATGTGGTTTGATGTAATTTTGGGATGAAGCTTGCATTAGAATAGCAGTCGAAGCAGAATATGAGAACATTGCATTACGAAATATCCAGGGGTAATTTATTCTTACATCACCATTTTTAACAACGAATTTAAATCGCATGGCCACACAAAACGCCTGAGATCCGTGAATAGTAGGCTAAACACACGCTTCCGCACAAACTATGTATCACAACATTCAACATCAGAACTTTGTCTGACTGCCATTTGAACAATACTTTATAGACACCTTATTGACATCAACACCACCTCAACAAAGTCTCGTCCCAATAAAAAAGATCCTCTCCCAAATCTTCAGAAGAATCATGTCCTTTTCAACAAATTAATCAACGTCTTGATTCGGTGGAAAAAGATAGTTCCCAGATTCGGAAAACAATATCATAATAATCAATCTTTTGAACATAGGTCAAGGAATTCTCCGAATAAATTTAGGCCAGCGCAAAAGGCGCAACATTTGAATCAGGTCCATGATCAAGATAAAAATTCTCCACTAGTAAAAGACGACGAAAAAGATAGGGAAGACACAGACGCAAGTCTTTCTTTCAATTGTGAACGGATGTAATCATGTAATCGCACATGTAATCGTAGATTTAAGCGCAGTTACTTTTCAAAGTAAAAAGAATGAACACAGTCGAAAACTTGAACACTGAACATAACCGGCGCAGTCGGTCGGTCGGAATTTTTTTCAAGTCGCTTAACAAAAGCACCTCAACGAAGATCTCATCGAAAATGAAATTCTCATATTCTGGAAAAAAGCATCAACTCAACGATAAAATTAATTATCAGTTACAGTATAAAGTAACCTAGAGGGACTCGTCGAAGATTTTTCGCTCCTAATGCTGAACAACGACAGAATAGACTTCAAAAGCTTGTCTGGCTATATTGCAGCTCTTTCAACTTTTGATGGAACGCAGCTGGACTTATTTCCTTTCATTGACGCAGTGGACGCAATAATAAACGAGGTCAATAGCAGCTCCTCCAAAGTTATCCTTCATCAGCTAATATTAGGACGTATTATTGGAAAAGCAAGGGAAGTATTGCACACCCATATCACAGAATGTAGGTCAGATGTTAAGGCGCTCCTCATCAATCATTTCGACACACCTGAAAACGAGATGCAACTTATCGAAAAATTGCTAGCAGCTAGATATACAACATCGGGACAACTCTACGAATACATATGTAAGTGCGTATTCAAAACTCATTATAATATTAAGTGTAATGTTGCATATTCCGTCTCTCAAAAGTCCGAAATGATTAAGTTAAAAAATCAAGTAGCAAAAAATACATTTATTAACAAGTGTCCTGAACCTATAAAAGGCATCTTACATGCCTACACACCGGATTCACTCGAAAGTGCATAAAAGGTGCTAGTTGAAACAGGGTACGTTACTTACAGTGGTGTTAAAAATATTTATAGCAATACAAACCAATTTTTCGGAACTAATAATTATATTTAAAAGTGCGGGACGTATCTCCTACAAGAAATGCTAGGTTTCTAAATAGCGCAGATTTATCTCTTCCTTCCGGTGTGTTTATGAACACAGCTACTTCTGGCTCTACTTCTCTTCACGCAAATGCGGATTTTTGACTACGTGCCTTGGAGAAGAAACTCAACTACCCATCATTCGACTAACTATGGAAATTCAGATGTTCCGTTGTTTCATCGACACTGACAGCTCTACTTCAATATTAAATTCAAAATTAGCAGCCGAACAAAGGCAACATAAATTATCTAAACCGTTACAAGTTTGTTCTGTAAATGGAGTTACATCCACTTACAAAGGGGTTTTCACCGAATTTCCAGAAGAATTTCAATTTAATGGTACAATTGAGTGGAAATTACTACCTTTTGAAAGTAAGACTTTTGACTGCATTATAGGACAAAACAATCTAACCTCAACGAAACCAATAATTAACTTTGGAAATACTACGATATCAATCAATAACATTGCTTTACCTATAAGTGTCCAACAAGAAGTGGTATATACGGCCCAAGCACCACACTTTGAGCCAGAAAATAAAGCTAAAACTGACTATGCAACTCATCTTACGAAAGAAGAAGTAGAAGTCATAGAAAAATAAAAATGGCATTCTCTGATTTAGAATACTGCGAAAACCAAAAACTATCTTTTACCCACAGAATTAAGCACGAAATTAAATTGACCATCCTAAATCCAATCTATCAAAGAAATTATAGATAACCATATGCACTCAGAGAATTTGTAAAAAATCAAATAAAAGAAGATCTCGAATAGGGTATCATTCAACCCTCGAAAACTCCATACAATTCTCCTATCTGGATTGTTCCCAAAAAGGTGAAAAGAAGCAATAAATAAATAAATAACTAAAAATAAGAAGAAAATAAACAACTTTACTATAGAGGGCAAATATCCAATACCACAAATCGATGATATTCTGGGAAAGCTTGGTAACACAAGTTACTTTACAACAATTGATTTGGCCAAGGGTTTTCACGAAATCGAAATTAAACCAGAAGACAGAGAAAAAACAGCTTTTTCGACCGACGCATTATCACGAGTCGAAATATACTCATGACAACTGCAAACCTCAATCTTGATAACGCACCTTCGGTAAAAGAACATTTTCGGTGTATGATATTTACATTAAATGATCTACTTTCATGACGGAACTACTGGGGACTATTTAAGAAGCTTGCAGATGACAAATGGCATAACCCTTTAGAAATCGACTAACAGAATTGCACCACTGAGTGGAATGGTGTCACCGCTTGCGTAGGTAGATTGGTCGATGGTCGGAGTGTTATCGCTGTTTGTTGTTCCGCTATGCTAGAACTTTATCTAATTTCATTTGTTAAATTAAATATCATTAACCAAAGTTATAATATCTACAAAGAATCTCGAGGATGAGCTTCACACTTAGAGAGGAGCAATTACGTCATAACATTGCAATGTGCAACCAATGTGTTGGCATCGACAAAGGCCGAAGACACAGAAACAAGCAATAAATGTAAGAATAAGAATTTTATTGTTCGCGACCTTTTTTCTATAATACATTACGTGTCATAAAAGTAGCACCTATGTGTTAGAATACAAGTTTTGTAAAAGGACACTAGTAGGGTTTAAAACAATAGACAATGTTCAATAATATAACAATAATATAAGATAGTTTGTTAGCAAATAACAAATAGCTACAAAACGACATGTTATCATAGATTTAAGCGCAGTTACTTTTCAGAATAAAAATAATGAACACAGCCGGAAACTTGTGAACATAACTACTTATAGTGACAATGATTTTGTGAATAATGACGAGACAACGCGAACGAAGAGGTCGTTAGATCATTAGAATACAGTTCTATAATGAGAGGAATTTAATGAACAATTGCACTCGATGGATTGAGTTGAGTTTGTTTTCATGCATTGGAAAACGGTTTTCACGAGGAACCCCTATTAACCCTTTCGCTACGGTAGTTTGTTCCGTCAGAGTTTCCTTGCTGAACGGGACACCGTTCCGCGGGAGTAACGTCACTGCACGCCGAATCGTGTGTATCGCGCTTCGGTAAATTGTGTTTGAAGTTCCATCGTTGGGTGAATCTTCATCTTTCTCTTGATCATACGATTCTTTAAGTGTTATCAAAAGCACTTGCAGATATTTCAATAGTTAACAATAAAAATGTATTTATAAATTAAAAACTAAACTTTAAACCGGCCGTTACGCCGATGTCGTCTATATGCGACACTCGTACTCACACATCGTCGCGAGGAGCTCGTCTATAGATGACGCTCGTACCCACAGATCGTCGTGCGGATGTCGTCTATAGGCGATGCTCGTAGCGAAAGCGTTAAAGAATTACTACACTGAGTTTATGTTGGAATATAAAGATTTGCAGCACATGTCGATAGTTAACCGAAACAGCAATGATAATTTTTAGTTTATCAGCTTCACTACGCCGTAATAAAAAGAGACACTATTACAACCAAGACCAGAGCAGTTTACAATGCATCATCTAAATCATCCACTTGGGTATCGCTAAATGTCTGTCATGAATGACTCATGGTCTGTCCTAAACTTGTAGACAATCTTTTCGTGATTGTTACAAGATTTACTCTGTCTTCATTGTCTTCATTGTATTCTACACTATTTTAATTATCTCTTATCAACATGGAATGATTTGCATTTGCCCTTCGATCATATATAATTTCTTTATCAATTTTCCCAAATACACGTTAAAAGATCAATTGTGAAATGTAGTTGTTTATTATGTAATTCAAGGGCTTTGTTGTTTGTTTACGTAAACTTTTACATCCAGTTCTTATCTTTTATGGTATGGATTCATGAAACATTTCCGATAATAAGATTAAGGCGATCTGTAGTTGCTAATAGTGTTAATAGACCTTCTTTTATATCTGGCACATTTGTTGTTAACCAATCATTAACTTGTGTGTCTGGAACAATTCGAATACTGGTTTGATTGGATTTGTATCAACTACATTTCGTTACAAATGGTACAAACTTTGTTGTTTCGGAAGACCGGCTATGGTCCTAACTCTCTGCATTAATCCCTGCGAAATTATTTAATGCAATCTTTTATTTGATACTACAAGTAACCTCACATTTAAATCGAGTTATTTATAAAATTACTAAAAAGTCAATACTGAGTGTATTCTAATCAAAAGTGAGTCGTGTCATGTTTGCCATATATTTAATATGGATGTATAAATATAGCAATCGCATCAAATTCCAGCAAAAGTTTGAATAACGTCTTTCACTCGACTGTAACTTATAAGCTGAATTATGCAAGGCAGGAAATCCCCTCTTTTACGTCGAAATTTATTCATACATATGTTTTTATATACATTAATGTGCGACTGCGTTAATTTTGCAGTGTGGAATTGATCCTGGATACCAAAATTAAAGTCGTGGGTACAGTGAAATGCATGACTTCTGTCAAAATAATGTTACATCATCGGAAGCACCGCATTCTTGGTAGAAGCCAGTGGGTTTCCCTTAAAACTGCCATGTTATTAAGTTCGTTTTAAATGTGGAACGTTTTATGATAAATGAGACAAAACTTTAGTACATCTGTAATATCAAATCGCCTGAGAGATAAATTACAAATAAAATCTGAAAGTTGACAGTAAGAGTTTTCGAAAAGTGCTAGAAGAATATAATGCTCAGGAAAAGAATGGACAAAATAAATAATGTGACTGAAGTGGGTTCAGTTCAAAGATGTGTACGATAGCTCGACCTAACTAGGAATTCAGTAAGCGGAACTAAACGGAAGTCTGTTTTGATTTAACGGCAAGTAAGTAAAGTTAATGATTATGTTTCTTATGCCGTGTATAATCTTGCTTACATTATAGATCAAATATACATATGTAAAATTAAGTTAAGATCAATGCCACGTGAAATATTCGGAATCCAGATAAATTGGATTTTCACTGACCTTTTGAGTCAGTGAGAAGTGTCAGGATTCACTGACCTTTTTTCTAAAATTTGAGGTCGGAAAATGTATTAAAATCAAAAATTGGCGATGGATTAACAAAACAACAGAATCCCAGTTTTTAAAACTGTTCAAATTACCTTTCCTCTTTTCGAACTTATATATATATATATATATATATATATAAACATATACATGTATCGATCGTGTATATGTATTAACATGTATTAACCTAGTGGAGTTTGAACGTGTGAGGATAGGTAGCGACATTGACGTGATACAACAGGCTTTTGGGGGCGAGCTTGTCTGTACATCAATTTTCCTGGAGGTTGAAAATGACTAACACTTGAACGTAAAGCAAGAGGGAAGTGACACTCTAAAGTTAGTTCGTACTTTGTTGTGGCCAGTCAATACATACGTTACAGACGTTGGCCGACCTAGATTGTGATACATGAGATTCATAAATACTGTGTTCCTTAGGGACTACATTTATATCAAGGTTGAAATGTTGCGTCAAGAGTTTTTGGTGAAATGCGCAAGGTACTAGGAATGAAGAAATTAAGGACCAGCTATATATATACATACATATCATATACAGATAAGCTGTATAAATATAAGGACAAGCTATATATATATATATATATATATATATATATATATATATATATATATATATATATATATATATATATATATATATATATATATATATATATATATATATATATATATATATATATTAATCTCGTTGTGCAGTTTTCTCGTTGTGAGGAAAGATACCGACATTGATACATAAATCCATCATCCTTGAAATCATGGTTGTTGACTCTGTTATGGACATGACTGAAGTGTAAGTGAACCTCGAAATTCTTTAATTTAAGTTGGACTTATAAGAGGACACTGATCGAATTCGGACATTAATAAGGATGACCAAAGAAACAATAATTTATGATGAGGAAGAAAAGGAGTTAAGCAGTGTCCTTTACTTTCGAATGCGGTCTTGTAACACTCCTACCTCAACACGTTGCCATGGCCGCCAAGACTGCAAAGCGCATGATAACATTTCCTTATGCTATAATTTCCAAAAAGCAGAGCACAAATAAAAATAATAAATAAGAGCGGCACTATGTATCCTCCACGAATATTTGGAATTCGGAATTGCTGATCTGAAACATGTTACAGAAACAATGAAGTGTTAGGTCAACGCGACTTTAACCAACGCCAAAGCAGTCTTGCGATGAAATTTGTCGCGCAGATAAGCTTAAATTGCAGCTCTAGTGCCCATGACCAGCTTGTATAGCTTCCGGTATGACTATGACCGACGAATATGCGTTAGTATTGTTCCCAAATAAATGTGGTTGCTGCACCATGTATGTTCGAGACAGTAGTATTTGGGAGTTGATGGTTGTGATGGAGAAGGTGGTTTTGAATGCGTTCGGTGCGTTTCAATGTTTGCCTGTAAATAAACGAACCATTATCATCTTGATTTAGCGAAGCTTGGCTTAAAAAAATGTCAGACGTATATAGGCGACGTAGATGTAGAAAAAAATTGATTGGGAAAAGCTTCAGAAATAAAGTTATGATAGTTATAAAGTTTTCGCAGCTTTGAAAACGTGGGACCTAATCCGGACGTGACAATCACTCTCATCTCAAAGATATGGAACGGGAGAGTCCTAGAGAACTACCCGACAAGTGGTCATCAATACAAAGCATTTGTGATCAACAATACTGTTGCATGGACATAAGCTCATCTTTCAGCATTCTTGAGTAGTACTGGAATATAAACGCGTAGAACTTATTCGACACGCTCACGAGTCACGCACCACATTTGATCCTTCATCGTGAACGAGAGGACTGGTTGCTGAAAATTTGGACAGCTCAAAAATGGGTACCCTCACGTCTAGTCACGTTGTAGTCCATATATCATCATGTAGTCTGCCATAGACCAATATATACAAAGTCTTCGATGAATTGACGGCGACCTTAAAAAATTACTAAAAGCTAGATCGACGGAAGATGCTAATTGCACCAGAAAGTTGGGGTGGAACTGTATTCCAGAGATGTGGCATGTCTCTTATGACGAGCTATTGATGCTTTAACTACCGGAGGAGTCGCGATAAGATATTCATAAGAAGTTGCGGCATGAGTCACTGGGTGCACAGTCCATACGATACTACTAAGGCTCCCGGTGCAAATCAAGGCAATTGTTATAAATTCTGTGTTAAAATTCAACATTGTAGACTGCTATCATCTGCGAAAAGTCGCTGAAATGAGAGGCCACTGCTGACACGATTTCGTTGGAGAAATAGTGATTGATAATATATTCTTATGTTTACAATGGGTTGGTCCATAGTTGATACAGACAAGACATAATAGAGTTTCATCTATTATGCTATTATTACTATAATCGTAAGAAGTTCACATTTTCCCATTCATCAAATGTGTATTTTCTACGATTCCGTTTAATTTACACCGAATAAATTAAACGGAGAGACATTGATATTTGAATCCCTAAACCCCTTTTTAAGTACAAATTGTCTTTGTCCCCTGCAAATGATTGTTCGAGCTTACGGTGGTCTTACCCCAGAGGTGTTATTGAATACTACGTATATGATATAGCGAAATTCCTGACTATTAGTGGCCATAAGTTACGAAGTTCGAAATATTTGTATTACGCATGTACATACATGAGGATAATTTAATGTAGGTATCATTTGTTGTTGGTTTCATCAAGAATATAATATAGAATTCATTGTATCGTATGTACATATCTATGTTACTTGTTTTCCTTGTGTGTCGCATTTTTGCTGAAAACAATAAATGTAATTCGTTTTATCCGTTCTTATCAGTGGAGGTTAGTATGAAAGAAATTTTTTTGCGGGATTCGATTTTATAATTATCATAAAGTAAATTATTGATTTACAATTCTTAATCTGAAAGTACCGCTTTGAATAAATGCAAATCTTACGCAAATCTTAATTTTGATTATTTATGCCTCGGACTAGACTTTTATTACGTTAACCATAACTTAATCTGTAATTGTTTTATAACTTCAGTTGCTTAATAAGCCTTGACAACTGGAATTCAGTTGAATATGGAAGATCGAAACTGTACCGTTCATTCGGTAGAATACTTGTAGCTTATTTTTCTAATCCTTTCGGAGGAGCTGTTTTACCCATTTTGGAAAGGATAAAGCAATTCGCATTAGTTTTCTATTTTGCGGAGCAGTACGCTTTATATTTAGTTGGTTTTGGAACGATTATTACAAAGCTACATGTCTACGCTCTTGGGTAATACCGAGGATAAAAGTATATTGTGGCATTTGGGATCAACAAGATGTTTTGTGTAAATCAAGGTTAGATTGTATTTAAAAGTGTACAGTAGTGTTAAATTTTAAAGATTCACTGGCGTTTGCAAGAAAAATTCGATAGAGATAGAACATGAAGACATAGGTGTGGAGCAATGCAGATTAACATTCTCTTAAATTCTGTATGTATTCATTTCTTGTTCATACTAAAACACGGGAACAATTATTCTCACACACATACTCGTATATTGCTCAGTAAGTTAGACGTCAGGCTCCTACGTTGAGAGATCCCGCTCGTTCATTTTCAAGCTCTTTATCTTGCGAGTAGCACTTTTTTACTACAAAAGATATTCTTGTCTCTTTCTTCATGATCTCCCTTTGATTGTGAGCATTTTTCAGAAGTTACATTATGGGAATACATTTCATTTGACATACATTTCTTTTCTTTAAATGTCAAATAAATTAAAGAAGAATCTCACAGTTACAGTGATTACAGATGAGTTGATAAGATATGAGAGCGAGACAAAGACGATAGAGTGACACATTTTGAAACAATGCCATCACTTTTGATGAATCTGTACGGTCTTTCAGAATTAGGTTACAGCCTCTGAGATTTAGCTTGCTGATCGCGACTTTTAGAGCTACACAAGTTCGTCCTGCTGGCATCCAGATGATTTTGCTTTAAGATGGATCTTGGCCCAACGGCGTTAAGTAGGGGATTGTATTTGTCTAACTCAACTAACTTACTTTGTCCGAGATGGCTTTAGGCTGGTCACGAAGAACTTTCAACCATTGATGTGTTTTCTGCAGCTCTGGAAGCTGCCATGAATAATGCAATATTTCGGTTCTATTATTTTTGATTTTCGACAACCACCACAGTCAAATATTTATTGATACTGTAATTTCTTCGTATGATCATGACATCTGACTGAGTATGAAGAATGAAGCTTGTCCTTAATTTCCTCATCCCTAGCACCTTGCACATTTCACCAAAACTCTAGATGCAACATTTCAACCTTGATATAAAGCAGTCCCTAAGGCATACAGTAACTACGAATCTTATGTATCACAATTTGGGTCGGTCAACGTCGTCGCCTTTCGGTTGCGAATGGGGTATACTTCTGACAACTTGCCAAAGAAACGACGAGACTTTGGTATTGATTTCCCTGATTTTCCTCGTTGCCATTCTGATCTTCCTGTCATTTTTCATGTTGAGCCTTTTATGGAAGTGCATATTTGAAATTTATGACACCACTCCTCTAGGTCTTCTCGATCATGCAGAGAATATAATCTTTCTCGTACATTTGATAGGATGTTATTTATATCAAGAGGACTTTCGATTATTCATTGAGTATGAAGTAAATCTAGCTTATGGGGACAACAAATTGAAGCCAGCATAATGTGTGACCCGCTATTGAATTAAAACGAGAAATGGACTTTCTCCTTAGGACTCAGTTTTCAATTTGTAAAGAGTTTCGTTCGACGTCATAGGTTTTCAAAAAAGCAATGTGCCTGAAGTTTAAGCAAAAACTAGAGCTCATTAATATTCACTAAATCTTCAGGTCAGGCCACCATAGTGACAGTTGGGTCATCTTCGTCCTCCGAAAAGACGTACTGGACGTTACTCAGCCAATCGAATGGGGTGCCTTATTGACTGGCCACAACAAAGTTCGAACGAACTTTAGAGTTTCACTTTCCTCTTGCTTTATGTTCAAGTGTTAGTCATTTTCAACCTCCAGGAAAGTTAATGTATATATATGCTGGCTTTATAATTACTTATGTGAATTCTTACCGGCACGCATAGATTTCATTAATCGTCTATAACAACACTAAAGCTCCAGTTTCAATGGTGAGAGTATAGTATACAACAAAGAGTATAATATACAACCTTACTAGGCCTAGTTTTGTTAGAACCGAAAAATCAAACTCAAAATGAATTCGAAAATTGATAACGAAGGCGAAAATGAACTTGGAGTGGCAACCCCCACCCACACATGTGGATAAGCATCTTGGCGTCTCTTCGGCTTTCAGGCTGGAGATATGTTACCAGTGGCTTATTCAGTGAAAGGACACTTGGTTACTTTTGCTACAAAGACGCGATGGTTTCCTCGCGAACCGAAAATGGCCTCTAGGAAGACCATGAACACTTGGGCTGGGACTTGGAACACTTGAATAGAGTTGGTGGACAAGGGATATGGAAGTGATAACATCTTCGTATACTGACGTTTGCACTGCGTTGCAGCACTCGGAATTTTCTGGGAAGCCAACAAAAGCGCTGAACAATCGAAGGAGACAAATCTCTGACAAGAAAACAATATCAGAGCTAAGCTCAAAGACTATAGAGCAGCTAGACGCAGTGAGGGTTCCCCTTTTCGGCCTTGGAGGAAAGTTCGCCGAGAATAGGCAGAGTTTCCAAAGCAGAAAAATAAAAAGATAAGAAAGAAGCTATATTTTTAGTTGTGAAATCGTAAACAGAATTAATGTCAAAAAAGCCTTGCGTAAAAATGAGCAAAAGCCTTAAGGACTAGGACTAAAGCGAAGAACGTGAAAATCGATACGTCAACCGCGTAGCAAAATACTTCCGATAAAACCAGTGAACGGGTGATCGTATGAAAATATCCTGAAGGAAATCAGGAAGAACTTCAAATCTGGGAATTGGGCATGACCGTTAAAACAGTACAAGTCGGAAAAGCAGACAATGTTCTCAGGAAAGGGGGGGGGGGGGGGTTAAGCAACGAATAGAGGAGCTTCATCTACGCAGTTAAGGTGTTCCTGGGATAAAAGCTATGATTTAACAGTCGCAGGCAGCGATTATCCTGCAAAAATGATATAGCATGGGATATGGAGGGCACTGATCTCTAGGACGCAGCAAAGGCAATATGTTCTGCAGCACATCAGTAGCTTTATGGTATCACTAATAGCAGTTAACTTCAGAGGACAAAAGGTGGCAATTGAAGACCTCCCAGAGAAAACAGCAACACAACTCTTGATGATGGAAAATATGCAGAAGAAGAAGAAGAAAGCTAAGGAGGATCGAATTCTAGAAATAAGTCCGCACTGAAAAGTGGTAGCTCGGGCTGCTATCGACTGCATGAGATGAAAAATTGACGGGTATCTTAGTAACGCAACAGAGACCAGAAAGAATAGATCAAAGACAAAACTGGCAATGCCACCATATGCGTTCGATTCATTGCTCGGTTACGAACCCGGAGCCATTACGGGAGGACGGCTTGTCGCAAACTTCTCGAGCAGATTGGATAATTTTCTTATTTACAAATTTTATATTTACTCGTTTCGAGAAAATTTCTTTATGGTCTCACAACGTTTTAATTCTAAATTGTTCAGTCATTTTCTTAATAACACACTTCAAAGTTTTTCAAGTTACGTATTTTTGGAGTTTAAACACAAACAGGAATTAACTCGCATCTGATACCAGTATTGGGCGTTTGGAAGTAGGTGGCGTTTAGCTTTTCTTGTTAGTGAACAACGGACGTCGTGCAGTAATCCGAACTCTGGATTACAAAAACAAATATTTTATTATTTGCGATGGGCACATTGACAAAAATAAAATTTAATACTAATGGTATTCACTCTGCACAAAATTTGTTCCTCCCACCATTCTATAATCATCCGTTTACTTCTGCTCTAGTTTAAATGTCCATTAAAATTGGTCTCTAGAAGCTTCTGCTCTGTATTCAAGAATATTCAGAATAGCTAACTTGGACAGCTTACTAAGTCCAGTCCAGTTTCCTTCGCCTAAGTACCGGGGCGTTTTTCTCCCTATCTTTTCTTAAATGCCTGATAAAGGCTTGTATTCTAGTGTTTTACTAACTAACGAGAATTTTTCCCCAGGAAAGCTTTTATTCAAAATTGTATCATATTGTAATATTGTAATATTCTGTCTGTATTTGCCCAAATCAAGCCATTTTGACACAAACTCTTGTGATGTATTTTGAAAAAAATAATAAAATATATATAATTAATAATATATAATAAAATATATATCGGGCAACCGATACGTCGCACCTGCAGCGAAAGAAAGGAACAAGGTTAAAGAGCCAGGGTTATTTGAAAATGCAAAGGCCGCATAATGGCGGCCGCAGGAAGTTACTTTTAACCGACTAGCCCACCGCGTGGGCCTGGGGGTTAGGACATTATTTAAGCCCTGATCCTTCCATGTCAAATACACACACACACATACAGAGAAAGAGCTTACTCCTTCATATTAGATTAATAAATGAATAAAAAGGATCAAATATCGAAGGATCAAACCACCTGTGAATTGTGCTGCGTTGATTCTGACCACCTGTCAATTGTGCTGCGCTGAACCTGAACACCTCTGCTTCCTCTAGCACGAATCTCCACCTAAGCTGGTTTCGGGACTTCACTTGCTGCGCTACCTCGGATCGTGCTTCCTCTATTGATTGATAGTCCTATTGATTGATCCTTCTATTGATACTCGATTGATACTTCTATTGATCCTCTATTGATTGATAGTCGATTGTTCCTCTAATGATGCTTCTGTTGAAATTCCGATTGATACTTCTTGATACTTCTATTGATACTTCAATACATTAATAATCCCATACCTTTACATTACATTACATTTTATATTTTACATATATGATATATACAATAAAATTTTAAATTAACTTAAGTACTATGCTTAACCTAGCTAGCCTAAGCTTTATCATAGGTTTATTTCATTTTTATAACAATTTTTACAGATACATTTTGTATTTTTAACATGTTTTGCTAGTAATTTTAATTTTGATTTTCGTCGGCTGTAGAGACCTCCGAATTTCCTGAAATGAAAGCAAAAAACAAAAACACAAACATAAAGAACCAAGTGATAATAGAGGATGGGTTGGGTAGAGGGGGAGAAATGATATGGCGGGATGGGTGGGGCTAAGGAGAGGACAAAGAATATAAGTAAATTAAAGTTTTATTATTGGGTGTGGTTTTGGTTCGATGGCGGAATTAGAAACTAAATTTAATAGTGGGTCCTCACAATTTCTATTCTTTTTATAGGGATATGTACACAACAACCCAGTGAATCATATCAATAGAAAATTTTATCGCAAATAACTTCCAAGAAATTTTTTTGGTTTTTTTTTGCTACTGGGAATATTAATAATGAATAATTTTCTGAGACTTGTTTTTTTATTTATTTTTTTGTTTTGTTAGTTACTAATATTATTTAACTAAATATTACTTAATATCTAAATCTAACTATAAATGTTTTTATTTTAATTTTATTCTTACTTCTATTTCATCTCGTATGCTTTTCTTTTAACTTAAAAATATGGGTACATATAAAAAACTTAACCAAAACAATTAATTGCTATATTCAAAATTAATTGTTATTTTATTTATTTATTCATTTATTTATATATATATATATTTTTGTTTGTTTAATGTCGCCTACACATCGAAATACGTAACACTATATTCGTAAACAAAATTAATTAAAACTTCAAATTTTTAATGTTTTGATTTATAAAAATAAGAACAGTACATGAATTTTTTTCAGACATGCTTGGTATATGTATTTGCTCTATATGTATGCTTTAAAAATTTGCCGTATGAAAAAGTTCATCGCCGAACGAAGTGAGACTGTGAGACTTTTTTAAAAATTTGTGTGCTCCTTAAATTGAATGTCTCACGTTTCGTGATTTTTTGAGCGTGTAATTAATTAACAAACTAACAATATGTTGCAAATTTATGTTCAAAGTAAGAATTTCCAATGCTGAGCTTAAACGTTACTTATCGAAAGAAGTGTCCCCCGCACTAGGCAACTATTCTTGATGTGAAAATAATTTATTTTGTTTTACTTCACTGTTTTTGTTTGATTGTAAAAATGCAATATAAATATGTCGGTTAAAGTGAGCAAGTTGGTTAGAAAGTAAGTGTAGTGGGGATCTTAGTTTGTTTTTGATTCGATGTTAGTCATTTAAAATCAAAATTAGTCTGTGATCGGCTCATAAGTTAGAATTTATTCTTATTTTCCGATTTGTCAGCTGGCACCACGATTGTGGCAAAATTTACCTCGTGGACCTCAAGATATATAGATATATTTGTATGAGAATATTTGTGCAAATTTTCATGTTTAAATTATTAGGGTTCAGATATTCAAATGCTTGCTCCATTCGTTCCTGCCATTTGTGTCGTCTGCAGCATGATATCCGAAATTGTATCGAAATTTCAAGGTTTTTCGAGCAACTAAAAGCAAATTAATTTAACATTATTAATGTAATATCCAATCATAGGTAAAAGTTTGAAAACATCATTCATAAATCACTAATAACAGCTGAAAAATGCACAAACTTTACGTGCTTTGTTGAAGAGTATAAATCTGCCTTGAAATTGTCAACTATGCATTAATATTGCTACCGACAATTTTTCTTAAAAACTACATCTTATTCCTCTTCACGGTTGGCTTGAACATGATTTAAATGCCAAGTTTTAGCACCACCAATTTTCTTTCGGCATTCGATTCTCGGACTCATTAGAGCCGATTTTGAAAAAATAGACTTATTTCAATGTATAATGCAAAGATAGAAAATTAGGTATTTTCTATGCATCACCTCTGAGGACTCCTCTTTGACTTGGAACTCGCTCAATTTGGTAAAAATATGATATCTGGAAACTCCCTAATGTAAGATCAAAGACAGACATACCCTTCCCTGGATCCGCACAAAAAAAAAACTCTGCACGCTAGTTTCTGACGAGAAAGGGAATGAAGAAAAATTGAAATTTTGATCCTTGAACTGATAATTTTAATGAAAAATAATGTGTATAACGAGTATCAATAGAAAAATAATTATTGTACAAGAATGAATAGTTTGATAATTTTGAAAATTAATGTCTGAAGTAAAGAGCAGTAATACAGAAAACGAAATTCTTGGCTTTGCCAACAAAGCTACTATTGAGCCACAAGTTATATATGAACATTATGATATTCTCGGAGTGCGGTCCGTAATTTACTTCCATAATCTGGATGAATTTTTTTTCCTTTATATTTGTCCCACGTTATCCCAAAGTCATGGTGGATAGATTGCATGGCCTGCTTGCTAAAAAACCCCAAACTTTGTTTTGTTTTAGCACAAAACTCTGGTACACGGAAAAACACAGAATGGACCTTTGAAGTAACACTGATCTGTAAATCTAGATAAATTCTTTTAAATCTGTCTATTTCTTCTCTGTAAGCAGGTTCCAGAGTTATTGAAAAACAAGATTCTAACACTGCTTGAAATTCTCGGAAACATTTAACAAAATTCAAACAACCCGGTCTGCATAAATTTTACAAGACATCAGTTTTATCTAAAAGAAATTTGCATGAATTACACGCGAATGCAGGGGCCCCATGCACAAATTCCTGACTGACATTGCACCTTTTATTCCCCTGTATCAAGAGTTAAACTCGTAAAGTGCATAAATTAAAACACAATACAACTACGAGTCTGCTATTGCTTGTTCTAATATTTTCTTTAATATGTCTGGCGAGAGTATTTTCGCCGCTTTATTATCACGGAGTTTAACTGCCGTTGAACCATAGAGAAAGTTCCCGTGATTTTTATAGTTCCACCTCTTTAGTCTCAAAGTTTTAGCACCGGAGAATCCGAAGCGCGCCTGGTATAGTTTCTAACCAATCCTTACGACGAGAAGGTGTTATGCTGATGAAAAGTGATGTTTTGTGTGCCAGACAGCATCCTCCAGAGCGTTGAGCTCAATTGAGCCCAATAATCCCTCAAAATGCATAAGAATACATTGAATACAGTGCGCTCTTATCTGTGTGTTTTGGCCGAACAAGCCAATCTACATAAGCCTCTCTCAAAACTTTTTCGGTAGTGGAGAATATTTTCTTGTTTGTGGCCTCTGGGTCACATTTCATGAGTAGCTCACGCAATCTAGTTGAACTAAGATTTAAATCACGACTTAACAGCATTGCTCTTGGTTGATCCGTTGGTTAGTCGATAGCATAGTCATTATTCATATTCTCCTTTCTTACTTTCTTGCGTCTATTGGGCATTTATTTTCCGATTTACTTAGTTTTTTACTTAGCCATTTTTAGTTGAAAATTTTGATTTAACATAATAAAACTTAAGCTCCTCTGTAAATCTTCCTCTTTAAAATTTCGGTTCAACATTAAACAATTTGCATATCGAATTTTTTCCCAGGAAAGATTTTATTCAAAACTTCTATCTGTATTTACCCAAAGCAAGCCATTTTGACACACTATATTCGTAAACAAAATTAATTAAAACTTCAAATTTTTAATGTTTTGATTTATAAAAATAAGACCAGTACATGAATTTTTTTCAGACATGCTTGGTATATGTATTTGCTCTATATGTATGCTTTAAAAATTTGCCGTATGTAAAAATTCATTGCCGAACGAAGTGAGACTGTGGGACTTTTTAAAAATTTAACTTTTGGCCCACTCAAATGATTGAAATTCGAACTCCATTTTCACCTAACTATAAACCGTGTTCAGTACTTCGAGATTTTAATGCAATTCAGGGTATGCATTGATGTCGAGAATCTGTCTGGAGTCATTCTGCCTCTAGAAAGAACAGGCAAATTCGAGCAATTTTTGTAATTTTTTGCAAGGGACTTTTCGAAATTGACTTTTTCCCATTTTGAATAATTCTCTTGGCAGTTTTGTATAGCCATCCTCTCGCTACAAATGTCCAAACTTTCTTTCGAGGCGAAAACCCCAAGTATTTGGAATGTTACTGGCATGAGACGTGATTCCTTCCAATATGTTGGCGAGTTTCAAATCGGTCGTAATTGCGCCGGCAAAATCATTGATCTGTAAGAGAGACCATAACATTCAAAAATTTTCGTGGTTTTCTTGTGTACCTGCAATTATTGCCAGAACAAATATTTTGTTGACTCCAGAATCCTTGAATCTTTTTGCCCCTACACCCTCTATATATTTATGTCGACCGTCCATTGCAGCAGAATCAGGTTCTTGCTCTGAAAGGCAAATTTTGAGAAATCCTCCTTCACCATCAATGCCAAACTTCAAATGGGGATTATCATTGTTTTGAGTTGCTTTTATACAATCGATTTAGGCCGAAAGATCTGTACAAAATGCCAGAGGTCATTTTCTTGCCAGCCTTGGATGCTTTTATGGGGATACTTTTGAAATCAAAAAAAAAATCTAGTCTGTGGCGGTGTGTAGATAGTTTCGTTTTCGGATGCGATTCAAACAGGTTTCTTTTTTGGGAGCCAACGCGTAAGTCTCTTGCTATGCCCTGAACTGCGTTGCTGGAGAGACCGTAATTTGTGGCTTTTTTACAAACATCTCCCGCGGAAATCTGTTGCGGGCCTATAGTTTGATTAGTTTGTTTCGGGGTGATTTCAACGTTGAGTGCCTTTCCGTGGATCTGAGATATAGTAGCAGTTTTATTGCTTGAGCTGTGAGAATTTGTGTCTTCATTTAAAACTACGTTCTTTATTAAAGAACACGCCAAATGTTTCCTATGTTTCAGGGGAAGCGTGTTACCTACATGTTCTTTGAAACTCGGCAACTGTTTTTCTGGGCTACAAAAATGTTTTTTCCCCTACCGAATAAGTTTCACCGCATTTTTTGCAATTGTTGCTCCTCTTCTTTTTGTTCTTGTCGTTCTTTTTTAGTGAAGTTATATGGCCCTGGATCTCGTACCCATTCACACAATGTGCAACTGAGCAACGTTTGATTTTTTGCCCGAGTATTCTTCTCCAAAATTATAATCTTTGTATAGTCCGGCAGAGCTATCTTTTGCATAGTTTCACATTTCACTGACCGATATACGATAATTTGCCAGCGCTACATAAAACATTGGGAAAACGTTCATCATGTTCAGCATAATTAACACAGTTTTTTAGATTCACACATAAAACACCACTGACTTTGACCATTTGTTTCTTCTTCTGCAGACAGAGAAAACATATGCGCGCCCCACTTTTTTGATGGGCCCCTGTATGATCCTTTGATCTTCTGTCCATAATTTCACAAGAAATTGAAATTTCGGAGAGAACTATTACAACTTAACCTCAAAGGGTCGAAGACTATCTGAAGTTTTAACTAATTCCACGAATAACATTGATCATTCGATCTGCATTACCATAAAACGTAAACAAAGAATCGAGTGTGGGGTTTGGCGATAGTTCAATGACCTCGCAAATCAGGCAAGGATGGAAATAAAGGATATGATTCTCGCTTGTTGACTTACTAGCGCAAAACTCATTCCAATGAAAAATCATTCTTTAAAATTTTTTTTATTTTAACCTGTTTCTGAGAATCCCCAATGAGAATCTCCAGTCTTAGTAAAAGGAAAAAAAATATGCTTTGTAAATGTTTGTTTGCTAGTGTCAAACTGATAGGAAAACATCATTTATGCCAAATTGGGGATGTTTGGCAACTAGAAGTGAGCAAAAGGTACAAAAACCTGGATATCTCGAACACTGAGTCTTTCCTCGTGAAAAAAGTCTATTTTTCAAAATCGACTTTAAGGCTTACTGTGGTTTTTTTTTCTAGCCTTCTTATTACTCCGGGAATCGAATGCCGAAAAAAAATCTGTGGTGCTAAAACTTGGCATTTAAATCTTGTTCAAGCTCACCGTGTCTTTAAACTATATCTTATTCCTCTATGTTCGGATATTATGTATATGAAACGAATTTAGCCGAATATTTGAACAGCTGATAGAGAAAAAAGACCAGTTTAAAACTTCGGACGCTCACGTACGCTTATGGGTACAGCTATGGTTTCTGTTTGTTCTATACCTCTGTGTATCCGAAGTTCTATCGAAATTTACGTGCCATTAGAAGACAATATACTTTATATTCACAATGTAATATCTAATCATAGGCAAAAATTACTACATTCATAATAACTACATCCATTACTACATCACTAACAGCTTTTACATGTTTTGTCGGACGGCATACATCTGCCTTGAAATTGTAAATTACCCATCAATATAATTACCGACAATTTCAAATAAATGTTAACTAACTAATTAGACCATGCTTTTTGCAAATCAAAAAGATTTCATTCAAGAAATGTTAAAATAATATCAATATTTACATTTTCCGCAATCTTCGGCCACTTTTGGTTTTAAATTTGATTTTAATTTAAATTTAAATTAATTTTAAATTAATCAAATCAAAACATATGCTCGAAACATACCAAGCAAATATGTATATTATTTACAAATATGTAAAGAATGTTTGTCACAATAGTTCAGACCACGGAATTATTGCCCATTCATATAAACTACCTATGAGTGGTTTTAAACAAGGAGTAGTGAATTTGTGTTAATATGCGTAAATGTTGGTGATTCCGTACAAAAAGTGTTTAGCCGGATAAATATGATGAATTGGCCCCCAAGAAGGAACCTATATCGAACCCTATGTTTTAATATCTACTTGATGTACAAATGTGATTTATGTATGATTCGCGTCCGGCTTCCGCTTTGACCTTGAGATATGGGAAAAAGAAACCGTACGCATAACAATTATTCAAAAAAATATATCTCAAGAACTAATTAAACTAGACAAATGAAACCAACGCGAGCCTTTAGGTAAGTTTACAGTGAATATTATATATATTTTTTTTAGCTTTTTAAGAATAATTTTTAATAAATAAATTAATTTTTAACAGTTAACATTTTTATTTTTTAATAATAAACAAATAAATAATAATTTCTGTTTTTGTGTTTTCTGCGACTTACAATCACGAAATAATATATATGTTATGCTCCTTTATGTGCACAAGGCCCTCATTAGTGTTGCACCAACTTGTTTTAGAACATAGGAAAATACTTTTAAGAGTTGAAGCAATTTCTCAAAAATGAAAGAAAAACAGCCAGTGTTCAATGTTTATTATAATTTCCATATTATTATTATTCTTATTATTATTATTATTATTATTATTATTATTATTTTTATTATTGTTATTATTATTATTACTATTATTATTATGTTTATTATTATTATTTTTATTATTATTATTATTATTATTATTATAATTATTATTATTATAATAATTATTATTATTATAATTATTATTTTTAATATTATTATTATTATTATTATTATTATTATTATTATTATTATTATTATTATTATTATTATTATTATAATTATTATTATTCTTATTGTTATTATTAGTATTATTATTATTATTATTAGTTAAAGTCGACTGGGTTGGATACGTGGCAGGGTAGCCCTAACTCGATGCTACAAGTGCCTTAGCTTCGGACACATCTCCTTGAACTGCAGGGGACCATACTGAAGAAAACTGTGCTACAAGGGTGGCACTTCCGGCCATAAGGCGAAAGACTGCCCAAACGAACCCAGTTGAAACTTGTGCAAAGATAAGGGACGAAAGTCTGAAGATCTGGCTCATATTCCAAGAAGTGGTTGGTGCCAGGAGATCAAAGAAGCATTAAACAAGAGAAGAGCAAAGACCAGATCCAAGTTCTGCATATCAACCTACACCGTAGCTCAAGCGCACAAGATTTACTAGACCAGGTTGCGAGGGAGAAAAAAGTCGACTTGTTACTGATATCTGAGCAACACCACAACAAGGAGGAGGCTGGATGGTATTGTGATCGATCCGGCATCGCCGCTATCTGGGTACGTGGTAGGGCTCTACCCACAGCTCGGACTTGCTCCAGCGGAAATGGCTTTGTGCTGATTGGGTGCGCCGATTTGACATTCATAAGCGTCTATTTCACGCCGATTGAGTCAATTTCATGTTTAAAAAGCAGGCACGGTAAACTGGAGGAAGCTGTCTCGAGCACGGAAGGGCGAATCCTTGTTGGCGGTGACTTGGTGTTGGCGATAGAATGGGGAGTGCCTCTTCTAGACCCGAGAGGAAAAAGAATCCTAGAAATGGCGGCTAGGAGGGAACTTGTCACCATGAACGATGGGAACACACCAACTTTTCGACGGGAAGGCTGCTTGGGAACTCTTCCGGATGTGAAATTTGCTTCGGAGTCCTTACTGCCTAGGATAAACAGATGGAGGGTACTAGAGGACTACTCGGCGAACGATCACCAGTACATTGCATTCGAAATTATCGAGTGTGCTACTCGACGTGTAGCAACCCAACCCTCAACTGTAGGTTGGAACATTTCTAAAATAGATGACGCGTTCGCCGTAGTTCTTATGAGCAGTGAAACTATGACGGCAATGGAGGAGCCTCAGCTGAAAACACGGTGAACTCAACCATGAGGCTCATCAAGAATTCGTGGGGCTGCTCTATGCCAAGGCGACGGCCTCGACACGATAAACCTGCTGTGTACTGGTGGTTGGCACAAAAATCGCTGAAAAGCGGAGAGAATGTCACAAACTTCGCCGCGAAGCCCAACGTTCAAGAAATCGAGACGAGTCACATTATCGAACGCTGGCATACAGGTCGGCTAGAAAAGTTCTCCGTAGGTTAATTAACGAAAGCAAGGCTCGCTGCTGGCACAACCTCGTTGAGGACATCTACAGAGACCCGTGCGGGCTAGGTTACAAGCTTGCCATGCGGAAACTAGGAGCTGCAAGGAGGCCCTGTGTCCTTGAAGTGGAAAAAATGTATGAGATTGTTCGAGCGTTTTTCGCTATGCATCCTGTTCGTCCCGATGATGCAGATGTTGAATGTCCTGCAGAATGCCCACTTTTTAGCACCATTGGGCTGGATGATGATGTGAAATCTTTAAAATCGAAAAAGGCCCCAGGGCCAGTCGGTATACCAGCGGAAGTGATACAGCTTGTACATCAACTTTGCCCTGACAAGCTGCTCACCACTTTCAATGCTTGTCTGCAGCAGGGCGTGTTTCCAAATTGCTGAAAAGAGGCGAGGCTCGTGCTGATCCCCAAGGGGAAAGGTTAAGCCAAACAATCATCTTCATATCGGCCCCTATGTATGTTGAACGCCGCTGGGAAGGTGCTCGAGAGGCTCATTAGAGGAAGACTTGGAGAGGCCATCCGAATTGTTGGGGATCTGTCTCCTCGGCAGTACGGCTTCAGAGCCGGCCGATCCACGATCGATGCAATGGAAGAGGTAGTGAGTGCGGTCCAGCGGGCAGAAGCCCACAGTCACCACTCGAGACGAATAGTACTGCTCATAACACTCGATGTGAGAAATGCCTTCAGTTCTGCTAGATGGACAGATATTCTTCGTGCTCTGGAATATTTCAGGGTGCCGAGGTATGTGACGCGGATATTGAAGGACTATCTCAAAAATCGGAAGCTCGTCTATGACACATTAGGAGGCCGGCGAAGGATGGATGTGAGATCAGCGGTGGCGCAAGGTTCCGTTCTTGGCCCCGACCTCTGGAATGTCTCGTACGATGAGCTTTTGAGGTCGCGCCAGATTGGCATCGCAGATGACGTTGCAGTACTAGTCGCCAGACGTACTGTCAGACAGGTGCCACTCAAACTGGGTGTGGTATTGCACCGAGTGAGCGAGTGGATGATAGACCGTGGGCTTAGCCTACCGCTGGTAAAGACCGAGCTCGTCATCCTGACCAAGAAGCGAATCCCTCGTGTTGTTCCCGTTTTGGTGGGAGAAATGATCATCGTGTCGACGGAATCAATCATATACCTTGGCTTGATGATTGACTCGAAGATGAGTTTTTTCTAGCAGGTTCGAGCGTCAGCAGATAAGGCTTCTGTGCGAGTATCGGCTCTCAGTCGCCTTATGGCCAACACGCGGGGACCAACTTCGAGCAAAAGACGTCTACTGATGAGTGCAATGGAGTCAGTGCTCTTGTATGGCTCCGAGGTTTGGGCTGTCGCTCTTAATAAAGAGATGTGCCGAAGGCGTCTGGCACAGGTGAAATGACAAGGAGCTTTGCGGCTACTTGCAGACGAACGGAAACGTGTATACTTAAGTAGGGGGAGTCGGCGAGAGAAACCGTCAGCCGAGAGGAACGGAGAAGGACCCTAACCTTGTGGCAGCAAATATGGGAAAACGAAACGCGAGGCAGATGGACCGCACGGCTGATTAGTGACTTGGGGCCGTGGTTCTACAGAATGTATGGTGAGACTGATTATTACCTGACGCAACTACTCAGTGGGCACGGGTATTTTCAGTCTTACCTGTATAAGATGGGAAAGCCACCATCCCCAACTTGCGTGTTCTGCCCGGGGATGACGGATGACGCCTGCCACACGTTCTTTACATCTACCAGATGGACAAGACTCCGTTCGCATCTCTCGGAGAAAATAGGCGTGTTCCCTCCAGAAAATGTAACGAGAAAAATGATGCAATCAAAAGACAATTGGAACTGTGTGTCGCATTACGTACGGACAGTATTTCTTATAAAGGGAGGGAGGGAGGGAGGGAGGGGGGTGGATATCTGTAACAGCAATTCTCTTCCTTCCTGTCCATCCGTGTAGAAAGAGATCTCCCTTAACCTGAAGGCACCGCTAAGCGATGATTAATGAAGCCTAGTCCGAAGTAATGTGATAAACAGTTCCAGGCTAGGTTCTCGGCGTGACAGGGGAGATGTTTAGTCGGTAGTCCGGTAGCGGGAGTCCGACACTCAGGGCTCAAACCATTAGCAAAAAATTAGTATTATTATTGAACTGCAAGGGGCTAAATTGAAGCAAACTTTGCTATAAGTGTGGCACTTCCGGCCATAAGGCGAAAGACTGCCCAAATGAATCCAGTTACATCTTGTGCAAAGATAAGAGACGGAAGTCTGAAGATCTGGCTCATATTCTAGGAAGTGGTAGGTGCCAGGAGTTCGAAGAGGCACTAAATAAGGGAAGAGCGAAGACATGATCCAAGTCCTGCATATCAACCTAAACCGTAGCTCAACCGCACAAGTTTTACTGGACCAAGTTGCGAGAGAGAAGCTGATATCTTGCTCGGATATCAACCATAACAAGGAGGAAGCTGGTTGTTATTGTGATCGATCCGGCATCACCACCATCTGGGTACGTGATTGTGCTCTACTCACTGTTCGGACTTGCTCCAGTGGGAATGGCTTTGTGCTCATTGGGTGTGCGGATTTGACATTCATAGGCGTCTATTTCACACCGAATGAGTCAATTTCATGTTTTCAGAGCAGGCTCGATGAACTGGAAGAACCTGTGTCGAGTTCGGAAAGCCGAATCCTTGTTGGCGGTGACTTTAATGCCAAGGCGATAGAATGGGGAATGCCTCATGCAGACCCAAGAGGAAAAAGAATCCTAGAAATGGCGGCTAGGAGGGAACTTGTCATCATTAATGTTGGGAACACACCAACTTTTCGACTGGGAGGCTGCTTGGGAACTATTCCGGATGTGACATTTGCTTCGGAGTCTCTAGTGCCTAGGATACACAGATGGAGGGTACTGCTTTCGAAATTAGCGAGCGTGCTACTCGACGCGTAGCAACCCAACCTTCAACTGTAGGTTGGAACATTTCTAAAATAGATGTCGACGCGTTCGCCGCAGTTCTTATGAAAGGTGAAACTATGACGGCAATGGGGGAGTCTCAGCTGAAAACATCGTGAACTCCACCATGATTCTAATCAAGAATGCGTGCGACTGCTCTATGCTCAGGCGACGGCCTCGACACGATAAACCTGCTGTATACTGGTGGTCGGCAGAAATCGCTGAAAAGCGGAGAGAATGTCACAAACTTCGCCGCGAAGCCCAATGTTCAAGAAATCGAGACGTTTCACATTATCGAACGCTGGCATACAGGTCGGCTAGAAAACTCCTCCGTAGGTGGATCGACGAGAGCAAAGCTCGCTGCTGGCACAACCTCGTGGAAAATACGGTGAAAGCTTCAAAAACGAAAAAGGCCACAGAGCTAGACGGTATTCCAGCGGGAGTGGTATAGCTTGCACATCAACTTTGCCCTGACAAGCTGTGCACCACTTTCAATGCCTGTCTGCAGCAGGGCGTGTTTCCGAATTGCAGGAAAGAGGCGAGGCTCATGCTGATCCGGAAGGGGAAGGGAACCCGGAGCAAACATCAGCGGTGGCGCAAGTTCTTCCGTTCTTGGCCCCGACCTCTGGAATGTCTCTTACGATGAGCTTTTGAGGTTGCAGTTACCGGGGAAGTCGCGCGAGATTGGCTACGCAGACGACGTAGCAGTACTAGTCGTCGGACGTACTGTCGAACATGCGCAACTCAAACTAGGTGCGGTACTACGCCGAGTGAGCGAGTGGATGACAGGCCGTGGGCTTAGCCTAGCGCTGGTAAAGACCGAGGTCGTCATCCTGACACAGAAGCGGATCCCTCGTGTTGTTCCCGTTCGGGTGGGAGAAATGATTACCGAGTCGAAGGAATCAATCAAATACCTTGGGTTGATGATTGACTCAAAGATTAGCTTCCTCGAGCAGGTTCGAGCGTAAGCGGATAAGGCTTTTGTACGAGTATCGGCTCTCAATCGCCTTATGGCCAACACGCGGGGACCAACCTCGAGTAAAAGACGTCTACTGATGAGTGCAATGGAGTCAGTGCTCTTGTACGGCTCCGAGGTCTGGGCTGATGATCTTAGTAAAGAGTCGCACCGTGTTCTTTGCGTGTGCAAGATGGACAATACTCCGTTCGCATCTCTCGGAGACAATTGGCGTGCTCTCTCCAGAAAAACCTAACGGGAGAAATGATCAAAAGACAATTGGAGCTGTGTGTCACATTACGTACGGACAGTTCTTCTTATAAAGTAGGGCATGATGGATCGCTTGGTGGCGCAGAGGGAGGGGAATCTCTCTGACAGCAATCTACTTCCTTCCGATCCTTCCGTGCAGAAAGATCCTTCCGTTAACCTGAAGGCGCCGCTAGGCGATTATTAATGAGGCCTAGTCCGAAGTAATGTGACAAACATTTCCAGGCTCGGTGTGACTGGGGAGGTAAGTAGCCTTCACCTCCCAAACAAAAAAAAATTGTTATTATTATTATGTTTTATTATTGTTATCAGTTTTATATTATATTATATATTATTATTAGTATTAAAGAGCAAAGGGGCCGACACCATTCGAGACAGGAGACATCAGTCAAGGGGAGGAGAGAGATGTTGAGTTACGATTGGTGCGCTCCAAACCGCAACAGAAGGCTGCGAAAAAGATACAGCGCGAGTTATTCAATTTTGTATTGGAACAATAACTTCGAACTTAGTTCTTCAGAACTAAGTTTTCACTGAAGTTAAATTAATTTTAAACTGAAAAATGAAACTTGTTACTAAAATCCTAGTTTCAGAAAAAACACGTCTTTAAATCGGACTTGTTTTTATTTGTTTTTATGTTTTTATTTTCCCGTTTAACTCTCTACTGCCTTTCTCAAGAAGTTCTTAACTACTTATATACTACTTATCCTATCGTTATGTCTTAAAACCATATGTACAATGTGATTTGTATTATCCTCATAAAATTAGATACCGACAACCTCATAAAACAATTAGATTTTAGAAGATGGAAAAAAAAAGGACGTGTATGAGATGCAGAATTGCATGCAATAAATAAAGGATATCGAGTGTAGAGTATGAAAAATGAAAGGCAATAAAAGGTTGTAGTTCTAAAGGTGTAAATAGTTTTCGGATTTTATTATCGTGTTTTGATATAACTCTACGTTAAAAGGAATATAGCGTTTTGTTCAAAAGTTCTTTTATTGATGCGTCCACGATAGAATTCGTGGCGTCGCATTTCTTTTGGGTATTGGTTACAACGTTACTCGTTGTAACTCGCTAGAGCGGGGATTCTCCCGAATCGGTTTTTTTTTTATATCGAGTTTGAAATTTCTCCTCTTTTCAAAGAAGTATACAAAGATTATAATTTTAATGACAAGAATGGTTGAAGAACATCCAATTCCCATATTTACAGTCCTTAGATATTTAAGTACTTGGATTTCTTTTATATTCTTTTGTAATGTTAAAACGGTACATTCAAAAATTAATGCTATTTTATTCAAATCGAGTGTATTATTTACAGAATTACTAAATGTATTTATCTTGTTTGTAAATGCTTTTGTTGTTCTATCGTTACAGTACAATTTTAAAAGCTTTTAAAGTAATTTCCAGTTAAAGTCAACTTCCTTTCATCGCAAGGATTACTAAAATTTCTTTTATACAAATTAAGACATCTTTTTCTATTTCTATGTATTCTTCATTATAATTTTTAACAAAACTGCAATACAAATTTTTTTTTTTTATCTTAAGTTCTTTGAGATTTTCGTTATTTTCATACGTATATGTTTTATTATCTAATTCGATTATAAACTCTATAATTTGGTCAATCTGTTTGTGGTTTGTGTTTGGTGTTGGAATTAATAACTTTTTATTAACTTTCTGAAATTCTATTGGAATTTTGATTGCAAATATAAGTGATCCGTTATAGTATGTAGCTATGCCGAGTCTAATATTTATGTTTCTTTCGACGGATAAATAAAACTCTTGTTTTATTTTATAACACCAACTTTATTAAATTAAATTCCCGGTATTTCAAAAAGGCACCCCTATGCAGCCTCACATTGGGTGAAAGGAGATAGAGGCTTGTCCGTACCTTTTGAAGCGAGAGAAAATAACTCTACTATTATTTACTATAATCCCGGTATACAATTCTTATTGTATACATGAACCGGTATTCGAAAAGGCACCCCAATGCAGCCTCACATTAGGTGAAAGGAGCTAGAGGCTTGTCCGTACCTTTTGAAGCGAGCACTAACTCTTCGAGACAATTCCACTTCTATTTATACTACTCGTCGCCTACTTGATTTGATTTCATTCAATTCAAAATATCAATGTCTACTTCGTTTTAATTCAATTGAATTCAATACATCAATGCCTACTTTGTTTGTATTAATTTGATTTGGGTTGTAACACCCCCACCGTTAGATTGAGGCTTCGACGAAATGAAAACTTTACGGTGTTTACGGTTCATGTATACGTACATAATAATCAATTTATTACTATATTATTTATATTTATTTATATATATTCAATATATTTATTATATATTTATTCAATATTACTATAATAATAATTATAACATCAGAACTTATGTTTATTTATATATTTTTCGTTATTTAATTCTTTCAGGTATAATTCTTTGATTTGGACATCAGGCATAGTTTTATTCTTTTTAATGGAATAAATCAATTTTGGCAGAACTACTTTATCGAATATTTCGAAGCAAACGTTCGAATAGGTTTTATTTAATGTTTCAATTTTCCAATTCCCAAATTTAATCATAAATTTTCCATGGATTGTTACGTTATCATTATTACAATTATGTTCTATTTCTTCATAAAAGTTTCAATTGCATTATACAATTAATTACATTAATTATTAATTACATTATAAATTTGATTGTATGGGCTTATTATTATTGTATTGGTATTAATAACAAAGACCTATTTTGGGTGTTTGGAATCGGTTCAAGAATTATTTTTGCTAAAGATTCGTTAGAATATTTCGGTATTGCCAAAATGATAGTAATAATGTTGTTATGCGATGAAACAGCTGTTTTTATGTTTAGGTACTGTTCAAAGTCGTCTATGAGTTCGAGTTCTGTCTTAGTAAGTATACTTCTAGTAATCAGTCTTATCCTGCTTGATGATATTGTTTGTTCGATGTCCGTTATGTGATTTCGTAATAGGGAGATGTCATTGTCGATTTGGTAGACTTGCTGAAGGAAGTTGAGCTCGTCTCTGAGGGTTGCTATGCTGTTTTGATTTAGTTCTTTAAACTTATTTAGATAGTTAGTTATTATGATTTGTTGAGTATTTATATGCCTTGTTATATTTTTAATCTGAGTCGAAAGGAAGTTATTAGTTATTATGGTTTCCTTGAATTTCTCAGCAAGTTTCCCTTTCAAAAATTTTTTTAAAAAAGAAAGAAAAAATAATGACTTAGCATTCAAAGTATCAATTTTATTAATAGAATTGCAGGACGCGTTTCGCTGAACTGGTCAGCATTATCAAGTGCAGTGACAGTGTGGAGCTTAAGCATACCTTATATACTATCAATGGACAAACATTTTTTTTTCCTTAATTAATTATGTTAATGCCTCAAATAAGGTTGACTTGAAAATATTTGTTTGGTCATTAAGGACAATAAAATTGTTATTCTTAAGGTGTTTATGGATCTCTAATGATTCTAAAATATTAAGTTTATGAGACTTAGGTAGATTGTGGAGTATTTTTAAGTTGTCAACAGATGGGAATTTATGGTTGGTTTCTAAGAAGTGATTTGCTACGTTTGAATTGGTTTTTTGATGAATTTAGCATTTAAAATGTTCATTAAACCTAACCTTAAAGGATCTACCTGTTTGGCCTACATACCCGCTATTACATTCCTCACATGTAATTTTATAGACTCCTGATTTATCAAATTTTTCCGTTGATTGTTTGGCGTTGTAAAAAATTGTGGATAGTTTTTGGCTCGGCTTGAAGGCAATTTGTATACTATCACTAGCCAAAATTCGAGATATATTATTGGATATGGCTCGAAAATATGAAAGGGTTCCATGTTTTCTATGAATGGTTTCGTCCGTTTTCGGGTAAATTTTATGAATTGTATCTTCCTTATCTTTTTTATTGATAAGCTGATCAATTATTTGTGTCGAAAAACCATTATTCCTTGCTATTTTTTTGATGGTAAATATTTCGGCATTCCAATGTTCCATAGAAAGCGGTATAGAAAAAAGCACGATTAACCATTGATCTATAAGCCGATATTTTATGGAACCAAGGGTGGCATGAGTCGGCTGGAATTGTTGCATCCGAGAAGGTAGGCTTTCTAAAAATGTTGAACTCAAGGTTGTTAGAATGGTTCCTGGTGATGGTCAAGTCGAGAAAATTAATTTTTCTATAATTTTCTTGCTCTACTGTAAAGGTAGAGCAATTTTTTGTATTTTGTTGCAGTATTTTGTTGCAGAAGTTTAGAAGCTGGGTGAGTTGGTCATTATTTCCAACAACACCAATAAGGATATCATGAACGTATCTATACCAGAAACTGACATGTCTTGCAAATTTAGATTTTAAAATAGTTACCTCAATATTGTCCATAAAAAGGTCTGCCATAAGTGGACTTAGAGGGAAACCCATAGCTAATCCTTTTTCTTGTTTATAGAAGGTGTTTTGAAATTGGAAATAGTTTTCTTTCAGGCAAAATTCTAGCAAAGTGCTAATTTCCTTTTCTACCACAGGGTCTATGTTACTGGAGGCCAAAAGATTCTTGGCTATATTCAAAGAATCTTTATAGGGAATATTCGAAAACATGTTCGTGACATCAAATGAGATAAGGGAGCAGTTATTTGGAATATTATGTTTGACTAACTTGTTGACCAGGTCTATTCTGGTATTTCTTTTTAGTTTTCACATGGGTTCGAAAGTATTTGTTTTGGTTATCTAAGTCTATGATATGATCTTCATCCAACCTTTCAGAATTGGTTTTTCTAAATTTAGAATGATTTTTACCTCCTCTAATTTCCCTGATAAAATTTGGTCCTGTTTCGATTTCAACATTTTTCCGATTTTGGTTTAGTTTATTAATAATTTTTTCTTTCTTTTGATGCAACATTGTATGTATTGCAGGATATTTATTTTGATGGATATTTCCGTTAACGAAATCAATGGGTTTCGTGTTCGTAGAAGAATGTATGGTATTGTTGTAAAACGAAATTATCTTCAGAATTTTTTCTTCAACAGTGCCCTGATTATTAATGGGATCATGTTTCAGAAGACGAATATGTTCGTTAATCGTATTGTGGAATCTTTCCACATCTGCATTGGACGTATGATTACTGTTAGACGTGTAGTGGATCTCGACATTTTCGTCTGAGAGGAATTTTCTCAAAGGAATTTTCTCATTATCGACTACGATTTTCTTTACCGTGCCGAACTGACTAAAATAATATGCAAGTGCTCTTCTGAACTGAGTCCAAGTTCTTCCGATGATTTTAATCGCACATGCATGTTTAGAAAATTTATCGATTATAGTTAAAAATAGGAGTTTTTCTAGCGTGTAAAACACATCTACATGAATAATTTCTCCGGGCTTTTGTGGGGTTTCTGTTATTTTAAATAGAGGCTTAGGAGGGTTTCGAGCGTATTTCTTGTAGTTACAGATTTTGCAATTATTTTTGAAGTTTGTGACTCTGTCTGCTAGTTTTGGGCAGTAGTACTTTAGTTTCAATTCTTTAGTCACTCCTTCGATTCCTCGATGATTATTCTTTAGATGCTCTTATTCTATAATCTTAGCTAATTTTTCCTCATCTATTATATCTTCTAGGAGGACGCTACATCTAGTGATTTCAAATTTATCGTTAGTAATGAAGTTATTACTAAACGCGGAGTATAAAGTTTGAAAGAAGTCTTCATTTTCAATGAGAATAGCATTTAAACCGTTTGGATTGAAGTGGTTCTTCAATAATGTAATGGCATCTTGTTCATCTAGTTGTTTAGTATTGATTATGGTCCTATTTTTATCAAAAATTTTTTTCTTTTTTATTCTGAGTGATCCTGAATTTGATTTATTAATAATTATTTGGGTTTTAAAGATGTTAATGCATGAACTGCTCGTAGGGATATTAGTATGATTTTGGACTAAGTTTACTTCAGGTTTGGGTATCCTAGACAGGGTGTCAGCATTTATGTTTTTTGCTCCTTCTTTATATTTTATCGTATAGTCAAATTCAGAAAGCTTTAGTCTCCATCTGAATAGTTTGGAGTTGGGTTCTTTAATGGAAAATATCCAAGTTAAAGGTCTATGGTCGGTTTCAATGATGAATTTCCTTCCGAAGAGGTATGGTCGGAAATACTTTGTAGCCCATACTATCGCCAAGAGTTCCTTTTCGATAACACTATAGTTGATCTCATGCTCATTAAGTGTAGGGTGTCCTTCTTGTGAGAGGACTGCGCCGAGGGCGTATTTACTCGCATCTGTTGTTAGAACGAATGTTTTGTTAAAATCGGGATAAGTTAGAATTGGCTGATTAGTTAGGAGGGTTTTAATTATTTCGAATGCGTGGGTATATTCGGGGTCAGTTATATCTAGCTTTGCGTCCTTTTTTTAAGTTTTTAGTCATAGGGTTTATTATTTTCGAATAGTCCTTAATGAATTTTCGGTAATATCCAGCGAGTCCGAGGAATTGCTTTCTTTGTTTTGGGGTTTTTGGGATCGGAAATTTCTGGACGCACTCGACTTTCTCTGGATTCGGCTTTATTCCATCTCGGGTGACTATATGCCCAAGAAAAGCAGTTTCTCGTTTAAAGAATGCAGACTTGTCCAACTGAACTTTCAAGTTGGTTTCTCTGAATCTTTTGAAGATCTTTTGTAAGGATTCTATGTGTTCCTGTAAGGAAGTGGAAAAGATTATAACATCGTCAAGGTAAACCAAACAGATTTTGTTGATATAGTCAGAGAGGATGTTATTCATAAGACGCTGAAATGTAGCGGGGGCTGTCTTAAGTCCGAATGGCATCCGCAGGAACTCGTAGTGTCCACCTTCTACACTGAACGCAGTTTTATGGATGTCCTTTTCAGTTATCTCTATTTGATAGAAGCCTTTAGCTAAGTCTAGTGTAGTGAAATATTGACTTCTCCCGAGCTTCTCTAGGATTTCGTCAATATTAGGGATTGGGTATTTGTCATCAATCGTAACTTCATTGAGTTTTCGATAGTCGATGACGAGTCTCCACTTAGGTTTCCCACTCGCATCCATTTTTTTGGTACTATCCAAACTGGTGCCGAATAAGGGGATTTGCTAGGTCTTATTATGTTGTTTTGTAACATCTCCTTAATTTGTCTACGTACTTCATCCTTATGAACGTACGGATATCTGTATGTTTTTGCTACAATCGGAATATTATTGGTAGTTCTGATTTCGTGTTTAATGGCATTTGTGAAAGATAAGTCCGATTCTTCGCTATAAAATATGTCTGAAAAGTGTTTTAAAAGTGGCATTAATTTTTGTCTTTCTTCATCGTTAAGATGATTTATTCTAATTTGACTGGAGATGGAGAAATGTTCCATTGGTTTGTTTTCTATGATATTGAAGTTCTCGATAGTGACGGGAGTAGTTTTTTGGGTTGTGAATTTTACTTTAACAGGGCGGTCAGCTAGTATCTTTACTTGAGCGAGCATTTTAAAATTCACTACATTATAGATACTTTCCTCGAATTTGATCTTCTCACCTTTGGAAGACTTCCCGGGGAAGTGTACCAGGCCATTTTCTTGATCTACAGGCACGGCTACTTCATAGCATCCGGCCTTATTAAATAGACAATGTTGATTATCTTCTTCATCTTCGAAGAGGATGGGAATAGTTTTTTCACCGGTATGTAATACTCGTTTCTTATAGTCTATAATTATATCGAGTTGTCTCAGTATATTGTTTCCTAATATTCCGTCGTAAAAGTCATGAAACTGGCAGACAAATAATTCAATTTTGTGAGTTCTGTCGCCTAATTCCTCAAAGAGGGGGATCCTTACTTTCTCGCAAAGATAAACTGTATGTTGAAGGGTCTTCAGACTTATTTTTGGGGTGTTAATTTTCCACTTAGGATGGCAAATGCCAGGATTAATGATTGAGTGTGTAGCTCCTGTATCTACGATAAACTTTAGGGGCTTGGTTTTTGTTTTAAAGACTATATATGGTAGTCTTCGTCCGAGGCTTGTGAAGGAAAATTTTCTGCCATCTCGTTTTTATTTATATCCATGGGTTCTGGTGGTGGTTGCCGTTCCGGATACCAAGGATTTGCGGATGCATGGAAGTTATAGGGATTTTGACCTTCATTTGTGTTAAGTCTGTAACTTGGTTCGTGAGGTCTATTTCGTCGTTCGTTTTGTTTGTTGTTAACATTAAATCTACTAATATTATTTCTATTGTAATTGTTATTAATTCTTTTGTTGTTATTATTATTAAACCTGTTACTATTATTGTTATTGTTACTATTGTTATTGTTATTTTTACTATTTGACCTGCAGTTGTCATTATAATTATTATTAAATCTACTATTGTTATTGTGATAGTTATTATTAATATTACTGTCGTAATTATTATAATTATTTAGTCTTCTAATATTATTATTGTTATTTTTATTATTGCGGGCTTTGTTGTCGTTTTGTCTGTTTTTTGTTTGATAGATTTGCCCATTCGAGCCATAATAGGCATAGCCAGCTGTAAAGAGAATATCCATAGCCGATTCGAGAGATTCGGGATCTCTACAGAATAGAATAGTTTTCATGGGCTCTGGGAGTTTGTTTTTGAAAATATTGAGAGCGGTCTTCATGTTGTTCCGTGTACATTCGTTAGACACGTTCCCTGCACCTAAAACTATTTGCGTCTTATTGTTGAGTCTTCTTAGTTTACTTTTGATGTCATTGTAGAATTCAAGGGTATTGGTTTGGAAAGTTACACTTCGTAAGTTGTCGTACAGTTCGTCTATGTTCAGGCGGTCTCCAAAGTTGTTTTGGAGGATCTGTCTTACGTCTCGCCAAAGGGTAGCATGGCAGTTTATTTCAACGGTTTCTTTTGCTCTGCCTTTTAATTTACTTTTGATTACGTCGCTAAATAAGAGTTGAGATGCTTCGTTATAAGCTTGTAGTACGGGGCTAACTCTGTCCACTAAATTAATAAAAGTTTGCAAGTCAAATTCGGGGAGGCTGTTTAAATATTTGAGATGTATGGCAGGAGCTTCATCGTTCGGCATCTTGAAAAAATTTTATGCAATCTCTGATTCCAAATCACCCTTACAAAGAAGTTTTCAAATTTCAAAAAAACATCAATAATGGGGTAGGTTTTAAGATTATGTGTGTGAATATAAGATATAATAATGTATTAAATATAATTAAATATAATTAAATAGAAAAGGGAATATTTGAAAATTTGTTCTTCTCCTTGTTACTTGCTTTGCTCGTCCTGGATTCTGCGATCGATGGGAACAAATTTCTGCTATTTTTCTCCGCACTGTTTTGGTTTTATTGGTTCAGCTGTCTAGTTTTGCTTCGTTTTCTTTTATTTTCACTCTATTTACTTTTTATTATTATAATATTTTTATTTATTATCCACTTCAGTTATTGTACTGTCCACTTCAGTTATTTATTATTTTGTTGCACTTCTCTGTTTCTTTTAGGGAACTTATTATTTCGTTGCACTTTCTTGTTTCTTTTAGAAGACTTATTATTATATTGCACTTTTCTGTTTTCTTTTAGAGGACACTTATTACTTTATTTCACTTTCCTGGAACTTGTTAATTTGTTGCACTTTTCTGCTTCATTTTAAAGAATACTTCGTCCAGTCCGGGGATGTTGTTCCTCTTGAAACAATTTATTCGCGTCGGCGTAAGTGAAAGAAATTTTCCTCCTTTTGGGGAATAATTTACGTTGAACGTCGATGCGCCTTATGTCTTTAATAAGATCGATTGAACTTTCAATCAGCGCATCCTACCGACTGCGCCATTTATGTTTCTTTCGACGGATAAATAAAACTCTTGTTTTATTTTATAACACCAACTTTATTAAATTAAATTCCCGGTATTTCAAAAAGGCACCCCAATGAAGCCTCACATTGGGTGAAAGGAGATAGAGGCTTGTCCGTACCTTTTGAAGCGAGCACTAACTCTTCGAGACAATTCCACTTCTATTTATACTACTCGTCGCCTACTTGATTTGATTTCATTCAATTCAAAATATCAATGTCTACTTTGTTTTAATTCAATTGAATTCAAAATATCAATGCCTACTTCTTTTTAATTCAATTGAATTCAATACATCAATGCCTACTTTGTTTGTATTAATTTGATTTGGGTAAGTGTAACATCTAATCTGTGATAGTTTAGTAGAATCGATATCGTATGTTCTTATTTCCTCGTCTGTTAATATGCTTGGGTGAATTTATAAAAAAATTTATAAATAAAAAAAATTTGTTTTATAAAAGTTGTCATTTATTTTGATTTGTTGATTTACAGTCTCTATCGTCTGATGGTTGTTTTTATCAATAGTTTCTAGGTGTTTCTCAATGTCGTGTCGGTCAAGATCGTCCATTGTCCCAAATACCCATTTTAGTACGTTTCCACCTGTGAATTAAGGCTCTTTTGTGTCTACGAGGGATCAAGGTCATTACTAAGTTTTTCACGCTATTCATATGATGATTTGGAATGTCTTGATCAACACCGAGTAATAGAGAATTTGTGGTTTCTTCTAAACTTTTTTTTTTTGGGGGGGTATTTATAACTTCATTGTTAAATTTGCACAATGTTAAATTTGCTTACCAATCCGATTTCGTCGGTTTTTATTTTTGAATATCCCAATTCAGAGTTAATCTTCTCTATCGTGAGTTTCCCTTGGACTAGGGGGACCAATAGAAAGACAATCCCTATCGCCAGAATTATCTGAAAATTTTAAAAGGCGTTTGATATTGCTTTCATGAATACCTGTTAGATAATGTTTTCTAAATTTGGGTTGTTCTTTGTGCCGAAGGGATTTATAATTTTTTATAAAACCTTCTTCTCTTTCTTCGTCATAGTCTTCCCTAACTTTATTTCTTTTTCCTATAATCTTTATCTTTGTTTGTTTCAACCTATCACGGATGATATTGTGGTCAATTTTATGTTCTTGTACATCTTGAGGGGTTGCCTTAATAGTTGAGTGGTAGGTATTATTGTAAAATTTTACTGCTTTCAGCATTTGTATCCTAATAGGAAGTTTTTCTTCGATATTTAAAATTCTTATTCGTTCTGTTAACGAATTATTTAGCCGTTCGACATTCCCTGTATGACTATTGGGTTTTGTTATATGATAGTCGATATTTTCCGCTAAACAGAGTTCTCTTATATTCCTAGTGTTGAACTCGTTGTCGAAAATCAACATTTTAACCTTGCCTTTTATGGCTAAAAATTGTCGGAGCTTCTCGATTATTGTCTGTGTGTTACGATCTTCCAGATAAAAGGTAATGGCATGTTTCGAAAACTTGTCAATAAAATTGATAAAACAATGTTTACTGTTTACGTAAGTGTCTACGTGAATGAGCTCGTTTGTAGTGGACGGTGTTTCCGTTAGATGAAATTTCTTGTTGATAGGGTTTCTGTCATATTTTCCAGCTGCACAAATCTCACAGTTGTTTATAATCTTATGAACTTGCGTTCGAAGAACTGGGTTGTATATTCTGGTTTTAATGCCCTCATCGGTTGCCAGTATCCCAGAATGACCAGATTCATGTTTATGAAAAAGTGAGATTTGCTTGTTTAACGCCTCTTCGTCCTCTATATCTACAGCCAAATTACTACACTTGACAAATTTTACTTGGTTACTGTCGGAAAATGTGCTTATAATTACCTGTTGTAATTTGTTGTAATTGTGATCCGACAGGAACGAATAAATTCCTAATTTTCCTTTACGTATATACCTTCGAAGTAGGTTACTAACACTATCGGTATGTAGATCATTTTTATCAACAAAGATCCTTCTATTTCCGAAGACACTTTCATATTCTTTTTCCTTTGATTCCTTTAAAATAATTTGCGTTCTAAACCTGTTAACTATTGTCTCAAGTATAGGTATATGATCATTTCTGTCCTCTTCCTGAGAGTGTATAGTTTCGTTTTCTAGAGATTCACTTAAAGCGTTTATTTCATTATGAGATGTTTCGACCAAAATGGAACTCAAATTTTCAGTTCCCGAAGTTTTTTCATTTTCATATGAGTTAACCTTTTCTTTGACACAGTCATTCGAGGTGAGACCCAAATTTTCGGTTTCAAGAATGCTGCCCTGCTCATTCAAATTGTGTAGACTTTCATTGGTCATTCCATAAAAACTCAAATTTTCAGTTTTTGAATGCTTTCCAATGTCGCATTTCGTGATCGTATTTATTTCATTCTTTTCTGTGTTCAGTCTACTTAAAAAGTCTGCTATTTTGTTATCCTTTCCCTTAATATAATCTATTTTCATATCATATTCCCCTAGAGAGATAAGCCACCTTTGAAGTCTTGGATTTATATCCTTCCCTGAATATTTCACCTGAAGCCATTTTATTGGCTGATGGTCAGTTTGTAGGTCGAATTCTTTCCCAAAAAGGTATGGCCTGAAATATTTAGTACCCCATACAATCGCTAATAACTCTTTTTCGATTGTGGAGTAATTTTTCTCATGGTCGTTGAGGGTTCTGGACGCAAAGCAGATAGGATGACCTTCCTGTGTTAAGACTGCACCAAGAGCAAAGTTACTTGCATCTGTTATGAGTTTAAATCTTTTGCTGAAGTCGGGATATTTCAGAATGGGGTGATTTGTGATGATATCTTTGAGTTTTTCAAAAGCAGAAATGTAATTTGGATTGTTCGGGTTTATCTTCGTTCCTTTCTTCAAATACATCGTCATGGGGTAGGCTACTTTGGCATAATCTTTAATAAATTTCCTGTAGTATCGTGTGGTACCTATGAACGATTTTATTTGCTTTGTTGCCGTTGGTAATTTGAGGTCTCGAATAACTTTTATTTTATTTGGGTTTGGTTTTATACCGTCTGGAGTCAGGATATGTCCTAAAAATTCAGTCTCTTTTTTCAGGAAGTTGCACTTGTCAATTTGTATCTTTAGGCCAGCTTCTCTTAATCTATCAAATACCTTTCTGATACTTTGAATGTGCTCTTCCAGGGATGTACTAAAGATTAAGATGTCGTCTAGATAGATGACGCAGATTTTGTTAATGAGATCCCTTAAAACGGAATTCATTAATCTTTGAAAGGTTGAAGGTGCGTTTTCAAGCCCAAAAGGCATCCTTACGTACTCATAGTGCCCGAATGGAGTAGAAAAAGCGGTTTTCTTTCTGTCTTCAGGTCGAACAAGGATTTGGTAGAAGCCTTTTGCCAAGTCTAGAGTGGTAAAATAATGCGCTTTACCCAACTTATCTAGAATTCCGTCGATGTTAGGAATGGGAAACTTGTCGCTGATCGTTATTTCGTTCAAATTTCTATAATCGATTACGATGCGCCATTTTTGTTGACCCGAATTGTCTATCTTTTTAGGGACTATCCATAATGGGCTGTTATAAGGAGAATTACTTGGAACTATTATATTTTGCTCCAGCATATCTCTTATTTGGTTTTTGATTTCTTGTTCATGAATTCGAGGGTAGCGATAAATTTTAGAATATATAGGGTGATCGACGGTAGTGATGATTTCATGGGTTACTTCGTGTGTGGACGTTAATTTATCACCCTCTCTATAAAATAACTCGGAGTATTGGTTCAGAAGTCTTTGGATATTTTGCTTTTCTTCGATATTAAGATTATCAAGATCTAATTTCCTTAAATTGCTCGTTTCAAAATTACAAATTTCGTTGATTATGAAGTAAGAACCATTATTTTGAAAGGAGATTTTATTATTATTAATTTCAATGAATTTTTTGTCTATGTCTATTTTTGCTTTAAGGGGTGCTAAAAAGTTTTGGCCAATTATTGCATCATATTTGCGACTTGCTAAGTCCATTAACTTCCATGACAAGGTTCCTTGAACGTGGAACTCTTCTGGAATAGGTGTGACAGTTTTGGATGTGACTTTAGTTACACCATTTATAGTAGAGAAGTAGAGAGGTTTTTCTAGTTTTAATTCTTGATACCTGCTTAAAATTTTTGGCTTCAAAATACTAGTTCCCGAACCAGTGTCGATTAGACAGGCTAGTTTTCTTCCTGCGATGGTTAGGGGTACTATTGGGAGTTTTGTGTCCGAGGCTCGTTTGAAAAATTTACGTTTTGTTGGATGTTGTCCACTTCCATCGGTTCAATACGATTATTGTTTGCAGAGCGTTGCTTAAGCTGCCCGGAATTGTTATTGGGATTATTTCCATAATTATAGTGGAAGTTGTTTCCCAAACTGTTTCGGAACTGTCCCGAATTGTTAAAATTACTTCTTTGGTTGCTAAATCTTGAATTATTATTAAAAGAATTTCTGTTGAAAAATTGTCTCTGTTGTTCGGGGTTATGTCTAGATGTCCAGTTGGTATCATGAAAATTGGTATTGTTATTTAGTCTGAAATTTTGACGTTGATAACTGTTTTGTTGTTCAAAGTTTCTGTTTGGGTTATATTGAACTTTATTCGGTCGGTTGTCCCTGTCATTCTGTCTGCTATTAAAATTATTATGTTTAAGGTCTTTGAAATTCCTTTTAAAGTCATAATGGATCACGTCATTTTCGTCTAATAACCCCAATCCATCAAACAGATTGATCACATTAAACAGAGTCATACCATTTCGTATATAGACTCTGTAACAACCATTGAGCATGTCTTTAATTATATCCACTAAATTCTTGTCATTATTTGTTGGGCTATAGTTACTGAGCTTATTTTCGTCGAAATCATAAAGTTCGTTTAATTGATAATTTATTTTCCTAATCGTAACAAATAATTCTCTTAAATTACTTACTTTAATATTTCTGGTTTCGTCCATTAGCTTTTTGTACGTTCTTCGTGGTCTGTAGTGAAGTTTCAGTTCCGATTTTACCGCTTCCCATATCAGGTCCTCGCCTAGCCGTTGTATCGCCAATTTGGCTTCACCTTGTATTTTTTCCTTGAAGATGATCTGCAGTCCAAAATGTAACAACGCTGCGTTTTCGCCACACAAAGAAGCCACGTTTTCAACTGTGTTCAGGAACTCTTGTAGTGAATCTTCGGGTCTCCTGTAAAAAGGCTTAAAACTTGAAAATTTTTTTAAGACTTGATCGAAACTTAATTGGAAAACTCCTTCGGGTTGCACTTACTGTTGTCGTAAGCTTTCAATTTCTAGGCGGTGTTGCTCCTGCATTTGGTGCAGAGCTTGTTGTAGCCTATGCAATTCTTGATCCATTTCGTTGTTGAATCTGTTTTTATCAAAAAGCAACCTTCGTTGCATTAACTTGCCAAAACAAGCACACTTATTACCTCTTGCTGTTTTATTAGTATTATTATATATATGTACACATTTGTATGTATTATAATTATATTTTTTTTTATGAATCCAGATCCAATACCAGCCTCAGTATCGGTTTGAAAGTGTTCTTTGGGCTTAACGATACACCTCTGGAAAATTTTATTTTATATCGCGACGGAGAAATGTATTGCGTTTCCCGAAAAGTGCGAAAGTTTCGTATCACTTCGGATCCTACCGACTGCGCCAGTTATTTAATTTAATTTTGTATTGGAACAATAACTTCGAACTTAGTTCTTCAGAACTAAGTTTTCACTGAAGTTAAATTAATTTTAAACTGAAAAATGAAACTTGTTGCTAAAATCCTAGTTTCAGAAAAAACACGTCTTTAAATCGGACTTGTTTTTATTTGTTTTTATGTTTTTATTTTCCCGTTTAACTCTCTACTGCCTTTCTCAAGAAGTTCTTAACTACTTATATACTACTTATCCTATCGTTATGTCTTAAAACCATATGTACAATGTGATTTGTATTATCCTCATAAAATTAGATACCGACAACCTCATAAAACAATTAGATTTTAGAAGATGGAAAAAAAGGACGTGTATGAGATGCAGAATTGCATGCAATAAATAAAGGATATCGAGTGTAGAGTATGAAAAATGAAAGGCAATAAAAGGTTGTAGTTCTAAAGGTGTAAATAGTTTTCGGATTTTATTATCGTGTTTTGATATAACTCTACGTTAAAAGGAATATAGCGTTTTGTTCAAAAGTTCTTTTATTGATGCGTCCACGATAGAATTCGTGGCGTCGCATTTCTTTTGGGTATTGGTTACAACGTAACTCGCGTGACAGCAAACAAGATTTAAGACAGACGCCCGAAAACCGAAAAAAATGATTATTATTATTATTTTTATTATAATTACCTTATTATTACTTTTACTTTTTATTTTATGTTAGTCAGTATACAGCAAACAAAAAAGTATTAATTTTCGACACTGTTGAAATTAATGACAACTGGAACACTTTGAGTCGCAAATAACTTAGTAAGGACCTCAGCAGCACGCAAGATTGTGAATTAATACCGTCCATATGACAAATAATAAATAAAATCTGCTACATGCGAACATCCGAACAAATTGTTCCCCTCGGAAGTATAATGAATGTATATGCGATGGATGTCTTGATTTTACTTCTGCTTAAATTATACCAGGTGCTGATTTCACATATCACACACAAATCATTCACGCTCCATCTACGATCAATACAAGCTGATGTTCACCAACATTTAATAAGTCTTGCAGTATTACAGGTGTTCGCTATAAGTTGTTGTATCCGAAACAGCTCGGTTAAATGTCTTTCAAACTTAGTAATTATTTGTGCGAAATATTTGGAGACTTGTTGGGCGTAAGGTAAACCAAAAATACTAGTTTTTGTTTGGTTTGAGTTTCCGGTCTTTAACCAAAAATATAATTGAAGCTAAAAATTTTTCCAAGATAATCCAGTCAAAGCTTGATCTTCTGACATATCGAGTTCGTTCATTCTATCGAATATTGATGAGTGGGGTATTAATAACTGGCGTATTAAAAACTAGTGTCAATTCTGTTTTTTCTTTTGTAATGGTATTAGAAACTAATAGCAGATGAGATGAATCATCTTCATAAAAATATTTTCCTCTAAAATGCGTTGAACAGCACCGATCACCTTTTGGTATGAATACTTTTTTATGAATATTTGTATTCGTGTTTCTAAACATATTGTCTGAGGTCAGTTGTTATTTTGATATATAATGCAATACCTGTGAGTAGATGCAACACGTTGAAATGGAATTTCAATATAGTCTTCGCTCAGATGATATTCATATGTAATATCGCTGTCACTACTAGTATTTGAATCCTTGGAGTTAACATAAGTTTCTTCCGGCACTCCAGTAGTCAATGATTCTTCATCGCATACTTCCGTGCTTAAAGGCACCTTGTCAGAAGATCTACATTTCGAACTAGAAGCTTTTTTGTTAATATATAGGATGAGTCGTCACCTGTTACAGAGTATATCGTCAACGTTTACTGTTTTATTTAAATAGTCACTAAACACTTTAGCATCTTTTCAGTTCTTATAACTTTTGTGTAATCACTAATTACGCTTAATTAATTTACACTAATTACGAAGTGACTTGTTACAGTTTTTACACTTGTCCGACATTACTAATAACAATTTGGCTTAGCTGTTACTAATTTTAAAATCTTAAAACAAAATACCAAAGAATCCATCTCACAAAGCTACCTCTTAGAACAATACTGATGATAATTCGATGTTGGTAAGATATGAGATATAATAAACAGCGTGATACTAAGTCCGAACTTATTTGCTTACAATCTTGCACACTGTCGCGTCTAAACACATATGGAATAAAATATGGTTTTCTTATGTAGTTTCACTTTATTATTTCACTATAGTTCTACTCTCTATTGAATTGTTCATTTATCATTTGATTATGAAGATCGAATTCACAATTTAAAACATATTTACTAAACCATCCAGCAAAGTTTATAACAATCACTAATTATTTTGCACTTTTGAGTTCTTGCGGCCAGCACCCTTGATCTTATTTGCACCAATTAACAACGATATCTGAACTTATTCAGTTTTTCCGTTAAAAATATGACTAAAATTTTATCGCTGCATCTTTTTTAATAAAGACTCAGTACAAACAAAAAAGGGATTCTAAATATCTCCCGCGACGTTCTTTAAAATATCGAACTTATTTAATTGTCTTTGTTTACAACACAATGTGCGAAATTTCTAGGAAAAACAAAAGTATTGAATTCTACATTTAAATACAAGATCTAATAACTCGCCTGTACGAATAACAATAAGTGACCGTCATAAAAGATGATGAATATGGTTAGTTCTGGAAATGTCGGCCTTTGAAATTAAATTAATTACAAATAAGTAGGGAAGTTACAAAATAAATAAATAGATGGGTGAAGGATACCATCTCGTTCTAAGAATGCATGTTACGAGACGGAACACGCACGTATAAATAAAAGTATTCACGTGTATGCCTTTACATGACAAGGCGCGAATCACATTTTATTTTTATTTTTTTCAAAGTGTTGCATCAATTTTTTCCTCACGCAATTTTTATGCGTGATAGTGCACAAAAAGGGGCATAACATACATTATTTTCGTGATTGTAAGTCACAGAGGTCATAAATAAAAATCATTATTTATATGCTTTTTTACTTTTTTTATGAAAAGTTATTCTTAAAAATCTACAAAACATATATAATATTCACTGTAACGTAACCTAAAGCATCGGTTTCGGCTTTTTAAAGCTTTGGTTTCGTTCTCTAGCTTAACTAGTTTTAGAGATATATTTTTTTGAATAATTGTCATGCGAACGGCAATTTTTTCCCATATCTCAAGGTCAAAGCGGAAGGCGGACGCGAAACGTACATAAATCACGTTTGTACATCAAGTAGATATTAAAACATAGGTTTCGTTATAGGGCCAACTCGTTATACCTATCCGGCTAAATTCTTTAGGCTTAAGGGCTCTCTATGCCTTATACCTCTATGGCTCGGCTCCGTTCGTGCTTCGCAAAGCGGATATATACCTTCAATCATATCATTTAAAAATAATATATTTTGCAGCTGATTTCAATGATACTGAATGCACTTTTAATCTTTTTACATGCTATATGACATGTCCGAATAATGTCACGCGCCACTTTAGTTGCCAAAAATACAAGATGCAAAACAAATAATACCAATAACAAATACATGGATCATTCTCGAAGGGGAAAAAGTGTTACGCGTTCGAGGATCGTGCATTGCGATGACACGATGGAATGCGAAACGAGAACGATACCAAATACATGGATCATTCTCGAAGGGAAAAAGCCATTATGTAAGCACATTGGGATTATTGAGTGCGACAATTTATGTGCAAATGACTTAGCGCATGAACTCGAGAATGATTCTCGTGGAAAGTATGAGAAGATTTCGGATTGGTTGGATCACGTATATGAGCGACTACAGCAGGCGGCGATGGAGAAGTATGGTTGAATAAGCGAACAGCGACAGTGCGCGTTAACAATAGTGCGATAATTAAATAGTGACTATAATTGTACGTGGATCTAAAATGTGGAGAGTGATTGTGGAAAAGCAATGATTGACTAAAGCGATTAATTAGCAGTGAAATTGGTGAATTGATAATTTAATTAAGTGAAGTGTTTGTGAAGTTTATCGGAGTAACTCAATAAAAGTAGCAGACAATTTTAAATTAATTCGCGTGTTTCACTTGTAAGAAAATTTAAGTTTGCGAAGCAAAAAGGCCGCACATCTGGAAAAGCGCAACAATATGCTTAAGTATATGTGGAATGATAAATGGAGCCGAGCATTTGCACAGCTGATGTGGAGAAAAGTCGAAAAATAATGAAGGGTTCCTCAGACGGATGGTAACTGAAGATGAAAGGTAGATTATATACAGTAATGTGAAGGGGCGCCAGATGGTTTCCGAAGGAGGTGAATCAGAATCCGCTTCAAAAACAGGCTTGCGTACGGGGAAGGTCTAATTTTCTGTTTCGTGGGATTCCCTGGGAGTCATTTGTTTGACTCAAACGTCAATGAGCACGAAGCCAGCTTTCACTACGATAATCTTGGACCACACACGGCTGCAGTGACTCAGCGCAAATGAACGGAGATTGCCCGGGAACTGTTAACTCTCCCACCATATTCAAACAGTCTTGCTTCAATGAACTATCACTTGTTTCGATTCCTGGTCAACTACCTGCAGGGAAGGGAATACGACACTGAAGAGGATCTCGTGCAGGACCAGCAAACTTTCGACGGTAAAGGGAAGACTTCTACAGGAGAATGACACATTCAATTCCAGATCGTTGGAGACTGACATTGACGTTAAAAAAAATTAACTAGTTAACTCGAAGCCAATAAAAATTTTGCACACATCCGATACTTCATATGGCAGATTGTTGCTGGGGCTCATTGACACTTCCATTCATTGATTTATAATATGCTTTTAGTCCAGGATTATTGAGCGCCTCATTGGTATTTCCTTAATGATTCATAAATAATAAAAGTGAGAGAACCGCGTTTTCCTCTTTCTCCCATGAGAGATGAGAGTGATGTCTTTGGTAAAACCATATAATGTTGATCTAAGCTTTAAATTGTTCTTTCGCAAAAATTGTAGACGTCTCTCTCGCTGATTTATTCTTCAAAGTACCCATTTATTTTTACTCCTTTTCAGCTCTTCCATACATTGCAAACAAGTGGACCAGTTATCAGCAGTATTCCTTTTATTTGTACCGTGTCGAGTCAATTCAAAAGCACTCTGTATGGGTATTTGAAGTTTATGTTCTGTTAAAGTGTATTTGCCATACTTTACCGGGTTTGAAGGGGATATTCTGGATGAGTGAATTAGTAGTAATCGAATATAGAATGGCCGATGAAAACGGATAATTTAAGACTATACATTAGTCTTCAGCTTGTTTCTAAATTTCACTGAGGATCGACGAGATGTCTACGGTGCATCAGCTCTCAGTTTATCCAAACTATTCCATCAGCTCAAATACAACTTATCAGACATCAAGTAATTGTAACTAGCTAATCAGAGAACCGTAAAACTGGGTCTTTAGGTTATTGTCGCAATGAGATGTCTTTATGAAATATAACCTGCGGGTAGTGACGGGTCCTTATTTTTTGCTAAACTTTTTTATTTTTTTTTTTTGTTTCGAAGAGAGTTTCATTTAATCAATGTTGCGTGGTCGAAGGCTGATTTCTTTTTAGACCTGTGATCTTTTAAAAATAGAAATTCTTCGTCTTGCTGTTATTCGTCTTGCTGTATTATTCGTCTCGTTATTGACTAGATACTTATTCGCTTATCTATCATACGCCTTAAAAAATGATAATGTGTGGATCAAAAATACAGTGCGTTTATGATTCAAAAGCATTTTAATTTTAAAAAACTTGTTTAAATTATCCAATGCTTTCAAATGCCAAAGCATACAAAAGACCTGATATTTACTGTAACGAAGATAGTTTGGGAGAATGAGGTTTAAGAACGTAAATATTAGAAGAGATATAATATACAAGTACGCTGTTCAGGAATGCAACATAAACGTATATAAATATTACAAAAATAGGTTAAAAAATGTGCTGAAAATTCATAAAGTTGAAAAAAGGTTTTGAGACCTGTAAAAAGGTTGTTTGGGGCATTAAGAAAATTTCTCCTTTTTTTCAATTTTTATTTATTCATAGAAATTAGGATTATTTTGGGCCACCTTAGGTCAGACAGATCGTCCCGCACTTTCAATTCATCCACATAAAGATTTCCATGTTGAGTTCGCAATTGATTGCCAATTGGGTACTCATAAGTTATTAAGCATTTGAATTTAATCTGGACGCTTCCCAGCCACCTTAGGCATTATAACGGACAAGATATTTTCGATTTGATTTGAGACAGGGCTTCTTTCAATCTATAACGTCGGTATTCTGTTTCCTAAATGTACTTTTTGACCCTCAAAGATAAAAAATATGGTGGAATAAAAAATAAAGAACGTTAGACAGGTTACAACTTCAATTTTCTGGTATCACCATATAAGTCCAACGCACAAGATTCAAAGTTTTCGAGGACATAAAAATAGACTGAGCTGTTATTTACTATACCAAACATTTGTATACATTTACTACCAAATAAGTATACCTCGCTTTTTACCAGACAAACATCTCAACACCATAACTCTTCCCCGAAGTTTCTACCCAACCAGATTTCTTTCTTTTCTATTCTTTTACCTATGTAAAGGTTAAATTTTGAGTCGTGTGACAAAACAACTGTACCTCACATCCGTTGATCCCAATTAACATACTCCTGAGCTGATAGTCAGCGTTTTTACCTGACTCTTAGTTGGCTTGGTTTATGGACAGGCTTCAATGCAAATAATCCAGCTTTTACGAGTCAATTCCTAATCAATTTTGATGTAGTTTACTTTCCCTTAACGTATAATTTAGTGCTGCAGTTAAGCTATCTTTATTTTGCGTATCAATTACAACTTTCGACCCCCCTAAAAACCGAATTAAATAGATTTGAATCTAGAAATAGCAAAACAATACCACAAATGCATACTCCGTTAATAAACACAATTCAGAAGAAATCATCAGTGACTTTTCTCAAAGATAATTTCTTTAACTAAGTGGATGAGAAATTGCGAATTGAGGAACGAGAAAATCAGGTTTTCATACCTAAAAAAAATATTACGAAAAACGAATAATACTTATGAGTACTAATGTTTGGATATGATTCGATGATTGATTCGAAGATGAGTTTTTTCGAGCAGGTTCGAGCGTCAGCGGATAAGGCTTCCGTGCGAGTATCGGCTCTCAGTCGCGTTATGGCCAACACGCAGGGGCCAACCTCGAGCAAAAGACGTCTACTGATGAGTGCAATGGAGTCAGTGCTCTTGTATGGCTCCGAGGTTTGGGCTGACGCTCTTAGTAAAGAGACGCACCAAAGGCGTCTGGCACAAGTGCAGAGGCAAGGAGCTTTACGGATAGCGTCTGCATATCACACTGTCTCTGAACCTGCAGTGCTGGTAATCTCGAGGGTGGTTCTTATTAAGTTACTTGCTGACGAACGAAAACGTGTATACTTAAGTAGGGGGCAGTCGGCGAGAGAAACCGTCAGCCGAGAGGAACGGAGAAGGACCCTAACCTTGTGGCAGCAAACATGGGAGAACGAAACGCGAGGCAGGTGGACCGCACGGCTGATAAGTGACTTTGGGCCGTGGTTCGATAGAATGCATGGTGAGACTGATTATTATTTGACGCAACTACTCAGTGGTCACGGGTATTTTCAGTCTTACCTGTATAAGATGGGAAAGACGCCATCCCCAACTTGCGTGTTCTGCCCGGGGATGAGGGATGACGCCTGCCATACGTTCTTTACGTGTAATAGATTCACAAGACTCCCAACTAATTTCCCCAGAAAATGTAACGGGAAAAATGATGAAATCAAAGGAAAATTGGAACTGTGTGTCGCATTACGTACGGACATTACTTATTATAAATATGGATCGCTTGGCGAGGGAGGGGACATCTCTGTAACGCAATATTATTGTAACTAATTGCAATTCCTTCCGATCCATCCGTGGAAAAAGAGAGATTTCCCTCAGCCTGAAGACATCGCTAAGCGATGATTAATTAGGCCTAGACCGAAGTAATGTGACAAACAGTTCCAGGCTAGGTTCTCGGTGTGACAGGGGAGGTGTTTAGTCGGTAGTCCGGTAGCGGGGGAGTCCGACACTCAGGGCGTAAATAGCCTTCACCTCCCAAAAAAAAAAAAAAAATGTTTGGATAGCAGCGACGCCATGTGATAAATCAGGATCGTCGTGTAATATTATTTTGCAAGGTGACGGGGAATGTCTTTCAAAAGAATATGTATTTTTAAGTTAGATGGAAGTTAGTGTTATTTGTGTTTACCTTATCAAGCGGCTGTGCCGCAGATAGTGCGGACACATATCATCTATCATAGATGTCGGACACTTGCCGTGATTTGCTAAGGTTAGTAAAAGATACACTTCTGACCTGACTTCAGACTCAACTTTATGTTTCTTAGACGGAGAGATAAATAAAACTCTTGTTTCATTTAATTACACCAACTTTATTAATTTATATTTCTTATATTCACGGAATGATAGAACTAATAATGACATGGCGACAGAAACTGTCAGAAAAGTTATGTATACCTTAATGATCGTAGCTTCCGCAGCAATGAAAGAAGTAATATACGTGTTGTTACCAATCAGGAAAGCATGCAGAGCGACTGAGAGCGCTCCGAGAGTTTCGCGGCATAATGCTGCATACAAATTGATGCAATGTTGTGGTAATTTGGTAAATAATTCAGCTTTCGAGGTAGCGTCGTGCATTTCAGTAATCCTATCTTAGGTTTTGAGCATAGCACTCAAGTTTGAAACGTTTTGTTGTGGGAAGTCCTGAATTATATTACAGCCGACATTGCCAGCTGTATTACGTAACTAAAACCATGAACTTCTATCAACTTTGTGGATGTAGTTCCCAGCCGCCGAGGGATTCGAAAGCTTTCTGGTCAGAAAACAACTTAATAAGAACCACCCAAAATCTTCCTGAGAAGTGGGCAAGGCTCCATTCCACAGCTCTTGCAATAATTATCTTTGCTTTGATAATGATTGGGGCATAACGCCTGGAAGGTCAAAAAGTTGTGCATTTTTGATAAAACTGACTACCCTGACAGATTTTATGCTAATTTAACAATTTTGTTTATTCAATGGTGACAGTAAATGCTTCTCAAGTTTAAATTGCTACTGTTAATTATCTTGTGTACAAGAGCCGACTATTCGACCACTTTAGCATAAACTAAATTAACTCAATATCAACATTTCATGAATCCAATGGTGAAGACATGCATTTGCAATAATACAATACACACAGTTCTAAGGTTTTCAGTTTATCTTTGGAGCCATTAATCATAAGGCCATAATCAAATTATTAAAACTATAATTATTTTGTTGTTATACGACACCTATCACGTAACTTGTAGTCGATCATGATAGGAGGGACGAACCGCTATTATAAAAACGTCACAAGGAACAGTTCGAAGGAAAGTCGAAAAAAGTGACTTGTAAAAATGTATAATCTACGACATTAATACTTACATTAACATAATAATAACATCGACCCAATAATAGCTATAATAGCCAATACCAAAATCCATATAGCCATAATAACAACTAAAACTATCCTAACAGATGTTTTAATAGAGACTTAAATAAAAGGCAAACAAATATTCTAACGTAGAACGCAAAAAAATAGAAAATTTCAATTAAATAATCTAGTCCCCAATAATGAACTAACAAGAAAAAGGTTGTTACTGAAAAAGTAGAATCAAATGTGCTTCCTGAATTTAAGCTCATGGAATCTTACAAAATAAATTGGAATGTCATGAGCTGTAGAAACAAGCCACTTAAAGGAGTAATTGGTCAATATTTATTCTATCTTCTAAATACTCAGCAGCATATGGGCGAAGGAGATATTGTCTTCAATAATCAAACATTGCGATTCAAGTGTGCTTTACCGGAAGAAATAAATATATTTCACGTATTCGAAACTCCAAATACCAATACTGTATAAGCTTTCCGAAAATCTATACAATGGAGGGGCTGTTATATTGAATAAACTACTGAAAAATAACTCAAACTTGTTATATGGTGAAGATAATAATGAAATATGTACTTCTAAATCTGAATATGAAATTGTTACCAAATCCAATAGGATCCTGTATTATAAAATCGATTTTTTTTCCTCAAATGAACAAGTGGTTCAATCTCAAATTAGCAAGATGCTAAAACGTGGCACTATACGATATTCGTCTTCTCCATATAACGCACCAATTTTGGTGGTAACAAAAATTGGGTAATTTTAGAGGATCAAAACGGCGACGAAACAGTAGAAGATCTAAACTCTACCGCAAACTTAGAGTGTATTTTTAACAAACTGGAAAGAGCTCAATATTCCGCAACCCTAAATCTAGCAATTTCGCCAAATAAAGCTCCGTCATGATCACCACACAAGTGCATTTCCCAGAGAACGAGGACTTTTTGACTTTAATCGTATGCCGTTTGGCCTCAAAATCCACATACTACTTTCTAACGTTTGGTGGATGCGTTAAATGTGTTCTTTATAAAATTTTGATGTATCTAGATGGTATCTTGATATGCACTACTTCCTTACAAAAAGAATGGAAATAAATATGAACAAAATCGGTAGCATATTTGAAAAAACATGAACTAAAAATCCAAATAACAAGTGCAAGATAAAAACTTAATAAACAGATTTCCTTGCTCACGTCCTTAAAATTGAAGTTATCAAATCCCGGCAAGATAAACGTTATTAAAAATTCAATAGTTCCTAATACACAAAAGAAAATAAAATCATTACTAGGGATTAAAATACATTATATTAAATTTATCGACAAATACACAGTAATTGCAATTCCTCTAACAGAGACCATAGAGAAAGACTGGTAATCGATTTGAAATCAAAATACATTCCTGCGTTTGAGATACTCAAAGAGCTGGTCACTAACTACCCAGTTTTACACTGCCCTAATTATGATCTGAAGTTTGTCTTTGCAACCGATGCCTCTGAAAAAGTTATAGGTGCCGACCTAAATCAAATTTAAATATCTAAGTTCAATTTACCACTCGCTTACGGGAATATGGTGGAATAACAACCATAACTATAATTACTATAAATTTATTAAGTCTTCACGAATTTTTCATAAAAAAAAATTATAAATTTTATTATTCGTTCGTTGATTACAGAGGTTCGAGTAGAACTGCTACTAGATTCTAAATTCTAACTTATGCTAGAAACTGCCACTGGTACGTAGACATAGAATCGGCACATTCCTGATGCTCGAATATGAGACAGGTGTCTAGACGTGGTGTCATCGTGATTTCTTGTCTCATGGCCAGGTGAGGTGTTTGTTGACTGGCATGTGGCTGGATCGCCTTACATTCGTAGACTCGTAGATTGTTACCTTAACTCTTCCTCGCTTGAGTACGTTCGTCCTCGAACGTTAGAAAAAGGGCAGGTTGTACATGCCGTTGTTGCTTCCCAAATTCGGAAGGTCCTGAAAATTCAGAACCGATCCGGAATTACTCGTCGGGATGGCAGGTAATTTTGCAGGTATGGAATCGGCTACCCTGGTCGTCGTACTCGTAGTCCTTTTACAGAGCCTTGAAATCTTAAAAGCGGCGATTATGCATATCAATAACGCCAATATCCCGTAGTTGGCGATCTGGTAAGTTGCTTTTTCGATTCTTAACGTCTCGATTTGCTTGGTGTTATTTATGGTAACCTCCCTCATCAACTCCAGGTAAGATCCTTTCAATTCATGGGTGTTTTGATCGACCTCGATGATACCTTTGAATTCGTTTATGAACAGCACGCCTGATTCGATTTCTTCCATCGATGGTAGTCGATGACCGCTCTCTCTTTTGCACTGCGGGGTTCTACTCCTAAACAAATGAGGTACACATTGCGATTCCCTAATATCCCTAACCTTACTTTGTTTACAAACAAATAAATCATTAAAAGTTTTGCATGAGCCTGATATTCCAAAAAAGTCATCAGTATTGATTAATACATTGGTAAATTCTAATTTAGGTATCGTTCCATTTTTCTTTACTGGTTCTAATACATATTTTTCAAAAATTTTATTTGTTACAATGGGTACTGCTATAATATAAAAAATATGGGAAGAATTCTGCATGACCTTTGGTTCTGGTAATTCTAGGATTTCTTCAATGCTTATTTCTGGTATGCTATTTTCACGAAAACTATTAATTATGGTTGATATTTCGAATTTTGAAACAATATTGGAGTTAACGGTATTGGATTGGGCTAAACGAATTGCTTTAATGACATTTAAAATTTCTTCCTTAAGTAATCTGACCTTATATTGTGTTGTCAAAGCCAGCGTGTTTTCGAAAACCTTATCTTTCCTGATCATATTTAACAATTCGTTAGCGGTATTTGTTAATTTATTAATCCTGTCATTATGTTCCCGATTTATTATAACCTGTTGATTGTTATTAGAAATAATGCCGTTGATTCAGTCCTTCAGCATGATTAAGTCATCGTGGTCGGGGCTACCCGCTACTCATTTCCAGGCTGTCCCAAGAAAATTTAATGCCCTTTTTGGCCGAATAGGTTTAAAGTTTTGTAGGTATTTCTCCATCTCAGATATCTTCTGTACCAACAACTGATGAAAAGGATTATTACTTGGAATATTATCGTTCACAAGGGATGAGATGTTGTGTGCTGATTGCCAAAATTGCTCCATTAGTAAGATGTGGATCAACTTCAGGGTACCACTCTGGATCCATGCCTTCCCAGATTTTATAGCTATCATTTGCGAGTTGGAATGATCTATTATCTGCACTTCCGCTCCCACAAGAGCCACGAATCTGAAAGGAAATCAATTCCGAATGTCACTTTTATGTATTACACGTCCCGTTTCTGTAACTATTACTGTGTCCCTATTTTCTTTAACTGTTTCTTTCTTATACCTAGCAGAAAGTTTTGATCCAACTCGCTTATTGTTTTTTTTACAAATACTTGTTGTCCTACCTCATAGTTCTTAAGTCCTAATCTGTTCTTATTATGGAAACCTAAATCCTTGGCCTAGCCTTCAACATTTCTATGTTCTCCTTCCTAGCTCTTTCAAGAATATCCGGGTCCGCAGATACGATCCTTCCGAAGAATAGCTCAACGGGTTTCTTACCAGTCGCCGAGTGTACACTGTAGTTATACTCATGGACCGCTCTTTCTACCAGCTCCTCAAAGGATCTATGGATACCATCTGCCTTAAGACATCTCATAATCTCTGTTAGCGTTGAATGAAATTCCTCCACTTGCCCGTTAACTTCACTTCTGTGGGAAGGAGTTCGGTAAACTTGCATTCTCAACTGATCTTGCATCATGAATGTGATTGATGCGGAGTTCAGAGACTTTTCCCCATCTATGACCACCTGTCTTGGTACTCCAAACGAGATCAGTAACTCCCTTAAGGGTCCTCTTATGTTCTGTATTCCTCTAGACTTTAAAATACGCACTTGCGCATACTTGCTGAATTTATCCAAGGATGTAAGCAGTAACTTCCCTTCGGTCTGATAGATATCTACATGAACTATATCGCCAAGGAATTCCGGGATAGGTGTCTCCTTTAACACAGGGTTATTGGGTCGTCGCTCGTACTTATTCTCCTTGCACGTTGCGCATTGCTTGACCAATGCCTGAATTTTCGCGGCCATCTTTGGGAAATAATAGCGCTCTAAAATTTGAATTTTATTTTCTATCGCATTCCTATGGGACCTATTGTGATAATTTAAAATAATCTCCTACTGCTCAACATCGTTACCAACATCCGTCACCATATTTTGAGTAAATAAAATTTTGTAGTCTCTAAAGTATAGCGGATACACCCGTTGGATAATCCCCATTACGACCTCATCTGCGTTTATCCCATTGGTAACAGCAGGGCTTAGATATCTTTTAAATATGCCTATAATTTTCTCCTGGGTGTAATTTGGCTCAATAAAAGTGTGCCTAAAATAGTTTGTAAATGGCTTGTCCAACTTATAACTGGTTTCCTCCCCAAACTTTAGAATGATTTGCGTCCTAAACGAGTTAAGAGGGCTGAGTACAGATGATGTAAGGCCGTGCGAGGAACTGTCGTCACTATGAACTGTCATAGTTAGCGAGTTTACGTTAGTTACAGGTGGGATTCTAGAAAGGGTATCAGCCACAACATTCTCCTTTTCCAGTTTATACCTCAATTCATAATTGAATTCCTCTAAAATCCCCTTCCACCTCTTCATCTTCGCATTGTTGTTCTTGCTACTTAAGGCGTACGTTAGCGGCTGATGATCGGCTGAAGCGGCTGAGTATATTAATGTTTTTTGACCCATACAAGTAATCCCGCAACGAATTCAGGAACCATATTATGGCTAACATTTCCTTTTCGTTAGCCGCATATGACTCTTCGGTCTTGTTGAGCGTTCGAGAAAGGAAAGTTATAGGTCTTCCTCCCTGCAACAATACTGCCCCAATCGCGTAATCAGAGGCATCGGTGGTTAGCTCATACTCTTTTTCGAAATCAGGATGAGAAAGTAACACCTCTTGAGATATTAGACTGCTCTTAATTTTGTTAACGGCCTCCATTGCTTCATCCTCTAGGCTTATTTGTTTGTTCTTCGATTGATGTCTGGACGCTCGACCATCCTCCCCTCTTAGGAGGGATGTCAGGGGTTTCGCTATCTTTGCGTAATCGAGCATGAAACGGTGATAGTACCCTGACATTCCGAGGAATGATCTCAGTTTCCGTAGCGTCTTTGGAATTGGGAAGTCCACGATAGTCCGAACCTTCTTCGGATTAGTTTGACTGCCCTTTTCCGAAATGACAAACCCCAAAAACATTGCAGGAATTTGGTATGTATCCGGTTTTACCACCTCATTTAGTTTTCGGAAATCCACAACAAGGCGGTATTTTTTCTCCCCAGACGCGTCGACTTTCTTTGGGACAACCCACACGGGTGAATTATATGGTGATCGGGATGGTCGTATAATTCCATCGCCCAATAGCTGCTTCATTTTTTTTTCCACCACATCCTTTAAGCACATGGGGTAAGGATACGATTTTGAATAAACTGGGGTATCGGTTGTAGTTCGAGTTTCTCCCTGGATTCCAGTTGTATATGTTAGCTTCTGATTGGGCTCTATAATACTTTAGGACACTAACCGAATATGTTCATCAATCTTCCTCTTTGCTTTTCCGTCATATGCGATGTTCTAATGTTAATAGCATGGACAGACTCTGATATTTGTTGCTTCAGAGGAATACGCACGTCAGGATCTATTATCATGAACCCTTTGCCAGTTTGGATTATCGCGCCAAGTTCCCTGAGGCTGTCATTACCGATAAGGCCTTTTAGCAAGAATAATTTCAGGGGTTTTCCGTTATTGAATAGGTCGATGAACGAATGGTGGGTTATCTGGGTATTTCCATTCACTGAACTACTCGTAAAAGGTTTTTCGTTTTGAACAGGATTTCTTATATACTTAGGTTGTACATAGTTTTTGTTAGATTCTGTGTCGATCAGGAATCTAAACGTTTTTCCGCTCTTCGCCATATGTTCTATGTAAGGAAGCGAAGAGCTCGCTAATCTTAAAAGTTTACATCTGCAAATTTGACCTCTTCTGCCGGCGGAACGTATGACAGACATGTACCCTCGTCCTGTTTTCCGTCATACTCAGAAAAAGGCTCGCTGAAATTCACATCGTATTCATGAATTTGCTGTTCGTAATCCAACATCGAACTTTCCGCTGTGGGCACCTGGTCTCCTTCGGTGTAAAGGATCCTTTGCGCCTTGTAACCCCGTTGTTCCTGTCGTGGAGGAGGACGTTTACCAGTTTCATTTCTCATTCGAAATTGATTCTGATAGTTAACGGCTCGCGATCTCATTGATTGATCCACGTCCATGGGGACGTTTGAGGTTTAGGTGGCAGAAAGGCTCTAGGTGGTGGAGTTGGATGCATCTGGCGCATTTGATTTCCAAATTGCTGTTAATGGTGTGGTCTGAAATCTGCATAAAGTGGTTCCCTACGGGGAGCAGGAACAGATGGATGCTGCGTTCTATTTCTTGGTGGAACCTGTGGAGGAATATTTGGATCAAATTTCCGCAGACTTTGCTGCCCGCTATGCGCGGCTTGTTTGCGATATCTCATGTTCTCCATCTTCAGGCATAGATGAAGAGCCTGCGGCAAGGTAGCTGGCTCCTTCATGCTTAACTGATCGGGTAAGTCACAGCTTAGTGCCCTAATAAAGGTGTCGAGAGCCCTATCGCGATAGCTGCAAGTAAGGATATCTCTAGCTTCCGACCCCATTTCCATACTGGAAACTCTATTTAGAATTAAGGAGAGGTTGGTATACCAAATGGTAAAATTCTTGAACTGTATTATTCCCCTGCACCAGCTCATTCATCTGGTACTCCAATGTGCTAATATCCCGTTTATTGGCATAATGGAGAGTCAGGCAGCGGGAAATCCTTACCCAATTCAATGGGTTGTTGTAAGACTCAAGCACCAAATCTGCTTGTCCTACAATTTTATTTCTAATTACATTCAGAATTCCGTAATATCTTGGGGTCCCACGGAAATTTTCATACATTTGCAGAACCCTTTCTACGCTCTTCCTCCAGGAGCTGAATTCTCCAGGCTGCCCTGAGAACTCTAAGGCTTTTCACTTTATCAGGAATCTTGCTCATTTCTTCAAGATTTCCCCTATATCTCTCCTCTATTCTCTAATCCATTTCCAAAGTAGGTTCCAGATCGGGATATAGCAATCCGTGTAGGATTCTAGGGCACTCTCGTGCAATTACTCCTTCTATTACAGCCTCCAAATGCCCCGGCACGTTAGGATTAGGTGCCGCTGCTCTTTGAGGAGCCGCTATAGGAGGGGCACCCCTCGGAATATCCTGTTCCTCGGGATCGTTTCCGAACTCTAGTATTGCTGGTCGAATGAGGTTCTCCTGTCGCGCCATTACCAATTGACACTACACTTACAGCACCACAATACGAGTTTCGTTTTTCAGGAAGGCTTATTAAAAATTTTCGAAGTCTATCAATCAACACTACACTCTCACTTTAACACCACAATATAAGTTTTAATGTTAATACCGCAATATACGTATCAATTTCTCGCGAAGTATTTATCAAAAGAAAGAAATTTTAAATCTATTTAAAAATTTTACTGAAAATAATATGCATTGAAATACAAGAATATGATAATATAGTGAAGTGTATATGAATAAGCTCAGCTTTCTAATTCAAACTAGCTAACTTAATATTCTAGAAACTTACAATAACACTACTGAAGTGTGCATAATAAGGGAGGCGGCTGCAATTCTTGATTGCTCCTTTTTGCGCGTTGGCTACTTGGGGGCCTCGTTTCCTCCCTGTTGTCCGGAACCCTACACACAACACGGCACTTTCGTATCTCGCTCGCGAATTTCTTTCCTCTACAAATCACTTTCGTATCTCGCGTTTACTTTGATTTTCGCGTGAATACTTTCGTAGATCTGTTCACTGCGGATTGCGTTTATTTCGCGCGTATGCTTTACTTTCGTGCGTACAGTTATGCTAGGGCCCCACGTTGGGCGCCAATGAGGTCCACGAATTTTTCGTAAGAAAAAAATTTTATTTTTCGTCCGTTGATTACAGAAGTTCAAGAAGAACTGCTACTAGATTCTAAATTCTAACTTTTGCTAGAAACTGCCACTGGTACGTAGACATAGAATCGGCACATTCCTGATGCTCGAATATGAGACAGGTGTCTAGACGTGGTGTCATCGTGATTTCTTGTCTCATGGCCAGGTGAGGTGTTTGTTGACTGGCATGTGGCTGAATCGCGTTACATTCGTAGATTCGTAGATTGTTACCTTAACTTATATAAACCTAATCCCGAAAAGAAATGCCATCGAAAACTCAACAAACCCCTCAAAAGTTCATCCCAAAAATACATTCTTTTTTTCGGCCCTTTTGAACTTTATGCTGATACCCGTACCTGTGAATCAATACCATTGGTGTTTAGCAATTGAAGATTTAAAAAATACTACCATCGTAATATTAGATTTTTGGCTAACTTAACGACAAATCTTAAATGATATTGAAGAACTTTTACTAAAAGAACCTCGAGATAAATTTCATGAAAAATTAAAGACAACTTTTTGCAAAATCAACAAAATAAAAACATAAAACTTGTAAGACAAATTGAAAATTATAAAATGTTATATTCATTATCAAAATTAATTATAATTTCTATGCTTTATGTAACCTTTTTTGTATTTGATTATAAAACTATTACCATTGTGTTTCGGCACTTAGTGGTGTCATTGTGGAGATCAAAATTACATTGGCTGGACTCAAGTTTTGGCGGCGCTGCTGTCGCGGCTCCATATCGGAGATGGGGATAGTCTACCGAGAAATCTACTCCCAGAAGGAAATTTGAAAGCTTCGTAGGATATATATTTACGTCATGTATGATTTCCAAAAATCATACAGAAATGTATAGAGGAATAAGATACAGAGAGAGTATACCCTACGCCCACATTTTTGTCCGCAATCACCAAAATTTACACATATTCACACAAAGTCACCAACCCATACTTATAAATACTCATAGGTAGTATGAATGAGAGGGCGAAAATTTCACGATCTGAACTATTGTAACAAACATTACAATATTTGCTTGTTATAATTCAAGAAAATGTTTTGTTTTCTCATGAACAATATTTTCTCCATTAATCAATCGAATTACGAAAAATATCTTGATATTAAGTGCCCCATCATGAACAAATTTGTGCTGCCCATGGACACCGGGGAATTGACATAACGGGAATGTTATCTCCACATGAACATAATTTCCCGAAGAATAAGGCCCCATTTATTCCATACAACTTTCATAGATGCTCGACTTCGGATTTAATTTCCTCGAGCCGAATGAACATGGGGAAATTGATGCTTCTGATGCTGATATCAAGGCATCACTAATCTAATCAAATATGTTCAAATCAGTAATTCTGTTGTTAATGTCATTAATGAGCATGTCCTTATACTTCGAATTGTCCTTATACTTAGAATTAGAAATGCTCAATATAAGCGTGTTCACATTTTAATTACCGTTGACTAAGTAAACTGAGTAAGTGAACTGAAAGCATGATTCGGCGACTGACTTTATAGTATTTTCAACATTCAAGTAATATGTGTGACTATTCCTTTACAGAAATTGCTTTTTTAACTGTAATGTAAACTAACTAACTGCTTTTCTAATTGAAAATAGTGATGGATAATTTCCGATTTCAAGGCAGATATATGTCCTCTAACAAAACGCGTAAAAGTTGTGCATTTTGCAGTTGTTATTAGTGATTTATGAATAATATTTTCGAATTTTTGCCTTCGATTGGATATTACATTAATAATGCTAAGTAAATGTGCTTCTAGTTGCACGAAAAACCTTGAAATTTCCATACAATTTCGGATAACATGTTGCATACGACAAAAATGGCAGGAACGAATGGAGCATTTGAACAGCAGATGAGGGGGAAAACGATAAGTAAGAGGTACAAGAGAGGTACAAGAGAGGTACAAGACTCTATTGGCCTCTCTGTATCTTATACCTCTTTCCAGAAATGGATTTATGAAATATGGATGCATGTCAACCCGCTTGAGAACGGTATCATAACGTATCGCACTACGAGGTTGCGTAAGGATTTGTTATAAATGAATTTTGCATACTTGTTACTGGCATTGATTAGGTAATTGAATTTTTGTGTAGTTTTATTAATATAATTGAATTCAGACATTTACTAAGCAATGTTTCATATGATTAAAGTGTCGTTTTATTTAAATATGAGCTATTAAATAAATAATTAGTAGAGTTGATCTCCGTTGATGTAAATTCTTTTTGAATTTATTTAAAAAAGTTCCTTTAATTTAATTTTTTTTAATAAGTCGTTTTAAAAACTACTGGTGCCGTTTCATTTCAATGTATCTTATTCACTGAAGAAGATACAGTTTATCGTAAAGGCGTCATAAGTTTATAATTTAAATCATAAAATCATTGTGTTGATAAAAAGAATTTTTCTTTTTTAATGTAATAAAAATTAACTAATTGTTACTAAGAGCATTCTCAATTTACACTTAATTGATTATAAGTTATAATTATACATATAATTTACAGCGAATCAGTTGATAACTGTGGTTTATGGCATACTTGATTGTTCTACCGCATTAACCAAGAATTCAATATTTAATATTCCCAGAGATGAGTGCGTTGCGGAATAATGTAATAGCGGCATTCAATCCTTAATGCACTCATATCTGAGAATGAGAAGAATGAATCAATCAAATTCAAAATGTAAAATATCCAAAATCTTTCCCAGACGAAAATTTTATCGTTTGAAGGTAGCAGCACAATGATAAGGATTGGTTAAAATAAAGCTTTTCAACAAAGTGATTTGGGCTATATGAAATGAAACTTAAAAAGTTTAAGTATTGTAAGAATGCCCGATACTTCCTACCAAAATCAATACTAGGGCTAGGAACATCTTATTCGTATCCAAATAGTTCAAAGAATTTCCTGTAAAAAGTCAAAAATATGGGTAGTGAACAAAATAAATTGAATTTATTTTAAGCAAAAGGAATAATACATAGCAGGTAGTATATCTAGAGTGTTTATTTCGCTATATATAATACCTATGTGTATTATGATTTCTTTCTTAGTTAAAGCAAATATAATGAGGATTGTTGCATCATGAAGTGGGAATACTAATCAAAGATGCGGTCATGTCTTAGATGAATATTCAGTTTTAATAAGAAAGGGCGCATCTGTGATCAATTCTTACAAAGTTGTTTGACAGTTATTTACAATGATGCGAAAATAACAATTGTTTCAATTTATGATAATAGCTGCGCTTCCTTCAAATAGTATACAATTACAATTGACAGAAAATTTGACTTTGAATGGAAAGCATGAGAGGAGTAGTTCATTGAACACCTCGAAAATAATTTTGAATTTCCTCCAGATATTACAGTTCTGGAGGATTTTGTTTATATTTTTGACATTCAGTCGAATGAAATGGAGCAAAATAAATCTTAAATAAATGGCATTGTTATTGCATTGCTACTGCCAACTTTATTTGGGTGATACAATATTAAGAAGTTGTTAGCAATACTATATTATATTGTGAAGTATATTAGACTCAAGTATCTTTTCGACGAGTATTCGTCGAGTAATACGTCCAAAAAACAGGTAACGGGAACTCAGCCTCCGAATGAATTGCCATCTTTGCTTACAAACTTTTTATATTTTACTCTAGGATTTGGTTTATTTGCAGTTTCCTAGCTAAGAAATCAAAATAATATAATTTCGAGCTTTCCTTTGGTCTGAAAGAAACACCTGCAACATTTCCCATGATTCCCGCGGGTATGTCTTTAATAAAGTGGGCGATAATATGTTTCCCCTCTTCAAACAGCGCTCCAATTGTATTTGAGAGATAAATTGACTCATCGTCAATTGACGATGAGTATCATATTGGCTATCGGGGTAACACGTAGTAACAGGGAGACATTCCAAAACATCATTTATTTCACGTTTTTATGCAACCTATGGACGGATGGGTTTCGTGGCAGATCCTTTGCCTATTGCATTGCATAGAAATCATATTTTCCAGAGGATCTTGATTAACGTGCGATCTAATTAGGTACTGTTGAGTGGTGATTATATCATTTTATAACATGTTAAAAGCATTAATGTTCCGTATGACCTGTTGATTCATCCCGAAGATGTCCATTTTCAAATCTAAATCGCAAAAAAATGTAATCACGTTCAATTCAATCACGATCTCTATGTCTTGTTCCATATACATTCCACATACTACGTTCCTATGGTCCCTCATTTTACATTACCTATGTGTTTGGATTTTTCGAAAAATTAGTGACACTGGTCAAATTATCGAGAACTTTTTCACCTTTGATATAAATTCGGCCATACTGATGGCAGTCTCCTCGTCTGTACTACCGTGCTGAAAACATTCGTATTCAACCTCAGCTGAAATGGGTGCAGAAACAGAATTACGTTAAGACCTGAGTAGCTAGTTTAAACTGAAATTTTGCCGAACATACCTGGCATCAAATGCACTTCTGTTGGCTTACGTAAAAAAGAGATTTCATTGTTATCAAACTTGTGCACTTTTTTTTAGTGAGTTATGGATAATTCCTATCCTTAAGACATGTTGCATAAGATACAGAAAAGAACAAAATAAAATAAAACAATAAAAAAATCTCTTCTGAATCTTTCTTGTGATGTTTATATGGTGTTTTCCCAAAACCTTAATGATTTCCTAAAAATGTTTGAATACTTTGCAAATGCACAATAAATACAGAAAATCCTCAAAACATGATAATATGAGATTCAAAAAGGGATAAAATCCAATAACGCAACAAAAAACACTTCCTAAATTTTATTTGAGATGTCTTTATGGTGGTAACCCAATAAGTGTGAGTATCCTGAAATGTGTGAAAAAGGATATAATAAAGAATAATATATAAGAGGAAACATATCCTTACTTATATTTTTTTTTAATATGGAAATCAGGGAATCTCCATTGCGTGAGTCAACACTCGATTTTATATCACCCAAGCAATACGTAGGCTGCTATATATGTTTCTGGCCTAGGCAACACTAAGTGTTGCCAGGTGCAATCTGACATTTCCATTGGAAAGTTTGACATTTTTTTAGCATAAACGTACTCAGAACGTTTCGACGTACGACTATCATTTGTGTTGTTTACAGTGACTTGAAAAAATCAATTTGGCAAAAAAATGGAATTAACTCGTGAACATTTTCGTGCGATCATTTTTCACTACTTTCGACGTGGATTATCACGACAAGAGTGCATCGATGAACTTAAATCTTTGTATGGCTATGAAGCACCATCGTATAGCACTGTGAAAAACTGGTACAATGAATTCAATCGTGGCCGACGCTCGCTCAAAGACGAATTTCGTCAAGGACGTCCAAAAACAGCTGTTGTGCCAGAAAACATCGATGCCGTGTGTGAAATGATAATGCAAGATCGTCATGTGACATACCGTGAGATAGAGGCATCCTTAGGCATTTCTCCCACCAGTATACATTCGATATTGCATGAACACCTGGCCGTAAAAAAGATTTGTTCTCGTTGAATCCCGCAAAATTTGACAATCGCTCAAAAAATGGCTCGTGTGGATTGGTGTAAGGAAATGCTGAAAAAATACAATCGCGGTGCTTCAAAAGACGTTTATAAGATCGTCACAGGCGACGAATCATGGATATATGCGTATGAGCACGAAACAAAGCAGCAATCAATCGTGTGGGTCTTCCAAAACGAGGCCAATCCAACAAAAGTTGCTCGCGCACGAAGCACTGCAAAGCAAATGATCGCTTGTTTCTTCGGCCGAATGGGTCATGTGGCCACTGTTCCGCTTGAGCAACGTAGGACGGTCAATTCTGGGTGGTACATGACCATTTGTTTGCCTGAAGTCTTCGGAGAAATTCGCATAACGAACAAGAGAAGACGAATCATCCTCCATCATGACAATGCAAGCTCTCACACATCTCATCAAACACGTGATTATTTGAGCACTCAAAACATCGAATTGATGGGTCATCCGCCGTATAGCCCCGATTTGGCCCCCAATGACTTCTTTTTATTCCCACACATCAAGAATAAAATGCGTGGTCAACGATTTTCGTCGCCAGAAGATGCTGTTGAAGCGTTCAAAACCCATGTTTTGGAGGTGTCTCAATCGGAGTGGAAAAAGTGCTTCGAAAATTGGTTTGAGCGCATGCAAATGTGTATAGATCTTTATGGAGAATACTTTGAAAAACAATAAAACCATTTTAGATGATAAATATTCGCATTTTCATTATTAGGCCAGAATTATATATAGCAGCCCTCGTATTAGAAGCAGTTAACATTATGCTGGTTTCTCAGCCGTCTTTCTTTCAAAATCATAAAAACCATAAATATAATCTTCTACGGAGTTGTATTTTCATTCCGGATTAATTGACATCTCATCGAAAAGTAATACATATCGTCTTTCCAAAGTTGAGATTTCGTGAAGCAGCTTTTCTTTAAGAAGTTCTATTATTGAAACGGAGAAGCTAGTTCAAAAGCAAAAGCACTAGCACATGTGGAATGGATTGTGCATATGGAATACCAAACACTTTGTTAAAAAATTCTTATTAAAGGTAGATCGATGTATTGTAAATTTAAATTTAAGTTCCTGTGTTTTCCAAGGGACAGTAGAATTATGGAAGAGCTGTCAATTTATAAGTATCTGAGCACATTGGCTCCAACACATTCGTTGAAAGCTTCTGAAGGTCGAACTAAGTTTTTTCGGGTATTGCTACAATGAGGAAAACAAGCTTTAAGGATGTGTTCCTCTTGTCCTGCCTCGATGGTCTGGAGGCGAGCAAGAGATTTGATGTGATGGGTACACATTCGGAAAAATGTTAAATTAAGTTGTTCGGACGTAGTTAGTTGATAGACTCCACAATAGGGCCGTATCTTACCTTGTTTTGTTGCTCAATGGAAGGAGGACTTTCCTGGAATATTTGCAAGTTTCTACTTGCATCAAACATTCAGGATTTGTGGAATGTTCAATACAAAAGCGAATGTTTCTGTTGACATGCCCAAGAAATGTACTTTTTTCTAAATTTTTCAATGCCCATAAGTTTTTGTATGAGATAAAATGGTCTTCACAAAAAAAGTTGACATTTCCAGCAACTCGAGCTACGAATGCTACAATTTTTTAGCCAAATTTTAGTTCTGTTTTCAGGAGGTATCTAAAAAAGCTCAGAGAAGGGACGTGTTCACAGCCGTTAAGTCAAAATCCGCGCGGGTTGTTCGTACTCCTGAATTGTATAAATAAGCTGAAAAAAACCGTAATATGTAATAATATGGCATAATCCTGTATCTTCCCTGGTTAGCTTCATTACCTAAATGGTGCTTACTCACATGCATGTCATGCATGTCACTTTATGTTTATTAATATATTTCTAGGTTATTCAAGTTTCACATTCTCTAGAATACTCATCACTAAGTTCAATTCAGAATGGAGTTCTAATCATCTCAAAAAGTAAGCGCACGATAGTATTCCAATAGATATAATTTTGAATATTTGATACCATCATCATGATGTGACGCTGTTGTGATGAGTTTTAGTGCTATCACCGCTGTACACATGAACATACATTCGTCAGAGTTCATTTTCTTACGTCTCATTAATAAGAAAAACTTTCTTCATTTCTTCTGAAACTATCAAGTGCGACTTTTCTTGAAGAAATGATCTAATATCAAAAACAATTTCTCAATATGTGTTGCAATTGAAATGTGCAGTATTCAATCTCAATAATTGGGTGCATCACAATTAAAAAATAATTTTTCAAATTATCAGGAAGTTGTTAATCATACTCGATGATAGATTTCTATATGCTCTTTACTCTATATTCCCGAAAATAATCTTCTTTATTCATTTCAGTGGAATGCTTTATTTGAATCAACTACAGATCATACTAAAGGCATACAAAATTTTCATTTATTGTATTTCAAATATTCTCTAATTTCTCTAAATATTCTCGTAGTGGAAAGTTGATTCAAAGCACAGCCATCCTTTTTACTTGTTCATGTTCTATTTAATATTTCCCGCTAAACTACAACAAGTCTCCGATTACGCAATCTTTTAATTTATTTATATCTCAAGTGTTAAAAATTCATTATTATAAATAAATGCGCAGATTGGAAAAGTCTTAGAAAGTTATTACAAACTTGCTACAATACTCAAAGCATACAAAAATTTTCATTCTTAATATCACAATCTTCTTTTCTCGCATAATATTCACACTTGACGTACAATAATGTGTAAGCTGGAAAATGCAGCGTTGCGATAATTGATCAAGTTCATTGCTTTTGATTTGGATTGATTAAAAAATTTGTTCAGCATCAATGGCGCAGCAATAAAACGAGCTAAAATTTCGGAGTTCACAGGGACAAGGAACAACATGCAAGATGCCAGAAGTGGCCAAAGTGACAAATCAATTTTACAGAGCGTTCAAACGCTCAGCGATCGATCCGCTACGTCTAGCCAAGCCAATTGATTAATATTATCATTTTTTGTGCACAATCGTACATTAACGTACGTAGTTAATAAACGGAGCACCCAACGCGCGGTCAAACTCTAAATATTTAAATGCTCATTTAAAATTATGGGCCACAATTGCTACAAACTGATATCATAGAAGACACGTACGTAGGTATCACTAAGATGCAATTTCTGAGAAAAAACCCAAAATTTCTTATCGTAGTTTCCGATAAGACGTCCTGATATCAGCTGATGAAGGATAACTTTGGAGGAGCTGCTATTTACCTCGTTCAGTGTTGCTTCCACCGCGTCAATTAAAGGAATTAGTTCCAGCTGTGTAGCATCAAAAGTTGACAGAACTGCAATATGACCACACAAGCTTTTGACGTCAATTATATCGTTCTTTAGCGTTAAATGCGAAAAATCTTCGATGAGTTCCTCCAGGTTACCTTATCATGGAATGATAATTTATTTTTCATCACACATGCGGGATAACTACTAGGTTACCGCACGCGTTTTCGGGCGGTAACTTACCGATTGCCCACGCATACGCAACTCGGGCGGTAACTAGCCGATTGCCCACGATGGCAGTGTTAGACTGTTAGTTAACTGCCATCACGTTGCTTGTTGCTTAATATACTATTATTGTTGATTTGATGCTTTCATCAAGCATATGAGAATTGAATTTTTGATGCGATGGTCGTCGAGTTTCTTGTGTTAAGCGATTTGAAAAAAATTCGCGTCTTTGAGAAAAGACTCTTTCTTTGAAATGCGTCTCCGGACTGTGAGCACTTTTGACCAGCTCCGCTATAACTTACCAGCTGGTACTCCATACTTCCAATGAAGCTCCTTATTGTTACGTTACGATATGTATCTGAGTTCAACGTCGTATAATTTGAACAATTTTTCTGTTTAGAATAAACTTCTACTTATACTTATCTAACAGCCTTTTCCTTCAAGGTCAATCATTGAAAATATTAACAGTAACAGTTTAGAACCTTTTATACTTCATGGTTGGCTAGCATAAATCATGCAAATATGTTCTTAGGTTTTCTAGATTGTTTCACTTTTTTTCTCTTCCTGATTAACCAGGTAGATTTAGATTATTCGGGCTGCTTATAATAAGCAGCCCGATTCATTTGCTGCCTATTGACTAGAGTTAATCGCTTTTCTGTGCATTTTTTGACTTTACCTGGTCCGTCAGAATTTAATGAATTCATTTGATACTGACTTTGAAATTACACAGACTTGATGAGTTTTAGTCATCTAATTTTTTATTTCTCGATCGAATTGTAGTGTAATGTTCTTCCATGTACATTAGCTACTGTACACCATAATTGCAACATGTTCTTTGGGTTATCCACTACATATCCGTCCACGTATTTTCAAGAGGAGTGAAGACCTGAAGACTGAGTCTGGCACTGCATAACTCGATGCTTATTCTTTCCGAAAAAATATTTTGCAAACTCGTCTATATTATTGGCTGTTACCCTGTTACAAGGTCCACAGAACAGGCATATCTTATGAGAAATAAGGTAGTATAATTCACCGCTTTATATTAACATACATATTAACGGTGGTAGGCTTGATCGAAAATAAAGAGCCCATTCCGTATTAGAAAACACTCCAATGTTTAATGATGTTACCATGCTTAATGAATTTCAATGTTTATTTCCTCTTTAGTTATTGATCCTTAAGTCCATCGTGTGTTCTCCTACCAAGAGTATCAAATACAGAAACTTCAAACTTATCCGTTTATATAGCATTACGACATTGATTTTAATTCAAATTTCAATCCAAATCAACTTTTCGAATATCTTCCGTTTTTCTAAGTTCGTCTTCAAAAGATTCTAGGACTAGCATCTCTAGGACTCTAGCATCCCATTCTATTTATCCACATACACACTTTTAAACGTAACTCTTCTTTCATTTGGTAAAGCTTATAAATGCTCTTTTAAGCCAAAAATCATCGTTGATTTTATTCTTCGTTTATCGGTTTGGATCAATTCGTACTGGCATTCTCTCTTCGGTGTGTACTCCTAGACTTTAAAAACATTTTTATTTGAGCACAAAATAAAATCCTCATTGGGATTCAGGTTCAAGTAAAAATTGCTTACTAATATTGGCAATGGAATAATTGCTCTTGTACAAGTTAAAATATATATTGTAGGTGAAACCACTCCACGAGGAAGGAGTTGTATTTATTTTATCAACTCTGGCTCTGCCTGCTGGCCATCAAAAATAACTTTCAAACTGTGGATAGCTGGTGTTTGTTTGTGCTATTACCCAAATAAAATTTGAAAATGGGAAAAATATGACATCTAGAATACGCGCTAATACCCAAGGTGAAGTATGATTTAACTTTGACGTAAAATGAGTTGCCGAAACCAAGTTTACAAATCACCCACTCAATCTAGAACCTTATGAGTTGTCCTTCGTTCCAAACGGAGTTCTACAACCCTGAAAACCCTTTCAATTAACCAATACATCAACCTTCCCCCTTGCATCATCACTCCTTGCGAGCCAATTAACCTTTTCACTGCTACGCCCTCCTATAGTCGGGCCGGTAAGGCGCTCCCGTCTTGCTACGAAATGCTATGAAATGTATCATACAATGAAAAACTTGTAAACGAACTAAAAATTGTATAAAATTATGAATCCTTTAGAAAATCTATTACGTAAAAATAAAACAAATTTGTTACACTACTATATTTAGCACCCAGAGTAGAGTCGGGCCCCTACCACGTAGCAGTGAAAAAGGTTAAGTATGTAACCAAGAAAAACATACCCACCAATAAAATACCCAATAAAAACATCTGTAATCCCATAAAAAAATCTACCAGAAACGACAGAACTCCGTTTACTATCCTCAAGAAGTGTAGAAAGACCCCTCCTCATCAAGCTCGTCAATCACTGCATCCTACATGCTTATGTTCCTCGATCCTTGTGGCACACCGTTATAGTGCCAATCCTCAAAAAACGCGAGAATTCCCTACTACCCAAAAGTTACCGGTGCATTTCCCTCAAGTCTTGATTTGGCAAGATCTTCGAAATTGTCATAAAAAACTTTATTGATAATCACCTAACATTAAACGGAATCATTCCTCATTACGAATCATTTTCGCTTCCATCCTCACCTCTGTACACTAATTCACTCTTTTCTTTCCGAACTAACGTCCTCAACCAAAATTGGCGATACCCTGTCTAGCCACTTTTCAAACTCATCTGACATCCTACAAGGATCTAAGCTTTCTACTCTCCTCTTCTCGATCTATACTGCCGATATGCCAAAGCCTACCCCTCACCACAACCTAATCCATACTATCCAATACACAGATGGCATCATCATCTATCGTGCCTCCAGAAAACCACCCCTAAGCAGGTTCTCGCCTCAATAGCTCCCTTTTATCCCTCAACTCCTTTTTTACCAAGTGGAAACTGCTGCAACTCGCAGCAATGCAAGCAACACATTCAGAGCCCTTTTTCCACTTATGTGCAGAAGCTCGTCCTTCGCCCGCAAGATCAAAAAAGTGTGTTACCTCACACTCATCCGCTCTTTTCTCAGCTTCGGCTTCCCCTTCTGGTGTGACGTTTCGCCGGTACAAATGGAACGCCTCCGATAAAAGGAACGTTCGATTCTCCGCCATTGTATCAGCGAGTTTAAACACGAAAACTCTTACAACTTCATGAAATATCAATCCCTATACAACCAAGCGGCAATTCCTCACATGGACCATTTCCTCATAACACACTTTCTCAAAACATTAAGATAATGCATCGACAACGCAAGTCCCATTGTTGCTAACCTCAACTTCTCCAACGAAATCGCAACCGCCATGCCACCGAACAAGCCAACAATCAAATCCTCTATTACAACTCAACCCGTAACTTCCCTAGAATCTACTCTGATTCTCAATACGTGAAACGAAATCCGCCTCCTTTCTTTCCTTAAACACCTCCAACCCATGCTACGATATATTTATTCATTTTCTTTTCCCTTTTTTATTGTAAATAGTGTAGAATAAGTTTTCCTATCACTGAATAAGGGCGTTTTGGCTATCCTCTTGAAAAAGAGGACTTGTCAGTTTCTACTTAGAAACTGACCAGTTTCTACTTAGAAACAGATCAGTTTCTACTTAGAAACTACTTCTTAGAGGTGTCAGTTTCTACTTACCGTAGAAACTGACACTTTTCCTTTAGTATTGGTGTCCCATACAATAATACGTGTGTCACATACGATGCTGGTGTGGTATTTGCGAATGATCTGATATCTCGTTTGTTTTTGGACTTAAAATACTGTGGCTCGAACGAATTAAAAAAAAAACATATTCCATGTGAACCGTGAACTGATTTTTAATAAGATTGAGTTTATAAATCATTTTGAGCTGTTTTCATAAAATTATAATACTGAACATTATATTCAACGTTTACAATTTTTCTCTTGCAGGAGTTCGGAGAGGATTAGCATTTCGCGGTTATTCCGCGCGTATTATGTCACGTGATAACTTCAACGCAATTGCTATTAACAATCCCTCTTCACGGACAGCAGGTTGTCTATCGAGACGTATAACAGAGCTTCCAACGGTTGATCGATCTCCATCCCGAGATTACGGACCACATTCAAGTCCCCAAAGTAAATATTTTAATATTGTTGTGCATGATAAGAAGGACAATGTACAAAATGATAATATCTGTTCTTGAATGTTTTTGCCGCGAAATCAAGAAAAATAATTAAAACACGCTTTAACTTATCGCTTGTTAATATTTTTCACATTTATTTTTTTGTAGCTTGCTTTTTACAATTCAATCATTGCTTACTGTTTTCGCTTAGGTTAAATTTCTGAAGTTCTTCAAAATAATAATTTGAATAATCGTTCCCTGATAGGTGACATTTTGACCTAAAATTGATATGTAGAACTACTTTTTTAACGAAATCTCCGTATAATATTCGTCATAAAATTATGGATCGATGGCTATAAATTCGATGTGGGCTTGCAGCACAGGGTGTACAGTTTCACTTGGTTGATATTCAATTTTATGAAAAAAAAAAAAATTAAATTTGGGTAATTACAATTGTCCTCTAGCGAAGTCGAAAATTGTTAGCGTGCTTCTTTTTGTATTGCCAACCTAAATTGGAAGCATGATTTCGGAAAACTCTTCGAGTCATACTTGAAAACAAAGTGCAGGCCACTTTACGACGCCTCTTCTGGACATAAGTTTTCTAGACAAGTTTGCGAACAACCGGTAAAAATACATTCATGTGTGGAATGTTGCTTATTCCTGCTGAAACTTAGAGAATTAAAAGTAACACCATATTGCAAAGCCGAGGTGCCAAATTCATTTTCTTCTTGTCTACTTTTTAGCAATTGCACAATTTTGTATATTAATATGGTGCTTAAGATGAAGAGCAAAATGCTGTATAGGGTTAAAAATCGGTCAAACGTGTAATTAGCAGATTTCCACCTTTAAATGCCATCTTTGTTTCTGACTTTTGACAAGCCTGTATGCATTTTGCGAGAGAGGAATTTTGAGGCTTACTTGAGGTATTTTCATTAAACGAACCAAAGGAGCGGGAATCTTAATTTCCGGAGTTTACTTTAGTGGAAGAGTTTACTTTATCATCTAAAAGGTCGGAATGATCTGAGGTTGAACAGATTGTGGTCAAAATCATACGAATTTTGTACTGAAGTGGAAAAAAATAGTATCGCGGTTGGTACGATACAACGAAGTACGAAAATAAATACAAAAGTGGTTTGAATAAATTCGGATTTGAAATGACACAAAAGTCACAAAACCAAAATACAAAATCACGAAGGAAATCAGAAATTAAAAAGCTTCCGGAATTCGCTGGCTTTTACTAATGTATCATGGAGACTATTTAGAATTGTATGCGGAATATGCGGTATATTGCGATGATAAGGATTAGGTTCCAATTGAAAATAATTAAATTATAAATCATAATATTTGATTATAATTAATAAATTATAGTAAAAAAGGAAGCGAATAATGTTTGAAGCAGTGGTTTGACATAAACTGTTGTTTACGTCAAATTTTAATTAGCCTTACAAACGAACTTTGAACCATTGTGTTTCTGGACATAGTGGTGTCTTTATGAGCGCGCTTTCATGCAACGTTCACTGATAGTCGTAGTTTCCTTTGAATCAAGAAGCTAAACTTCATCAATTACACCAACGATGCATTTTGCAGCTTACACATCATCACATGCTGTGTGTGATTATTATGCGAGCGAAAAATTGAGTGGATGCGCGAATTGTCATCACATTATTCCTTAACTCATTCATGTCTTAATAATCTGAATAATCGAACAATCAAAATAATAACGTTTCAAAAAGCACAATTTTCAGAGGTTCGCTGCAAATTATATAATTATACCTAAAATTGAGAGAGCTCGTATTAACATGGAGCAGATTTTTACTACGTTAAAAGAAAAATTCGTGTTATCTACACAGTTGCTTATTGACGAAATTTAAAACATCATGACGCCTTTTCGATGTATGAAGATGGCTGTATGCAGCCGAAACGCGTCCTCGAGACCCACAAAGCAAGGCCCGGCGGACCCAAGCTACCCAGAGTTTATAAACAGTGTATTGAAACAGCTTCAGACGTTTTTGAATTAAAAAAATAGTAAATTAAATAGTTTTTCTTAAATAAATAATGTGAATATTATTTTCCATCAACGGAGATCAACTTGAAAATTATTTAATTAATTTTTCATATTGTATATATTCAAATTTGTTATGATATGTTGAATTGAATAATTCCACCTAAAATTATTCAATTCAAGAAGAAACCTGAATTCATTCATATGCGATTTCAACCCAAGCTCGTCGTATCGTTATGATACCGCTTCAGTGCATGTGGCATACATTCACATCACAAACACCGATGCAACATTCATCGATTCTATTCATAGACGTATATGATATAGATAGGCCCTATCCGTGTACATAAGCGTACATGAGCGCCTGAAGTTTCAAACTTATATTTCCATCCCCCCCCCCTCATCAGCTGTTCAAATTTTTGGCTCCATTCGTTCCTGCGTCACTTCAATTCCATTTGTGTCATATGCAACATGATATCCGAAATTCTATCGAAATGTGAAGTTATGTTCAAAGACTTTTAGAGTACCGAAAGAAAGAGGGAAAACAGAAAGCGTCCGGATTATTTTTAAAACTTAAAAACTTATTAGTAACTTAAATCTGTGTATTTATACGTATTATACTTTGGTCTAAGTTAACATATTTTATTATTATATATATTTTATTACGACTGATTTAAATCCTTTAATTACACTGTTTATGACGGGCATGAGCGTCTACATCTATCCCAGAGAAATTCTATGCAAATGTTATTTGCATCTTTCAACCCAGACTTACTTAATCCATTTCTTAGGGTTTATATTGGGTCCGAGCGTCTGGAAGGTATCACCGTCACGTGCAACATATGTGACGTAATTATGAAAGTTTTTCGCGCAATTAGAAGCACAAATACTTAACATTCACAATGTACTTTCCAATCATAGGCGAAAATACGAAAACTACATTTATAAATCACAAATAACAACTGAAAAATACACAACTTTTACGTGTTTTGTACGGAAATCGGAAATTATCCATCAATATCATTACAGACACTTTTACATAAGAATTAACTAACTGAAATCATTTTTATTCATGAAACGCAAAGAAGCAGTTAGTTAGTTTACATTACAGTTAGAAAAGCAATTTCTGTAAAGGAATGGTCACACATATTACTTGAATGTTGAAAATATTATGAAGTCCGTCGCCAAATCATGCAGTTTACTTAGTCAACGTTAATTAAAATGTGAACACGTGTTATGTCATCGGCTGCACTAATGTCACGCACACAACTATATATCGTTCACAAAACAAGTTTAAGATAAATAGATCATCATAACGGAATGTAATTAAGAATAGTATAAAAAGTCCAGCTCACTTGAGACTCGGGTCAATTGTTTTTCAATAGAGTATCAAACAATAAACGTATTTTCCCATCAATTATTAAACTGTGTATTTTTTTCTTCCCTCCGTTCGGGCAAGAACGTAAATCACGCTTATATTGAGCATTTATAATTCTAATTAAGTGTAAGGGCATGCTCATTAATGACATTAACAAAAGATATTTGCAATTACTTCCATCTTCATAAAATCGTTTTGCTAGAAATAAAGAAAAACCTTCCTTTTAATTTTATAATAGCGATAATATAAATAAATACATAAAAAATGTATAAATACATAAAATTAAAAGGAAGGTTTTTCTTTTATTATAGCGATAATATAAATAAATACATAAAAAATGTATAAATACATAAAATTAAAGGGAAGGTTTTTCTTTTTTTTTAGCATTAACAACAGAATTACTGATTTGAACATATTTGATTAGATCAGTGTAGTGTTGATATCAGTCTTGATGTTCATTCGGCTTGTGGAAATTAAATCCGAAGTCGAGCATCTATGAAAATTGTATGGAATGGGTGGGGCCTTATTCTTCGGGAAATTATGTTCATGTGGAGATAACATTCCCGTTATGTCAATTCCCCGGTGTCCATTGGCAGCACAAATTTGTTCATGATGGGGCGCTTAATGTGAAGATATTTTTCGTCATTCGATTGATTAATGGAGAAAATATTGTTCATGAGTATTTGGATAATAAAATGCGAATGAAAACAAAACATTTTCTTGAATTATAGCAAGCAAATATTGTAATGTTTGTTACAATAGTTCAGATCGTGAAATTTTCGCTCTCTCATTCATACTACCTATGAGTATTTATAAGTATGGGTTGGTGACTTTGTGTGAATATGTGTAAATTTTGGTGATTGCGGACAAAAATGTGGGCGTAGGGTATACTCTCTCTATATCTTATTGCTCTATATATTTCTGTATGATTTTTCGAACTAATACGTGACGTATAATAACAAGTAAATATACTTCGTACGAAGCTTTCAAATTTCCTTCAGAGGTTAAATTTTTCGGTAGAATTTCCACATTTAAGACATTCGGTGAAGTTGACCGGTTGGCACAGCTTAAGTTCCCTCAATGTGGAGTTATATTGATCTCCACTATGACTAGAAACGGAGTAGCATGAATAAATTTATGTTTTTCACACTCTTTAATGTGCTTGAATAATTGATACTAAGTAATTTAAGAGGTAATGTTTGAAAATATTTGATTGGTGGTGCACTATAAGATGAAAAATTGATTAGATAATTTATAGAGTTCATCTTTGCTTGATGTAGATTTATCTGCAATTTATTCGAAAAGAAACATCTTTTAAATTACAATATTTATTATTTATTTAATTGAAAATCTTGTGACGCATTTATGCACTTTTTCGTTTCGATATTATGTATCTTCTTCACTAGCCTGAAGACAGCACAGTGTATGAAAATGGCCTCAGGTGATTTCACATTAAATTAATAAAAATATTTTGCATCAAAAGGTATTTTTTAATACAGGGAAAATTTATTTTATGTTAACGAGTGCGGTTTCAATTCACACGTGATGTGTTACGATTTTGTAAATTACAACGAATCAGTTGATAGTTATAGTTTTTGAAACATTATTGAGTGTTCTACCGCAAATACCAACCATGCAATCAATATTCTCAAATATGAGTGATTAACGGAAAATGTAATAACGGTAAAAGAATAAATCCGCAAGCCTCAAAATGATATTACATTTTGATGTATTCGGTAAGTTTCATCGATGTTAACTTTAAAATATGACATAAATTAATTCTTTCCTAGTGGAAAATTTCATCGTTTAGTAGTGACAAAGATGAAGAAAAGAAATGGGTCCAGTGGGTTCATTGAGAAATCTCAATAAAATGCAGACCATATAAAATTAAAACAATTGGCTGTAACAGCTAAAAAATGTTTGTATGTCTGTATTTACGGACTTGGTTTTATTGGATCGCGTTCTTTTTAAAGTGGGGTTCACCCATAGTCTTAATTCACTTCATGCACTTATGGAGATCCAATAACTTGCGTTCTCAAGGTTCCGCATTGATAAATTTAGTGTTCCGAAAAGAATCACCTGAAGACAATAGTATTTACCATGAATATACCATCAAATTCACTACGGCTATGAAAATCTAGTTAGGTGCATATTCAAAATTATTTTCTGTATATAACCGAACTTGTAGGTAGTGATCGATATGAATTAAAAATATTCAGGACACAAGAAATAATAATATTGGGTGTATATCTAGCAGTAGAACGAAAAACAAATAGAATAAGAACTTCAGTATCATGAAATATAAATTCTAATTAAAGCAGTAGTCATGTGTCGTTCACATATTTAGTTTAAGTGAGAGAGGACCATCCGCAATTAGATCCAGTAGAGTTGTTCAATTATTGAATATATGATCGTTATATAAAAAAGATTATTATAAATGTTACCAAAAAATCAATTAGAAAAGCAGTGGTTCATTGCAGCCGTCGCAAGTCTTATGCTTTCTTATTTCTTTCACACTTCTGGAAAATGTGTGTACATGATTAACATGCAGGCGAATGATTCGGAGTAACATAAATTTTAAACACAACAACATTCTGATCGCATTGCCACTGCTAACTTACTTTGAGTATTAGAATCTTCAAAAATTATATTCTGATTTATAAACCTCAAATAATCTTTCGAATAGTGCTTGAAGCATGCTGAAAAATACTTTGAAAGAAGAGGTAACGACAGCTGAAACTCCAAATAAACCGCCGTCTTTGGTTTCAAACTTTTTAAATGACATAGCATATCTTCCAAATCATTAGAAGGAGCTTTATTCATCTATTATGAGCTATATGCGTTACAATTGATTTTTTATAGCTTCCTATTTAAGACATATTTTCAAACTTTCCTTTAGCATGAAAGAAGTATCTGAAACAATTTCCAACCTTACCTCGGAGATGATAATGTTGTCAGTAATACATCTTTCTCCTCCTCAGTCATAGTTCTAAGTGTATCTGAGGTTAAAATGGATTCGTCGTCTATAGAATACTCATCAGCTATAAAGAATTCAATAAGGTTGAAGATTGGCGTCCGTTGTAGCTTATAGACTCGGGCAGCGTGACATTTTGGAATACCGTTTATTTACACGGAATGCAGCGCTTGATTCTCGCAAATACTTATCCCACGTGCAGTGGTCATCACCTTTATAGGAGCGAATGCGGCTGAGATGGACTGGTTGACCCGTTCGGAAGCATTCGATTGAGGCGAGTATATGGAAGAGTTAACGTGCTGAATACCACATTCCCGAAGAAATTGCGTGAAAAGTTTGGATTTGAACTGCACACCATTATCCGAATGGAGCAGTTCAGCGTGTGCGGTAGTGGCCTTGGGCATGGCTTTCATCCACACAAATTTCGTACAATGGTCAAGCACGACTAATAATTAGGTATTTTCACTCTTGGCAAGCAGATAAGGTCCTAGGAAATCGATAAATAAACGCTGCATGGGCCTATCAGATATGCGCTTTTGACCAATAAGTGGTCTGAGGACCTTATTGCAGGGCTTATTTGATTACAAGTACTGTATTGGGAGATATAAGAAGCGACATCTTTACGAAGGGCAATAGTAATATCGCTGCAGTATTTCGGTGGTCTTACGTATGCTACAATGAGATGCTTCCGGTTTACCGTGAGCTTGGGAAATAAGCCTAGATTGCTGACTCACGGATACTGATAATTTGATACGAGGAATGTCTAGATCCGAGACGTTAACTCTTGGTATATTAATGTAGATATGACCATCTCTTATCCAGAGGTTGGAAAACCGTGTATGTTCTTTCGAAATCGAAAGGATTCGCTCTATATAATCAGGTTCTGTGAAAGCAGAATGTGGCAATAAGGAATCGATGTAATGGTGCTCGGGGGGGGGGGGGGATATATCGTTATCGCTAACGATATATCCGAGGTACCTTATTTCACGCTGGATGAATGTGCTCTTCTCAACATTTATTGTGAGCCCAGCTGATGAGTAACTTAGCTACCGTAGACAACAGAACCAAATGTTTCGTGAAGGAAGAGCTGTTCACGAGTATATCATCAAGGTTAACGTATATTTTGTCTTGAAGCTCAAGCGGGATAAACTTGTGCATTAGGCGGCACATTGTTTTGGGAGCGTTGCACAACTCGAAAAGCATGACCTTAAAATGATATAGAGGGCGACTCGGTTTCGTGGCAGCTGCCTTTTCCTGAGATTCAGGATTAAGAGGTTTCTGCCAAAAGGCGTCCTTTAAATCAAGACTCGTTATAAACTTAGTGGATCTAATCGAGATAATAACCCATCGATTGACGCCAAAAGATATGCGTCTTTAACGATATCATCGTTAACACGTCGCGCATGCAGACACGAACGTACTTTTTCGGGTTTACGAACCAACGTTGCTGAAGAACTCCAGGCACTTTGACTCTCGCCTATCAAGCCCATGGCGAGCATACGATCAAGTTCCTTGTACAGCAGATGCTGTGTGACCGGTTAAACAGCATATTGTCGTTGCTTGACTGGCTTAGCAGTCCGGGTGTCAATATGGTGTGTGACTAGTGATGTTTAACCCAGACCAAGCTTATTGAAGGAAAGGAATTGGGCAACTACTTGTTGCAGTAATAACTTTTAGTCTGGTGTCAATTGGTGAAGCGGGTCATAATCTACCGGCGAGGGAAGGGACGACTAAGAACCGTAAAAGTTAAGTTGTTATCATACGTGACGGGAACATTCACTTATCCTGCTGCTGGAACTCGCTGTCCAGATGCTATTTGGATGCTGGTTTTAAGGGAGTGAATTTTGAGATTTTAGTCTCGAAGTAACTCAATGGACTCGTGTCCTAAGACACTATCTGGACTCAGCGATTGCGACGCAATTCGGGATCTACGTTGGAGGCTGCGTCCAAAGTATTGACTCGGAGTTGAGTTGTTGCTTGAGGGTACAAGTGTCGAAAATTGGGAGCGTGCCGACCCCTCATATGCGAGGCGCTCCTGTAATTGTTCCCCGGAGGCTTGCGTATTTGGCACTGAGTCTTTCGTGCTCAAGTAGTACCGCAACCATAACAAAACGCCCCCTGGATCGGAAGTTGGCAATTGCTGAAGGAATGACCCATATTATGGCAATTCCAACACAAGCGGTATTTGGGATCACTGCCAGGATCCAAAGGCTTGATGATTTCTACGGCACTTCTTTCGAGAGATTTTGATATCGTGTGTGTGACAAGGCGCGGTTTTGGCGAGCAGGACCGAAAGGTCGTTCTACCTTGCTCAAGTTCCAAACAGATTCTATTGAGGTGCAGCGCTGTACTAGCTCACAGACCGAACTAAATTTCTGACCTGCGAGATGGTCTCTCAACCGACCATACATACTAAGATAGAACAAGTGTTGCACATCAGACATGCCTTGCTGTAGCTGCAGCGATAACGTCTCTAAACACCGACGAATTCAATGAAAAGTTCACCCTGCGCATGGCGACGTCGAGCTCAAGCATGGGTAAATCGACTGAGGAAAGAACGGGCGAGAGTATCCCAGTCTAAGGAATAAGGGTGCATTTCGTGATATTTTCAGTACCCCTCGAGAGCAGATCCTTTCAGAAAAATGTGGAAGTAGTCTACCAATTCGTTTAGCGGCACCCCTTTAGAGTATCTCATAGCTTGTAATTTATACAGGAACGAGTCAGCTCTCAGGCTGGATCGGCTGCCATCATACCCAATATCCCATTTGTATATTGGTATAGACATTTGGATTATTGGACGAAAGCGCGCGGGAGAACGCGTACCAAGATCACGTATAGTGTCTCGGGGAAGCTGTATTGGAGTCTGAGGTGTTCTATCTTAGATTCAGGAATGAATGGATACGGACTTGTGGTCACGTGTGACAGAGTTTCATGTAATTCCGCCGTGAAAATGGGGGTCGTTCAGACTCAGGAGACAAATGTTGTCTCGAAGGCGAGATATTTTCAACCCGAAAGGGGTTTGAATCATTCCGTTTTGTTTTTTGCTCGAGCGGACAATCATTTGTCTGCACTCTCGAAGGTAGTCCAGTGTCTGTAAATCGTAATGGCGAAACTTTGAGGCGTAGAGTGTTCTGACGGCACAAAATTCTCCGATGGTGGAAACAACATGTTTTAACTCTTTTGTATTGTCTTTTATATTGTCCCCACGTTGGGCGCCATGTTATTTTTTTCCCAAAATAATAATAAAAAATATATAATGTAGTTAAAAGATGTGTATTGTTGTGTATTTAAAAAAAAAAACCAAAAAATTATGTAGTTATAAGTAAATAAATAAATATTGGGGCGGCCGATAGGTCGCACTTGCACCAAAAAGAGACAAGGTTATTTTCGAAAATATAAAGGCCGTATAATAGCGGCCGTGGGGAGTGAATTTTGCCTGGGTGGGCGTTGGAGACATCCTGAAAGCCCTGATCCTTTCAGAAAACATACACACACAGAAAAGAAACTTTTTCTTTCACATTTTTTACATAAAAAAACCATGAAAAACCAAAAACGCTCCCTTTTATTATTCTTTTATTTATTTATTTAATTTATTTTTTTTATGTTTGCTTTTGTGTCTTCATGACGCGTACACAAGGGAAACGTAACAGGCTTCATTTAGATAAATCCATTTCTTTGTGTTACTAATGTCACCCGACAAAATTTTTGTCTGAAATTTTTTTAAAATATGTCACATTACTGGAAGAATTCAACGAAAACTGCCATATGGAGGATTGTGTATTTGTTGTTATAACCGTTATTAAGCTTCTTTATCATAACCGTTCGTCGTTGTAGCCTTTACTGACACATATGAGAGAATATTAAATTTTCTCACAAAATTGTTGATCGCGAGAGCAATTCATAATGTTTCAAAATCTGCAACTCTGAATTAATTCGCTGGAATTTATAATTATATTAAAAGGGCTCTTATTAACACTTGATTAATTGTCACTATTTGAAAACAAGAAAATCCACTCAATTTTTTAACCATTTCATCTGGAAACTAATTTCGTGTTTCTGATACATTATGTCTTCTACAGATAAGTGGAGAAGATTTTTTGTTCATCTAATAATGTATGGACAATCAAATAGTATTAAACATTGCAGAAGTAGAGTAATATGCAACACGGTATCCAAAATCTCAATAGTCTCCGAGCTATACTAATATTCTAATGGCTAATATTCACACAGTACTGTCCAATAATAGGAGCTGAAACATGTATTACTTATAAATTTTATGTTTGAGGGTTTATGCCTTGTGACTGCAGATTCATTACTATCATTTCTGGCAATTGTACATAAAAGTTCCCATAAAATTTTCTTTTATGTAAAAAGTTCATAAAAATAATTTTTTTTCATAAAAGTTCTAATTGAAGTAAAATAATCTGAAATACGGAAATATTTTCACACATCAAAATCAAAAATAATATCAATATTAACGACAGTCAGATACAGCTAGAAAAGCAAATTCTACATGTAGGGACTGTGAAACATTTTATGTGAATGTAGAAATTATAATGAAATAGGTCACTAAACCACAGACTTCATTTAGTCTTGGTTAGGTAAAACACTCTCGAGCAGCTTCTCTCAGGCAGAGACAAAGAAAAAGCCGAAATAGATTTATATCCCCAATATTATTTTATGCAAAATCTTTCGAAGGGTTTTCTTACATTACGCAAAATTGGAAGGAAATTTACCAATCAAGCATTGTTCTACTTTTTTTGGTCAAATACCGTGTTTTACAAATTGTTTTTCCTAAACATAATAACAAACATGCATAATAACTTTTATTTTAATTCATAACTGCATCAATTTACTCAGATGACATGGACATAATATTCAACAAACACATTCAAACAGTTACATTTTAGAGTTTTCAGTTACATTTAGGTAATCGTGAAAATACACGTCCGCACTGAGTAGTTGCGGCAGGTAATAATCAGTTCCACCCTGCTTTTTGCAGAAAAACGGCCCCAATTCACTGACAAGCCGTGCGGTCCACCTGCCTCCCGCTTCTTTTACCCATGTCTCATGCCACAAAGTTAGGGTCCTTCGCCTTTCCCATTGTCTAGTTTCTTTTTTTTTCTCGCCTTCGCTCTTCAGCAAGTATCATAAGGCGAATCATCTTCATGACAATCAGCATTGCCATCCGCAAAGCCTCTCTCTTCTGTACCTGCGCCTTACTCTTATGAGAAGGCGTCTCTAGACCCCTGCTCTAGAGACGCCTTCCTAGAGCAAGGCGTTTGCTCTAAGTTGGTCCTCCTGTGTTTGCCATAATGCGACTGAGAGCCGATGAGTTCGAGAGGATTTGAAATAAAATAAAGTTGATTAGATTTAAACATTCCACTGAAATGAGTAAAGAGTATTTTCGGAAATTTAGAGTAAACGGCATATAAGAATATTTAAATTTAAAAAACTTATACTGTGTGTGTTGTCCACTATCCCTCTACATATACTATATTGTCCCTTGGAAAAATGTCACACGAGTATCAGGTTGCAACGCTCAATATCTATGTTTTGTCACCGGCCACTAACGTTCCCCAGCAAACAATATAATCATTGTGTAAGGCTTATTTCGGTGTAGTTTATTCCTTAGTGCATAAGACCTATCACTTCTAAGGTAAAACAGTTTGCATGTAATTTACCTTATTTTATCCCTTAATTTTCCATGGACCATGTCCTAGGCAAGCAGGTTTACAGATTTTTTCATTATACATACCTTATGATAAGGCATAAATAATGATGAGTGTAAACCTTAGTTTAAGGCTTACACAACAAACAATTTAATCATTATATAAGGCTTAGTTTGGTGTAGTTTATTCTTTAGTGCATGAGGCCTATCACTTCTAAGGTAAAACAGTCTGCATATACTTTACCTTATCTTATCCCTGATTTTAACATGGGCCATGTCATAGGCAATCAGGTTTACAGCTTTTATATATACCTTATGATAAGGCATAAATAGTGATATGATAGAAGTGGTGATTGCACTGGGCAAAATGCACTTACCCAAGAATTATCGCTCACTCGAGATAGTTGTCACTCACTTTTCACTATCACACTCTTCACATTCACTGATAATCCTTAGTGGCGCCTACACTCACAATTCTTTGACAATTTGACAGTGACCTTTAGGAATTGAAATAGTCAAAACTAGTATAATCATTAGAATAAGGCTTAGCTAAGGCTTATACTAATCTAATAAACTAGTATAATAATTAGAATTGCTTTGTTTGATGGAGTTTGTTTATTTGCTGGGTTCCCAGTGGAATTATCAGACATATCAGGCTAATGCTGAACTTATGATTAGTTCTTATGCACTAAAGAATAAACTACACCAAACTAAGCATTATATAATGATTATATTGTTTGTTGTGTAAGCCTTAGACTAAGGCTTACACTCATCATTATTTATGCCTTATCATAAGGTATGTATAATGAAAAAATCTGTAAACCTGCTTGCCTAGGACATGGTCCATGGAAAATTAAGGGATAAAATAAGGTAAATTACATGCAAACTGTTTTACCTTAGAAGTGATAGGTCTTATGCACTAAGGAATAAACTACACCGAAATAAGCCTTATATAATGATGATATTGTTTGCTGCGTAGCTTCAAGTTGTGAATGTGAGTGCAGGCGCCACCAAGGATTATCAGTGTATGTGCAAATTGTGCTGGGACGGTGAATGTGAAGCGTGTGATAGTGAAAAGTGAGTGACAAGTACCTCGAGTGAGCGATAATTCTTGGGTAAGTACAATCACCACTTCTATTATATCATTATGTATACCTTACCATAAGGTATATATAATGATAAAAGCTGTAAACCTGATTGCCTATAACATGGCCTATGTTAAAATCAGGGATAAAATAAGGTAAAGAATATGCAGACTGTTTTCCCTTACAAATGATAGGACTTATGCACTTAAGAATGAACTACACCAAACTAAGCCTTATATAATGATTAAATTGTTCCTTGTGTAAGCCTTGGACTAAGGTTTACACTCATCATTATTTACGCCTTATAATAAGGTATATATAATGATAAAAGCTGTAAACCTGATTGCCTATGACATGGCCCATGTTAATTTAAGGTATAAAATAAGATAAAGTATACGCAAACTGTTTTCCCTTAGAAGTGAAAGGTCTTATGCACTAAGGAATAAACTAAAACGAAATTAGCCATATATAATGATTATATTGTTTGCTGGGTTGGCTTGAACATGACACACACGTGTTATCACCGACTGTTAGTGTGTGGCTTGCGTAAGGCAGCAACGTGTTGTCACCGGTAGGTAACGTTTGGTTTGGTTTAACGTTTACGTGACAACACGTTGGTATCACCGGACATGAAAGTGTTAAAACTGAAAATACATATGGTACATGACTACTTCATTGATTAGTATTCCCATTTCATGATACAAAAAAAATGTTCGACTGGGAAGATTTAAAATATGGTATATTTTCATTTTAGTGAAGATTTCAACAAATACTTCTACTTCGATGTTTGGTGATTTGTTTCTATATCATTGTAATATTATTCCTTAATTCACTCATATCTGAGAATATGAAACACTGAATGATTGGTATTTGCGGCTGGACAATCAATAATGTTACAAACCCGCAATTATGTAATTATTTAAAAATTTGTTAGTTAAAAGAATTTTTCTTCTTCAACAAAGTGAAAATGAATCTACATCAACAGAGATACAAATTATTTAATTGATTATTCGTATTAAAATGTGCCAACAATTAAATACTTTCAAACAATGTTCTCGTGTCAATTAAACAAACCCATTAACGAGTGTGAAAATCCTGAATTCATTCATATCACGTTTCAACCCAAGCTCGTCGTGCCGACATGATATGATTTCGTCGCGGAGCGTGGTGACATGCATTCATATCACATGCATCCATGTAAAGAAGCGTGTGCAAAATTTATGGTCCAAGTTGACTTTTGCTGTTATAGTATTATTCCACAACTTGTAAAATGTAAACATAAAAATATATATATTATAAACAGCCGTAATAAACCCTATCAAATAACTTTATTTCACTACTTCTTTTTTTTACATGTATAAATTTTGAAAACTGAGATGATGGAATGGCGACAACTGAACTTCACTGACCTGAAAAACACAAAGGGGACAGGCCTGAGTATGCGGTGGATAATTCTGCCAAAAAGTGGAAGATAGCGATCGTCTCATGCAATTGAATTTACATCGAATATATTAACCGAACTCGGTGGGGAAAACCGCTCAGCGACACCATGATTGGTTAGTGAGGAACAGCCGTCTCTCAGGCCAGGGGGGAAAACCCATCCTCCAGCCTCCAACTTCCCCAAGTATAATTACAACAATACACCCCACACAAGACACTTACTGAAAACACTCACCCTCTAGTTTTGTTCGCGGATTCGCTACTTTTTTTGGCAAGCACTTCACTCGAAATGCCAATCACCATTTCATGCACGACCATATTTTCCTCATACACAAACCATATTTTCTTCATACATGCCACCGCAGATACGAGTCCACACCGACCACCCATGCACAACTTCCTTTAAGCATAAAAAAAAACCAACTTCGTTCAACATCTCCCTGCGCATTTATCCTATGCAAACAAACCTACGGACAACACTTATTCCCTCAAAAATTCGACCAACCTTTTCCGTATTGGCACATTTGATTTTACATTCGGCCATCCTGATTCAAACTCGTCCTTGTTGTTCGACTCATGGGTGCGGAAGTTCTGATCAAATTTGTCGAATACCTCGAAAATGAATTTAATATTTTCAAAGAAAGGTGGGAAGAGCTCAAGCTGGTTTCGAACACGCGTCCCTGCCGCTTCTCGTCAGGTGCTGAGTTAGCTAGCATGGGTATAAATCACTCATAAGTTCTAAGTGAAAATGGATAAATTGATCTACCAAAAACTTCTAGAATTGATAAAGCTTACCAAAGGCAATTTGGAAAATAGGAGAAATTTAAGCTGAGAGCAACAATCATAACACGTAAAAATAACCAGATGACATCCACCTAGCTGGTAGTGCCAATCGATGCGTCCCAGCCTGTGAGTTGGCACCTGACGAGAAGCGGCAGGGACGCGTGTTCGTAACCAGCTTGAGCTCTTCCCACCTTTCTTTGTAAATATCATCTTATACACGTTGAAATGTATTTCATGAGGTAGTCTCTCATTCGAAGGAATCAATAATTTTCGCACAATCGACGGAGCGTTTTCTCTACCGCGAGATGACCTAAGTCGTCATGCGCTGCCCTTACGACTTGATTTCTCATTCCCCGAGGTACAACCCATTGGGTAACATTTGCGGTAATTCTATAGACCCACCCGTTACGAAGTGCATAATTTTTATAAATATCTTTGTCGTAATCTGTCCGGGGTGGTTTTGTTAGCACTCGGTGTATTTCGTTTATTTTCTCATCCGTTAATTGACCTGCAAGTACCCAATCTGCTTGGGTTATTTGCATGATGCTTTCTTCTTGGTTGTCTTCCGGTGGGTTACGGCTTAAAGCATCTACATGTTTCATACGATTTCCAGGGCGATGTTTTATTTCGAAAGTGAACTCCAATAGTTGCAGCCACCATCGTGCGATCCGTGGCACTAACTGTTTTTTCTCCTTAGTGGCTTTGAGGGAATTACAATCAGTAACTACTGTGAATTGAACACACAATAAATAGCAGCGAAACTTTTTCAAGGTTTCCACAACAGCCAGTGTTTCTAATTCATAGGAATGATACTTACATTCCGCTCCTCTTGTCTGCCGACTAAAGAATGCCTCAGGCTTCCATTTCCTCCAGAAAGTGAACTCCAATAGTTGCAGCCACCATCGTGCGATCCATGGCACTAACTGTTTTTTCTCCTTAGTGGCTTTGAGGGAATTACAATCAGTAACTACTGTGAATTGAACACACAATAAATAGCAGCGAAACTTTTTCAAGGTTTCCACAACAGCCAGTGTTTCTAATTCATAGGAATGATACTTACATTCCGCTCCTCTTGTCTGCCGACTAAAGAATGCCTCAGGCTTCCATTTCCCATTTGGCTGCTGTTGCGCTGATGTGCACACTAATGCGCTGGCATCAGTGTGCACCTCAGTTTTTCATTGGGGTTCGAATAACGTCAATATCGTTTAATTAGATTAATTTTGAGTTCCTCAAAGGCAGAACCCTCTACTTTCGTCCACTGCCAATGTACGGTTTCACGAGTCAAATTTGTTAACAGCTTGGCAATGGTGGCGTACTCCTTAACGAAATGACGGAAATATCCGGTTAGTCCTAGAAACTGTCTGATTCCATGTAACGATTTTGGGGCAACTCTTCTACCGCTTTTATTGTGTCCCGTCCTGGTTTAATACCTGTTTCTGAAATCTCACAGCCCACGAACAAAATGGTTCTTTTCAAGAATGTGCATTTTTCAAAATTTAGGGTTATATTCTCATCTTAAAAAATTTTCAACGCCTTTCTTAAACCTTCAAATGCAATGAGAAGGAAACGCTCACCTTCACACATCTACTCGACAACATGATCTTTCTATTCGCGAATCTCTACGTAACGACCACCATCCTCCAACTTCCCCTACTATAATTACAACAATATACCCCACACAACACACTCACTGAAAACACTCACCCTCTAGTTTTGTTCGCGGAAATAAGTTAAATTCTTATTACTTTTATTATTTAAAAAAAGAAGTTTATTGATTCACAGTTCAACAATCAATGTGTGAGAAATTCTTATGTTCATTATTTTAATTGATGTTTTCAGCTTATGCTGCATTTCCGCCAATTCCACTATCGTTAAAAGTATGGAAGGTTGTTGAATCTCGCCTGTATTTGGTTTGGTATTACTGGGCACGTGATTATTGGTGAAATATTTGCGTTCGATGCCGTCGTCATTTTTACCTCCTTAGCAAGGTCATTTGGTGCTTCCACATGCAAATTCTGGATGCTAGATTTCTCTATTAGGTAGGCCGATGCTATGATTGTTATGGTAATGATGAGGCCGTAAGTGCTGTATTGATGAATGCTACTTTCGGCTCTTAGCATTTCATTTTTGTTTGTGCTATTTATGCGTATTTCGTCTAACATCTCGATAGGTAAGTGTTGGCCATGTATTTCACCTTCAGGTGTATGTTGGAGTATTGCTGGTAGTGAATGTATTGTTGATTTCTCATAGGATTCGTAGTTTTGCCCATTTATCCTTATCGAAGAGTTGTGAAACTTGATAAGATAGGTCCCATTCAGATGATGCGTTGAATTTTTTATGTCTAACAGGCCACAAAGCATTCAAGCACATTCATTTAGCAGTACGTTTCCCGTTGATATTTCCTCGATATTCGGGATATGCAGACCGCTGATTTTGTTGCACGTTGCGTTGGAACTTTGTAGCAATTTTGGAATACAATTTTCATTACTTATATCTATGAGTTCAAATTCTTTACATATAGACAAATTATTATATTGTTTACATTTATTTTTGATTCCATAAAATTTACCATAGTTGGTTTTTAACACTCTTTCATAAGTTCCATTTCTCGTTATTAGTATTTATAATATTGGTAATAATTTTCAAGTCGGCTACTTAGAGCGTTTTTTCAATGGTTGAATATGGTAACATTTCCTTGTTTAATGTTTCAGTGGCTAATCTAATTTCCCTTTTTTGATAGAATAAGAGAATTTATTACTCCCATTTTTGCCCAGTGAATGGAGTAATTGATGTTTTCTAATTTTTCTTTAACTATTCTAATTTTATATTGTACTTCTATTACATTATCGTCATTTTTTCCTTCATTTCTTAAGAGTCTTTGAAGTTCATTTGTCATTTTAGTTATTTTATTTATTTGCTTGGTGTATATTTCATCTATGACTACTTGTTTATTATTATTATTCAAAACATTGATAATCTTTTCTTGTATCGTTATGAGGTCTTCATGGCCAGGAGATTCCGCGATCCATTTCCATGCAGACCCGAGAAAATCGAGTGATCTTTTTGCCTTGTGTGGTTTTAAATTTTGGATCATGGTTTCAACTTGGTGTAGTTCGTGCCTTAAGTATTGGGAAAGGGGATGATGTTGGGTTGTTGAAAGATTAAGAATGGGGTACATATCTGCGACAAATTGTTCGTATTGGTCCAGTTCTATTACATGTATGATTTTAAAATTTCCGTCTTTGATTTTCGTCTGTCCGAGGTAGAAGGAGACAGTTTGTGAGTTCGAGTAGTCCAGTATTTGTACGTTAGCATACGTCATGCAGATTACGGATCTGGAAAAGAAATTAATTTCTAATTTTATCTTTATGGACAACTTTTCCAGATTCGGTTAGTATTGTCGTGTTTCTGTTCTAACGTTGAACGTAAACAAGTTGTCCTATGTCATAACTTTTTATAGTCTGCCTTTTCTTGCTGTGGTTGTCTAAGTCAGTGGCTTGCTTCCTTTTTAATTTTTCAATGTTACTTAGTTGCGCATTTTCCAGTTCTTCGGGAGAAAAGTTGGGTATTCGGCCTAGATACAATTCTACTGGCTTCTTGCCCGTAGTTGAATGAATTGTGAAATTGTACTCATTCACTGCGCGTTCCAAGAGCTCTTCAAAGGATCGCCTTATGTCTTCGGAAGATTTGGATGGTATTACCTTGGCCTGTACAAATTAAGTAAACTTGTCACTTGCGGTAACAACTCGAATCTTCTCCGTCATAAAGATATCGATGTGAACAATATGTCCGGGATACCGGGGAACGGGTGTTGGTGCTAAATGGGGTTTGTTTGGATACCTATCATGCACGTCTGTTTGCAGACGGTACAGAGTTTAACTAACTGTCTAATCTTTGCACTCATTTTCGGGAAGAAGAAGTTTTCTAATGTTTGCAAGCGATTTTCTTCCGCATTACGGTGAGCTCGCCTATGAGTTTGGAGAATTCTTTCTTCCTGTTGTGCTTCGCTGGGGATGTCTTCCACTTGCTTTCATGTAAATCTAACCTTATAGCCCCGGAAATGGTGAGGGTACACCGTTTGGATGATTCCTAATGTCGGTTCGTCGGTGAGCAATCCGTTAATTGTGTGGGGCTTAAGATATCTTTTAAAAATATCGATTATGTCCTGTTCGGAGTAGTTCGTTCGAATAATTATGTGTCTTCTGAAATTGTCGAAAGGGTTTTGAATTTGGTAACAATTTTCGTTATCCGTTTTAAGGATGAGTTGGTTTCTGAAGGCATTGATAGGAGTCTCCACGGACGTTATTAGGTTTTGTCTAGAACTTTCGTCGCTGTGTTCTGTCGGTGTCATCGAGTTAATTTCGTTAACGTCTTGTGTCGTGGTACCTGTCAAAGGGAGTCCAAGGGTGACCTTATTTATTGCTTGGGGGGCCTAGAAAGAGAGTCAGCAGCGACATTTGCCTTGCCTAGCTTATACTGGAGTTGGTAATTGTACTCCTCCAGGATCGCTTTCCATCGCTTTAATTTAGCGTTGGTATTTTTGGGACTGAGGGCATACGTGAGTGGTTGGTGGTCTGTATAAATGCGAACTTGGCTTGCACCGTATAGGTAATTTCTAAGGGAGTTAATTTACCAGATAATTGCCAGCATTTCTTTTTCTTTAGCAGCGTAGTTCTCTTCAGTTTTGCTGAGAGTTCGAGATTTGAAGGAAATCGGTTTGTTATCCTGGGATAACACTGCGCCAATTGCATAATTGGATGCGTCGGTAGTTAACTCAAATAGTTTTTTAAAATCAGGGTGTGAAAGCATCACATCTTTGGATATATCCTTTATGAATCTGCGGTAGTATCCTGACATACCGAGAAATTAGCGCAGATCTTTAAATGTGATGGGAAGGTTGTGATGGTTTTAATGCCATCCACGCTTACGACAAATCCTAAAAATTCGACTTCCATTTTAAGGAACTCGCACTTATCGAAATTTATCTTCATGTTCGCATTTTTAAGAGTCTTCAGGACAATACCTAGATTCTCGAAGTGTTCTTGTTTGTTTTTGCCGAAAACGATAATGTCGTTGATGTAAATTTGACATCTTTTGCCGATATGTTCCCGAAGAATATCGTCTAAGGCCCTTTGAAATATGGCCGGGCCGTTCTTCGGTCCAAACGGGAGGCGAAGAAATTCGTATTTGCCATTGTTAATGGCGAACGCTGTTTTTTCGATGTCTATTTCCCGTAGAGGGATTTGATGAAACCCGCTCTTAAGATCAATAATGGAGAAATACTGGTTTTCACCTAAATTCAGAAGGACGTCGTTAATGTCAGGAATAGGGTATGTGTCGGCTACAATGATAGAATTGAGTTTTCGATAGTCGACGACTACTCAAAATTTTTCGTTTCCTGATGCATCCTGTTTCTTTGGAACAATCCAGACAGGTGCATTGTACGGGGACTTGGAAGGGCGTATGATGTTGTCCTTAAGAAGTTGTTCAATTTCTTTTTCCACTACGTCTTTTAGTGGCATCGGGTATCCGTAAGATTTCGCGTAGACGGGGTTGTTAGCTGTGGTGCGGGTTTCTTCTTTAACGTTGGTGATATACGTTAGACTTCTGTTAGGGTCAGAGGCCAAATTTGGGTATCTATCCAAAATTTGCTTGAGGGTTTTTATTTGAGAGTCCGTCATATGGTCGGTTCTTACGTTAAGGTGGTTAACTTTCCGTGATATAAGTTGTTTTAGTGGAATTTGCACGTTTCCTTTGATTGTCATAAAATCGTTGTCGGTGTGTATGATTGCTTGGAGTGCCTTCAAACTATCGTTCCCGATTATTCCTGCAAACGTTTTTAGCTAGGGCAGGATGTAGAATTTTAATTTTTCAATTTATGAAGGAGTGGTGTGTAACGTTTATCGATCCTCCGACAGAATTAACGCTAAAGGGTTTTCATTTAAAATAGGTTTTCGAACAAATTTAGGCTGGATGTAGTTCCTTTTCGACCCAGTGTCGATTAAGAATTTTAAAACTTGACCGCTCTTCGCTGTGTGCTCCAAATAGGGAAGCGAAGAGCTCAGCAGTCAGAAATGCACCTCATCCTGGTCTTGTTTCGTGTTTATAGTTTTTCGGTGTTTTCGGTGTAATAGTGTTTCGGTTTTTACTGCAGTCTCATCGTCGTAGTCGATCGGTGGTTCTTGGTAATAGGTCATTTCGTCGTAATCATATTGTTGCGTATTTTGCTCATAGTCATGAGCTTCGTCGAAATCTACGTTGGGTTCTAAATGGAAGACTCTTTGCTGTTTATTTGGTCCATGCACCATTTGGGATGTTGGGCGTTTCTGCGCGAATTCTTGAGGTTGTATCTGTGGTCGATTTTGATAATTTACGGCCCTTGAGCGAATGGAGGGGTCTACGCCCATTGGCTCGTATTGCCTAGGTTTAGGGGGTAGTTGTCTATGCTTCTGGTTGAATCCAAATGGTCGGTTGTTTTGATTGAAGGGCATGTTTTGTGGAAATGGTCGGCGTAATTGTGGGGGGCTGAGGAACGTTAGGGTTGTGAAGCAGTTCAGGGTAAAAGTTTCTTCTTGTTGCATAATTTTGAGCAGGTTGGTGATACGTATTAATTAGTTTTGGAGGTAATGGCGATGATACACGTGGGTAATCCTTTCTCATAGGAATTTGTGAGCTTAAGGCATGTTGCGCTCTATATTCCACATTTTGTAGTTTCAAGGTGTAATGCTTGTGGGAGGTCAACTGGTTCTCTTATGCTGAGTAGCCGTGGGAGATCCTCTTTGAGACCTCGCACAAATGTGTCCAGTGCTTTATCTCGATAGCACTGAGTCATATTACGCATTGATTCGGGTCCCATATCCATGGAAGATAGTTTATTTAAAATAAGGTATAAATGGTGGCACACAATGTGGTAGAACTCATGAATTGTATTGTTCCCTTGTACCAATGTTGTCATTCGGTACTCGAGGGTACCAAGATCGCGTTTATCAGCGTAGACACTTAGAAATTTTTGGCCAATTTAAGGGTGTGTTCTAGGACTCGAGAGCTATGTCCGCTTGTCCTACAATCTTATTCCTTATCATAGAAAGGATGCCAAAGTATTTCGGTGTGCCTTGAAGGTGTTGATAAATCGTAAGAATTCTCTCAACACTTTTCTTCCAAGATGAGAATTCACTTGGATTCCCAGAAAAGGTGCGAAGGCTTTTCACTACGTCAGGGATCTTATCCATATCAGAAAGATCCTTTTCGGTACCCGCGTTTATCGGAATATCGTAGTCTAGATTCGGGTCGGAGGCAGGATTCATGAAAGAATCGAAAATTTGCCTTCCCTGTATTTGCAGAGTTTCCGAAACTAGACGTGTAATAAGGCCAATGAGATTTTCATTACTAGGATTTACGGGCACTTGTTCACCCTCTTCGATCACTGGTGGGAGATCACCCACATTCAGACGCGCCGGTCTGATTATATTATTGGGGTTGGCCATTTCACAGGTGTGTATGATGTACCACTTCACAAGGGAGAAGGATCACTTTAAATATCGCGAGATTACCGATGCTGAAATTTGTATGTATTCAAATAATAAACATGATAATCAATAAAATTTGTTTTAGTTTTGTTATATATGTTCTCCAACTTTTTATAATAAAAATAATAATAGTAAATAATTGAATTCAATTTTTTTGTTTTAATAATAAGAAGTAATTTTTCTTTTGTAACTGTCTTCGATTATTATACATTTTCCTTTCTTGTAAAATAATATGCTTCAATATTCAAATTTGATTCAGTTTTAAACTGGTGATAAGTTTCTTTTCTTATCTTTGAACTTTCTAATTTCTATCGAATTTAAAACTTAATCACTAAACTCACAAAATTGCTACAATTTCGTTCATCATTTCTGCTTCTCAGATCTCACGCTGATTCTTATGTCTGCTTATTAAGAGGATCCTTCGGGTTGCTTTCGTTGACCACTGTTCGCACGTGGGCGGCTGTTGATTTGATCCAACGTCCTTTTTACCAATCCAGGCTACTAAGGGGCCACGTTCCCAGCAAAAACACCACAAGCTTGCGTTAATATACGCGATTCTTCGTCCTATGAAAGGCGCGACGGTACTTTTTCTTTTCCTGTAACCCAAGGAGTTCTGGCTAACTATCCCAGCTTCAGGAAGTGAATTATCAATCTATTAGGGCTTTTTGATTGACCAGAATTATAAATCTATTAGGGCTTTTTGATTGACCAGTATCCTTTGTGCGAGCACTAACTGTGCTTACTTTGTCGAACGAGATAGCGGTGTCGCGAATAGTGGTCCCTGCTCGGGCGCCAGTTAAATTATTATTACTTTTGTTATTAAAAAAAAGAAGTTTATTGATTCACAGTTCAACAATTAATGTGTGAGAAATTCTTATGTTCATTATTTTAACTGATGTTTTTAGCTTATGCTGCATTTCCGCCAATTCCGTTGAATCGATATATTCTGGGTGAATCGCACATGTTGCTGCGTTTGCGGGAACGTGTCGCTTGTTAACTATTATAATTTGAATCAATACATTTTCCGTGAATTGCACATGCTGCTGCGTTTGCGGGAACGTGTTGCTTGGGTCGTTAACTTATACTACTTTATTTGGCAAACACCGGAAATGCCAATCACCATTTCATGCAAGACGCAATACCCGCAACACATTCTTCCTCAAAACCATATCTTCCTCATACCCTCCACCGTAGATACGGGTCCACACCGACCACCCATGCACAACTCGAATTCCTTTAAACATAAAAAACCATCTTCGCTCAACATCTGCCTGCGTATTCATTTTATGCAAACACACATACGGACAACACTCATATCCTCAAAAATTCGACCAACCTTTTCCGTATCGCCACATTTCATTGTGCAAACTTAATCGACTCTCTCCGCCCGACCTGGTTTTTTTGTGTGTTGTTGGGCTGAGCGTGGCGATGCGGAATACCGGTATCGCACGAGAAAACCTCGCGCGGTACCAGTGACAGCTTGATCCAAAAGTGCTGCGTGCAAGAAGGGGAACTCGCGGGGTCGCCACAGCTACGCCCTCCCCAATGACCTTTGCAGATGCGAAAGGAATAATAATAAAGGAATAAACAGCTGTGATCGATTATTGTGAATTTCATGTCGGTTCAATGCGACGACCCAAACAATAACTTGACTGAGCAAATGATATGATTTATGCATGAGAAAAGAAAGAGTGGATAATCTACGATCCTAGTGCTTCTCATTTGGGTAGATGTAGTCTCTGATGGCTGCCAGTATTTTCCCTACCAGGGAATTTCGCAAAAATTAGGCATTCTGAGGCAATTTCTTGTGCCACTAGATCTGAACTTATCTGTTTTACTATACAAGACACATTCCGATATTCTGATTACTGTTTACGACAATTTGTTCAGATTAGCCTGCGAATGCTTATGTTCTATTTCCGTATAGTCTTCTCCATTGGGAATGTTAAGTATTAGTCGAAGTCGATAAAGGCGCCAACGTATCCAGAGTTGGAGCGAGAATTTAAGGCGATAATGTCTATATATATGCCCTGGAACACTCGCTCTGGCATTGCAAGTTATTTTATGGAAGTTCGATTGACTTGGTTTGAAGACATGTGTAAGAATTTCGTTAAACGCTTCACCGCCAAACGGTGCATCAACTACCAACTTAATGGATCTTCGTGGGAGAAAGATCAGCTCAATGATTTTACTCTGGAAGAGAGTCTCCTTTAATTATTGCGTACATGTACATTAAATTCGTCCTTATATTGAAAAACAGTGCTTACTGAGCTTCGATGGTTTGTTGGTTGTTGATGGATGGTTGTTCAAGCTGAAGTACGATCTATTTAAGTTAATTTTTCATAATCGAGTCGGTTTTCAGACGGTTGAGCATCGTGTGTTGTTGCGATCTACGCTGCGTTGTTGATTTCCACCTAGCATTGTGCGTGTTGTGACGTCATTTCTTGTGCATTAATCCCATTCCGCACATATTCCTCACACTTGCCATTTCCTTTTCACCATTTTCCACACAGCACTTCTACAAATATCCACCCCAATAGTTGGTACACGATCCAATGTATTAGAATTTCGTATAATTCAAACGCATTGAATACTACCAACATCAATCTCGGCTACAATCAAAGTGGCTTCCAAAGACGCGCTTGCAGCGTAGGATTGCGAGTGGCGACGGAGATGCTTGATGTATTTGAGTTATAGAATAAGTCATGTCAAGCAGCCCCGTTGCGCAGTGGGTTGGCGGCGGCTTGTAGACCCCTTGACACTAGGTTCGAATCCACCGTGGGTGATGGTCTTTTAACCTTTTGGTCGCGTAGAGCACCGTAGAGTACCGAGCTTCCGCATAACTAGTTTATAGCCCAGGCTCCACGGATCCCTGTTCAGGTCTTCGACGAGGTTTTGCCAGCAATGGGCCTTACTCCTGTTGATCAGGATATACCGACCGATATACTGCCATTCAGTTGCATGCCTCGTCCTGGCTTCGTGCTCGTTGAGCTTCTCGCCGGAGTTTGTGACACTCCCTTCGTTGTTCAGCCATTTTAGTGGACCACCAGTACAACGGAGGCTTTCCGTGTCTAGATCTCCGGCGGGGCATAGATGACTTACAAGCGGAGATGATGGTACTCATTCTGGAGTTTACCATGTCTTCAGCAGTCAGTCCTCTGGTCCCCGGCGATGAGCCAAATGGTGGTAAGCGTCTCATGAGCGTGTCGACAAACTTCCCCGCCTCCGTCCTCTCAGTGTTCCACACGAAGGTGGAGCGCTGAGTGTCTGGGAGCTTAGGAACGTTGTCGCGGATCATGAATGCTATGTACTGATGATCACTGGCCGAGTAGTCCTCTAGAACTCTCCAATTGTGTGTCATAGAGGAGAGGGGCTCCGAGGCGAATGTCACGTCCGGAATGGTACCCACGCAGCCCAAGCGGCGGAAACTGGGAGTGTTACCAGTGTACACCACGGCTAGCTCTACTCTGGCTGCCATCTCCAGGGTTCGATTCCCCCTGGGATTGGACTAAGGCATGCCCCATTCAATCGCCTTGGCGTTAAAGTCTCCCCCCATTAGCACATGACCCTATGTGCTCAGAACGGTGTCCTCCAAAGAGCTGAGCTTTACCTGAAAAGAATTTATTGGTTCGTTCGGTGTCAAGTACATACTAAAGAATGTTATTCCTGGCCAACGGACCCACAAGAAACCATCTTTTCGCCCATGGCCCTGAACTGTCAGTTGGGTGCTGTTTCGAACCCATATAGCACATGGACCAGATTAATCAGGGTACCATGCTGATTAATTTTTAACTCGGTGCTGTTCGCTAAGCAGCAATAGATCGGCTTTCATATCCCTCGCGAACTGGTCAAACAAGTCTTCGGTGTTTGCTGCTTTGGCTTTGGTTAGGGCTTCTTTGAATACCCGGTACTTGTCGCTGGAATATGTCTCAGGTTATCAGGACCGGGATCAGCGTTCTCGCAGAGGATACAGTTTGCCTCTCCCGTGCATTCTGTTCTTTTATGTCCTTCGTTGCCGCACTTATAGCACAAGGAGCTCCTATCAAGCCCTTTGCAGCCTTGTGCAGTATGACCGTAGCATAGGCATTTGAAACAGCGGAGAGGAACTGCTATTCGCCATATTCAGCAGACCATCCAACTTATTTTGATTTTGCCTATGCGGAGGTATATTTCGGCTTGTTTCTCGGTTAAGTCGACTATGGCCATACACTGCCCTCTATTATTTTCAGCGGTTAGTCGTAATTTGAGCCCACTCAATTCGTGTAAAACCCTTTTGAGGCACCCTTTCATGCGTCCTGTCCGTAACCCAGTCAATGTCCCTGATTTCGAGGGTGGCCATTGGTTCCACTGAAGCCACTGTTGCCTTTTCCGCAAGAGCCTTTTTGACTGCGTCATGGAATGAGTCGTTATTTGTTTTCTCAGGTCCAAATTCCAAATTGGTTGGCCGAACGGTTCTGATGGCAGTTTGAGTGTCATCGGGTCTCACAGCTCCCTTGATTTCCCGCAAAACGTCTGCGTAAGTTCTCCCAACTATCGGTTTGACCAGCAGTGCATGCCTTAGGGTTTCGGGGCGTGGCTTGCTTCGTGGTTCTTGTTTCTTGTTTTGGGTTTCTTTGCCTTTGTTCTTATAATTGGTGGCTGTTTCCGGGAGGAGCCTTCTGGACGCTTTTTTGGTGGCCTTGGTTGCCACCACCTGGAATCCATCATTCGACGTAACCTGTTTGTTCGCTGCTTCGTCCTTCCTCCTTTTGGCTCGGTCCCCATGGATTGGACTACTGGCAACTCTTTTGGTAGCGCTATGCGCGGGAATCACTTGCGTTTCGACTTAGGTACTGGGTTTTCGCCATTCTTCCGCTTTAAGTCATTTGCGTCTGTAGTGTCCGATTCTGTCTAAGAGCCCTTCCAGCTCTAAAATACCGTCCCTAAGGTCCTTGCTTATGTTTTTTGGGTATTGCAGGAAGCTTTGATCTTTTTAACTATGTTTTCTGCCTTACGCATGAGGCGTTCTTCTTCATGACGATCCAATACAATGAGATTGTCCTGCGACTGGTTTTGAGGTGGGCTTTTTTTGTTTGCGTTAGGGTCTAGAGCTCTGATGGCATCAGAAGCAGTGTCAGTGGCAGCATCGCGTCTAATCATGTTCTGAATATCATCGGTGGTTTCTCCCTCCGTGTTTTTCCCAAGCATTTGTTATTCATACTTTTCCTCTTGTCTTACGGGACGTTCCGACGTGCGTCTTGTTTTTTTTGCTGCGTCCGAATGCCGCCAGTATTTCTGGTTGGTAGAGGCTCTCTGCCTTTTTGTGTTCATTCATCCGTTTGTCGTCTGGGTTTGGTAGTTTATTCGATGTTTTTGATTTTGTTTCAGTTGATATTAATTAGTAAGGCATCATGCTGAAAGGGTCCCCCGTCGGAGCCGCTATCTCCATTCGTATGTGTAGTCGCCTAAATGGTCCCATGGTTGTCTGTGCAAAGCAGGGAGGCCATGCAAGGGTTGGCACCAGCCCTTATGGTGACAGGTGCTCAAAACCAGACCAGCGCTAATCGGGAGTTCGTCTCAACCGAACCTACACCACCAACTTAATGGTGCGAGCTTCGAACGTACTCCGAGGCCTGCCAAGGTTTTACCAGGACGGAGACGGTACGATACTTATATTGGAGCCGTTCGCGCGAGTTAGGATAATTAAACCGTTTTCCTTTAAAAATAAAAAAAACAAATTTAATTTGAAATTAATTTATTTTCGCAGAGCTTCTGCTTGCTTTCGATAAGTACAACTGACTTTTACATTTTCGTACACCTCCATTTACTTAGAAAATAATGCTTATGCTAGTTTTGGATTTAAATTACAGTCGTATGAAAATGATTTTACTTCAGTGAAATAATGCAAACGACATGTCTGCGAGTCATGCTACATTACAAAGAATAGATGGATTTAGAAAAGTGCAAAATACCCAAAGGTTGTCGGCTAGTAATGTTGTTACTCGTATTAAGCGGATAATGCTGCAACTCCTCCCCCCTTAATGTAAGGTGGACGCCTGAAGAACTGTGTTCTTGCAGTTTTGTGGGCTTGAACTATCACAGTTGAATTGCTTTCCTGCTTGGTGATTTAAAATTTATTTTACTAAAAGCAGTTGGATAAATATTGATTTCGTCCCAGAAGGTTGATATTTTAACGTTGTAGGTTATGTTGTTTATGGTAATCTCGCAGTCCTCGAAACGTATCGGGATGGTTCCTTTGATTCGGAATTCTTAGTTCTGCACGTAGTGTTGATTGTCGTCTCCGGAGTGTTTATAAGCAGCAGGTGATTTGGATCCGGTTCGAATATCCCACGTCCTGTTTTTTCGAATATCCCCACACTTTTTTTGTTCGTACAAGTGGCATTCAGCAGGCTTATGATCCAGACTGTTGGCTAAGCATTTTGACTGTGAGACGTCTTCGCAATCAGAGGTTTGGATGCAATCAGAGGTTTGGAAGGTTCCCTCGATGCTCTGGCATCTTGCGTCGAGCTCTTGGGTGTGTTCTGGGCCAAGGATCACGTGGTGTTTGGTTGCAATTGATTTTGTGTAATTAATAGGCAAGGGTATGATGTGGAATAGGGAATATGATTCGTTCGAAAGGATGAGAATTTTCATGTTAAAGATAATGTTTGAGTTATTAGAATAGGCCTGTAAGCTCAATAAATCGTATATGTGTTCAATGGGTTTTACACTTATGCCTTGGTTTTCAAATAAGCCGTACATTTTCGTTAGTTCTTGTGGGTTAAGAATCATTTTTCATGGGGGTTACGTGGGTGGGTTAAATGGGTTAAGAATCATGAAATAATGTTTAGTTTCGCCAAAATAATTGCTTTAGAAATTCCAGTTAAATGGTTATTGAGGAGATCGATAATAAAATTAATTTGGTTTATATACTGGAAGTACTTCATATTTCAAGTATCGTTTCTTATTTGATTTTTTGATATTTCATTGATATATTTTAAGTAATCAGTTATTGTTTTTTGTTGTTGATTGATGTGTGTAGTAATATTTTCGAATCGTTCAATTATTTGTCCATTTATTTGAGTTTCTTCAGTAAATTTGGTTATGAGTTTGCCTCCATTGGCTAAGATTTTATCTATTTCGTCATTCATTCTGATTGCGTCGTTTGCGTCCAAGTTTGCAGTAATCCCTTTTATGATGGTACCTAACCCATTCATCAACCCTCTTTTGATTGGTTTTTGGGGTAGTAATGTGAGCATTTTATTTTTTACTTCTTCGGCTTTTCTTTTTGTTATTTTCAATAATTCCAAAAATTCTGTATTGTTGTCAAATGTTGCTAGTGAGTCGTATATCATGTCAAGGTTTTCTCTGTATTTATCATATCAAGTTGTATAATATGAATAACATCCAACGAAGTTGTTGGATGTTATTAAACGTGCGTTCCCTAGCTTCATTGGAAGTAATCCGTTCCTATTTGACAGATCATGTAGGTCCATCTTTTGATCAGTATGGCCAATTGTCTGAAATTTACATTTTTTCTTTAATTTAGATTTGTGAAGTTTTTGTTTCTTTTCTGTGATAACTGTAACATAATTATTGTCTAAAATTGTCTGAAATTTACGTTTTTTCTTTAATTTAGATTTGTGAAGTTTTTGTTTCTTATCTGTGATAACTGTAACATAATTATTTGTCTTAATTCGGTACTTAGTAAACCTGCGATTTAATTTATTTCGTCGACACTCCCTCCTAAACACTACAGATCTCTGGTTATAGCTTTCAGGCTCCTTTCTATTTTTGTTGAGTTTTGTTAATCTTTTATTTGTTTGTTCAATTAGTAAAGAATCTATCTCAGGGTAGAGCTGTGCTTGCTATTCTCTTAATTTTTCCAAATATTCATGACTGCTTGATTATTGTATTTACTTGTTAAATTTGTATGATCTGCCATAGAATAATTCACATGGGGTGTATTTTGTGGCTGAATGAATAGCATTGTTATAAGTGATAATTACTTATTTCAAAATGTCCTCTGGGTCTTTGTCTCGATACTAGTCACGTATTATTCTGTATGTCTCTGTAATTGTTGAGTTAAGTCTTTCTACAGGTCCATTACTGCCTGTTTGTTGATATGAAATTATGTAATGATTTAATTTATATTGCTGTAAAAATCGAAGATGTGAATTCTGTACCTTGATCGATTACCATGGTAGCAATATTTTGGGGAATACCGTGAAGGCTAGTAAAATATTTGAGAGATTTAATGATATTTAAGCTATTTCGAGCTGAAAGTATGTAGGCTGCCACGAATTTTGAAAATTTGTCAATGATCGTTAATATGTATTGTTTGTTAATTGTGTAAATATCCATATGGAGAACGTCTAGTGTTTTTTGGGAGTATCTGGAGTCTGATGTTTCGGTTTTTGGGGCTTTCTATCGTATTTTACTGTTTGACATTTTCGCAATTATTGATAAATTTTGTGATTTTATTCTTCACGAAAGGAAAGTAATATTCTCTGTTGAGATGAGCTAGAGTCTCGTTGATGCCTCATTGGTTACTATTAAGATGGCATTCGGTTATTAAGGCACCTTGTTCATCGTCTTCAGTGATTTTTTTAGGATTTCCATGCATCTAACGACTTTGAAACTATTAAATTGTGAAAAGTGGTTGTGTAAGTATCTTGTACTTTTTTGAAAATTTCGTCTGTGGTATATATTGCTGTCAATCTATTGGGAGGGATAAGTTTCTTGAAGATTTTGGCAAGTTTTGTTTCTGTGTATTGCTGTATATGAATTATTCGGCGTTGTTTGTTCCGGAATGGCATTTCAAGACTGGATTTAGGTGTTCTATCAGATTCCTTAAGTATCAATTGAAGAGAAAATTCGTTCAGCGGACGTTCAGAAATTGGTATTCCGGTATTCAGATTTTCTTCTGCAGAGTGCGCGGTGGAACCTCTAGTGCTGTGTGCAGACGTCCCAGCGGCATCATTCACGTTATATTCGACATTGTTGCTAGTGTTTTTTGCGATTTTTATGTGGCTTAAGGCGTCGGCATTACTGTTCTGACTACCCTTTTTGTAATTCAGTTCATAATCATACTCCTCTAGCTTGAGTCTCCAACGTATCAGTCTCGAATTTGGATCCTTTCAGTTCATCAATCACGTAAGTGACTTGTGGTCTGTCACAATCTTAAATTTCCTACCAAAACGATACGGCCGGAAATATTTTGTGGCCCAAACGATGGCCAAGAGTTCCTTCTCGACTGTAGAATAGTTGATCTCAGAATCGGTCAACGTTATACTTTCGTAGCAAGTTGGCTTTTCGCTACCTATTGGGCCTTGCGATACTACAGCACCAATTGCGAAGTTACTCGCGTCCGTTGGAAGGACGAACGGTTTGTTAAGATCCGGATGTTCGACAAGGGGATCATTCATGAGAATATCTTTGCAGGAGTTGAATGCTCTTATGTAACGATCATTCAGATCAATGCGTCGGTCTTTTTTTAAGCATTCGGTAAGTGGTTTGGTTAATTTCGCAAAATCTCGGATGAACTGGCGATAATAACCGAGTAAGCCGAGGAAAGATTTTATCTCGTTGGTGGTTTTAGGAACGGGGAAATCGATAATTGGCTGAACTTTATTAGGGCTTGGCTCAAGGTCTACGGTGGTGACCAAATGACCGAGGAAAGCTATTTCCTTTTTGAGGAATTCAGATTTATCAAACTGGACCTTGAGATTTGCCTGACGAAGTCTGTGAAATACCTTCTTGAGATTTTCTATGTGCTCTTGCAATGAAGTGGAGAATATTATTTTATCGTCTAGATAGACGAGAGAAACTGTGCCCTGTAGTTCTTTGAGCTCATTATTCATCACTCTCTGAAAGGTCGAGGGTGCATTTTTTAGCTCAAATGGCATGGGTACATATTCGTAATGATCTCCTTCGACAGTGAAGGCAGTTTTCGGAAAATCACGAGGGTCCATCTCTATTTGGTGGAATCCACTCGCTAAATTCAACGTTGAGAAGTACATCGACCTTCCTAATTTATCCAGGATGTCGTTGAATTTATCCAGGATGTCGGGAGAGGGTAGCGATCACCTATCGTCTTTTCATTCCACTTCCTATAATCAATAACCAGCCTCCATTTCTTTTTGTCACTCGCGTTTTTTTGGAACGATCCAAACTGGAGGGCTCCAAGGCGAGTAACTGGGGCGAATTATACCCTGATTGAACATATCAGAGATTTGGTTACGGACTTCGCCCTTATGGATGAAAGGATATCTATAGGACTTCGTATAGATAGGTGATTCATCGGTTGTTCTAATTCGATATTTTACTTGGTTTGTGAAGGTCAAATCTTGTCCTTCCCGAAAGAAAATGTCGTCATATGCTCGACAGATTTTAAATAATTCCTTCTGTTCCTCATTGTTTAAGTGTGATACTCGCAATAATCGAATGACATCATCACATGATGTCAATGGTGATTCCTCGTCCTCATAACACACATTCAAATTGTTAATTTGTTCGTAACGATCCGAAAGGCTCTCCACCATCACGGGATGCTCAAGTAGGAGGGTTTGTTCCTTGCGTGAGACATTAGAAACTTCAACAAGTGCGTACCAATCAACTGCAGTATAGACTCCCTCCGATATTACCAAGTTGGGGGATATTTTGTTTGGTTTGATGTAAATATCTCCGTTTTCCACATCCGTCCGATTTGTTCGGGGAGGCAATCGTAGGAAAATTTTCTTCATTTATTCCGTCTTCTTCTGGTTCAGTTATTGGGTAATAATTTTCCTTTGGGGAAAAGAAAACAGCGGGATCGTCATCTTCGTAATAATGCTGGGAGTAATAATGATCTAGATTATAAGGGTTGTTAGTAGGGCTACCACTTCCGGTATTCATTTCCTCAATATTTAGCAGGGTTCCTCTTGGATTGTTTATGTACCCCGGGTGTCTGAGAGTGGTGTTCTGCTGAAATTCAAGGGGATGTGAGTCTTGTTCTCCAGTGTTGAATAATTCTTCTGATGTGGTGTTGGGTGGTCTTGTTGAGCGGGAAAAGTTACTTCCTGGAGTCTTATGTTGAAGTTGGCTTCTCCTAATTGTACCCGATATTTCCATAGGTTCCAATTTTTGAGGGGGACCATTGTTTAGTCTGTTAAACATGGATGGTCTATGTTGCGAGTTAGGATGATTATTTTGAAATGGTACTTGCCGTTGTACTAGTTGCGGGTTCCTTGGGAACACGAATTGTTGTTCTCTATTGAAGGCGTTTTGAATTGGGTTTATATTAAATGGCTTTTGTTGATTTGTTAAGTTAAACCGATTTTGTTGAGCAAAACTTGGTGGTGGTATTGATGAAAACACATGTGTGGGTTTAAACAACGAATTAGATGCCTGTGAAAATAAAGGTTTAGGTATGCCAATTCGTCTTGGGTTTGGCACGTTCATGTTCGGATCTGAGTTTGAATAGAACATGTTCTGCTCCTTAAAACAGCATGCATGTGCATCTGCTAGACTTGTAGGTTTCATCGCTCGAATGGTGGAATCAATCGGTTCTTTTAACCCAGATAGAAATGTATTCAAGCACATCTCCGCGAAGAGATTTTTCTTAGCGGAGATGAATAATCTTTCTCATGAATACTCACATGATTGTTCATACTACTGAATATTTCCACAATTTCACTGTAGAATTTTTGCACAGAGTCACTACTTTGTTTCATTGCATGTTAATCACGTATGAGGGAAGTTTCATTTCTCTTGTCAGCGTAATGAACGATGAGATTTTGCCTAATAGGATCCCAATTCAGTGGTGTAACATACATGTTGAGGACCTCTTTGGCGTCTCCAACAATTTTATTCCTAATGGCCCTTAACTGCAATTGACCATAAGACGTACCACTGGTGACCTGAATGAGCTCAAGGATTTCTTCGATGTTATCGAGGAAATCGAAGAGTAATCGAGGGTTCCTCTCGAACCGCCGAAGGTCTTTAATTGCGTCGTAATGAGTTGTAAATATCAACTGTTGTAATTGTAGATTGAACACTTGTACCGGGATATGGCATTGCACTGTTTTCTGTTTTAATTTCTGTTTCACAATCAATAATTATGTCGATTAATTTTGTCAAAGTATGCGATCTGAACATATATATATACATCTGATATAACGTTTGGGAGTTTGATTGAATGATCGATTAAAATGTTTTCACTCGCGGATAATTTACTTCCAATTCTTTAACTAACGGAATTACTTAGTTTATAGTCATTTAGTTTAGACGAGTTATTTTGCTTGAATAACATGGAGAACGTTTTATAGGGTTTTTTGCTTGATGGTTTCGATTTAGGGAAACGAGGCATCTGTACAAGAACTTACTTGAAGATGATGGTTAGCTGGTTTCTCAGTTTCTTCCTCAATTTGTCTGATCGAGTAGCGAAAATCCCTCGATGAGCCTGCTTATGCAACAATAATCCTTTGTCACTTGCACTTGACAAATTAGATACCGAACCGTGGGCGATCAACCTTCGCGAACCGATAATACGTCGGAAAACTTTTACGATTCAATGTATCTTTCGAAATCGTCCTTTGCTTTATCGACTGCGCTGGTTGGGATAATTAAACCGTTATCCTTTATAAAAAAATCAAATTTAATTTGAAATTAACTTATTTTCGCAGAGCTTCTCCTTGCTTTCGATAAGTACAACAGACTGTTACATTCTCGTACACCTCTTTTTATTTAGCAAATAATGCTTATGCTTGTTTTTGATTTAAATTACATTCGTATGAAAATGATTTTACTTGAGTGAAATAATGCAAAAGACATGTCTGCGAGTTATGCTACATTACAGAGAAAAGATGAATTTAGGAAAGTGCAAAATACGCAAAGGTTGTCGGCTAGTAATGTTGATACTCGTATTAAGCAGATAGTGCTGTAACTCACGCGAGTTTCACCTTGGTGGTACTTGATCCAAAATATCTTGTCGGCCAGCCCAGTTAGTTCGTTTTCCAGAGTCGTTGCAGTGTCGTTTTCCACTGGAGGGACACTCCCCAAAGAATACAAAATTGCAGGAGTACTCCTGTTGACAAGCATTCCTCCTGCGAGAAGTACTTTGTACTTTACTTTGTAGTTTGGGCTGTGCCTCGTGTTTCCATACCTACACGCTCATCCAGATTGTGGGATTCTATCTCTAGCGGGATGAAAGAAGTGCTTTAGGGGAGATTCCTCCATCCCCGATATTCTGGTGCTCCGATATTCTTTTTCAAAGTGTCATGACCGAGCAGAATGTGTCACAGAATTGCATTTGCCAGTCATTGTTATTATTGTTACGGCTACATTTTCCGGGAAAAGCTCTCTGATTCCGCTATGTACTCAACAGTTTGCACCGAAAATTTTATTCAACTTCCCCAATGCTAAAAATGCAGTTGAGGGCACTAGACCTGCTATATCTACCTACAGGTCAGACTATCTATGTCTAATTAAGAACTAGACTAAGTAGAAATCAGTCTTACCATGCACTCGCTCGAATAACGATCTCATATCATGGATCACAGATGCAGTTCACTCTTCATTTGTGTCGCGCTTCCTTGGTTGTTGATCAGCCCTGAAAGTGTATTGTTTTTCTTCACTTGTGCGGGTTAATAATTAGGTATTAATTTATACCAAAAAATAAATTATAAATATTTTGCCTTATATAGTAGAACAGCCTACCTAATGCGATGGGCCTCCGCTGTTAGTCATTAAATGAGTGAGGGCCTTTAATAACACTATAGACAAATAGTGGGAATATGGAAGTGGGCGTGATATGTTGCTCGAGAAAATTCATCTTCGACTTTATTATAGACTCTGTTGTCCAACCCAATACTGATATGGCTCGTACTTACAATGCGCTTCTCTGTCAGGATGCTAACTTCCGCCTTGACTTTGGTTTCGATGACTCGCCACATAAACATATTTAGTCTGAACTGCACATGCTCAACTCTGCGCTTTGGAACTAGAATCGTATCACGGTCGGCATAGCCGATCAAGCGGTTTTATCTGGCAGGTTAAGCTGCAGTAGTCCATTATAGTCCGAAGGAGATCCACAGTTACGGTCCATGACGACACCTGATGTAACTATCATCTTACAGCTAGCTTCGTTCCTGTTGTAAACGACAGTCCTTCACATAGTCCCTCAGAAACCGCATTTGATAAATTGAAACGATTTTCAAATGGTTCTGAACTCCTATCAAGTGGAGTTAAATGCATTTTTGAGGTCCAGCAGGGCAACTCGTCATTTGGAACTGCTGTATACCTCTGCATGCTGTACTATTGTGGTGGTTGTTTTAAGATGTTTTTCAGACGAAATTTTTTATGCAGGATTTGGTAAAGAGAGTTAACTAAGAAGGAACTCTCGTTAAATTTTTGTTTAAGTAAGATTTGGAAAAGAACATTAATTTCGAAAACCACATCATTTTTTTTTTTTAAGTTTTAAAGGAGTAACATAATTTAAAATGATTTTATTTTAATTATTATAAAAAATCAGTCGAGATTTAGCAAGCAACGAGAATAGAGTTGTAGAAAAGAAATAAATGCAATACAGAACTGTGAATTTTAATTATCTTTCATCGAAAGATTCCAATCTGAATAACCCGATAATGCACTACGAGAAACTGTGAATTGTAATTATCTTTCATCGAATGATTCTAATCGAAATAGCCCAAATAAATATACTACAAAACTATGAATTGTAAATATCATTCATCGATTGGGATCATCATCCACGATTGGGCCATAGAGTCTCCTCGGCCTTCATAGACAATACTGCTTTATCCGGTGCCCTTTTTGTGAAAAGTGAATGTTCAATTGGAATTGCGTCGTCAACCGCTTAAATAAACGCGAGATCTCTATTCTGCCTTTTCTGCCTCATAGATTCGAGGTGATCTTCGGACGCCGAGCAACCCCTCCAAAAGTTTGTACTTGAGGCATTATAGTTCCTGTTTAAGTTGCTCAGCAGGTTCTGGTATGAACAGGATTTACTACTGTTGGCGAGTCTGTGAAGGTGTATCCTAGCAAACTTAGGTTTTGATCTCGCATATCTGGCTCCTAAATGCACATCAAATCATTCATGCGGGGTGAAAATAACAACTTTCCGAGTGTGGATACAACGGATGTTAATAATATTGATGAATAAGGACAAACTGAAAAAGGAACAGGACTTTATTTTGGGTATCAAACGGAAGAACGTTTACGCAGAACAGATGATCATCAAGGTGATAAAGAAAATTGAAACGCGGATGAAAAGAGACACCTTCACGATATTATATAAACAAATGAAAAGACAATAAAAGAACGAACATTGATCGAAAATCATAAATTTCCAATCTGACAAATGTTATGAGCAAAAACTACGCAGCTGATTCCAAGCAGCATGTTGCTCCAACTGAAAACAATATGACGAAATGCAATAAACAAAATAAAAAAGAAAAAACTAGTGGCATCTACAAAATAAAGTCGAATAGTTGTGAAAAAGCTACCACCGGGCAAATTAGGCGACTGTTCAACATAAATTTAAAGAATACACAAAAGAGGCAATAGCAGTGATGAGCAGAGGAATCACATGCAACGCGAGAAGAACCGCATTTCAAAGTGCATGAAATAAGGAAAGATTTATGTTACTACAGTCAAAAACACTAGGAGTATAAGAGGACCGGACCCTTTGGAACTATTATTTTGATTATCAACCATGAAGCAGTTCAATGACGCTCAATTAAATATAAATGGTTGAAATATTGTTTGTTGCTTGGATTTGCCGGGCCTTGCTTTTTATTTGGACGCGTATCGGCTTTATACAGCCATCTTTAGCATCTTTACGTCCGAGTGTACCGTTTTACAGATGCAACTTTTACGTTTAAAACTAAGTTCGTATGGAGAGATAGGCCGGGTTAATTACTCGTTAATGAAGGTTTTTGGGTTTGGGTTTTTTTCCTGTTCGTGGGGCTGTAAGCTAAGTGCTAATTCTTTAAAATATTTTGTATGGAAATTTCCATTGCAGTCTTGTTTTCCATGTAAAATTCACGAAATGCGTGTTAGAGCTTTTTGAGAGTACACGATTGATACATGATGTTACTCCCACCAAAAATTTTAGACGTTTATACTGCAGATCTCCCAATTTACGAAAAATGAAATTCACGGAGGGTATTTCATATCATACCATTCGGTAATTAAGAAATGAAGTCGCGCGCCTGAGAAAGCGCAACACTGGTGACAGAAGTGGGATTATTCTTGCAATAGTGAAGTGAACAAAATCAAACACCTAAAAAACATGAACTATTGTGAACACTTTTGTGAACTTTTGCATTAAAGACAAGGCAATTACTTTGCCGGAACTAAAGGGTAAAAGCGGAACATTTCCACCGTAGGAAAGCTAGACTAATCACCCGGTTAAACGAAGCGCTGGCAGCGGAAGGAATGGATCCAGAGTCATTTGAGTTTCCTGATGCTGAAAGTTTCACTGGAGGCGAGGAGGAGGAACAAATTCGCATCAGCAAAAGGGCTGATGCGGATGTTGATGATAATGCAAAAGCAATCAACTGAGTTTAACGAGAAGCTCGACCGGCAGTCAACCGACTTAAACGAGCAGCCCGATCGGTAGTCAAAAGCGTTAAACCAGCAATCATCAGACTTGCACCAGAAACAGGACTAGCAATCAGCAGACTTGAACCAGAAACTCGAAAAGCAATCAGCTGACTCAAGAGTAAATTTAGGTGAGCGAAGCTTAACCTTCAAATTAAAAGTTTCGAACAAAGGATGGATAACGTGGAAGAAAGGGTAAGCAAAGCAGAAACGCACAGGAAGAGATTGAAAAGATAAAGGAAGACATAAAGCAAGCCAAAGTAACATTAGCGAGCAACCCGAGCCAGATAGCGAGTACCGTCAGTATCTCTACAAGGAATGTAAAAGAACCAACTTTTGATGGACAAATGACTTGGAGCATTTACAAAACTCAGTTTGAAGCTGCCGCTCAATCAAATCACTGGAGTGAGCAGGAGCTAGCAACATTACTAATTCTTGCCCTGAGAGGTGCAGCTGCTCGAATTCTGCAAACTATCCCCGTTGAGTCGCAGTCAAACTCCAACGCGATCATGAACGCACTCGACATGAGATATGGAGATAATCACCTTAAGCAAATCCACAGGTCGCAGCTACGCAACCGAATGCAGAAACCAGGCGAAACCCTACAGTATTCAGCCCAAGAAATTGAAAGGCTTGTACTACTAGCTTACCCCGCATACGACCCAAATCATCAAGACGATGTGGCAACGGAAGCATTTATTAGTGCGTTGCAGGCCAGGGGAATGCAACAAGCTGTCCGTCTAACCGAAACGCGTTCAGTAAAGGAAGCACTGACCTATTGTCTAAACTTCGAAGCCACCAAATCAACCACTCGTAACACAGCCAGGATCCGGAAGTTTATAACGGAAGAATGCAGATGTGCACAAGTTGGCATGAGCAAGAGGCAGAAGGTGTATGTTTCACCTACATGCTAGAATTGTGGTGAACCAGGGCACCTGCAATGCAAGATGCACCTGGATGCAAGCCGCGAAAAACACCAAGCTATTGCCCAGGGTGTGCCGCTAGACGGAAACGCCGACTAGAGTCAGACCTTGGAAATAAGGCCTCTCTAACTGATAGGTCAGGGAAACGAACAAAAGCCAACTTCGTAGGACAAAGGTTGGCTACAAGGATGGAAAGACAACCGAACTATGACCACAGAATCGTACATCGGAAAGTAGAAGCACACGGCATTACCGACGCTTTATCTCGTCGCCACTGTCCAGCGGATTATCAACATTGCCTACGATCTGAGGAAAAAGATCAAGGTGTGGATATGCGTATAATCACAACGGAAGTCGACAAGGGTTGGACGCAACACGAACTCCGGGACGCTCAGCGAGCCGACGATGATACTGCACCATTGTTGGTATGGAAAGAGACAACAGGACGTCCCGAGTGGAAGGATGTATCAGCACGCGGCACAGTGTTAAAGAGCTATTGGGCTCAATGGAACTCCCTTGAGGTTGACGATGGAGTTTTGAAACGTAAATAGGAAACGGCAGACGGCACTTCATACAGGATGCAAATTGTTCTTCCTAAGAGTTGTATCAACGTATTACTAAAGGAGATGCATGAAAGAACATCGGGAGGTCAGCTTGGGGTGAACAAGACCCTGACAAAGGTGCGAGAAAGATTCTACTGGCTTCAAGCTCGAGACGACGTTGTTGACTGGTGTCGTAAATGCATAATATGTGCTTCCGTTAAAGGCCCAAATCGAAGAACGAGAGGTGAAATGCAGACCTGAAAAATGATTCGGCTACCAGCTGATGTAAGGTTTGGGACACCCCCTGAGCAGCCCCAAACCCATTCCGTAGTACACAAGCAACTTAAGGCAACGGCTGAATCAAATAAACCCATTGGTGCGGAAGCAAATCGAGTCGACCACTGACCGCCTGAAGACGAGATATGACTTAATGGCAAACTTGACTTGGTGTGGCTATAAACCCACGGCGTCGGAAAAGCAGATCTCCGAAGCTTCAGCCGAATTGGGAAGGACCCTACAGAATCACCAAGCGAACCAACGATGTGGCATAAAGAATACAATAGCATCAGAAACCAAGGGCAAAAATGAAAATTGTGCACCTGGACTGCCTTGCCCCATACAATCAGCAGGAAGACGTGGAGACAGCTGACATGACATTTTTTCGGGGCGGAAAGATATAAGCCGGGGATAGTGTGACATTTTCGAACAATTTTTTTTTGTTTTGTTTGGGAGGTGAAGGCTATTTAGGCCCTGAGTGTCGGACTCCCCCGCTACCGGACTACCGACTAAACACCTCCCCTGTCACACCGAGAACCTAGCCTGGAACTGTTTGTCACATTACTTCGGACTAGGCCTCATTAATCATCACTTAGCGATGTCTTCAGGCTAAGGGAAATCTCTCTTCACGGATGGATAGGAAGGAATTGCGATTAGTAACTATAATATTGCGTTACAGCGATGTTCCCTCCCTCGCCAAGCGATCCATTATGTCCTTCTTTATAATGAGTACTGTCCGTACGTAATGCGACACACAGTTCCAATTGTCCTTTGATTTCATCATTTTTCCCGTTAAATTTTCTGGGGAAATTACGCCAATTTTCTCCGAGAGATGCGAACGGAGTCTTGTAAATCTTTTACACGTAAAGAACGTGTGGCAGGCGTCATCCGTCATCCCCGGGCAGAACACGCAAGTTGGGGATGGTGTCTTTCCCATCTTATACAGGTAAGACTGAAAATACCCGTGACCACTGAGTAGTTGCGTCAGATAATAATCAGTCTCACCATGCATTCTGTAGAACCACGGCCCAAAGTCACTTATCAGTCGTGCGGTCCACCTGCCTCGCGTTTCGTTTTCCCATGTTTGCTGCCACAAGGTTAGGGTTCTTCTCCGTTCTTCTCGGCTGACGGTTTCTCTCGCCGACTCCCCTCTACGTAAGTATACACGTTTCCGTTCGTCTGCAGGTAACTTAGTAGGAACCACCCTCGAGATTACCAGCACTGCAGGTTCAGAGACAGTGCGATATGCAGCCGCTATCCGCAAAGCTCCTTACCTCTGCACCTGTGCCAGACGCCTTCGGTGTGTCTCTTTACTAAGAGCGTCAGCCCAATTCTCGGAGCCATACAAGAGCACTGACTCCATTGCACTCATCACGTCTTTTGCTCGAGGTTGGCCCCTGCGTGTTGGCCATAATGCGATTGAGCGCCGATACTCGCACAAAAGCCTTATCCGCTGACGCTCGAACCTGCTCGAGGAAGCTAATCTTCGAGTCAATCATCAACCCAAGGTATTTGATTGATTCCTTCGACTCGGTGTTAATTTCTCCCACCCGAACGGGAACAACACGAGGGATCCGCTTCTTGGTCAGGACGACGACCTCGGTCTTTTCCAGCGCTAGGCTAAGCCCACGGCCTGTCATCCACTCGCTCACTCGGCATATTACCGCACCCAGTTTGAGCGGCGTCTGTCCGACAGTACGTCCGGCGACTAGTACTGCTACGTCATCTACGTAGCCAACTAGGCGCGACTCCCCCGGTAACTGCAGCCTCAAAAGCTCATCGTACGAGACATTCCAGAGGTCGGGGCCAAGAACGGAACCTTGCGCCACCGCTGATCTCGCATCCATCCTTCGCCGGCCTCCTAATGTGTCATAGACGAGCTTCCGATTTTTAGATAGTCTTTCAATATCCGCGTCAGATTCCTCGGCACCCTGAAATATTCCAGAGCACGAAGAATATCTGTCCATCTAGCAGAGTTGAAGGCATTTCTCACATCTAGTGTTATGAGCAGTACTATTCGTCTCGAGTAGTGATTGTGGGCTTCTGCCTGCTGGACCGCGCTCACTACCTCTGCTATTGCAACGATCGTGGATCGGCCAGCCCTGAAGCCGTACTGCCGAGGAGACAGATCCCCGACAGTTCGGATGGCCTCTCCGTGTCTCTCTCTAATGAGCCTCTCGACCACCTTCCCAGTGGCGTTCAGCATACATAGGGGCCGATATGAAGATGGTTGCTCCGCTTTCCCCTTCCCCTTGTGGATCAGCACAAGACTCGCCTCTTTCCAGCAATTTAGAAACACGCCCTGCTGCAAACAGGCATTGAAAGTGGTGAGCAGCTTGTCAGGACAAAGTTGATGTGCAAGCTGTATCACTTCCGCTGGTATACCGTCTGGTTCAGGGGCCTTTTTCGATTTTAAAGCTTTCACCGCATCATCCACCCCGATGGCGGTAAAAAGTGGGCATTCTCCAGGAAAATCGCCATCCGCATGGCGATTAGGACGAATAGGATGCATAGGGAAGAGCGCTCGAACAATCTCGTCCATTGTTTCCGTTTCAAGGACACAGGGCCTCCTTGCAGCTCCTAGTTTCCGCATGGCAAGCTTGTAACCCAGCCCCCACGGGTCTCTGTCGATGTCCACAACTAGGTTGCGCCAGCAGCGAGCCTTGCTTTCGTTAATTAACCTACGGAGAACTTTTCTAGCCGACCTGTATGCCAGCGTTCGGGAGTGTGACTCGTCTCGATTTCTTAAACGTTGGGGTTCGCGGCGGAGTTTGTGACATTCTCTCCGCTTTTCAGCGATTTTTGTGCCAACCACCAGTACACAGCAGGTTTATCGTGTCGAGGCCGTCACCTGGGCATAGAGCAGCCGCACTAATTCTTGATGAGCCTCATGGTGGAATTCACCATGTTTTCAGCTGAGGCTCCCCCCGTTGCCGTCATAGTTTCACATCTCATAAGAGCTGCGGCAAACGCGTTGACATCTTTTTTAGAAATGTTCCAACCTACAGTTGAGGGTTGGGTTGCTACGCGTCGAGTAGCACAATCGCCAATTTCGAAAGCAATGTACTGACGATCGCTCGCCGAATAGTCCTCTAGTACCCTCCATCTGTGTATCCTAGGCACTAAGGACTCCGAAGCAAATTTCACATTCGGAATAGTTCCCAAGCAGCCTTCCCGTCGAAAAGTTGGTGTGTTCCCAACGTTCATGATGACAAGTTGCCTCCTAGCCGCCATTTCTAGGATTCTTTTTCCTCTCGGGTCTGGAAGAGGCATTCCCCATTCTATCGCCTTGGCGTTAAAGTCACCGCCAACAAGGATTCGGCCTTCTGTGCTCGAGACAGCTTCCTCCAGTTCATCGAGCCTGCTCTGAAAACATGAAATTGACTCATTCGGAGTGAAATAGATGCTTATGAATGTCAAATCGGCGCACCCAATGAGCACAAAGCCATTTCCACTGGTGCAAGTCCGAGCTGTGGGTGGAGCCCTATCACGTACCCAGATGGCGGCGGTACCGGATCGATCACAATACCATCCAGCTTCGTTTTTGTTGTGGTGTTGCTCAGATATCAGCAACAAGTAAACTTTTTTCTCTCTTGCAACCTGGTCTAGTAAATCTTGTGCGGTTGAGCTACGGTGTAGGTTGATCTGCAAGACTTGAATCATGTCTTTGCTCTTTTCTTGCTTAGTGCCTCTTTGAACTCCTGGCTCCTACCACTTCTTGGAATATGAGCCAGATCTTCAGACTTCCGTCCCTTATCTTTGCACAAGTTTCAACTGGGTTCGTTTGGACAGTCTTTCGCCTTGTGGCCGGATGATCCACACTTGTAGCACAGTTTGCTTCGATCTGGCCCCTTGCAGTTCAAGGAGATGTGTCCGAAGCTAAGGCACTTGTAGCATCGAGTTAGGGCTACCCTCCGTCGTATCCTGCACACAACTCAGCCGACTTTAATTTTCTCCTTGGTCAGCAGTTGCACAGCGTCTTTCTCTGGGATGTCTATTATTGCCGCTCTTTGTCCTCTAGGGTTAGTAGACGTTAGCCTTACCCTAAAGCTCTCTGCCGTAGGAAGAATTGACCTAATTGAATCTTCTACTTCTTTGGCATCCGCAATGCAGTCAAGGTCTCTTATTTCCAAAGACGCCATTGGCTGCAAAGTCGAGATAACAGCTTTAGAGCCCAGGAGGTCCTTGACAGCGCTCTCGAACAGACCCTTGTCGGTGGATTCCGCTCCGAGTTCTACGAGGAGACCGCCTGTTCTGGTCGCTCTTACTGTTCGTATACAGACACCGTTTTTTTCAGGTTCCACATTTTGCCTGATTTCCTTGAGGACCTCGGCGTAAGTTCTCCCGTCAGATCAGTGAAGCATCCCTGCGCTGCTTGTTCCTGGTCTTTTTTGGCATTGCGCTGTGTTTCGTGCCTTCTTGCTTTTCGGGCGCCTGTTTGGAATCTTTTGTTATCGCTTGGTGTATCTTCTTCGCAGCCTTCTGTTGCGATTTAGAGCGCACCAATTGAAAGCCATCATTTTTTTTCTCCTCCCCTTGACTGTTGTCTCCTGTCTCGACTGTTATCGGCCCCTTCGCCCTTTTCCTACGGTCAGGTTTAAGTGGGCTACATGCCGCCCTTTTGCCTTTTATGAGAGGAGTAGCATTTTCGGTGAAGGGAGTTTTATTTTCTGGAACTTTCTTAAGCTCTTTCAATTCACTCTCCGCCCGTAGCCACCTGCGGCAATAGTGCTGGATCCTATCAACGAGGTCCTCCAATTCGTCAATCCCATTTTTGATGCCCTTGTTGCGTTTTTTTGGACATTTATTGAATTTCTCATCACTTTTATTATAGCGCTTATGTTCCTTGTTAGACGCTCTTCTTCACTTCTGTCAGCGGCTATTTTCGTTATCAGGTCGTCCTCAGGCGAAGTTCTCGATATATTGTCAGCAGGAGGGTCTTGTTGTTGTTGAGCATCATTGGTTTCGCCTTCCACGTTGTTCAGTATATGACTTTTAATGGCCCCTGGAGAATGGCACTTCGGGTCGATGACTCCACTGCCCGAAGCCTCCACTACGCTTCTGGTATCGTTCGCTCCATCGCCTTGTGTAGGAGGGATGTTTTGGACAAGCACCTTTTTGCAAAGCGTTCGATGGAGGTTTGCTTGCACGATGTTTTCTCGTTGCCTTGATTAGGCTTGGCTACTCTTTGAGGCGGAGTTCGCAGTAGTTTTGGCCTTCGGGCGAACATGCTTGCGTCGTTGATTATTTCACTTGTAATTTCTGATTCTTCAGTGGCCAAGTGTTCCACGACTGAAAAATGCCCTGGAGACTCATCCCCAGCATGAATGCTGGAGAAAAACCCACATGAGGTCGAGACTCCCTCACACGTCGGGGTGTATATCCCCACCCCTAATTGATCATTTTGGTTGTCACTCATCATATATGTTCCTCCGGAAGCATTCATGTATTTAGATATGAAGAGGTATATCTTTGATTCCAATGGCGTCCCAATAATATATCAGATATATAGACGGGCCACCGATAAAAAGATAAAATATCATCCGAACTTGAGTACACGAGACCAGCGATTCCAATGGAGATACTTATTTGCTAAATTCGTTGAGTCTGGTCGAACTGAGATGGAGCAGGCTAGATATTGGTGGCTGAATGACAAAGACTAAATTATTCGTGTTTTTTAGTTTGTGTTTATGTAGTTTTTTTTTTTTGTTTTTTTTTTTGAGTTTCAGCTCATGGTTGTTACATTTAGCGTTTTGTTAAAAACTAGGCATAGGTTTAAATATTTAGTATATGTTGATGGTGTAATATTAGGCTTAAGAAATTATGTTTAACATTTAGGTTAAGAATATTGAGTATTGTAGTATAAAATAAATTATTTTGATTAGAATTAGGGTATAATATATTAGTCGTTATATAAGAGATCACTATGATGTTGTCTAAACATAATTGATTTTTTGAATATTGTTGGTTGGTTTTTTCTCCTTTTTCCAATTGAATGTTAAAATAAGAAATAATTTTAATTATATCGAATTTGATATTGTTGTTTTTGTTCTTTCTATTAGTAAATGATAATGTTCAAATTTAGAGAGCCATTTGGGCCATTAAGTTTTTTCGTATTTTTATTGTTTAGAACTGCTTTATATTCTTAAAAAATTGATAAAGATGAATAATGAATAAAGCGCTTTTGACTTGACTTGACATTGAGTACAACAATACATGTGTAAATGACTTAGCCCGTAAACTCGAGAAAGATCTACGTGGAACATTCCGGATTGTTTGATACATGTATGAAAGCGACTACAGCGAGCGAGAGAAGTCTTGTTGGATAAGCGAAAAGTGACAGTGCGCGTTAAAGAGTCTTTTTACCGCACTTAAAGAAGTGCAGTAATCTAATAGTGTTGAAGTGAAATAAAATCGTACGCGGATTAGAAAGCGATTGAAAGTGATTGTGATAATTAATTAATAAATTAAAAGAAAAATGAATAAGTAAGATTGAAATTCTTGAAAATAATTGTAAAGTGTTAGTGAAATTTATTACAAGAGTAAATTCTCAAACAACTAATTTTAAATTAGTTCGTGGGTGTTTAATTCACTTTTGCGAATATTTGCGAAGCAAACAGGTCGTGCACTTGAGAAAGCGCAACAATATGTTTGAGCTGACGATCATCGATGTATACTAAGGAGACGGCAGAAGAAAGAACCGATGAGGCCAGAACCCAGCAAACAAAACGAATCACTGGCTTTACACGTATTTTCAAGGTGTCTTTGCCGTGAAAACAAAGTCGGGTTTATACAGCATGAGTGTAAAGTTTACAGCACCGTTCCGTAACCTTAATTTCCGAATCAATATTGTGCTATATTCTTAATACGTTTCAGTTTGAGCCAGTTTCTGTGTTAAACAATTTGTTGAATGAGTCCGTTCAAGGTCAGTGAAATGTTGATCGCTAGAAAGTTTCCCGGAAATTTTGTATACTAATGAAACATATTTTAACGATCATCATATAACATTATTTATAAAACCCAATCCGGGAAAAAGTGGAATCAAGTCAGAAAGTGACCAAAGGGCTAGTAGTCCCAACTGTGGCGTCATAAATGTAGTAAAAATAGTGATACTTCCTACATAAATGTAAACGCGCCCATAATGAGAAAATCGATGAAGACAATTTTTAAGCAATTGTAACTAGCCGATTAAATCCTTGCTTTGATACCCGCCTATTAATGTACAATAATTTTATAAAGTATGTTGTATCTCGCGTTGTATATGTAAGAATTAAAAAAAAAAACTTTAGGTCAACCATCACATAAGCGGTTTTATTTCATTTAAATAGTAAGCATTGCCTATGAGCATGCGTTTTTAAGTTTTCGGAATGGAGGTGTAGGTCATTGATAATTATAACTACCGGTGTGAAACCGCGTTCAGTAGCTCATTATCAATATAGATAACAACTTTTATCTTAATTGGCTCAGCAAACCTTGAACTATCGTCGATCAATCATCTCAATGTGGAAGTATGTTTGGACTATGGACTAAATCAAGTAACGCGCTGTTATTAAGTTCTTTACCAAGCAAGTGAGTTGAATCAATTCTGGAAGAGATGACGTCTGTTTACGGGTACTCATTGTCACGTTTACGATGTCATTGTTTACAAGTGCACAGTCTCTTTAAACAAGGAAGGGACCCCCTTAAAGAAATCCCACGGCCGATAGAAGTGACTATTCTGGGTATCATTCAAAAAGTTTAAAATTTTATATTAGTAGATTCTAGGCAATGATACAGATTTCAAAAGTCAGTGCTAGATGAGTTTTCAGAATGCTCATGCCGCCTCACGCAGAAACTACACCGCGCAGAGTATTCCCGCGCGATTTTAGGCCTCTGCAGTAAAGGCAACGGTCAATTATTGAATCGAATTGTTCCTGGAGACGAACTGGCGCCACATCACCACCGACGAAGTTTAATGTGACACAATTTGTTGGTAAAGTCATGGCGAGTCTTTTGGGACTTAGAAGGATGAAGGACTTGGCTTCAATTATCAAGAGGGATTGAAAGAGCGTATCATAGAAAAATTGACCAAAGATTTCCTCCTTCTACACAAAAGCGTGTCTGTTTACGAGTACCGTCTTGAGTTGCTTACCTTGCACAGGGCGGTCTTCGGTATTATGAATCTCCCACTCTAGGGACTTGACCTGACTCGCAGTGATTATTATCTGTTCCCAAAGCATAAAAACAATTTTGTAAAAATTTTGTTTTTGGAAAAGTGAAGAACGAAGTTTCACCTTGTTTTTTGTGAAAAAACAACAATTTTATGAAGGTATGCCTAAGCGAATTGAAAGATCTGAAAGGAAGGTGAAACATTTAATAATTGGTTATTATGGTAGAACAATCAATAATGTTTCAAGAACCACATTGATTGGTTTACTCGCGGTAAACCATAAAATTAAAACTATCAATCGATCAAGTATAGCTCAACATATAATCAACATTTACTACATTAAAAAAGAAAGATTCTTTTGATCTACGGAATTATTTATTGATTAAATTTAAAATTTTATGATACCGTTTCGATAAACTGTATATTTTTCAGGCTAGTGAAGAAGACGCAGTGTATTGAAACGACGTCGGAAAGTTTTGCGTTAAAAGGATTCTTCAATTTTAATAAAGTGAAAAAAATTTACATCAAACGACTTTATAAATTATTTAATTAATTGTTCATAATTACATGTAATAACAAGAAAAAAATTTGGAGTTATACACCAGAAATTTCTTAGTATCAAGTGCATAATCAACCTATGAACAAGTGTGAAAGACCTGCATGCATTCATAACAGATTTTAATCCAAGCTCGTCATGCCCATACGATATGATACCATCGTCAAGCGCGTTGACAAACATTTACATTACATACAATCAGAATGCATATCCGTTCAAATTCTATCTGATTTTAGGAAATAACAAGTAACGTATGGTAGCGAAGGAATATATTTTCCACGAAGCTTTTAAATTTTCTTCTGGGAGTGGAGTTCTCGATCAAATATCCCCGTTTAACACATTGATCCACGACAATAGCAATACTAGAGCTGCAATGTCCGCTAAATATGAAATTATTTTGATCTCCATCATGACACCAGTGTTGATGGAAACACAATTTTGATATTTTCATAGGGAATGTGAAGAAATCAAAGCGCATTGGATCCAACTACGAGATTAGAAATTGGCATCATGCCTTGCTTTCATAGATAAATAAATTTGATGATATTTCCACTTGCATAAAATTGTTCAAATGTTCAACAATATGCTGCCATTTTGATTAAATGAAACATTATTAGGTTAACAACTCAAAATGAGTTCACACACTGTTTTTTTGAAAATAAACCATTCAGTTGGCCAATGAATTTAGTATGACATTTCTAGTTTGCGTCCTAAATCAAAGTTTTCATTTTTGGTTTAAATACTTCGAGTAGTGAATGGGTAGAGAATCACAGCTTTGAGAAAGTGAGACTGCAGAAGCTTCGTATGTTAGGCAAGTTTGCATGATCGTTAACTAAATTGTCTCACATGTCGTAAATTTCCGAGGTGTTCCGGTATCGTGTCATTTTATGCCAATATCAATTTGTGATGAAAAAGTTTTTAAATCGGATCCTATGTGCATCTTTTAGCATGAAATGTCCTCCATAGACAATTAACTACGATTTTTTTTAGCCTATTGTCATGCGGAAAATATTCATTCCTTTCTGTTGTTTTCTGTTTTAATTGCAATTTCCAACTGTGAGTATGTATGTATGTCAAATGTAAGAACGGTGTAGATCTAAGTGTAAATTTGATAAATCTTCTAAGTTGTCGCAAGTTACATTTCTACTATTCAAACCTAGATTAAAAATGAAGAAAAAAAGTAAAATGCTGGGAAATATAAGAAAAAACAAACCAATACAACAAAATACTTTCGGTCATTTCTAAGACCACTCTTTAGCCTTGATTGTTTTCTGGAACACAGTTGTGATTACGACCGAGGTACACCGGCAAAACGTATGCATAATACGGTTATTCATCGACCGCAACCCATAACTTTAACTCATACTTTGCTGGTTTCGATGGAATGTATTGCGTGAATGGTGATCTCTTATGGAAAGGCGAAAGCATTTTACCTACTGTGCTGAAAGCACCTGGAATCAAAACCAACTTCAACGGCTGAGCCCATTTGTCAAAAATTTCTCGACTTGGAACCAGTTTGTTTCGCTCACGGGCTTAGCGCTCTCGGAGAGAACGGTTGATCCTTTTGCACTAAATCAGAGACATTGTAGCGCGAAAATTGGCCTTCCATACTTATCGTCCCATAATTCTTCGATGGCTTTACCATTCGACCAATATACGCGGGCCACTAATAAAAACCCATGATACGCATAGATTGTGGCTATAGCAGGCAAAACAATCAACATTGTTGTCCGTAAACGTTTGAAGGTTCACAAGCCACTCGTTGGCATCAATGTGTGAATCATAAACATTCCATCGGTTGTTACTGAAGCGTTTGCCTTTTCTCGCATTCTTTGTTCAATCTGAAGTCCTTTTTGCCAGATTTTTTTTTTTGTTGAAATCTTCATCATTTTTTGTTATTTACAATCTTAGCCGAAGTCGCTTCTTTTGCTCTCTTCGGTTTTTGTTTAAAACCCCATAAAGTGTCTGAGACGAGGGGAGTCTGCTCAAGACTCCTGTTACGAACGGATCGTGAATTACAGCAAAGAGGTGATGAGCGATCTGTACAAATCAGTTTAGAGGTCCAGTGATCGTCACATAGTGTTTATCGTGAGATAAACACTGAGAAAGTTTCGTGTCGGTCCAAACGGACATACCATTCCGATTCCAACCAAGAAGCTCCTGTGGTCGTCACATGATGTTTTCTTTGTTTTAAAAAATTATAGATTTCAAGATACCGGAGCAATTTCTAACAAAGATATGCATTATTTGTTCTTACCACTAGCATTAGCAAAACATTATATATCAAAAATTACTTAAAAATGCTTTTTGTCAATTTCGACAAAAAGCTATATGCTATAGTAATTGGAAAGAATCTTGCTGCTGTTGCAAGCTTCGCAACCTAGATGTTATATGATTACCAAGCTAGCTAATATAAACAAGCAGTTATATATTGAATTTAATAATTTAAGTAAAATTCTATTGAATTTATCAATTTCTCAAGTTTTTCAGCAATTTTGTTCCAATTTCTGAACCATTCTCTGAGGAGGCCAATAAGGAACCTGTTCTCTGCAAATACATGATTAAAAGCAGTATAAATATGTTATTTAAGTATTTACAGTATTTTATTTTACAACACATTTACAATACATGGAACACATCTTTTCGAATGTTCATAAGAATCACATTGAAATTAATAAAGAATATTCTGTGTTCACACTTGCTCCAAAGAATTTCACCCAATGAATAAACTAGAACAGATTTATCCATTCGAAAATTTTGCAGAACGAAAATATCGCTTAAGTCGATCGGGAAATACATCGCCTTTGCATTGTGGCGATCTGTTCTCATCACAAATACGTAATCAAAGTTCGGATGCAGTAATGGGCAGTCCGTACTACAGAGACATGGAAGATCCCAACAGTCCAACAAATACTGGTCATCATCGAAGTAGAAGTGCAAGTAGACCGCCTATATCGCATAGCATAGAATACCCTAGTAAGTTCAATTTTTTTATTATAAAATGTGATTAACTTTAATTTTGCATTTTTAAGGAACACGGTATCAGTCTCTTGATAGAGGTGGCACTGCAGATCCTCATGACAGAGAATTTATTCCGATTAGAGAACCTCGTGACCGCTCAAGAGATCGTTCGATTGATAGGAGTCTTTTTCTGGAAGACGATATTTTTGGTCGTTCAACTCGTCAAAGTCCTAATTCTATGGGTTCGTGAAACCAATATAAAATTAGTTTCCCAAAAAATTAACCTTTCAAAATCTAGCGATATCAGTCGCAGATAGATCGTACTTGGGAGATCTGCAACATCAAAACTCTGACTTGCAACGCGAACTAGGTCAGTTAAAACGAGAACTTGAGCTTACTAACCAAAAGCTTGGAAGTTCAATGCACAGTATAAAAACATTTTGGTCACCGGAATTGAAAAAAGAAAGAGCTCTCCGGAAAGAAGAAAGTGCAAAATATAGTCTGATTAATGACCAATTGAAACTATTAAGTAACGAAAATCAGGTACGTCAAAGAGAATGTTGTTAAAGAGCTGAAAATAATTGGCAATTTATGCACTAGGCAGCTTTTTTGATTCCATAAATTACATGTTCCATAAACTACTTGGTTCTACAAACTAGTTGTTCCCAAAAAAGTTAATTAGTCGAAATGTTATAAGTGTACATGATTTCATGTTAGTTATATAAGATAATCGGAGGGGAGTGACACAAGAAAATCACCTGCGTCCTGGTATATTCAAGCGAAGAAAAACTCTTTTACTTTGGCTCTTAAAATCGTTGGTTTTTGTCAAATAATTATTTGTAGTATTTGTCATCAAGTCAATCACCTGCGCCACCTCGTTCACTGACTGGATGAATTGGTCGTCTTCCGTCGCATTTTCTAACTACCTTCAATTATTGACGACAACGTTCAAAGTTATTCTCAAAGTTCTAAATGAAAATATTTTTAACTGGCTTCATAGTTGCCATACAGACACGTTATTGAGACTGAATTTCGTTTTGTTCGCTCGTTTAAAAAGTAGAAACATATAAGGCTGGCGTATAAAACTTTCTAGATTTCTCATACTGTCGTGCTTGTAAATGGGGATATGAAGGATTCCAACCAGGTAATCCATTTCAATGCAGGCGATTGACCGATTTGGACTCAAAAATGTTCGTGCGATGTAAACAGCTTTCTTCCGAATGGAAACTAAGTACGCTAATTATACTCGGTGTGTTTCTCTAATTACGTTGCTAGCCTGGCTATTACAAAGGACACATTTTCGCTTGAGAACCCCGTTTTACTCTGCAAAGTTTAATTGAACTCAATAGCTTTTCAAAATAGTGACATGCGTTGGTACACCCTTTCGTTTGGGTAGCTTAGTAGTCGCTTTCAATCACGCTATAGCCTAATGTCATCATCAACAAACTGGGCTTCTTGGATTTCTTGCTGCGATGAACCACGTTTGATTCCAAAGGCTATTTCTTCCACGTTCAAGACTGCCTCTGTTTTTCTTGACCCTTTAGTAAGGCTTCCAATAAACCAACAGGGAAAACAAAATAAAGGACTGACATTGGGGTTTAGTTCACATTTCACGTCAACTTCTATTATTTGTGAAGATATATAGGGTATATAATTGTGAACTGAGTTTCATGTTCATGCTTCACCAGCTTAAAAACACACTTTTTAGCGTTTTTCTATAAGAATTAGCCAGAATTTTCTTTTCTATAAGAAAAATCCAGTAACACATAGCACATCTGCTAGTTTTACAAAGCAATTACAAAAAGGAGGTCTTTTCGCGGTTCGTTTTACTTATTTTTTCGTGGCAGTAAGCCGTCCATAGGTCAAGTGTAGGCAACAATTTTGAATTAGCCAAGGAACCCATAATGCCATCAATACAGTGGGTGGCCTTTGTGTGTATTCTCTCATTCTTCTTTACCAACATTACTAGTGAAGTCCACAGACTGATACATGGCTTAGTGAATTCTGGTTTTTTAATTTCTGAGATTTGTTGTGCGTTAACTTTGCGCACGTCTTCTCATCAAGTAGGTTTCAGAATTGAGTACCAACTTTAACTAAGATACCTAGAATGCAGCCCTCCATCATGTTAGCGACCAAGAATTATTGTCGGACAAATAAGTCATCTAGCCTTATGTGCAATTGGATCTTTCAGCTGATGCTGTCGGTAGTGAATATAGCTGTACCATAACTGGGCTACTATTTCGAAGCTATTATAGTGTCAGTGTTTTAAATTGCAATGATCACCGTCACCTTTCCCCACAAACATATGCGTTACTTCCTTACCATGCAATCTTGATATAGTGGTGGCTATGTTTAGTAGGTAAATCTTGCTAGCCAACCTCTACGAAGGTGACTCTCATTCACTTACTTCCATGTTTTGGACTTGGTCCGGACATTTCTCTAGCGGCAAATTTTAGCATTTTCTAGGGTTTAATTCCGCCATGCCCTATATTCCTTGAGTTATGCTGGCTGATTTTTCAGCCCGAATGTTAAGACTGTTAACTTTTTAAGATTTGCCACTGACTTTATGAATGTTACACCAGCATTGTCTTCACGTTGATTGGTTTTCCATCGTGTTTGTTGTGTGTTAACTTTTGTTGTATCCATATTTTCATGAGGTTTATTATATCCATATTTTCATGAGGTTTGACACTCGATCTGTTCTAGTCGGCATACTATTGAATTGCTTTAAAATATCGTCGATTGTCGTACTGGGATTGTCTTTGTTCCAGTCTATTGCGTTAGTTGTTGGTCGAGTTTCAAAGTTTCTTGATTCAGTCTCCTTACAAAAGCTTCGCGTGCCGACAGAATGTTCCGCATTATTGATTTCTTGATAACTTCTTCTTCCCTCCTTTCTCTCTGCATCTAGAAATTAATACCTTCATTGAAGCATAATATAAGCGTTTCAAATTTATGATTAATTTCCAGCTTTTTAACGTATATGCATGAGTTTGGCTAAATTTTCGACTTTTTCAAATATTCTCACAAATACAATAAACGATGCCCATAAACTGACTTTTTTGGGGTTCACACACCAAAATCACCTGAAACAATTATTTCCTCAGCAAATGCTTAAATTGAATTTCTTACCATATAGCGCTAACATTTCAAACAAACTATCTATGTAACATTTTTCAACCAAAATAAGTGGGTATTCAGATGAGTAAAAGTGCTTAAATTTTTTCGAAAAAAGGTTACCCATCTCATAGCTCTTCCGTAAAATCGCAATACAAATATAAACCTACATGTACTTGTCCTATCTGCGCCTGTTGTAGATCGCCGAAAGTGTTAGCACTTCCTGTACATAGACATTGTGTTTCTAGGTATAGTGCGACGCAGTTTTTGAGAAATATCCAAAATCATTTCCTCATTTATATCCTCGCCGAATGTATTCTGGTTTAAAGCACCCTGGATGAACGTGCATTCATACACCGTTCGATTCATGTTTTGTAGTTTCCTCTGAAATAAAAAGCTAAACTTGATCAATTGTAGTAACGCTGCATCATCTAGCTTTCACATCATTACATGTCGTCTACGAATACTGTGCCTGAAAAGAAAAATGGAGGGGATGGGCGAATTCGTGCTGCCAGAGCAGCCGCGCTTCAACTCTTATCCGTCGTGGAAATGAAATTATGAATGAAAATGTTTGCATTTGACTATTGTAGTTCATTTGTAGTAAATTTGTATTAACGATCGAAGACTTTTTCAGTCTGCCCAATTACTATGAATTAACCTTTAATAAAGATTACGTCACATTTTGAAATTAAATATAATTAAATGAAAATCCTTGCATGTTTGGAGGTTTTTCGTGCTTTGATGCAACTTTTTCCTACGATGGCGGGTTGAAATGAGTTGGTTGTGAATGTTTGAAATTTAAAAAATGAATATTTTGCATACCTGTAGTATAATCTACTGATGACTAGAATAAAACATTTCACCGAAACGAATAAAGAGTATTTTTAGGAAAGTATGGCTTCAGGCATATAAAAATGCACTATCGAGCATGAATAACAAGTTCCTTATAATTAAAAAAAATTTATTGTTGCTATGCCCTCAATTATTGAGATTAAATATTTCACATTCCGACCGCAACACATGCTTCGACATAATTTATATCTTGTATTCATGAGAATCTTGCACTTGATAACTAAGCTTTAAACTTAATAGTTTCATATAAATTATACATCAGAAACTGAATTATGATGAATGTGTGATCATGTCTGCGGTGGTAGTAGCACTAACTTTCATCACATGATGAACGTATCAAATCTTGAAAATTAAATCTATTGAAAGATTTGCGTGTATATACTTTTCTATATTATTAAAGTTTAATATTAAATTGGAATAAGTGATGAGTATTCTATAGAATGCGGAATGTGAATAAAATAGAAACATATAAACAAACATTAAGCAATATCAATAAATAGTATAATAACATAATAAATCATATACTAACATAATATAACATAATAACGATAATAAAGTAATAAAAAAGTAAATTAAACAGCATCATGACAATATGACCTTCATATGAATAAGTTGAATTGGTACTAAAAAAGAGAAGTATACCATATTGTAACTTTAGTTAATTTAAGAAATTCAGCAGTATGAACGGCTCGTGTGGATATTGCCTTAATGGCTATGAACTCGGCTCTCCTTTGAGCAGTTTTTGAATAGCTCAGGACCACAGACCTAAAATTTGCCTAAAACATTGTAGCATTCATAGCTTGAGCTTTATTTGCTCTTGCAGTGAACATTCTACAGATCTCTCTCTTTCGCATGAAGTGCTGAAAAATCTGAGCGACAACAATTTTTTAAGGAGACTTCAAATCGTTTCAACGCCTTGCACTCCTTGTGTGGACACATCTTCCATAATTCCAATGGCCCTTGGAGAAAAAAAGGAACATGGTTTTTATTTAAAAATATACTATAAATCTTCCAATGTTTACTTAGAATCCATTATCAAAGGGTTTTTTATTCCATGTGTTAAAACGATTCTGTGACCGAATTTCTGCTAGTAGTTTAAAATTGGCTTCTCCGATTCAATAAAAGAGCTTCTTGAACCAAAGGCTCACGAAGTCTCAATTTCGGAAAAACAATATTTTTTTTTATTTTTCGATGAGATGTCAATTAAATCAAAATTCGAAGACAACTTCATAGAAGTTGATATTTATGGTTCTTATAATTACGGAATCCAGGGGTAGGCTAATAAACTTGCAGCATGTTAACTGCTTTTAATATTACGTGGGTGCTAAAACAACCATAAGTAAGGTCCTTTCAATTCGTTTTGAGGTTGTCGGAGTCATTTGCGATCAGAGTTCAGTAAATTGACGCTTCTTTAGTCTACTCTTACCTTCACAGAAAACCAATTATTTGAAGTAGACAATAAAAAAATTATATATATATAATATTATATTTATTTGAAGTAGACGATTAAAATTAGATTGGATTTCAAAATGGACTCCTTTGGGACGAATCAACAGGTCTTGCTCATTCGGTGGGCTGATCTGCAACATCAATGCTGTTGACGTGCCACAGAAAGATATATTGAGCACTTAACACTAACTAATAACCTCGCACATGAATCAAGACCCTATCGAAAATATGACATCAATGCCTCGTACTTTTAATCGAGAATACCAAAGGAGCGGCCAAAGAAGCTGCCACCAAACATATCCGCCAATACGTTACATAAGAACCCGAGACTTATAATGTTTCGAAATTTCTAATTGTCTGAGTCTACAAGCTATTCCATTAGCCGATCAGAAATTCATTGGTTTACTTTGCAGCTTCTGAGTCTTCTATTGACAATGAATAAATTTTTTCTCTAAAACACAACAGGAGTACTGACTGAAAAGTAGCAATATGTTGTAACCAATTTCATTGAAGTCATCCCCAAGGAAAACTTGGAAAACGTTGCAGATGTTCCTTTCAGACTAGATGACTGCATTATTGTCCTGGGAAAAAACAATCAAATATAATGCATGTACTATCTAATAATCAAAGATTTGCTATAATAAATTTTAAAAAGCTGAAAAGCAATATGTTGCGAATGACGCCTGCAGCCGCCCCAGACATTTAAATAACTTAAATTTTTACTACTCTCTTTTAGGCATTTCAATTAAGAATATTGTTTTAAATTAAGAATTACTTTCAAAATTAAGAATAACCCATCACCTAACCCAATTTCATACGGTTTACTTGGGTTTTCATGCAGTTATAATCATACTGTCTCCCCAGTGAGTTCTCGGACTTCAGTGACTTCTAACTTCAGTATTTATATGCACATACACTTTAAGTTTTAACCTAGTTTTTTATTTTTCACAAATTGTTTATGCTAAGGTTTTTTTTGGTCAGCTGCTTGTAAGTGAATGTGAGTGTTCATTCTATCAATATCAGTATTCGATGGAAGTCACAGCAGTTTTTTTTTTTTTTTTTTTTTAGCATTTTACTCTTTCTCTTTCTTTTTTTTTTAGCATTTTACTCTTTCTCACTTATCACCAGATGAAAAGAATTCAGACACTACATTTCCAAAGACGTTTTGAAATTGTTTACACTATTACGATGTTGAGAATCTCAGCGATTTTTTGCGTATCCCAACTTCAAAATTGCCTTTTTTTAAATTTTCCCTTCCCACACCAAAATCGACATGTTTCTTTCCCAACAACAGTTCTTTCCTGTTCCCCTTATATCCTCCAGCCAAGGGCAACTTCCCTAATAGCGGATCGAATGCGATGTCAATCACCCTAAAGAAGATGACGCGATCGAAAAGGTTAAAAAATCCATCACCCCTGGTGAATTTGTACCTAGCATTCAGGAACCTAGCATCACTTCGTTTGGCAAATAATAGCCTCAACAAGGATGCACGAAATTTTCATTCAGAATAACCCTAATACTTAAAAAGTAATTAAAGCGGTTGAATTCCAAATTTCATTTAAGCGCCAAGTAGCATCTGACAAACGTCAAAGCATCTCGTTGTGAGGATTTTTGGATTTTCCGAATATTTTTCGCCTCGCATTGACACATCGCTATCATTGTACGATATCATATACAAACGCATGTTACGAAAACGGGTTGACATTTGCTGCGAGACTCTCGTCGCGCTCTCGCAGTATTGTATTTCGGCCTTTACCCTGCACGTACTTCAGTGGAGGTTATTTCATTTAATTATAACGGCAACAGTTGTTGGTACAATTTAAAGCATTTGAATTTTATTTATTTTATCGGATCGTTTACCCACTATTTGATGGTGATGTTTGGAGAAGTGCTGGGATAAAAAAGGTGAGAAATGCTGTTAGCTCTTTTTGTGACGTTTATCGATAGATACTTGAGCTAAATGTATATATCACAATGTAGTATGTATATATCAGAATGTACTATTGAATAAAAATTTTAAAATATCAGTGGTGGTGCAATCATAATGGTATTGGTTTAAAATTGATCTCACTCCATTTCAATCACTTACCTGTCAATTATGTAAACATAATCCTAAAGATTGTTTGCAATCAAACTCACAGAACAAGTTTTTCCAGATGGCTTGAATGCACCACTTCCACCTAATAAGATCTTCGTAGCCGTAGTATTGATAATGATGGTTCATTTTTATGAATTATGAATTTCATCATGAACTATGGTTCATATTTACAGTACTTAAATATTGTAATTTTTTTTAATTTGACGACAGGAAATAAAAACATTCTTGTCGTCAAATTTGAAAAAATCCGTCCCCTTCCAATGCATCCATTAAAACTTAAATAAAGATAAACTTCCGACTGGGAAGGATTTAAAACTTGTTAGGGCTTGTGGGTTTGTTTCTATATCGGTATTATATTATTCCTGCACTGACTCATATCTAAGAATATTAAACAATTAATTATTTGGACTTCCAGGAGAACTACCACTTATTTCTAAAGATACAATTATCATTTAATGGACTGTAAATTATAAAATTATACCTATTTATTGATCAAGTGCAAATTGAGAGCGCTCTTATTAACATATCATAAATTTTGACATTAAAATGGAAAAATTCTCTTGATCTACAGAATTTTTAATTGATTTAAGTTAAAAGTTCATGACGCCGTTCCGATAAACTCTATCTTATTCAGACTAGTGAAAAAGATAGTGTATTGAAACGACGTCAGATGTTATTGAATAAAAAAGAATTAATTAAAAAAAGTGTATAAATTAAAAGAATTGTTCCTTTTTTTCATTAAATAAAGTTAAATTACGTCATTAGAGATGAATTCAAAAAATTATTTAATTAATTTTTCGTATTCAAATGTAACAAAAATTGAATAATTTCAAACATTACCTCATTACCGCCTTCGTCTCATTTAATCAAACACATGAACATGTGTGAAATACCTAAATTCATTCATATAAAATTTCAATCCAAGCTGCCGATATAATATGATGCCGTCTCCAAGAATTTTGATATGCACTTATTATTCACACTCGAATTACTTATACATCCACATTACATACATCCATTCTATTTCCGTCGGATTTTAGGAAAATACACGTGACGAATGATTATGAAGAAATGTACTTCTTCGTCGTTCCACAAAACTTTTAAATGTCCTTCTGAGAGTGGAGATTATGCTCATCCAAGATCTTGACCGGTGACAACAGTACAATGTTTATTGAGGCTTTTTTCGTACATTAGCAATGTCATAGAGGCATAAGATATAGAGTGACCCTCTCTGTATTTGATTAGCTTAGTATAGCCCTGATATCAGATTAAAATTTATTCCAGCATCAGATTAAAATTTCCCCATGTTCATTCGGCTCGAGCAAATTCATTCCCGTTAAGTCGTTTGTCCTGTGTCCATGAGCGGCACAAATTTGTTAAAAATGTGAAACGTAATGCGATGATAATTTTCGTAATTCTATTGATTAATAGACAAAATATTGTTCATGAATATTTGAATAATAAAATGCGAATGAAAACAAAACATGTTCTTGAATTATAGCAAGCAAATACTGTAATGTTTGTTACAATAGTTCAGATCGTGAAAATTTCTCCCTCTCATTAATACTACCTATGAGTATTTTTCAGTATGGGTTGATGAATTTGTGTGAATATGCATAAATTTTGGTGATTCTGGACAAAAACGTAAGCGTATGGCCTCTTATTTCTTTTTCTTCTATGAGTAAAGTGTTGCATTGACGTCTTAGACTAATTTGGCAGCGACACTTAAGTCAAATGACATTGATTTATTACTATGATTTGGCCGTAGCCAATGTTTTTGAAATTTGAAAGTATTTTTTAAATATTATTGTCAAATGAGACTACCCCATCTACTCACATGGCTGGTACTTTGCTTATCTACTTAGAATAATTAACATGAACTCATCTAGTTAAAAAAGAAAACTGTGCAATAATTTATGACATTGATTGTAATTTAAGTTGATTTAGTTAGTGTGAGGATATTGAATGGTGTTAATTTCTATTGGTTTCGTAGCTCCGGTTGGTTCTCTCAACTGCCAGTAGGTTGAAGAGAGACTTTTCATAGAGATGTGAAGGCAAGGGTCATTTGGGCGGAGTATTTTTATTAGTGATAGATAGTAGCTAATTATTGTCAGGTATTAAAAACACCTTTTTCTCGTACTATAATTACTTTAAATTATAGTCAGGTATTAAAAACACCTTTTTCTCGTACTATATTTACTTTATTCAATACAGAATTCCTTAAAAAGAAGATCTTTACAAACTAGAGGCTATCTAACTAACTGACTATTATTCTTTTGGCTCCTTAAATAGTCTTGTGTTCAGAAGGACTGCTGTTAATTATTAATTAATTCGATATAATCCATTAAGTTACATCAGTCAACAGTCGTCAAAAGTGAAACGAAATCAATTTAAGATTGTTTATTCAATATGAAATCCATTAAGAGTCATCAGTAAACAGTCGTCAAAAGAGAAACGTAATCAATTCAAGATTGTTCAATTATTATTAAAAGTTCAATGCTTTCCGCTAAGCATAAATCAATCTTAGGTAAATTAGTTTATTCTATAAATCATAACTTCCATTATTTATCTTAAGTGAGGAACCCCAATAATGAATTAGTTGAGAATGAATCAATCTCAAGTAGATTGATTCATTCTATCGATCATGTCTTTCGCCACAGGTGTTAAGTGGCGTACATTACTGGAAGCTTTTGTATGTTATGTAGAGGCCGATCATCACATTTACTAATTGGCGTGATATCAGGCCTTGATATAACTCGTCCCTCCCTAAGTGGGATCGCGTCCTCGCGATTCGAATGAATATTGATTTTTACCTGTCCCTCTGCTCGCAAAGACCTTATATATCTTATTACTATGTATATTAGAATGAAAACAATACAGAAGGTAAGTATAGCAATACATGTGGTCCACCAAGAAAAATGTTTTTGCTTAAACTTTAACAATTCAATATGTTTCAAATTTTCAACGCTTCGGAAATACAAATGATCCAATGTGGTGTAGACAAATCTGAACAAGTGATATTTTTAATTATATTTGGTAAAATTACATTGTTATTGAAAGTTTCAATTTTGTTTTGGAAGAAATATTCGTTGATTTTTATTTTGCAATCGTTGAATTTAATGATATTATGCCCTTTTATGTTGATGTCTTGATCGCTGCAATCATGTTCTATGTGAGTTGATTTAAGATTTTTTGTCACAAGTATATTATCAACTATTTGGGGATTATTTAAAGTCATTGTACAATTGTGAGGAGTCCGAATCAAATTACTAATACAATCATCTGTAATTGGAATGAGATTTTGTACAATATTATCTTTGGTGTCCATAAATATACTGTTTTGGTATGTAATAACCGTCATAAATTTGGTTGACAGTTCCAGATTGTTTTTATTTGGAAGAGGTACGATTCTTGTTTTATAATACAAATCATTTGAGAAGTTTGGTATTTGCAAGACCATCAATATTATTTTATTCTTTTGGGCTATAGCGATGCGAATATTTTATAATTTAATAGCATTAATATTATATTCATATATTTCTTTCTCTGCTAATATATCTATGCTCAACATCTCCTAGATGACAAGATGACGACACCTAGATAACAAGATGATTTCTTGAATGTCTAAAATTGAATGTAGTATAAGCTGTAAATTTTCTTTTATTTCTTGATTGTATTTGAATTCTAAAAATTTTCGTTTTAAAAGGTTTGACGTTTCGATTAATTTATTTATTTTATTTGTTGTAATTTGTTGGTTAAGATTTGTAGTGAAAGTTATATTTTTAAGATTTTCATTGATATATTTGCTTATAATTGTTTGCTTGTTAAGGTTGTTGGTGGCCGTTATCATATTTCTGTCAACTACTTGAAAGTGTGGTTCAATACCTTGTCGGTCGTCGTCGACCATTGTTCCACCTATCCAGTGCAGAAATTTGCCATATAGATAAATTAAGCCTCTTATCACTCTGTTTACGTCATGAGGTTCTAGTTCGCAAAGCTTCTCTTTGATTTTTTTCAGTAAGGAATAATGTTGTTGATGATTTTTATAAAACTGGGTTGGTATATTGTTTTCGATGTATTTAACCATTTTGTCATATTCTTCCTAATCGACGATAACTGTTAGGGATCCGGAAAAACGAGAGCTCTTTGGCTAGTAAAACACGCAAGTAACTTTTACAACACGTTTATTTTTAATTTCCCGTATACGTACTGGTGGTTGCTGATCAAGGTGGGATGACCAGATCCTGGGTCCTCTGAAGAGCTGTGGTCGAAATTTCACTGTAATTAAAAGGAGATTAATAACTTGAGGAACTGGGGTGACACATACGGGGTGTCCCTTAAAGAAACCACGCGACTCCGTTCAATCACTTATGAACGGAACGCAACTAACTACGCGATTCCGCTCAATCACTTTTAAGCGAATTGTGACACATACGGTGTGTCCTTGAAAACAATTACGCGGTTCCGCTCAATCACTTATGAGCGGAACGTTGACACACACGGTGTGTCCCTTAAACAATTACGCGGTTCCGCTCAATCACTTATGAGCGGAACGCTGATACACACGGTGTATCCATGACACATACGATGTGTCCTTTAAAACAATTACGCGGTTCCGCTCAATCACTTATGAGCGGAACGCTGATACACACGGTGTATCCATGACACATACGGTGTGTCCTTTAAACCAATTACGCGGTTCCGCTCAATCACTTATGAGCGGAACGCTGATACACACGGTGTGTCCTTTAAAACAATTACGCGGTTCCGCTCAATCACTTATGAGCGGAACGCTGATACACACGGTGTATCCATGACACATACGGTGTGTCCTTGAAACCAATTACGCGGTTCCGCTCAATCACTTATGAGCGGAACGCTGATACACACGGTGTATCCTTTAAAACAATTACGCGGTTCCGCTCAATCACTTATGACTTATGTTCACAAGTTTTCCGCTGTGAAATATTATTTTATTTAAATGAAAACATCAAACAAAAATTTATAAAACGAAGTTCACTCTTTTAATTTTGTACAGCAACTACGTTTAAATCTACAATCATATGTCCTTTTATATCTATTTCTTACTTGCTAACAATCTATCTTAATTTGCATATTATCTATTGTTCTAAATCCTACTCGTGTCCTTTTACAAAACTTATTTTCTAACAAATAGGTGCTAATTTTATGACTAGTAATATGTCCTAGAAAAAAGGTCGTGAACAATAAAATACTTAGTCCTACATTTATTGCTTAAAATACTAGTTTACATATTCCTGTGTCGGCATCGGCCTTTGTCGATGCCAACACATTGGTTGCACATTGCAATGTTATGACGTAACTCCTCCCCTCTAGGTGTGAAGCTCGTCCTCGAGATTCTTTGTAGCTATTGTACATTTGGTTAATGACATTTAATTTAACAAATGAAAGAAGATTCTAGTTTATAACATTTCTTACTTGCTAATCGTGCATAATTGTTAATTGCGTTTGGTTTCGCTAGTTACATCTTTATGATATGCTTTTTTCTTTTTGTATCTTTGTGGGTGTATTTTGCCAGAATGCGCTTTTACATATCTAGGGTCTAATTTTTTTGCATTCGGATTCTTAACAAACCGTGTATCGAACTCGGATGGCCTTCTATTAAGGTTCCTATTATGTATTATTTTACGTTTTGTTTCATATAAACGATTGTGTACCTCACTATCAGAGATATTTGTTTCTTTTTGAAAAATCTCTATTGGCTTGAGACGATGTGTAGAGTGGATCGTGTTATTGTAATAGTTAACACATTCCTCTACCGGATTGTAATCAGCTAGATCTTTGTTTTCCGACTTTTGCCTAAGTAGATAGACTCTTACATGCTCATTCAATGACCTATGTGCAATTTCAATATCTGAATTACCAGTTTTATGATGTGGACTACAAAAGTGGTAAGTGATATTCTCTTTCTCCAGCCATTCTTTAGTTTTTTCGGTATTTAACGCGCTTTCATTGTCCGAAATAAGATTTTCGGGTTTTCCTATTTTATTGAAAATAGCTCTTAGCGCATTGTTAACTGAATCCCATTGCCTGTTGGGAAGTTTTATTACGCTGAGAAATTTCGAAAATTTATCTATACAGGTAATATAGGGCGAGTTCCTATCTCTAAACCAAATATCGATGTGATATATTTCCCTAATCTTTTTGGGTGTTATTGTTTCCTTGAAAGGTAGTTTATTCGGGTTTCTTTCGTATTTTGCTTGATCGCAAATGCTGCAGTTATTTATTTGCCTCGTTATAACAGTTTTGAGATCTGGAAAATAATATTTGTCTTTGAGCTGCATATAGGTTTTATTAATACCCGTATGGTTGCTATTTCTATGGGTTCTAGCAATTAACTCTTTTATTTCTTGGGATGAACAATCATATAGTACCTTACTTGCTTGTACAATAGTTCCTTTTGGATTTGTTTTCTTCCAATCATTATAGTGCTTTTGCATAATAAGCATTGCTTCTTTACTGTAAAATTTTATACCAGTTGTACCTTCTGTTAGTACATGGTTTTGCAAAATATATTTTGCATTTTTATCTTGAAAATCTTCAAACTGAAATATAAGTCTAACTTTATTATGATTCATTTCTTTTTTGACTTGATTATTTGTTCCCCTTTGTATTATAATTTGCTTTTTGTATGCATTAATGGGCTTTTCTGATATGAAGATGTAATAATTATTATCTTCTAACGCTGTGTGTTGCGTGGCTAACGATTCATTTTCGTTATTATTGAGTGCGTGTATTTCGACTCGTGATAATGCGTCTGCAACGGAATTGTCTTTGCCTTTGACATGTTTTATGACAAAATCATATTCTAGAAGTCTTAACTTCCATCTTTGCAGTTTTGCATTATCTTCTTTTATATTTTCCAGGAAGCTTAGTGGTTTGTGATCCGTTTGTAAAGTGAATTTTCTCCCAAATAAATAGGGTCTAAAGTAATGTGTCGCCCACACTATTGCAAGCAATTCTTTTTCAATTGTTGAATATCTAATCTCGTGTGTATTCAACGTTCTACTTGCAAAAGAGACGGGGCGGCCTTCTTGAGACAGTACTGCTCCTATTGCGAAATTGGAGGCATCCGTGGTCAAAGTAAAATGCTTTGTAAAGTCAGGATGCCTTAGTATCGGATCATTCATTATGTATAATTTAAGTTTTTCGAACGCTTCTATATAATCATGTTCGTTCGGGTTAATGCTAGAGTCTTTTTTTAATTGCGCGGTCAATGGTTTTGCAATTTTCGCAAAATCCTTTATAAATTTTCTATAGAAACCCATTAATCCGAGAAATGACTTGATATCTTTCTGGGTTTTGGGTATAGGAAACTTTTTGATGGCTTCTATTTTTTTAGGGTTGGCTTTGATACCGTCTTTTGTTATAATATGTCCAAGAAATTCGGTACTTTTTTGTAAAAATGAAGTTTTAGCCATTTGAACTTTTAGATTTGCTTCACGAAGTGTATTGAAGACGGCTCTGAGTGCGCTTTCATGTTCTATTAGTGATGTACTGAACACCAATATATCGTCCATGTACACAATGCATATTTTCCCGATATGCTTATGCAATATAGAATTCATGAGCCTCTGAAACGTTGCTGGCGAATTTTTCAATCCAAAAGGCATTCTTGTGAATTCAAAGTGACCTTCATCGGTCGAAAAAGCCGTTTTTTCTCTGTCTTCTGGTTTAATTTCGATTTGGTGGAAACCTTTGGCCAAATCAATTGTTGTAAAGTAATTTGCGTTACCAAGCTTTCCCAGAATATCATCGATTTGTGGTATCGGATATTTGTCCTCTACAGTGAAGTTATTTATTTTCCTAAAATCGATAACAAGTCTATGCTTCTTTTCTCCTTTTTTAGGAACTATCCAGATAGGAGAATTGTATGGAGATTTTGAGGGTTGAATTATACCTTGTTCAAGATCTTCTTTTATTTGATTTTTCACAAATTCTCTGAGTGCATATGGATATCTATAATTTCTTTGGTAGATTGGATTTGGGGTGGTCAATTTAACTTCGTGCTTAATTTCGTGGGTAAAAGACAGTTTTTGGTTTTCATGGTATTCTAAATCATAGAATTCCCTTTTTATTTTTTTTATGACTTCTACTTCTTCTTTCGTAAGATGTGTCGCATCGACAGTCTTGGTTTTATTTTCTGGCTCAAAGTGTGCTGCTTGGGCCGTATACACCACTTCTTGTTGGACACTTATAGGTAAAGCAATATTATTAATTGAAATTGTATTATTTTCAAAGTTAATTATTGCTTTCGTTGGCCTTAGAATGTTTTGTCCTATAATGCAGTCAAAAGTCTTACTTTCAAAAGGTAGTAATTTCCACTCAATTGTACCCTTAAATTGAAATTCTTGTGGAAATTCGGTGTAAAATCCTTTGTATGTGGATGAAATTCCGTTTACAGAACAAACTTGTAATGGTTTAAATAATTTATGTTGCCTATGTTCGGCTACTAACTTTGAATTTAATATTGAAGTAGAGCAGCCAGTGTCGATTAAACAACGGAGCTCCTTATTTTCCATAGTTAGTCGAATAATGGGTAGTTGAGGCTCTCCTCCGAGGCACGTAGCCGAAAATCCGCATTTGCATGAAGAGAAGTAGAGCGAGAAGTAGCTGTGTTCATAGACACATCAGAAGAAAGAGATAGATCTGTCCTATTTGGAATCCTAGTATTTCTTGTAGGAGGTACGTCCTGCACTTTTAAGTAATTTTTATTTGCGACAAACTGATTTGTATTGCTATTTGTATATTTGACACCACTGTAACTAACGTACCCTGTTTCAACTAGCACCTTATATGCACTTTCAAGTGAATCCGGTTTGTAGGCATGTAAGATGCCTCTTATAGGTTCAGGACACTTGTTAATGAATGTGTTTTTTGCAATTTGATTTTTTAATTTAATCATTTCGGACTTTTGAGAGACGGAATATGCACTATTATACTTAATCTTATGATTAATTTTGAATAAGCACTTACATATGTATTCGTAGAGTTGTCCTGCTGTTGTAAATCGAGCTGCTAGCAATCTTTCGGTGAGTTGAATCTCGTTTTCAGGTGTGTCGAAATGATTGATGAGGAGCGCCTTAACATCTGACCAGCATTCTGTAATATGGGTGTGCAATACTTCCCTTGCTTTTCCGATGATACGTCCTAATATCAGCTGATGAAGGATGACTTTGGAGGAGCTGCTATTTACCTCGTTTATTATTGCGTCCACTGCGTCAATAAAAGGAAATAAGTCCAGCTGCGTTCCGTCGAAAGTTGAAAGAGCTGCAATATAGCCAGACAAGCTCTTGAAGTCCATTCTGTCGTTGTTCAGCGTTAGAAGCGAAAAATCTTCGACGAGTTCCTCCAGGTTACTTTATCCTGTGAATGATAATTTTATCGATGTTTTGATGCTTTTATCCAGCATATGAGAATTTAATTTTCGATGTGATGTTCGTCGAGGTTCTTTAAGCGATTTGAAAAAAAAAAAAAATTCGCAATCCGACTGCGCCACTTATGTTCACAAGTTTTCCGCTGTGAAATATTATTTTATTTAAATGAAAACATCAAACAAAAATTTATAAAACGAAGTTCACTCTTTTAATTTTGTACAGCAACTACGTTTAAATCTACAATCATATGTCCTTTTATATCTATTTCTTACTTGCTAACAATCTATCTTAATTTGCATATTATCTATTGTTCTAAATCCTACTCGTGTCCTTTTACAAAACTTATTTTCTAACAAATAGGTGCTAATTTTATGACTAGTAATATGTCCTAGAAAAAAGGTCGTGAACAATAAAATACTTAGTCCTACATTTATTGCTTAAAATACTAGTTTACATATTCCTGTGTCGGCATCGGCCTTTGTCGATGCCAACACATTGGTTGCACATTGCAATGTTATGACGTAACTTATGAGCGGAACGCTGATACACACGGTGTGTCCTTTAAAACAATTACGCGGTTCCGCTCAATCACTTATGAGCGGAACGCTTGAACACAGAGTTACGCGAATTCGTAACTCAACTAACCGAATTAAAGGGGATAACCAAGTTGTGGCGAAAACGCAGCCGACGCTCACGATTCCGATCGTCTCGAAAGAATCTTCAAAGAGGCAAAAAAGGACCAAAACTAAATTGGCACGAAGTCTGATGCGCTCACTACAACGACCGTGATGGAAGACCGCGAAAGGAGAAGTGTTAGAACACCGCCAACCCAAATTGTGCAGACCCGCAGCCGACGCTATCTTATCGATCATGTCGGAAAACTTGAAAGGAATCCTTTTTCACATCTGCCGGAAGGAATTTTCATTAGAGGAGATGGTGGAAAATTCTACTCGGTGGCGAACACATGTTTGCAGGATTTAAAAGGCTTGAATGCACCATGGATTAACTACCGTAATAAAACGATGTAGGTCATTGGGTGCGTGGAAACACATGAGCACGTTCTTGTTTCTTTATTAGTTTGTTTAGAGGTGAGGAAAAATATTTGTTTCATTTATGAGAATGCAAATGAGTTTTCTTACCAATCCAGGCAGGCAAGAGACTTTAGACATTCCCGCCCGCCTTCGATGACGCAGGCAGCGAATTATCTGGAGTTGATGCTTCAATTGGTAATGGGCAGAGCTTCGTAATTGGTCGTGTGATACTTGTTGAGCTGGTCTTGATTGTAGCTACACGAATTAGTCCATCCTGCCCAGGGTGGACTTGTGTAATTCGTCCCAAGGGCCATTTTGAAGGTGGGTATCTTTCATCCAATATTAGGACCAATCGCCCTGGTTTAATTGCATTTGAAGCTGAATTCCATTTATATATGGCCTGTTGACGTTGAAGATATTCCTTTACCCACTTAGCCCGTCTGCGTCCTCTGTTAGCGGACATAGAGGGCGGGAGTTGAGCACTGCCTCGATTTGACTGAGGAGAGTTGCTAATTCTTCATAAGTCAGGATCGTGTTACCCACTACTCGACGAAGATGGTACTTCATTGATTTAACTGCGGCTTCCCATTTTCCTCCGAAATGAGTGGCCGCGGGTGGGTTGAAGTTCCATTTTGTTCCGTCATTCGCGATTAGTGAGGCCATGTGCTGGAGCTGTGTTGATGCCCAACTGAAGAGTTGTTTCAACTCTATCTGCTCCCTTAAAGGTTGTTCCGCAATCACTATTGAGCGTTGCACAAATGCCGCGACGTGAAGCAAAGCGACGATATGCTGCTAGAAATGCATCGGTTGTGTAGTCGCTTACAACTTCAAGATGGATGGCAGAAGTGGCAAGACAAACAAATACTGCGATCCATGATTTGTGATGCTTGTTCGTCCGTCCTTTCCAAGCTTTGAGAACAATTGGCCCTGCATAGTCAACCCCTGTATGCAGAAAGGCTCTCGACGGGGTAACTCGGCTTGCTGGCAACTGTCCCATTAATTGTTGAGCCTGTGAGCGTCGGAACCGCGTACACTTGACGCATTTAAGGATAAATGATCGAACAGGTGACCTCCCTCCGATAATCCAATATTTATTGCGTAGGTATACCAGAGTTTCTTGAGTGGAACCGTGCAGTGTCTTCATGTGAGCGTCGTGGATTAAGAGGGTTGTAAGGTGTGAAGATCGGTGCAGAATGAAAGGGTGCTTAGTATTTGTTGGTAATAATGAGTTTTTCAGACGCCCACCAACACGAAGTAGTCCGTTTCCGTCCAGAAAGGGCGTCAATTTGAGTAAAGGTGATGATTTTGGCAGCTCGTTGTGTGACGAGAGCTTATTGATTTCACCCCCGAGGTACGCTGCTTGTTCATGCCGGATCCAGTAGCGGGTTGCGTCATCTAATTCCTCAGGTGAGAGAGGGTTAATTGATAATGATTCTCCATGATGTCGCAGTCGGAGAAGTGCTCGTTGACATACCGCAGTGACTCGGATGAGCTTTGTCAACGACGAGTATCTGGTCAAAAGGTCATTTCGAATGACTTGGCTGGTCTGGATGTGAATAGGACGGCATTCTAACTCATCAGGGTTGTTAACTCGTGCTGGTCGTGTTGACGGCCAGTTGGATGCGTCTTGAATGAGCCACGTTGGTCCAGTCCACCAGAGTTCGTGGGCACGGAGTTCCTTAGCGGGGAGTCCACGTGTGGCGCAGTCAGCGGGGTTCATTTTACCAGGAACATGTTTCCATTTGGCTGTACGTAGTGTGTCCTGGATGAAGCAAACACGGTTATGAACGAAATCTTTCCACTTAGATGGATGTTCATTTAACCATGTCTGCACAATAAGCGAATCCGTCCACAAGTAACAAGGGGCTTGATGAATCTTGAGAGTTTTGATGCAATGTGAAACAAGCTTAGTAAGAATAACAGCAGATGAAAACTCAAGCCTCGGGATAGTCATGCGTTTGAGCGGTGCCACTTTAGTTTTTGAGCAAAGTAGGGAGGTTGTTATTTTGTGAGATGGCGACGTTACTCTGATGTAAACAACAGCGGCCATCGCTGATTGAGAAGCGTCGCAAAATCCATGTATTTCGACACTTGAATCCTGAGTAGTCCCAACCCATCTTGGAATTTCCAGATGTGTGATTCCTTCGAGGGAGTGTAGAAGTGATTGCCATGTTTTTGTTTGCGATTCACCCAATTGGTCATCCCAACTCAGCTTGATCGCCCATAATTCCTGCATGAAGACTTTGAATGGAATGAAAACTGGCGATAGGAATCCCAAGGGGTCAAAGAACTGAGCAATTTTCGATAGGATGGATCGCTTAGTAGTTTTGGTTGAATTTTGAATTTGTGAGGGGAGATCAAACCGAAAGCAATCAATCTGAGAGTTCCAAAGTAAGCCTAGTGCATTTATAATATTGTCGGCTAGCTTGAGGGTTGATGTAGATAATTTATATTCTGAGAGAATGCGGTCGAGAACCTTTTCCTCATTGCTGACCCATTTGCGGAGTGGAAAGCCACCTGCCATGCACATGTTTTTCACTTGGTCTGCTATCTGTTGAGCTTCATCGATGGTGTCGGAGCCCCAAAAGATGTCATCTACATAGCGTCCATCCGTTAATGCGTTAATTGCGTAAGGAAATCTAGATCCTTCATCTTCAATCAGTTGAGTGATGCATCGCAAGGCAAGAAAGGGGGCACAAGCGAGACCATAGGTCACAGTTGTGAGTTGGTATTTGATTAGTTGATGGCCTTCGTTCCATAGGATTCTTTGGAAATCCCAATCGTCAGGATGAACTTGGATTTGCCTATACATTTTTTCAATGTCAGCTGAAAAGACATATTTGAATTTACGAAAATTGATGAGAACGTCATTTAAGTCAATTTGTAGCTTAGATCCTGTGTGCAACGTTTGGTTGAGGGGGATACCGTTGGATGTTCTACAAGATCCGTTAAAAACTACTCGTAATTTTGTGGTTGAACTAGTTTCGCGGATGACTCCGTGATGTGGAAGGTAAAACACTGGATGGGGGGTGTTGTTAGTGTCCACGATCTCAACCATATGACCCAATTGTTTGTACTCCTGGAGGAATGATTTATATGATTGGTGAAAGTCATGATTACTTTCGAATTTGCGTTGTAATGCTTGCAGCACTCGGAAGGAGGAGGCGGAAGAGTCGCCAAGTTGACTCTTATTATTCTTGAAGGGCAGTTTGACAATATACCTTCCAGAAAAGTCTCGTTGGTGCGTAGCTTTAAAATGCTCCTCGCATTCTTGATCAGCTGCGGAAAGTGGCTTGCTGACAGTTGACGAGATTTCTTCCTGACGCCAAAACCGTTCAAGTGCACTGTGGAGGTCTTCATCAATAGCGTAGTGATAAGTCTTTGGAGGGCAAGAAGAATTATCTGGCGACGATGGTCCTGAGATAATCCAACCAAGTGACGTGAGTTGGGCCACTGGTGTTTGAATAGGTCCTTTAATGATAGGTCCTTTTAGCAATTCGCCGTATAAATCAGATCCGATGATAATATCGATGGGTCCTGGTTTGTAATAACGTGGATCCGCAAGTGATAGTTCTTGTAGATGTGGCCATTGTTTTGGATTTGCGGGCTCAGACGGAAGTATGCCGGTTAATTTTGGTAGGATCAGTGCGTGGACCGTCAGTTCAAACGATGAAGAGAAATGTGGATTGATGTGAAGCGCTGCAAGTCCTCTTGACTTGCTAGTTTTGTTATTTATCATGTTTAATGATAATGATCCTGATTGACGTGGGATTTGTAATTGTTGAACTAGATTCTCTGTGACTAACGAAATTTCAGAGCCTTGATCGAGTAAAACTCGAGCGTGCAGGTGATTCCCATATCTATTTTGGACCTTGACAATAGCAGTGGGTATAAGAATCGCTTGCTTTACCGCTGATGAAAACTGTGCATGATTTACTAGTTTTCGTGCTTCTTCAATTGCTGCCGCAGCCGTCGTTTCAAGCTCTTTAGCTTTGGAAAATCCAAACATGTGTAGTGATGTGTGGTGAGCCTTCGCACACTTCAGGCACCGATTAGATGATCGACACTTCGACACCATGTGGGGTTTTAAGCAATTATAACATAATCGATGATTGTTGATTAAGTTTCTTCGCTGTGTGGTAGTCATATGTTGGTATCTTTGGCAGCGAGCTAAGTGATGTTCCTCACCGCAAAGCACACACTTGTCTTTTGCATTGGAATTAGGCTCATTGTTTGAACCGGAGAAGTAAATGCGAGCTGACGATTGACGTGAAGTCGCCATTGATTTTCCTGACTGCGAGTGTTCATAGGCCTTTAAGGTTTGAATTCTAGTTTCCAAAAAAGTTTGTAGCTGGGACCACAGTGGTGGAGTTTTAGAGGATCCGAGTTCTTGCTCCCATGCTTTAACGGCTTCCGAATCTAGACGTTGAACTGTCAAAAACACAAGAAACGAATCCCAATGGTCTATTGGTTGTTTCAGCATTCTAAGAGTTCTAATTTCTTGAGTAACCGAGTTATACAGCTTTTCAAGCTCGATTCCACACTCCCTTGACATTTTCTTTGTAGAAAATAATGCTGCAAGGGAAGAATGAATCAATAGTCGCGGATTCTTGTGTCGCAGTACAACTGCCTCCCAGGAAGGTTGAAAGTTCTCTGCAACTATTTCCGTGTTTTCAAGAATTTGACCAGCAGATCCTGTTAGACAACTTTTCAGGTATTGTAATTTAACTTCTGCTGGAATTGAAGAGTCGTTAATGACAATTGATGAGAATATACCCTTAAATGATAGCCATTTGGAGAGCGTGCCATCAAACTTTGGTAACTCCAAGCGAGGTAGTCGTGCATATCGAAGGCCTGTAGACATTGATGCTAATGAGCGATTTGGTGATGATGCTCTGCTGCTGATTTTCTCAGGAAGTTTGTCTGCAAGTGTAGTTAGTTTCATCTAGGTGTCCAGATAGCTGTCTCGAGTCTGGTTGAAGATTCTTTTTTTGAAATACGTTCGTTTTTTGAGACGTCGTTGATCGGAGGAGGCAACCCTCGACATTGCGACGTTGATCGCTAAATGTTTAGTGTTGAATTGCTGCCACTGGTCTCTAAGCTCTTCAAGCCATGATGAGATTCCTTGTTGAGAAAGGTGATCTCCACTGATGGTTAAGACCCTAGACTGGACTGAGGTGATGAATTCATGATGGTTTTGTTGTTCGTCGATTCGACGATCAACGTGACTCACCCTCATCTTGCACTGTACTATTTTCACTTTCACTAATTGTTTTACTAGCAGCTCACTCTCGATCCGGCTCGAAGGACCAAAAAAAACGTTAGGGATCCGGAAAAACGAGAGCTCTTTGGCTAGTAAAACACGCAAGTAACTTTTACAACACGTTTATTTTTAATTTCCCGTATACGTACTGGTGGTTGCTGATCAAGGTGGGATGACCAGATCCTGGGTCCTCTGAAGAGCTGTGGTCGAAATTTCACTGTAATTAAAAGGAGATTAATAACTTGAGGAACTGGGGTGACACATACGGGGTGTCCCTTAAAGAAACCACGCGACTCCGTTCAATCACTTATGAACGGAACGCAACTAACTACGCGATTCCGCTCAATCACTTTTAAGCGAATTGTGACACATACGGTGTTTCCTTGAAAACAATTACGCGGTTCCGCTCAATCACTTATGAGCGGAACGTTGACACACACGGTGTGTCCCTTAAACAATTACGCGGTTCCGCTCAATCACTTATGAGCGGAACGCTGATACACACGGTGTATCCATGACACATACGATGTGTCCTTTAAAACAATTAAGCGGTTCCGCTCAATCACTTATGAGCGGAACGCTGATACACACGGTGTATCCATGACACATACGGTGTGTCCTTTAAACCAATTACGCGGTTCCGCTCAATCACTTATGAGCGGAACGCTGATACACACGGTGTGTCCTTTAAAACAATTACGCGGTTCCGCTCAATCACTTATGAGCGGAACGCTGATACACACGGTGTATCCATGACACATACGGTGTGTCCTTGAAACCAATTACGCGGTTCCGCTCAATCACTTATGAGCGGAACGCTGATACACACGGTGTATCCTTTAAAACAATTACGCGGTTCCGCTCAATCACTTATGAGCGGAACGCTGATACACACGGTGTGTCCTTTAAAACAATTACGCGGTTCCGCTCAATCACTTATGAGCGGAACGCTTGAACACAGAGTTACGCGAATTCGTAACTCAACTAACCGAATTAAAGGGGATAACCAAGTTGTGGCGAAAACGCAGCCGACGCTCACGATTCCGATCGTCTCGAAAGAATCTTCAAAGAGGCAAAAAAGGACCAAAACTAAATTGGCACGAAGTCTGATGCGCTCACTACAACGACCGTGATGGAAGACCGCGAAAGGAGAAGTGTTAGAACACCGCCAACCCAAATTGTGCAGACCCGCAGCCGACGCTATCTTATCGATCATGTCGGAAAACTTGAAAGGAATCCTTTTTCACATCTGCCGGAAGGAATTTTCATTAGAGGAGATGGTGGAAAATTCTACTCGGTGGCGAACACATGTTTGCAGGATTTAAAAGGCTTGAATGCACCATGGATTAACTACCGTAATAAAACGATGTAGGTCATTGGGTGCGTGGAAACACATGAGCACGTTCTTGTTTCTTTATTAGTTTGTTTAGAGGTGAGGAAAAATATTTGTTTCATTTATGAGAATGCAAATGAGTTTTCTTACCAATCCAGGCAGGCAAGAGACTTTAGACAATAACCTTTGTGAAATTTGCGATCATATTGACTTCCTCCATACGTACTAAAGTATATACATTGTGTTGAGGTATTTCATTTATTTCTATGTTTTGTCCTGCTGCTGTAGTGAAATATACGGCAAGCAAAAAGATTGCTCCTGAAACGATATTTTATACGGTTGAAAACATTTATGTTCTTTTAAAAGTTTTTTTATTAATTTTATCTTTTCGTTTGTTTATTTTGAATTTTGGTTGGAGTTTTGTTTTGCGTTGCGCATTTATTACAAATTGAGGGTTATATTCGCAATCTTTTTTGTTTTGATTATGGTATTCTAATCTCTTATTTTGGACATTTAGAATTCGTTGTTTAATCTTTTCATATTTTTCGGGCGAAATCGCGCCGTTTTTAAAATCTATTGGTCTTTCATTCGTTGTGCTATGTACTGAATTATTGTTTTGGAACCAAATGTCCATGTGAACTATTTCATTTGGCTTTGCAGGGATTTTGCTTTTATAGAAGGGTGGATCGGGAGGTTTTCTATCATGCTTAGCAACATTACAGATTCGACAATTGTTTATCAATTTTGTTATTTCGTTTTTTAGGTTTGGGTAATTGAATTTAGGTAAGTATCTTGAAATTCTTTTAAATAACGCTTCGTTTGGGATATAGACACCCACTAGTCCCTTCGAAGGTAAATGGTTTCTTAAAATATAGTTGAAAAATTTTTGGTCGTTTTTTTTGGAAATAAATATTTTCCTAGATCTGTTGAAATGCTTTTCTACTTTTGTAGAATTCTGATTGTCCTGTTTTATTACGATTTGTGTTGTAAAAATGTTAAGTGGTTTTTCAATGATTTGAATGTAATTAGAGTTATCTTCCTCCGCACTGTGGCATGTTGCTCTATTTGAGGTGTCTTCGTTATCTTCCTCAGCCATGTTAATGACAGGCCTTGAAAAATAATCTGGAACGTAATTTTCTTTTCCTTTAATATATTCTGTTTCATAGTTTTATTCCTCTAACTTAATTTTCTATCTTTGAAGCAGTTGAGTCTAAAAATTACCTTCATTGAGTTTTTTGAAAACTTTTTCTTGGGAAACCAAATGTTCCTCAAAGAAGTACTGAAGATTATAATATCAACCATGTACACGAAGCGAATCGAACCAACCAGGTCTCTCAAAACGAAGTTCATGAGCCTTTGAAATGTGGCGGGTGCATTTTTAAGACCGAATGGCATTCTTGTAAACTCATAGTGACCCAAGATTGTCGAGAATGCAGTCTTTGGAATATCATCTTCTTTAACCTCAATTTGATAGAATCCCTTCGCTTAATCCAAAGTAGAAAAATACATAGATTTTCCTAATTTGTCCAATATATCGTCTATAACGAAACCTTTTGATGTGCGAATTTTGTAGTGGAGATAGTTCCCGAGGCCTGTTGCCGAAAATTTAAATTTGCATTAATTTGGTTATCAATTTCCATAGGTTCTGGTCTGCCATACCGATTAATTCTTGATTGTAAAGAACCGTTTCGTTGAAAAGCAGAATTGGATTGAAATTTATTTGGATAATGTTGGTGTATTTTATGTCTTTGGTCGATTCTGTTATTCGAACTAAAGTTATTTTGTTGTGATCTCCGGAAGGTACTGGATGATTTATTTAAGGAGAAATTATTGCGGTTAGGAACGAAACCTTTAGATGTGCGAATTTTGTAGTGGAGATAATTTCCTTCTGTTAAACTAATCAATGCCTGCTCTAAAGAAGCAGGATTTCTGCTAAATAGGACACTTCTAACTGGCTCTATCATCTTAAGACGTGTAAAGCGATTCGTTTGTTTCCTTCGATTTGATTATTTAGCCGTTGTAATTTTTCCATAATTTCATTATAAAAATCTAACACATTTGATTTAAATTCTGTTAATCGAAGATCGTCAAGCAAAACCAAACTATTTTGCTTATCTCCAAAGTTTGAAATCAAAACCTTTCTATGTTGACTCCAGTTCTGTACATCATTATTAATATTAGCAATTTGTTGCGCCCTACCTATAAGCTTAGTTCGTAAAATATTGAAAATAGTCACATGCGACAATTGATCGTAACCGGACAACGCAGATACAAGGATTTCGACATTGTCAATCCATAACATTGAGGTTTCGCCAGACCCATCAAATGTTGGCAATCTGCAGGCAAGTGGATTCATGTTCAGAGTCCTCAAAGCAGGAGTCAAGGTCCTTGATGATGTTTCTCCATTGTCTTGAGTGTCACCCAATGTTCCCGTTAGTTTTGATGGATTAATTATTCTTTGTCTTGGCATTTTGTAGACAAGCCTCAATCAGAATTCAAAAAGATCAAACAAGCAAATTACTGCAAATTCTTCTAATAGCCGGTTCTTGTTTTTCCTGATTTATCTGGTCTGTATTTATGGTATCCCCGTTTCGCAGGCTCAGAAGACTTGATAACGACAAAATCTTCAAATGAAAATAAAATTTATACTTACAATAAATGTCTTTATACTTAGTTCAAAAGACATTAATAATCCCGGCAACTCCTCTGCTTAAAAATGCACATAACTGTCAAGACAGTTCACACAAATCACAAAAATATTGTCAAGGTTGTCAATTTTGCAAGGAACAATAGCTTAGTTATGGCTCGGGACATTGATGAAGAAGTTGAGGATGAAGTTTACAAGGGCTATAGCTTTATCCCCGAAAGGAAGAAGGCGGTATGTGGCCGCGAATTGTCTTGGCTTTTGCATGAGTGTAGCAGTAGAAACACCCAGGTGTTCCTGAGTTTCTCTTGCAATAAAAGTAAATGAATTATCCTCCACAGTGTTGCGAGTGTAGTTGTTGGGGGGCCTCAAGATGCATACGATGCGTGCACGATTCTGGGCTGTTCTTTCGAGCTTGGTGTGAAGGGCGGGAAGGTAGTGATGGAAAATCCGTGGGCCTTGGTAAAGCTCTTGGTACAAATTGCAAGCCGCTTGATCTTATTGCTTTCTTTTCCATGAGCTTAGCTTTATCCGTTCATGGTTTTCATGAAGTTTGCCAGGAGAGCGCCCTAGCTACAGAGAGTGCAACATACCGGTGGGATAGATTGATCTGCAGCTGTGATCTCTTCTGTAGTGTTTATAAGAACCTAGCCTGGGCAGCTTTGTCCTTCATGGTCTTTTCCACACGCCACACATCTTGCCGCAATACGCAGCGACGTGACCAAAATGTTGGCACCTGAAACATTTAGTTAAGTCCCCTTTTTGGGTTTTTCCCAGTGGATTTTGTGGTTGAGAATATATCTTAACCATATAATTTTTGAGAGATCTTCGTCGGAATTTGAGATCACCTTATGGTTGTTTAAGGTCATGTAGTTGCGCTGCAACCAAACTGTTGTCAAATTTAAAATTACGATATTGAGGCCGGAAAGCTTAATGAGAATATCCACTTTAATGCTCTTTAGGGTGAAAAGAGAATTTAATTCCTTTGAGCTGCTACCGGTTTCCGGCGTTCCGCTGGGGTGATGAGTGCCTACCGAGTTTGCTGTCCTTCATTGTACTCAAAATAATGGCATGCGCCTCAAATTTTCACTGTGATTTTGTGGTACGATTCGGTGAATGCCTTCGATTGGTACCTGGCTGACGGAAATCTCTTCTTTAGAAGAGCTATGGAAGGGGCTGTTAACTGATTCATAAAAATTGTTGGGAGACATGCCTTTTTCGGTGAAGTTGGCGTATTGACGTTTCGCAATTCGGGGCTGGGGTAATTAGGCAAGGTTCGAGCGAATGAAATCTACTGGTGTTGTTAATTAAAATATTATTTACATTACAGTTTTTTGGTTTACTCACTAGTCTACCTCTCACTAATTTGAACATCATCAGGCAAATGCATTCGTCTGCATTAGCCATGTCAACATTCGTCCTTGTAGCGTTCGCTATTGGGTTGGCGCTGATTTTGGGTGCACTGCTCCGCGTAGCATTTCAGGTGTTTCGCATGTTTTTCGTTTGTCACTGGACGTAAGGAGCTACTTCTCCGTTACTTGTTGCCTGGGTATCGGTTTTCTTATTGCTGGCGTTTCGATCTCCTCTATGGGTTTGATCAGTTGGCTCATTTTTATGCTAGCATATCATGTGGTATTTAATTGTCTGGTTCTAACCACCGCTGGATTCTACGATTACGCACAGCTCTCGTTCGTTCACCTCTTTTACTTCATTTAAAAGAAGAGCGCTTCGCGTCACATTTCAGGTGTTTGAGTCCAGCTCCTTGGATGGAATGCTTTGTTACGGCCTTGGCCGCTTGTTATTTTGCGCTAGAATCATGGTGTCTCCGTCCGGATGGCATCACTTCCGATAGTGGCGCATACAAAAGAAATATGGAAAATGGTGATTTTTGAGAACAAGGAATCAACTAACTTCCAAAAACAAAAAAAAATTGAAAATATTATCACTATGACTTTTTATTTCTTGTTGGCTTAAGGGAGAGAAAAGTCTAACATTTGATATGAGTCAACGTTTCAGGTGAATTCTATTTCACAGTTTGCAATGATTATGATAAATCACCTACTCACTCAACTGTCACTTTCGCGCATTGTTGCGTTCATCGCAATCGTCGTGACATACGTCTGACTTGTTTCGATGCTCGAAGGCAACTCATACGTCATCAAATACGAATGGGTAGCGAAAAAACATCTAGATGCAAAGAAATGGGAACTTTTACTAACAGCACACCAGAGCTAGAGTCCGTCCAATGTGAAGTTATTTTGATCACCTCCATATCATCATTTTGTGTAGAAACATAATGGTGAAACGTTTACTGGTGATCGTGGGTTCCTTTAAAAGAAAAGGCTAAGCTTGATCAATCAGAGAAATATTGCATTTTTCAGCGTCAACTTTCAATTCATAAAATTTGGTGTGCGAATAGTATGCATTAAACGAAAAATTGAGCGGATAGCCGAATCCGTGCCGCCAGCGCGACGGTGCTTCAATTCATCGCACCGGTCGTAGAAAAGGAATTATGAAAAAAATATTGACACGCTTTGAGTTTGTAGCAATTTCGTCATAACTTTCGAATACTTTTCCAAGATGAACGTTTATTAGGAATTACTTTATAATTAAGATTATTTCACACTTTCAAATTGAAATACAATTAATTGAAAATTCTGGCAATTTGAAAATTTCTTCTTGGTCGTTGTTAAGCAGAAAATATCGGAAAGAAGTGAAGAAGTACACGGGGCGAGTGTGTTTAGATATAACTTTTCACTGCGTTGACGAGAAGAGATGAAGTAGAGAATATTTGTAATAAAATAAATGCATATTTTGTATGCCTATAGTAATACTGTAGTTAATTAGAGTAGAATTAAGGGCACATAGAAATATATTATCGAACATGATTAACGACTCACTTATAATTTAAAAATTAATTTTTTTTTGTTGTTATGCACCCAATTCTTATAGAAAATATTTATATGTAAATTTAATGTATTTAAAAATGCACATTTTGACCGTAACTCATGCTGAGGAATTATCTGTGATATGTAATCATTTTTCCAAAGAATGTTGAAGTGTACCGTTCATAGCTCAAGCTCTAGGAAATTTCAATTTGTATGTGAAGACCAATTTTCCAGTGCCAATTTGTTTGAATATTAGAGTTTTAGATCTCATATTAAAACCTGTGAGGACTAATCGTGTAATAATGTTCACTTCCAAGACCTGCGAACAGATATACTTGCTCTTCCAGTAACCATTCTATAGATCATGATTGTTTGATTGAAATAGATACTGCAAAGGTAAATATTGAATAAAAGTACTTCTCCCATCGACCAACAAAAAGTAAATAAATGAATAAATGTAAGATACACCTTTATTGTCGGGAATGATACTATCAATTTACCATATTTACTAATTTACCAATTTACCAATCCTCCGAATTGAATGCTGAAAAATCCGAGCGATTAAAATTAATTACTAGACTATAAACTCTTTTCAAGGCCTTACACTCATAATGTGTGCGCATCACCGTTTCCTTTAACAGTCCACTTACGGTCAATCGAAGCTAGAGAAAAGGGAAAACATCCTTAAAGCCCGTTATCTTCAGTGGATCATCATTCAAAAAAGAGAACTAAGTTCTATCTTCAGAGGAATGCAAACAATTTGCTGAAAAACATAAGTCAGGATGTTCAGGTACTCATAAATTGCAACTATTCCATAATTCGAATGTCTCTTGCGAAAAAGATTAACAGAGTTTTTGATCAAAATATACTTTAAATCTTTTTCATCGGAGAATTTTTCCAAAAACATTTAGAATTCACACTTTTATATTTTCAGTTTAAAACTGGCCTCTCAAATTCAATATAGAGCTTCTCGAATGAAAAATTCTTCTTCCAGTTGGTTAATGGTTGGTTAATCGAATTTTGTAGTGGAGATAGTTCCCGAGGCCTGTTGCCGAAAATTTAAATTTGCATTAATTTGGTTATCAATTTCCATAGGTTCTGGTCTGCCATACCGATTAATTCTTGATTGTAAAGAACCGTTTCGTTGAAAAGCAGAATTGGATTGAAATTTATTTGGATAATGTTGGTGTATTTTATGTCTTTGGTCGATTCTGTTATTCGAACTAAAGTTATTTTGTTGTGATCTCCGGAAGGTACTGGATGATTTATTTAAGGAGAAATTATTGCGGTTAGGAACGAAACCTTTAGATGTGCGAATTTTGTAGTGGAGATAATTTCCTTCTGTTAAACTAATCAATGCCTGCTCTAAAGAAGCAGGATTTCTGCTAAATAGGACACTTCTAACTGGCTCTATCATCTTAAGACGTGTAAAGCGATTCGTTTGTTTCCTTCGATTTGATTATTTAGCCGTTGTAATTTTTCCATAATTTCATTATAAAAATCTAACACATTTGATTTAAATTCTGTTAATCGAAGATCGTCAAGCAAAACCAAACTATTTTGCTTATCTCCAAAGTTTGAAATCAAAACCTTTCTATGTTGACTCCAGTTCTGTACATCATTATTAATATTAGCAATTTGTTGCGCCCTACCTATAAGCTTAGTTCGTAAAATATTGAAAATAGTCACATGCGACAATTGATCGTAACCGGACAACGCAGATACAAGGATTTCGACATTGTCAATCCATAACATTGAGGTTTCGCCAGACCCATCAAATGTTGGCAATCTGCAGGCAAGTGGATTCATGTTCAGAGTCCTCAAAGCAGGAGTCAAGGTCCTTGATGATGTTTCTCCATTGTCTTGAGTGTCACCCAATGTTCCCGTTAGTTTTGATGGATTAATTATTCTTTGTCTTGGCATTTTGTAGACAAGCCTCAATCAGAATTCAAAAAGATCAAACAAGCAAATTACTGCAAATTCTTCTAATAGCCGGTTCTTGTTTTTCCTGATTTATCTGGTCTGTATTTATGGTATCCCCGTTTCGCAGGCTCAGAAGACTTGATAACGACAAAATCTTCAAATGAAAATAAAATTTATACTTACAATAAATGTCTTTATACTTAGTTCAAAAGACATTAATAATCCCGGCAACTCCTCTGCTTAAAAATGCACATAACTGTCAAGACAGTTCACACAAATCACAAAAATATTGTCAAGGTTGTCAATTTTGCAAGGAACAATAGCTTAGTTATGGCTCGGGACATTGATGAAGAAGTTGAGGATGAAGTTTACAAGGGCTATAGCTTTATCCCCGAAAGGAAGAAGGCGGTATGTGGCCGCGAATTGTCTTGGCTTTTGCATGAGTGTAGCAGTAGAAACACCCAGGTGTTCCTGAGTTTCTCTTGCAATAAAAGTAAATGAATTATCCTCCACAGTGTTGCGAGTGTAGTTGTTGGGGGGCCTCAAGATGCATACGATGCGTGCACGATTCTGGGCTGTTCTTTCGAGCTTGGTGTGAAGGGCGGGAAGGTAGTGATGGAAAATCCGTGGGCCTTGGTAAAGCTCTTGGTACAAATTGCAAGCCGCTTGATCTTATTGCTTTCTTTTCCATGAGCTTAGCTTTATCCGTTCATGGTTTTCATGAAGTTTGCCAGGAGAGCGCCCTAGCTACAGAGAGTGCAACATACCGGTGGGATAGATTGATCTGCAGCTGTGATCTCTTCTGTAGTGTTTATAAGAACCTAGCCTGGGCAGCTTTGTCCTTCATGGTCTTTTCCACACGCCACACATCTTGCCGCAATACGCAGCGACGTGACCAAAATGTTGGCACCTGAAACATTTAGTTAAGTCCCCTTTTTGGGTTTTTCCCAGTGGATTTTGTGGTTGAGAATATATCTTAACCATATAATTTTTGAGAGATCTTCGTCGGAATTTGAGATCACCTTATGGTTGTTTAAGGTCATGTAGTTGCGCTGCAACCAAACTGTTGTCAAATTTAAAATTACGATATTGAGGCCGGAAAGCTTAATGAGAATATCCACTTTAATGCTCTTTAGGGTGAAAAGAGAATTTAATTCCTTTGAGCTGCTACCGGTTTCCGGCGTTCCGCTGGGGTGATGAGTGCCTACCGAGTTTGCTGTCCTTCATTGTACTCAAAATAATGGCATGCGCCTCAAATTTTCACTGTGATTTTGTGGTACGATTCGGTGAATGCCTTCGATTGGTACCTGGCTGACGGAAATCTCTTCTTTAGAAGAGCTATGGAAGGGGCTGTTAACTGATTCATAAAAATTGTTGGGAGACATGCCTTTTTCGGTGAAGTTGGCGTATTGACGTTTCGCAATTCGGGGCTGGGGTAATTAGGCAAGGTTCGAGCGAATGAAATCTACTGGTGTTGTTAATTAAAATATTATTTACATTACAGTTTTTTGGTTTACTCACTAGTCTACCTCTCACTAATTTGAACATCATCAGGCAAATGCATTCGTCTGCATTAGCCATGTCAACATTCGTCCTTGTAGCGTTCGCTATTGGGTTGGCGCTGATTTTGGGTGCACTGCTCCGCGTAGCATTTCAGGTGTTTCGCATGTTTTTCGTTTGTCACTGGACGTAAGGAGCTACTTCTCCGTTACTTGTTGCCTGGGTATCGGTTTTCTTATTGCTGGCGTTTCGATCTCCTCTATGGGTTTGATCAGTTGGCTCATTTTTATGCTAGCATATCATGTGGTATTTAATTGTCTGGTTCTAACCACCGCTGGATTCTACGATTACGCACAGCTCTCGTTCGTTCACCTCTTTTACTTCATTTAAAAGAAGAGCGCTTCGCGTCACATTTCAGGTGTTTGAGTCCAGCTCCTTGGATGGAATGCTTTGTTACGGCCTTGGCCGCTTGTTATTTTGCGCTAGAATCATGGTGTCTCCGTCCGGATGGCATCACTTCCGATAGTGGCGCATACAAAAGAAATATGGAAAATGGTGATTTTTGAGAACAAGGAATCAACTAACTTCCAAAAACAAAAAAAAATTGAAAATATTATCACTATGACTTTTTATTTCTTGTTGGCTTAAGGGAGAGAAAAGTCTAACATTTGATATGAGTCAACGTTTCAGGTGAATTCTATTTCACAGTTTGCAATGATTATGATAAATCACCTACTCACTCAACTGTCACTTTCGCGCATTGTTGCGTTCATCGCAATCGTCGTGACATACGTCTGACTTGTTTCGATGCTCGAAGGCAACTCATACGTCATCAAATACGAATGGGTAGCGAAAAAACATCTAGATGCAAAGAAATGGGAACTTTTACTAACAGCACACCAGAGCTAGAGTCCGTCCAATGTGAAGTTATTTTGATCACCTCCATATCATCATTTTGTGTAGAAACATAATGGTGAAACGTTTACTGGTGATCGTGGGTTCCTTTAAAAGAAAAGGCTAAGCTTGATCAATCAGAGAAATATTGCATTTTTCAGCGTCAACTTTCAATTCATAAAATTTGGTGTGCGAATAGTATGCATTAAACGAAAAATTGAGCGGATAGCCGAATCCGTGCCGCCAGCGCGACGGTGCTTCAATTCATCGCACCGGTCGTAGAAAAGGAATTATGAAAAAAATATTGACACGCTTTGAGTTTGTAGCAATTTCGTCATAACTTTCGAATACTTTTCCAAGATGAACGTTTATTAGGAATTACTTTATAATTAAGATTATTTCACACTTTCAAATTGAAATACAATTAATTGAAAATTCTGGCAATTTGAAAATTTCTTCTTGGTCGTTGTTAAGCAGAAAATATCGGAAAGAAGTGAAGAAGTACACGGGGCGAGTGTGTTTAGATATAACTTTTCACTGCGTTGACGAGAAGAGATGAAGTAGAGAATATTTGTAATAAAATAAATGCATATTTTGTATGCCTATAGTAATACTGTAGTTAATTAGAGTAGAATTAAGGGCACATAGAAATATATTATCGAACATGATTAACGACTCACTTATAATTTAAAAATTAATTTTTTTTTGTTGTTATGCACCCAATTCTTATAGAAAATATTTATATGTAAATTTAATGTATTTAAAAATGCACATTTTGACCGTAACTCATGCTGAGGAATTATCTGTGATATGTAATCATTTTTCCAAAGAATGTTGAAGTGTACCGTTCATAGCTCAAGCTCTAGGAAATTTCAATTTGTATGTGAAGACCAATTTTCCAGTGCCAATTTGTTTGAATATTAGAGTTTTAGATCTCATATTAAAACCTGTGAGGACTAATCGTGTAATAATGTTCACTTCCAAGACCTGCGAACAGATATACTTGCTCTTCCAGTAACCATTCTATAGATCATGATTGTTTGATTGAAATAGATACTGCAAAGGTAAATATTGAATAAAAGTACTTCTCCCATCGACCAACAAAAAGTAAATAAATGAATAAATGTAAGATACACCTTTATTGTCGGGAATGATACTATCAATTTACCATATTTACTAATTTACCAATTTACCAATCCTCCGAATTGAATGCTGAAAAATCCGAGCGATTAAAATTAATTACTTGACTATAAACTCTTTTCAAGGCCTTACACTCATAATGTGTGCGCATCACCGTTTCCTTTAACAGTCCACTTACGGTCAATCGAAGCTAGAGAAAAGGGAAAACATCCTTAAAGCCCGTTATCTTCAGTGGATCATCATTCAAAAAAGAGAACTAAGTTCTATCTTCAGAGGAATGCAAACAATTTGCTGAAAAACATAAGTCAGGATGTTCAGGTACTCATAAATTGCAACTATTCCATAATTCGAATGTCTCTTGCGAAAAAGATTAACAGAGTTTTTGATCAAAATATACTTTAAATCTTTTTCATCGGAGAATTTTTCCAAAAACATTTAGAATTCACACTTTTATATTTTCAGTTTAAAACTGGCCTCTCAAATTCAATATAGAGCTTCTCGAATGAAAAATTCTTCTTCCAGTTGGTTAATGGTTGGTTAATCGGATCTTCAACGGAAATTCAATTATTTAAAGTATATGGTAAAAAATTTAAATTTTACCATTAGTTCCATCTGTTCTAAAGCGTTAGAAATTCTTTTGAGCAGAACAATTAATTATGATTGTTATACCGTCTCTTAGAAGATTAACAAAACGATGCTCATGTTTTATACTTACTACTTATACTACTTTACATTAGCCAGTAGACGTACGTCTGAAGCCGGGTATTTTCGGCAAAATATGAGTCAAACAAGCTACTCAGGTTTTTAGTTAATTCTGTTTCAGCACCCTTTTCAGATGCGGTTAAATAAGGATATTTTCATGGTAGTAGAGAAGAGGAGAGTGCCGTATGGCCGAATTTACATTAAGATGATAATTTGAACAGCCTTACTAAATCTTCGACGAATTCAAACAGAAGTGTAACGTCACAAATGGCAACCTGCATTGTTGAAAATGTACATTTCTATAAGAATTGGGTTTCGAAATTGATCTTTTTCAGGGTAAATCAATAGAAATGCTGTGTACTCTTAATACTCTTAACGTGTTACGAGAAGGTATTATATAATGAGCACTCAATAGTATCCAATTACCTCGGAAATTAATAATGGCTCTATCGAAAATAATATTTCAATGCTTCGAAGAATAATGCATTTTAAACGATTATGCCATGGATCCCTAAAACACAATTGGAGTACTAACTGAAAAGGAGAAATATATTGTCGTCCAATTCATTGAAAACGTTCCCGAGGGAAGCTTTTGAACGAAGGGAAAACGTTATAGACGCTTCGTTCAGGCTAAAGACGAGTTTGAAATATATTATCATCTTTCCTTAGCAAGGAAGCTACAAAATAATGTTAATGCAACGCATGTAGATCATGAGGGATCTATGAAGCTCCGTCCAATGTCCGAGAATGTGTTGTATAATAAAATTTGAAAAGCTTGAAAGTGAAGATGACTATTTATTTGGAGACTTTGCTGTAGCCATTTCTTCTTTCGAATGGGAATTGGGCAAGTTCCATGCGGAATTCGAAATGGTTTTTGAGCTATGTATATCTAAATATAGTTTGCTGAATAAACGTTTTAATATTATATCACCTAAAATAAGTTGGCAGCGACAATACGATCACAATGTTATAAGCTAAAAATTTCTTTTCCTCCATTTCATTCGGCTAAATGTGAATCACATAAACAAACCCCTCCGCGTGGGTGATTAAAGTCATAGAGCAAATTTTTTGTGACGGCTTAGATTAACCTCTTTTTCTCTAATGTTTACCAAGTCAGTTCGAATTTTCTGTTCATTATAATTACGTCTTCACCTGAATGGAACCACAGCAACAATCATAAATTGAAGTAATTGAACGATTCCTCTGTATTAAAAACGGTTTACATTTCATCTGATGGAAGCAATTAATGGAGAAAAATGAGAAGACGTTGTTTTCTCCCTAAATTAACATAAACTTCGTTGATTTCTGGAATGGAATATCGGTTACGAATAGTGTTTAAATTTGACTTTCAGTAATCGTTAAGAAGGGGATATTGACACGAACGTGGCGGAATATCAACACTTTTTCTATGAAAAATATAATAATAATCGCTGTGCACTCCTTAATTTCAGCTGGAAATATGGAAGCCGTTGCGTTGGCATTTTCAGTACGCGTGGCAGGATCTTGATCTATTCTATATTTATTGATGGGCTCTTTCGATCAGCTTGGTTGAAAATGGTTGTGTCGTCCTATGCTAGATATTTCAGACTTATCATCAGGTATTTAAACGCCTTTTTATTATAGTTGAATTCTTTTTATTCAGGTAATTAAAACATCTTTTTATTTTAACAGAATTCTTTTAATAAGATCCTTTCGGATTGGAGGCTATCTAACTACTAACTATTATTCTTTCGGCTCCTTGAATAGTCTTGCGATCAAAAGAACGTCTTTTACTTATAAATTAATTCGATAGAAAATCCATTAAGTATCATCACTCAACAGTCGTCAAAAGAGAAACAAAATCAATTTAAGATTTTTCAATTATTGTTTAAAGTATAATGCTTTCTGCTAAACATAAGTCAATCCTAGGCAAATTGGTTTATTCCATTATTTATGTTTCGTGAGGAACACCAATAATGAATTAGCTAGGCATGAATCAATCGTAAGTAGATTGATTCATTGTATCGATCATGTGTTTCACCACCGGTGTTAAGTGGCGAACATTACTGGAAGCTTTTGTATGTTTATGCAGTGGTCGATCATCACATCTATTAATTGACGTGATATCAGGTCTTGATATAACTTCAGGAAGGCTCTCCATCAAGAAGAGAGTTGCTAGATACTCCGTCATATGATAATGGTCTTATCAAAATTGGTACGTTGAAATTTATTCGTTGGTTTGATCTATTTATACGGATATGTGTATTGCTCGCTTGTTTCGTTTGATAGTCAATGTTCTGTAATTTCAGACACAAATGTAATGCCTGTACGTCAACAGGTTCTCTCATGCTAAGGAGTCCAGAAAGGTCGCCTCTAAGACCGCAAATGAAGGGGTCCAATCGCATGTCTCGATATGCCCGAGTCATAAAATTTGGTGCTTCTTGGCACATATTGATTAAATCAAGTTTATTCAAGATTAGTGAGAGATGATATAGGATATCAATATAATTGTTGATACCTTGAGAGATTTGAAAATTTGTCTGACATGTGCTTGAAGCCTTGTTTCGCCAATATGGGATCTTCTGAAGATCTTCACCAATCGTTAAATAATAAACGGCGACTGGTTTGTGGCCCCTGTTGAGGTTGGGGCGGTGCGGATGCAATTTGAGCACCAAATTCTGAACGCGGAGGCCTAAAGGTGCTCGCATTAAGGAACTCAATTGCAAAAAAATGGAATTAGACCGATATATTCCATTAATAAACGAGACTCTTCCATGAAGCTTGTCACTGTTAGCACAAAATAACCGGATAATTTGCTAATGTACCGGGATAAGAACTTTTACGGTCTACGCTGGCGATGCTTATGGACTTATATTATCATATAAAACCAAAATATTAGAGGACAAAGAAAAATATATTGAAATATGCAAACAAAATCTTACTAATATTGGTTGAATATCGTTAGATCCGGGGATTGTTCCCATCGGTATTACTGTTTGTCACAACGCTATACCAATTCATACACACTAGTTCATACAAAAATATATCATACGCAGTACATTGCTGCATGCCGTCTTCACATATATTTATTTTCATATAGGCAGGCCTTCCGTCTTCTCTCGAAGAGATACACATTAGTTTATACTTAAAGCCATTTGTTCGACTTTAACCCTTTCAACTTAAACTCAATGCTTTGCTGGACGCCGTTTCGAGTGTAGTTGGCAATGAGTTTGACGGAGGTGACCGCAATCAGACACTCGAGGGATCATACACATCGCAGCCGGAGTTAGCACACTGAATTGAGCACTTCTCTACTTCTACTATCCGCTGATGGGCCTGGCATATGCTCCAGAGTACGGAGCAGTAAAAGTTAAAGATTTGGAGAGTGCTAGAAGATTACAAGTGCTGTGATCACTAGCATTTAGATCGGGGCGCATCCCGAATCCCCATAAGCACATATCTTCTACGCTCTGAATGATAAGTATAAAGCGGATATTGAATGTTTTGCTAAGTCTAAGGGCACAACCTAAACTGACACCAAATTCATGGGTGAGCGGTGAATCAACGCCTAAGGATGCAGTGAATTCTACTATGAGATATGGTACCTCTGTCGGCAAGGCCTCTATGCTTATACATAGTCCTCAAAATTGTATGTTGTGAGGGTACTGATGCCGAAAGGCCAACTCGCTCATACCAGTAAAAATTAAAATATCATGGTGACCCTTTTCGTTTCCATTTTACTTGTGTTTAGGCTGTTCACTAATAAATAAGCAGTTTTGTCCACAGTTTTGTTTCTTTGACAGTAAAGACTCGACAATGTGCGATTCCGGCCAAAGTACTGACTTGATCTGCTCTTCCGCAAATTCAACATCTCGCGTTGATTAATGATTTTTGACAGGGATTAGCAGTTTCCATTTGCATGTAGCCCGGTGCTTATGCTAGCCACGGCGAGAAAAGTTCTGGAAAACCTCATAAGGAGAAGACTCGGTGATGCGTTCAATGCTGCTGGGGATAAATCTTGTTGAAAGTATGACTTTAATTCATCGTAGCGTGAATTATTAAGGCTTTAGGTCTGAGTCACTGATGCAGGCCGTAACTGATGCGTAGACTGTTCTACTCCTTATAAAAAAAATTCTGTTTTAATCATTTGTTTTAATCATCTGAATAATTAATTCGCTTACCATGGATCGTATCCGCACCACGTTTATCCTCACTGATAATACGTATCTACCCAGATGTCTAATGGAGAAATCATAGTAACTGTAGAGCGTGGTATCAATGAAGACCTTAGTTAGTCTATTTGACGTCGCCCTTAACAATTGAATCTCACGTTATGAAAGCTACTTCCACATTATGAAAGGTGTTGCGACCACTGCTGCTTCGCTATTTCTCTACATAGCAAGGTACGCAAGTTGACGTCATTCCTTGTTCATTTATCCCATCTTCACCTTTTCCTCTCACATGTCATGTTCCTTTTCACCTTGTTCCTCACAATATTCATCCCAGTATCCACTCCAAATAGTTGGTACACAATCCAATATATTTGAATTTCATCTAATTCAAATATGCTGGATTCTACCAACAACAATCCCTGCCTTTAGTTACCCGACGTCAACATCGCGAGTGGCGACGGAGATGCCTGATCTTTGTTATAAAATAACATTCATCAGGTGACTCTGGGCATAGTGGATCCGATTCAGGTTGTGGAACCCCGGCTTCTGAGTTCGAATCCATCGTGGGTAGTAATCTTTTAACCTTTTGTCAGTTCCCCTTTTTCAGGGCAATTAATATCTTAATCCAATTGCCCTGGGGAAGTTGACCTGACCGAAGGGTGAAAGGTTAACATCCGCGAGCCGGTGAGGGACAGTTGTCGACAGCGGGATGCTGTACCGGTGACGACAGCGGGTTGGCGGTGATGGGGATTTGCTGGATGATGGGGAGTTGCTGGATGGTGCTGATTGAGGGTGGTCGAGAAGTTTTTTGTTCGGAAAGAGGAAGAGAGTTGGTCGACAAGTTGGCGGTGTTACATATAGAATTCTGAAAATTGTTATTCTAAATTTTTAAGTGAATTTATGCGATTTTATTAACGTTGTGTTACCCCACGGCTCAGTATTTTCAATTTATATTTCACACGTTGTTTTACGGAGATAAAATTCATCATGCGCCGGGAGAAATTAGTGAAATTGTTGAAATCGGTTTTTGGCTAGGAATCGTTACAAAAAAATAACATTTTTGTTCTTTAAGGGCAAGACTTAAGCAAGTGAATTTTCCAACAAAAATACCAAACGTGCGCAATTTTTTTTTTGATTAAAACTTAAAAAAAAAAAAAAAGAAAAAAAAAAAAAAATTATGGTGTTCATTGTAATTGAAGAAAATCTCTGTGCCCAAGAGTACCATTTGAAAAATTGTGAAAGTGAAATATGAATTCGTTGCTTCCATTGGAAGCCAATTAAATTAAAAATTTGAAAATAGTAGAGTTAGATAAAGGCGTGAAATGCTGAGAGGTGACAGTGAGAAAAATGTTTTTTTAAAGGATACTCCATAAAAAAAAAAAACAAGAAAAAGGAAAAGGAAAAAAGTTGCCTGAGTGCAAGTGACTAAAGGCAGTAAAGAGAGTGAGAGTTTTGATATATGGTGCTTATGTGACTTTGTAACAAAACCTATAAAAGACATTTTACATTAAATGAAAATCTTATCTGAATAAGCTTAAATTGAAAATCCAGCGAAAATCTACTCGGTACGATTAAACTTTTATTTTGAATTGCACTCATCGTGAAAGGTTTTCTCTGCACGAGGAATAGTTGGTCATCGTATGCGACGAGAAAATATGGAAAACATCATCAGAAAAATAAAAAAAATCAAAAAAATCGGAAAAATAGAATAGGCAATTTATTATATTTATTTTTATAACTGCACTTAATATATAGCATGCTGTGAACCGTACCCGATCGGGTTTGGTGGTGGTATTTTTATTGGTATATTATTTTTTTTCTGAATTTTTCTTTATTTTGTTCTTTCTTCCTTTTTTTTGTATAGATTTAAATTTAAAAATTCTCTTTAAGTTTCCTTTTTTTTCATTATATTTTTTTTTTCTTTTTTTTTCTTGTTTTGTTTGTTATTGTAATAAAAAAATGAAGTAGAGTAAAAATTTTTTTTCATTTCTCCAAGCCATCTCTCCTTCGTCCTTATCCCTTATTCCCCTCCAATTTGTAATGTTGTGATTCTGAATTAGGTGGCCCAGCACGGGCAGTGATCTTCCCCGAACGACCCCGACCAGCTGAGCCTAGCCGGCCTCAGTATGCCACCTGGGGGAACATGAGATCACTGCCATATAAATGTCTGCGACCGCGGCAGCGTGATCGCAACAAATGGCGCCCAAAATACTGGTTTTTTTTGAAGCAATAGCGTTAATATTTAGATTTTTTTTTTGTATTTTAATTTAAAGTTTTTCTTTTAACAAATTTTATTTAAAGTTAAACCGAATCCTTGTAAAGTTTTAAATTTTAAGTTGGGGGTGAAACCTTGGGGTGCCTGGCTTGAATAGTAGCCTGTGCATTTCAAGGGATTTTTTTTTTGTTTTATTTTCTTTGGGTGAAGATTTATTTTTCTTATTCGGTTTTTTTTATCATTGCTCGGCGTTTGCCGCTGTCGCAGTGGCGCCCATTGTGCTGGATTTGTGTGTGACAGTCGACACCGGCTATGACAGCGGTGTTAGTCAGTGTTGATGTTGATTGGAATCATCGAGTTCCATGTCGTTGGCCATATCTTCCTGCACGGAATAGCTGAACTTTTATTTAGCTCTTTGAATTGGTCAACGCTCTCGATCCTTTCTTCATTTTGCTTGTTTGGTCATAAAACTTTCGCGGCTCTTGTCCGAGCTATTGATGAATCTGTTAAGATCCATAATAGTCTCGTAGTCGACCCAGGGTGGTGACAGTTGGAGCGGAGTTCGCAGCAAGGGTTCATGGCTAGACAGGGCACTGGCTGACTTATCCCTGCTTTCGTGTCTTGTCAATAATTTAATCCTGTTAATTTTATACTGATTTATGTTTTCCTTTTCCTTAATTTTCCCATTATCGAAGGAGGAGGCCGAGAGAAATGAAATGTTTTATGATATTTTTATTATTGGTACTAGCTCATTTATATATTTTGTATCTTTTTCTTCTTTTCGCTTCTTTCAGTTGCGGTTGAGTTCCCTTTCAGTATTTTCCATTTAGCTTATATTTAAGTATTTAGATACCTAGGTCTCCTCATGCACCGCAGGCGAACTGCAAGCTGGGATCCCAGCTATACCCATTTGGATCGGGAACTGGAGCGTCTCAGCCTATCCACCAGTACCAATGAGGTATTGGAGGGACCAACAGTGAAACCAGGTTCTTCACAAGCCCCGTCCACCCACCATCCAAAAACTCCTGTGGTGGTCTCTTCAGCCATAAGAGCAACAGGGACCGCTATGGAACCTCGTGTCAATTTTCAAGAGACATGTGGCAGTGCGGAGCGCTACAAGACCCGACTGCCCATAACCAAGTGGGGATTGTCCTATGATGGTCGAACAGGTAGTATACCGGCCCGGCAATTCCTTTTTCGGGTCACCACTATGGCCGGGGATCATGGATTTTCGAACGACGAGTTGGTGCGAGATCTTCACGTGCTTCTAAAGGGTGATGCCGAAAATTGGTACTGGCAGATGCGTGATCTTTATCCTGACATCAGCTGGAACCATTTGAAATCCTCCCTACTAGACCGATTCTCACCACACCACACCGATGTTGACATCCGCCGAAGCATAGATGCAAGAAAGCAGCGCTCAGGAGAAAGCTTCATTCAGTTTTTCGAGGCTCTCCAATCGTTATCTCTCCAGCTACAAGTGCCCCTGCTAGACGCGGACTTCCAATACATTGTGACCAAAAATATGGATTGGCGCTTACAAGAACATTTGGCGGGATTCACGTTTCCCACAACACTTGATCTTGTTGACCGGTGTCGTAGGGTGGAAGCGGTGTGGAAGGAAACGGAGGCAGCGAAACGAAACACTACCCGCCGGGTTACAGGGACAGTTCAAGCGTTGCATCCCTGGGAAGAGATTCCTCCGGAGGCTCGTAGTGAGGAATCCAGATACCCTTCGTCGCCTTATGAGATCGCGATTAATAACCGACCTCTCGTGCAAATGCCATTGGGGGAAAATAACCAGGCATCGGAATCGGATTACGCCAGGGCGGTCCAGCTTGACGCTGTCGCTCCTCCAGTAACGGTCTTCCCCGGAAGCAAAGCTCGTGGACAGTATTTGGTGTGCTGGAATTGCCGAGATCTGGGGCACTCATTTTTTGACTGTCCTTCTCCTATTAGCCATGTCTTTTGTTTTGGGTGTGGTCAAGAAGGCGCTATGAAGCCCCGATGCTCCCGCTGCCGCGCACGTGGTGTACCAACACCAGTGACCACTTCCCCCAGGATCGCCTCTTCTTCCAGGATGCATAACAAAGTAGACGTGGCTACCAATGTGGATCCCGAATTGCGCCGCTCCTCATGACCCAATTTCGACTACTCCTCCTCACCGTCTCGAACCTTACACACAACTATCAACACCACCTTTCATGGAACCGTGCACCAGGGTGGTGGTTTACCCGGTAACGGGCAAGAATCCCCTGCTTCTAACCATTCGCGCTTTCTTCGGAACCGTTTCAACCGATCCTGGAGGTACTTTACGGTCCGGCGTCTGTTGAAGCGTGCTTGCTTGGAATCGATTGTCACAGCTGCTGGCGACAATAGGCCCCACGCTGACTTCTTCATTAAGGGGCGTAAACTCACGGGCTTGCTCGATAGTGGTGCCAGCGTGAGCATCTTTGGATCCGGAGCCTTGGACCTACTATCTGACTTGGGATTGCGACTTCACTCGTTGCACGCCCAAGTACAGACAGCATCAGGACACAAGGACCCGGTTCTAGGATACGTCACAGCATTCGTCCGGTTCAACAATACCACCAAATTGATGAGGTTTCTGGTTGTTCCAACCCTGACACACTCGGTGTACCTTGGGATGGACTTCTGGGACCTTTTCAAGATCGCGCCCATGCAGGTCAGTGCGGTAGAGCCTGTTGAAGACCGTCTAAATCCGGAGTTCCATCTATTGTCCCCACAGGATCAGCAACGACTTGAGTTGGTCAAACAGCAGTTTCCTTCTTACAACGAGAGAGGCTTGGGCAGAACCAGTCTCGTATCACATAATATCGACACTGGTTCCGCCCGACCCGTTAAACAGCGACATTACGCTGTCTCCCCAGTTGTCCAGAAGCTGCTGTATGATGAACTCGATCGTATGTTGTCTCTGGGAGTAATAGAGGAAAGTCTGAGTTCCTGGAGCTCTCCCGTGACCCTGGTAAGGAAGCCCGGTAAGGTCCGTCTATGTCTTGATGCTAGGCGCCTCAATGAAGTCACCGTCAAAGACGCTTACCCCTTACCGTTAATTGAAGGATTATTGGCACGGTTACAAAATACAAGGTTCATAACTAGCTTGGACCTCAAGGACGCTTTTTGGCAAATTCCGCTCGATCCTGCCAGCAAGGAGAAAACAGCATTTACTGTTCCTGGTAGGCCCTTGTACCATTTTAACGTCATGCCGTTCGGCTTATGTAACGCTCCCCAAACCATGTGTCGGTTAATGCATAAGGTAATACCACACGCACTGCAAGATAAGGTATTTGTCTATCTAGATGACCTGCTTGTTACAAGCTCTACATTTGATGAGCACTTGGAGCTCCTGAGCACTGTTGCGAAGCATCTCAGGGACGCCAATTTAACCATCAATGTAGAGAAGAGCAAATTCGTCAAGAGAGAAATTAAATATCTCGGCTTTGTAGTGAGTGATGGTATTTTGCGAACCGACCCGGAGAAAGTCTCTGGAATAGTTTCCTATCCGGAGCCCCGAACAGCCAAAGACGTGCGGCGATTCATGGGAATGGCAGGATGGTACCGGCGTTTTATTCCGAACTTCGCCGCCGTCACCGCACCGTTGACAGATTTGCTTAAGGGCAAGCGTGCCTTCAAATGGTCTGCAGCCGCCAATAACGCCTTCAACGACGTGAAACAGCTGCTTGTCTCCGCTCCAGTCCTTGCCAACCCTGATTTTACGAGGCACTTCTTTATCCAATGTGATGCTAGCACAGTGGGTATAGGGAGTGTCCTATTTCAAAAAGACGATGATGGTGGAGAGCATCCCATTGCTTATATGTCCATGAAGCTCAATGCTGCACAACGCAACTACAGCATTACTGAATTGGAATGTTTAGCTGCGGTGCAGAGTGTCAAAAGATTCCGAGCATATATTGAGGGGCTGCCTTTCACCATCATCACTGACCATGCTAGTCTTAAGTGGCTAATGCAGCAGTCTGATCTATCTGGCCGGTTGGCTCGTTGGAGTCTGAAACTTCAAGGATTTAATTTCCAGATAGAACACCGGAAAGGCGTTATGAACGTTGTGCCGGATGCCCTATCAAGATCATATTTACGTGACCATCAAATTGCCTCAATCATCGCCTGTCTTCCCGAACACAAGCATCTGGAAGGTGTAATTCCGGAATCCGCGTTTCGGGATCCGAATTATGATCAGTTGAAAACGCAGATTCGGGAGCACCCTGAGAAGTTCCAAAATGTACACCTTATCGATGGCAGAATTTACATAACTACCGGTTATCCGGCAGCGATGAATTCGGATCTTCCCCGCACAAAATTATGGGTTCCGGAGAGTTGCCATCAAGCACTAGTGATCCAGGCTCATGATAACCCCCTAAGCTCGCATTGTGGAATTCGAAAAACTACCGATGTACTGCGACGGTATTATTACTGGCCTCGTTTGAGACATGATGTAATCCATCACATCCAGAATTGTCTCGTGTGCAAACAAATTAAACCTCCGAATTTCACAATGCGACCACCTATGGGAGCTCCCAGGGACACGGAAAGACCCATGCAGCGACTCTTTGTGGACTTTATGGGCCCCTATCCCCGCTCCCGGTCAGGCCATACTCAACTATTCGTGGTCCTGGATCATTACACTAAATTTATATGGCTCAAACCCATGGCGAAAGCCAACGCGGAGGCGGTAGCGCGTTACTTGGAGCGAGATATCTTTCTAACTTTCGGTGTCCCAGAATGGTTACATTCCGACAATGGTGTACAATTCGTCTCAAAAGTGTTCGCCAAACTTATGAAGGATTATGGGGTTCAACATTGCTTGACGCCCTATCATTCTCCGCAGGCTAATGCTTCGGAGAGATCCAACCAGTCGACACTGAACGCCATTCGGGCGTATATTGGTTCCGATCATGGTAGGTGGGACGAGAACCTTCCGGAGTCATGCTTCGCCTTTCGCAAGGTGATTCATGAGTCTACAGGGTTCCCGCCTTACTTTCTCATGTTCGGGTATCATCCTATTCAGCATGGCTCCGAATACACCCTCCTCCGCCAACTGAATGCTTTTGAGGACGGAGAGGTACAACTTAATGCGAACAGCGATAGACAGCGGGCTGTACAAGACCAGGTAAAAATAAAACTGAGTGAAGCTTATCAGAAGGGAGCACAGCGGTACAATCTACGGACCCGTCCTCGTGAGCTGTTTCAGGGTCAAAAGGTTTTAGTCCGTAACTTTGTGGTAAGTAACGCCGCCGAGCGATTTGCCGCTAAGCTTTCCCCACGTTTTATTCCAGCCGTGGTTCGTCGCCGTATGGGGCAGGTGTCTTACGAGTTGGAGGACGATTCAGGGAAACTAATCGGAATATTCCATGCCAAAGATATCCGAGACTCCCAATGAACGTTATCTCTCGTGCCCGGCTGGATGAGACACTCAGGGTCTGGGTCGTCCCCACGATTGTTGCGACCACTGCTGCTTCGCTATTTCTCTACATAGCAAGGTACGCAAGTTGACGTCATTCCTTGTTCATTTATCCCATCTTCACCTTTTCCTCTCACATGTCATGTTCCTTTTCACCTTGTTCCTCACAATATTCATCCCAGTATCCACTCCAAATAGTTGGTACCCAATCCAATATATTTGAATTTCGTATAATTCAAATATGCTGGATTCTACCAACAACAATCCCTGCCTTTAGTTACCCGACGTCAACATCGCGAGTGGCGACGGAGATGCCTGATCTTTGTTATAAAATAACATTCATCAGGTGACTCTGGGCATAGTGGATCCGATTCAGGTTGTGGAACCCCGGCTTCTGAGTTCGAATCCATCGTGGGTAGTAATCTTTTAACCTTTTGTCAGTTCCCCTTTTTCAGGGCAATTAATATCTTAATCCAATTGCCCTGGGGAAGTTGACCTGACCGAAGGGTGAAAGGTTAACATCCGCGAGCCGGTGAGGGACAGTTGTCGACAGCGGGATGCTGTACCGGTGACGACAGCGGGTTGGCGGTGATGGGGATTTGCTGGATGATGGGGAGTTGCTGGATGGTGCTGATTGAGGGTGGTCGAGAAGTTTTTTGTTCGGAAAGAGGAAGAGAGTTGGTCGACAAGTTGGCGGTGTTACATATAGAATTCTGAAAATTGTTATTCTAAATTTTTAAGTGAATTTATGCGATTTTATTAACGTTGTGTTACCCCACGGCTCAGTATTTTCAATTTATATTTCACACGTTGTTTTACGGAGATAAAATTCATCATGCGCTGGGAGAAATTAGTGAAATTGTTGAAATCGGTTTTTGGCTAGGAATCGTTACAAAAAAATAACATTTTTGTTCTTTAAGGGCAAGACTTAAGCAAGTGAATTTTCCAACAAAAATACCAAACGTGCGCAATTTTTTTTTTGATTAAAACTTAAAAAAAAAAAAAAAAGAAAAAAAAAAAAATTATGGTGTTCATTGTAATTGAAGAAAATCTCTGTGCCCAAGAGTACCATTTGAAAAATTGTGAAAGTGAAATATGAATTCGTTGCTTCCATTGGAAGCCAATTAAATTAAAAATTTGAAAATAGTAGAGTTAGATAAAGGCGTGAAATGCTGAGAGGTGACAGTGAGAAAAATGTTTTTTTAAAGGATACTCCATAAAAAAAAAAAAACAAGAAAAAGGAAAAGGAAAAAAGTTGCCTGAGTGCAAGTGACTAAAGGCAGTAAAGAGAGTGAGAGTTTTGATATATGGTGCTTATGTGACTTTGTAACAAAACCTATAAAAGACATTTTACATTAAATGAAAATCTTATCTGAATAAGCTTAAATTGAAAATCCAGCGAAAATCTACTCGGTACGATTAAACTTTTATTTTGAATTGCACTCATCGTGAAAGGTTTTCTCTGCACGAGGAATAGTTGGTCATCGTATGCGACGAGAAAATATGGAAAACATCATCAGAAAAATAAAAAAAATCAAAAAAATCGGAAAAATAGAATAGGCAATTTATTATATTTATTTTTATAACTGCACTTAATATATAGCATGCTGTGAACCGTACCCGATCGGGTTTGGTGGTGGTATTTTTATTGGTATATTATTTTTTTTCTGAATTTTTCTTTATTTTGTTCTTTCTTCCTTTTTTTTGTATAGATTTAAATTTAAAAATTCTCTTTAAGTTTCCTTTTTTTTCATTATATTTTTTTTTTTCTTTTTTTTTCTTGTTTTGTTTGTTATTGTAATAAAAAAATGAAGTAGAGTAAAAATTTTTTTTCATTTCTCCAAGCCATCTCTCCTTCGTCCTTATCCCTTATTCCCCTCCAATTTGTAATGTTGTGATTCTGAATTAGGTGGCCCAGCACGGGCAGTGATCTTCCCCGAACGACCCCGACCAGCTGAGCCTAGCCGGCCTCAGTATGCCACCTGGGGGAACATGAGATCACTGCCATATAAATGTCTGCGACCGCGGCAGCGTGATCGCAACAAAGGTTTTACGGAAGTATCTAGGAATTCAGGCTTATGAAAGTTGATTCGTGCAGGGATTGAAAGCGAACGACCACTGAGCGCGGCGGAAAATCAACGTATGGGCCCAAACAAATTGCAGTAGATCCCAAATTTCATAAGAAATTTTTTTTAGCGATGAAGCTACGGCGCTAGACAAAACTGACGCATTTGGAATGATGAGCACCAATAGGCGGTTGTACAAACACCATTAAATCAGGAGAATGTCACTATTTGGTGTGCTTTATGGGTCAGTTTAATCATTGATACATATGTCTTCGAAAACACCACCGCGAATAATATTACAGTTAATGATGATCGCTATAGAGCGACTTATAATGAGTTTATCGTTCCGAAAATGACTCCCCGTAATGCGGGGGACCCCTGCTTTCAGAAGGATGGCGCGACATGCCATACATTTCATGCAACAACCGACTTATTTCAGGAAGCATTTGATGAACGCATAATTTCTGGTTTTGGAACTATGAACGGGCCTGGAAGATTTTGTGATATAACACCACTGGCGTATTTTTGCGGGAATACGTCCGTCCACGCCGACAAGTCAGAGATGCTTGACCATTTGGAAGACAACATTCATGCGAAGAACGGCCCCAACTGTTAGTTACAGTAGTCGAATGTTTGCTCCTTCCCATTTGTTATTATGATGTAGGTCAATTTTTACGCAGAGTTACCTTAAATGATCCGTCGCATGGTTTGATCAAAGGTGGCAACACAGAATCGTTTCGGAGCTCTTTTAAAGAAAAGTTCTACTTTGAGTAGCATGATCTAAAAGGTTAAAGTCTCAATTCGTGTATAGTTTCCTTCAGCTTGCAGGAATTCGCTCTGATGTTCGCCGGTTCGGCCCTCGGAACCCTCTTCAGAAAGTCTAAGTGATGTTCCGTAGACAAGTTCAGATGATGTTGCTTGGATATTTTTTTTGAATGCATCTCAAGCGTAGTCAATGGAAAATCAATAACATTTTTAAATTTGTGATATTTGATTGAGGTCTTGACTGTTGGGTGTGTGCGTTCAAGCAATCTATTGCTTTGGGTATTGTAGTATGTGTTCCGCTGATGCTTGATTCCGTGCATTATCGTCAGCTCATTCACTAAAAAAGAACCGCATTATCTTCCTCGGCGGCGAGGGTGACGAGGGACACCGAAAAGAGAAAGCCAACTGACGAGAACACAGGTCCAGCTGTAATGCCTTGAATCAGCTCGAGTCCACGAGTGAATCTGTAACAGCAGGCCAACTATTGAAGAAAACCTCGCGAAGCAAGTTATGGTCCAGCAATATCAAATTTGATGTGACTAAATAATTGTTGTTGCATATTGTGGTGTATTTTGGTCCGTTGACAAGCAAGATAAGTTTTGATCAATCCGTTTTGATTGAAGAACAGGCAAAAAGATCCGACATCATTTCAACAGCAATCCAAATTTCTGTATCAGAAATGCAATCAAAGGAATCAAAACTTCTGTCGCGACTTCTTGTCGCATATTCATGCTAATGAATGGACGGATTCGATCAGTGCTTTTGTGTAAGTAACAGCGCAATGTTTAAGTTGATATGACGAATGAGATTCTTCGTATAGTAATTGGTTGATGAAGGCATCATCATTCTGTAATATCTCCGTAAGTTCTTGGTTGATAGGTTGTTCAAAACTGACTAAATCATTTGTAGCAGATCTGCAGTCACATTTGCGGAAACAGTAGCATGATGAATATCTATTGTAATTCGGCTGATAATATCAATTATTGTCAGGTATTAAAACACCCTTTTTATTCGTAATATAATTACTTTTAAATTATTGTCAGGTATTAAAACACCCTTTTTATTCGTAATATAATTACTTTTATTTCTTAAAAACGATCTTTATAAACTGCGGACTATCTATCTAACTACCCAACTCTTATACTTTTGGCTCTTTATATAGTCTTGCGATCAGAAGAACTGCTGTTAATTATTAATTGGTTCGAACGAAATCAACTTAAAATTGTTTATTCAATATGAAATCCATCAAGTGTCGCCAGTAAACAATCGTCAAAAGAGAAACGAGATCAATTCGAAATTATTCAATTATTATTAAAAGGTTCAATGCTTTCTGCTAATGGATAGATCAATCCTAGGCAAATTAGTTTACTCTACAAATCACAACTCCCATCATTTATATCAAGTGAGGAACACCAATAATGCATTAGTTGAGAATGAATCAATCTCAAGTAGATTGATTCATTCTTTCGATCATGTCTCTCACCATTGGTGTGAAGCGGTGTACATTACTGGAAGTTTTTGTATGTTTATTTAATGGTCCATCATCACATTTACTAATTGGCGTGATATCAGGCCTTGGTATAACTCGTCCCTCCCTAAGTGGGATCGCGTCCTCGCGATTCGTATGAATGTCGATTTTCACCTGTCCTTCTGTTCGCAAAGACCTTACATATTTGATTAAAATGTAAATTACAATGAAAATAATACAGAAGGTAAGTATACTAATACATACAGTCTACCAAGAAAAATGTTTTTGCTTAAACATTAACAATTCAATATGTTTCAAATTTTCAACGCTTCGGAAATACAAATGATCCAATGTGATGTTAAACAAATCTGAATAAGTGATATTTTTAATTATATTTGGTAAAATTACATTGTTTTTGAAAGTTTCAATTTTGGTTTGGAAGGAATATTCGTTGATTTTAATTTTGCAATTGTTAAATTTAATGATATTATGCCCTTTTATATTGATGTCTTGATCGCTGCAATCATGTTTATGGGAGTTGGTTTCAGATTTTTTGTTACTATTTTATTATCAGCGATTTTTTCCACTATTTGGAGATTATTTACAGTCATTGTACAATTGTGAGGACTTTGAATGAAATTACTAATACAATCATCTGTAATTGGAATGAGATTTTGTACAATATTATCTTTGGTGTCCATAAATATACTGTTTTGGTATGTAATAACCGTCATAAATTTGGTTGACAGTTCCAGATTGTTTTTATTTGGAAGAGGTACGATTCTTGTTTTATAATACAAATCATTTGAGAAGTTTGGTATTTGCAAAACGATCAATATTATTTTATTCTTTTGAGCTATAGCGATGTGAATATTTTGTAATTTAATAGCATTAATATTATATTCATATATTTCTTTCTCTGTTAGTATATCTATGCTCAACACTTCTAGTCTAGATGACAAGATGATTTCTTGAATGTCTAAAATTGAATTTAGTATAAGTTGTAATGTATTGTATTAGAATTCTAAAAATTTTCGTTTTAAAAGGTTTGACGTTTCGATTAATTTGTTTATTTTATTTGTTGTAACTTGTTGGTTACGATTTGTAGTGAAAGTTAAATTTTTAAGATTTTCATTGATGTTTTTGTTTATAATTATTTGCTTGTTAAGGTTGTTGGTGGCCATTATCATATTTCTGTCAACTATTTGAAAGTGTGATTCAATATCTTGTCGGTCATCGTCGTGCATTGTTCCACCTATCCAGTGCAAAAATTTACCATATATATTAATTAAGCCTCTTTTAACTCTATTTACATCATGAGGTTCTAGTTCGTAAAGCTTCTCTTTGATTTTTTTCAGTAAGGAATAATGTTGTTGGTGATTTTTATAAAATTGGGTTGGTATATTGTTTTCGATGTATTGAACCATTTTGTCATATTCTTCCAAATCGACGACATGTATAACCTTTGTGAAATTTGCAATCATATTGACTTCCTCCATACGTATTAGAGCATATCCATTGCCGTGAGGTATTTCATTTATTTCTATGTTTTGTCCTGTGGCTATAATGAAACATAAGGCAAGCAAGAAGATTACTCCTGAAACGATATTTTATACGGTTGAAAACGTTTGTGTCGTTTTAAAAGCTTTTTATTATTTTTTTCTTTTCGTTTGTTTATTTTTAATTTTGGTTGGAGTTTTGTTTTGCGTTGCGCATTTATTATAAATTGAGGGTTATATTCGCAATCTTTTTTGTTTTGTTTATTGTATTCCAATCGTTTATTTTGGACATTTAGAATTCGTTGTTTAATCTTTTCATATTTTTCGGGCGAAATCGCGCCATTTTTAAAATCTATTCATTAGTTGTGCTAAGTAATGAATTATTGTAAAATTTAACAGCTTCATTAACGCACACAGGTTTTGTTTTGTCGTGTTTATTTACTTCGGTCATTATTCTAAGATGTTCATTCAGTGTGTTGTGGAACCTTTCGATATCGCTATTTCCTGTCTTTATATTTGGAGTGCAAAAATGGAGTTCAATTCCTTCATTCTGTAGAAAATATTGCAAATTATTTTGGTAGGTAGATTCATTATCTGTAACCAAAATTTTCGGTTTATCATGAACAGAAAAGAATTCGTTTAAGGCTCTTCTTAATTCCAGCCAGGTTCTAAATTTCACTGGATTGATGTGGGCGAATTTCGTAAATGTATCTACAAAGGTAATATATGTACTTTGAATTCTTGTTTTGGAACCAAATGTCCATGTGAACTATTTCATTTGGCTTATCTGGGATTTTGCTTTTATAGAAGGGTGGATCGGGAGGGTTTCTATCGTATTTAGCAACATTACAGATTCGACAATTGTTTATCAATTTCGTTCGATTTCTATGAAATCAAATTTATTTTCCGAATTCGAATTAAATTCTTCAAAGGGTTTAATTGAAACCAAGTAGTTATATGTATACATAGAGTTTAAGGTATATAATTTATTTTCTGGAATATAATTTCTTAATTCGGGATCACAGAGACCCGGGCGAATGGCACTTATAGTCGCTCCTGTGTCTATTAGGAACCTCAATGGTAAACCATAAAAGTTTATTCTAATATAGAGAAGGTTTGGTTTGTTTCCGAGGCTTGTTGCCGAAAATTTAAATTTGCATTAATTTGGTTATCAATTTCCAAAGGTTCTGGTCTGCCATACCGATTAATTCTTGATTGTAAAGAACCGTTCCGTTGAAAAGCAGAATTGGATTGAAATTTATTTGGATAATGTTGGTGTATTTTATGTCTTTGGTCGATTCTGTTATTCGAACTAAAGTTATTTTGTTGTGATCTCCGGAAGGTACTGGATGATTTATTTAAGGAGAAATTATTGCGGTTAGGAACGAAACCTTTAGATGTGCGAATTTTGTAGTGGAGATAATTTCCTTCTGTTAAACTAATCAATGCCTGCTCTAAAGAAGCAGGATTTCTGCTAAATAGGACACTTCTAACTGGCTCTATCATCTTAAGACGTGTAAAGCGATTCGTTTGTTTCCTTCGATTTGATTATTTAGCCGTTGTAATTTTTCCATAATTTCATTATAAAAATCTAACACATTTGATTTAAATTCTGTTAATCGAAGATCGTCAAGCAAAACCAAACTATTTTGCTTATCTCCAAAGTTTGAAATCAAAACATCTCTATGTTGACTCCAGTCCTGTACATCATTATTAATATTAACAATTTGTTGTGCGTTACCTATAAGCTTAGTTCGTAAAATATTAAAAATATTCAGATGCGACAATTTATCGTAACCGGACAACGCAGATACAAGTATTTCAACGTTGTCAATCCATAACTTTAGGGTTTCTCTAGAGCCATCAAATGTTGGTAATCTGCAGGCGAACTTCAGCGGATCCATGCCCAGAGTTCTCAAAGCAGGAGTTGAAGCCCTTGATAATGTTCTTTCATTGTCTTGAGCCTCACCCAATGTTTCCGTTAGTCTCGATGAATTAACTATATTTTGTCTTGCCATGGTAGATAAGCCTCAAGCAGAGTTCGCAAAGAAATACGTGCAACGTACCACAAATTCTTCTAGTGGCCCGATCTTGTTATTCCTGATTTGTCTGAACTGTATCTATGGTATCCCCGGCTTACAGTCTCAGAAGACTTGACAACGACAAAATCTTTGATTGAAAATAAAATTTTCTACTTACAATAAATATCCTTATACTTAGTTCGCAAGACATAAATAATTCCGGGAACTCCTCTGCTTAAAGATGCACATAAATCACAGAAATACTGTCACTTAGTTGAAAAGGAAGCAAAAATTTTCAATAAAATTTTTTTTTTCTGTTTCAAGGGGACACATATAACGTTTCACGAGGGTTAATTCTCTTTTAAGCACTTCTTTCTTTTTGGGAATTCACCAAACGAACACAATTTACAGAACTTTCGCGTTTTATTTTCACGTTTTTCGGGATGTACTATTTAACCATACGTTAAATTATCGGTGCCGCGATTATTCGATTTTATCCTTAATTCGGATACCGACTGCGCCAATTATTGTCAGGTATTAAAACACCCTTTTTATTCGTAATATAATTACTTTTAAATTATTGTCAGGTATTAAAACACCCTTTTTATTCGTAATATAATTACTTTTAAATTATTGTCAGGTATTAAAACACCCTTTTTATTCGTAATATAATTACTTTTATTTCTTAAAAACGATCTTTATAAACTGCGGACTATCTATCTAACTACCCAACTCTTATACTTTTGGCTCTTTATATAGTCTTGCGATCAGAAGAACTGCTGTTAATTATTAATTGGTTCGAACGAAATCAACTTAAAATTGTTTATTCAATATGAAATCCATCAAGTGTCGCCAGTAAACAATCGTCAAAAGAGAAACGAGATCAATTCGAAATTATTCAATTATTATTAAAAGGTTCAATGCTTTCTGCTAATGGATAGATCAATCCTAGGCAAATTAGTTTACTCTACAAATCACAACTCCCATCATTTATATCAAGTGAGGAACACCAATAATGCATTAGTTGAGAATGAATCAATCTCAAGTAGATTGATTCATTCTTTCGATCATGTCTCTCACCATTGGTGTGAAGCGGTGTACATTACTGGAAGTTTTCGTATGTTTATTTAATGGTCTATCATCACATTTACTAATTGGCGTGATATCAGGCCTTGATATAACTTATCAATTTCACGACTTTGTAGTGGTCATGCCTTTTCTGGTTTCATCAGGAAACATGAATACCAATGGCTAGTGGTTGTTGTAAATTAGGGATGGTCTTTTTATGGCTTTACTGTTATTAAAACTATCGATAACTTTTAGATGTAAGTACTATAAAGTTTCTGTGTGTCTGCTGAGCGTTTTAAATAAAAACGCTAGAGTAGAATATCTGACTTTTTTACATAAAGCAGGGCGAATATCATTGTCACAGGCATCAATATGCAGACACAATTCAGCATTGATTAATGGGTTACAACAGAGAGCTATTTCGTTTTTCCATTTTTCAAAGAGATGAAAGCTTCATCAGTCCAGACCACTTCAGATTTGTCATTATTTGGTTTCCTTTCTTCGGTTTGTGCAAAACACTTTGTGAAGTGAAAGCGTTGGGAAGGCAACAAAACGGTGGAGCTCTGAGTTAACTAATGGCTTCGGGAAATATTTAATGACCATCACCTTTTCTGGAAATGCTTTGATGACGTTTTTGCTAATGAGATGACCCAGAAAGGTTATTTCAAGTTTGTCAAATTCACAATTTGCGGAGTTGATCTTCAGGCTTATTCTCTGAATCGCTGAAAAACTTTTCGCAAGCGCAAGTGTGCAAAGTGTGCAACGTGGTTATTTGATGTAATCCCAATGTCGTCGACATAAGCTAAACGCGAGCGGAGGTTCTTGCACTTGCTCAACGAATCGTTGAAATACTTGGCTGGCGTTTTACCAATCAATTTGCATCACAGGGAACTCAAGCAATCCAAAGGGTGTTATAATCACAACCTTTCCGATGTCTTTTTTGTGAAGAGGGACCTGATGGTGTGCTCGAGTTAAATCAGTTTTCAAAACAAACAAAAATTAGAGGCCTCCATATTATTTGTCGCATCCTTGATGTATAGTACGGATTAACTGTCAATAAATGTTAGTGGACGTGTGTGTGCGTTGGACGTGTGTAAACGCCACAAAAACACCAATCCACATTTTTCTTGGGAACCAAATGTACTGGACTGGACAAATGTAAACTCTAGCATCTACAGTTGCTCACTTCAGCTACATGCTCGAATTCTCTACTAACGATTACGTAGTTTTCTGGAGTCAAACGACGGCTATGGACAGTTATATGTACTTTAGTGTTGAACGTCTCTGGTTTGGTGAGTACGACAAAATGTTTTAAAATCTGACAAAATCAACAGAATCGATCATTAAGCAGCTTTCTCAGTTTATCACAAAAAAGAGTGATTTTTGCCAAATTATCACGAGACCCGTATTACACTAACATATATGATATGTATATATATATACATATATATATATATATATATATCTATATATACATTTGTATATATGTAAATATACAAAAGAGTCGTCATGAATGTCATATAAAAAAAGCGTCCTTGATGGTGACGATTCACGTGAAACGAATTGTCTGAAACACAAAAATCAAATTTATTTTACTTTTTTATGTTACTGGTTATCGCATGAATATGCAAACAAATTTTTTATATAATGGCGGCTGTCCAAAAAAAATTTTCTGAAAAAGTGACTTTTTTTGTTAATGTTTCCCATGAAAAAAATAAAAAACATGAGATTATTAACATGTTAGATATTCATGCGATAGCTATACTTAGAATAAATGAGTGGTCAAAATTTCAGTCAAGGATCAGTCAAGTAGTCTTAAACTTATCGTGCGTACCAGATGAAAAACGTGGTTTCGAGGAAAACGCGGTGAAAGTTTTATTTTGTTAAAAAATAGATGAAAAGTCAAACTCACACCTTTTTTGTCCAATCTGCGATACCAGGTCGATATAATATTCGTTAAGCTTCATCCTTTTTTCATTTTGTTGGCTTATTTCCTCTCTACGGCTTTTCCTGGCCTTTTTGAAAACTTCGGAGCAATGGCGATACGCAGATCATACACGCTCATTATCGCGTTTTTTGGGTTTAATTCAAAATTGCTTACCCGATCTCAATTCCCGTGATTTCAATAACTTGCCAAAGTTGCAAGGCCTTCATTGAAAGTACAGGCAGCAAGGTAGGTTGCAATTTCAACCGTTTCATGGCTACAAGATAGATGCTGATATGCAATAGACCAAACACACATATTAAAACTTTCATTATTGTTCTGTATGTTTCCACCTAAACATCTTAATAGCAATTCAACTTTTTAAAGGTCTTCATATAAAGTTTTAATATATTTTGTGCTTCTTCTGAAACAGCAGGAGGATGCTTGAAGTCTTGCAAAGAATTAGTAGCTTACTCTTTCTGATGGTCGGTCTTGTCTTGTCTTGGTCTTGTCGGTCAATATTTTGTAATAAAAAGTTGCCCAAACGTCATTGTGCATATTTTTTTACTTCTACATGGTTCGGATCTATTGACCCTTTTCTATCACGAGGATATTAAGAGCGAGCAAGGAAGGTGCATATACTTGAGAATTCAATGCAAGACTAACGTTTGAATAACGGTCCACAGATATTTCAAGGACGCTTTGTCTTGTATATATAGACATATACATATATATATATATACATATAAATATATACATACATATGATACACATATTACATTATATTACTAAAACACATTATGTAAATAAGGCAGATGCTATCAAATAACAAAGAAAAAGAGAAAGTGTGACAACGCCCGAAGTGTATTGTACAGGGCGTGTTATGTTAGAACCAACCTCAACTACAATAACGAAAACCATGGGGTCAGCTCAATTTGCCAAACCAATAAAATGCGAAAACTTAAACAAAGACTAAAGACTGAAAGATTATTTCATTATTTAGGAAGAGTCGCCCCTGCAAAAGATAAAAGTGGTTCCAGTACAGTTGGTAAATCATAAAACTTTTTTAAAAAATAAATTTATAAGATATATATAAAGACATTTATCGACACTTATAAAATCATGGCTATCCCAATTCCGGAGCTTCTATGATAAGCAAGGGCAATGCCTCCTTTTTGTGGAGATGATGAATTCCAACTCCACAGTTATACCCTGAAAGTAGAATCGATAATGTCACTAGTTCCTACGGACCAGCCAACTAACTACATATCAGAAATATTGTTTTCGAAGCTTCAAGGGAAAGCAGTAATGGCAGCCAGAAGGATGTCAAATAAAACATGGGAAGGAACATGGAACATGGGGAAACATGTCAAATAAAACATGAAGCGGGTCTTGATCCGAACGTTTGGAGTGCAGGAAACTTATCTTAAATTGAAGGAAGATGCCCCTCGATTTCAGAATCGAAGTGTGCACCAAACTTTAAGTTTTTTAAGTGATGTAATAGATAAGTTTAATTTAAAATATGCATGAGACAATGGGAATCGACTTAAATTTTCACCCGAGATGAATGAGCCAAACATTTTGACATTAAAATTAATTGAACTGATGGTGTGTATCTACGAACCAAGAATTTTACAACTTTACAAGAAGCTTATCACAAATTACTACAAACCGGTTATAAAGACAGTGAAAATACTATGAGAAAACCAGAAAAGGATGTTAGAAAGGGTTTTGCCAACGACAGTCCTCAAAATAGAAATTTTCAGATTGATAATTCAAGTTATCACGGACATAATCGTAACAATAATTTCCACGGCCCCAATTATCAACCAAACTTTAACAATTATTGACCACATTACAACCACAATAATTATATATATAATTATAATACTAATTCCAACAGGCTTAGGTATAATAATCCGTTATAAATCAAGCAGGAAATTATAGGGGAAACCAGGTAGAACCAATGGATATTAACCTCATTGAAGTAGACGAAAATTTTCCCATGTAGACCTCGGAGACACAAACCTACCTATAATCACTATTCATATTAATTGAATCAATAAAAGCTCTGGTGGATTCAGGTTCTTGAACTTCTGTATTGGGTCAAGACAAAATAGGAAACATCATCAGAACAATAACAGGAAAACAAAAAAATAAATTATGAGACAGTGACCGAAATACCACCCGAAATAATCAGAAATTATACCAAATAAAGGTTGGCTGATTTGAAGATTTGTCGATTTCAAGCCATACTGGGAGCCAACATTCTAGCACTAACCAACGCAAATATAGATTTTTCCAACAAAGTAGTTATCTCTGGAACATAATGATCCCTTTCGATAGTAAAATGGAAGATAAACATGAAATTCAATATGAAGAAATACACTCTGTGGAACCCATCGAAAAAGTTAACATCGATGGTCCATTTGAACCCAGAAGAAAAAACGGAATTACGGAAGCTGATTAAAATATAAAAGATATATATTTTAATATAAAAGATATATATTTAAATATAAAAAATATCTCTTTTATATGAAAATATAAAAGAGATCCGTTTTACATGGAAGGAGATTATTTGTCAGCAACGAAAAAAATTAAACATGATATCTAGACAACGACTGATGAACCAATTTACTCAAAAATTTATCGTAAATGTATGTACACGATACCGAAATCAAAAAGCAAATTAACGAGAAGCTGGAACAAGGCACAATCCGGGAAAGCTCGTCACCATATAATTCACCGATAGTAGTAGTTGCTAAAAAACCAGACAATTCGGGAAAAATGAAGTGACGACTAGCAATTGATTATCGAAAACTAAATGCTGTCACAAAAAGCAACAAATATCCAATACCTAACAACAAGGTACATTGGAGAAACTCGGGAGGGCGTAGTATTTCACCACCATCGATTTGGCAAAACGTTTTCACCAAATTCAGATGAAGGAAAGTGATATAGAAAAGACGGTGTTTTCTACTAGCATCGGGTATTAAGAATGTACTAGGATGCCATACGGGACCAGCTACGTTTCAGCGTCTCATGAACAGTATTTTGAATGAACTTATTAACAAAGTTTGCTTAGTATATTTGGACGACATAATTGTATTTGGATCATCAGTAACTGAACATGTACAAAATGTTCAGAAAGTATTTAAACGATTGAAAACTGAAAACCCTAAAAGTCAAAAAGTTCAAGTCGATAAATGTGAATTTTTAAAGAGAGAAACTATATTTCTGGGTCATACTATTAATACAAATGGGATTAAAAGTTACATTACACCCTACACACCCTTCCCTTTTCAAACTCCATTAAAGCTTCCCTCTATTCAAAATTGTTTATGTTTCATATAAAAATTTCCCGCAGTTAACATAAACTCCTTAAGTTTCACATTCCTCATTTCTGGCGTCGAAATGAGATCGCGACGTATGCATTTCCCGCCACGCGCGTTTTTCTATGAAAATTTATTACCACATATGCACAGGTGTCATATGCAGACATAACACATTCTATTCTTCTGTTGCAACAATTAGCGCTTATTGCTGCAACAGATCAGCAATTTAATTGTATAAAAGGACGCGGCTAGTTCTTCGGCCAGTTCTGTCGGTTAAAGATACGAGCACGGGCAAGCCCTAATACCCGCGAACCCAATGTGAGGCTGCATTGGGGTGCTCTTCCGGTTCAAATATTTAAAATCATTCAAATCAGTTCGTTATTAATCGTTCGTTAAAAGTTGTAAAAGAAATAAATTTGCTAAAATGAACAAAGTGTTTTTTTTTCGGCTGTTGTTCCGTGGCAAATCTAAATATTAAACCGAATGTTGACTAAATTGAAAACAACTTTAAGAGTAGAAATTCCACGAACAACAAGGTAAATTAAATCATTCCTCGGATTAACAGGGTACTTCAAAAAATTTATTAAGGACTATGCCAAAATAGCTCAGCCCTTGATTAATACCTCCAGAAAAATACCCCCATAAACGTAAATGATAACGTATACATTGAAGCTTTCGAAAAACTCAAAATTCTTATAACATCCGCTCCAGTACTTAGGCATCCCGAATTTTCACAGAAATTTAAAGTAACAACACATGCTGTTAATCATGCGCTTGGAGCAGTGTTTAGTCAAAATGGACATCCTGTATGATATATAAGCAGATCCTTGAACGATCATGTGAAACGTTATTCAACTATCGAGAAGGAAATGTTAGCCATTGTTTGCACCATTAATTATCTGACCATATATATACGGCATAGAATTCGATCTTCAAACGGACCACCAACCAATTAAGTGGTTATACCAGAAATTTAAGGGTAAAGATATTAAACCCCGATTGTAGCGCTGGGTACTCAAATTAGGAGAATATAATAGTAATTTGTATTACATAAAAGGAAAGGAGAATATCCCAGCACATTTTGTATCCAGATTAACAGAAGTCAGTGAAATATACGCATTAACCAAAAACGAAAAAACCAAATAACAAGAGAATAGAAATCTTATCAGTGAAGACAATACCCGACCAAGCTCCAAGCAATCTAACGCAAATTACTAATGACAGTACAGAAATAACTAAAGTAAGAAATAATGAAAAACAAAATTTAACGACAATATATTCTCAAGCCGAAAACTTTAACGACCATTTTCCAATTAGAGCCGATATAGTGAATCGATTTAAGCAACAAATACTATTAGTAGAAGAAGAAAGCAAGGAGCATAATTTAAAAATAGCTAACAGAAGGGGAATCATAATAGACGTTAAATGACGCTGTTAAATGACGAGAAAGCGATAATCATATCAAGGAATAATTGAAACTTGGATTAATACAGAGAATTAAGTGATGGAGATTACAATATACTGCAACAAGTCTTGATTAGAGAATTCGAAAGACTTCAAACAAAATTTATTACTGAAATTGAAACAGAGGACGAAGAGGAGAGGAAATTTTTGTTAAAAATCCAAAAGCCGAAAGGAATACACTGGAGCCCTAAATTTAAGAAAATTAAATATAACCCCAAAATAGAAAAGTAAATATACAAAAGACTAAGAAAAATATTATTATTACAGGAAGCAATACAAACGTGAACAATCACGAACGGCAAGACCATGACGATGTTACTTCTAATATTTCAACTCTGCCTAACATCGGCAACTATAGTTATCAACAAACTTGATTCCAATTCTGAATATGCAGAAATAAAAGGCGACCAAATAGAAATAGTGAAGAAGAAACGATAGAGGAAACAGATAGAGGAAGCAATAACTCTAATTAGAAAAACAAACTCATTAGGCATATGCAACCAGAGACAATGGATAATCGGCCAAGTACTTCACAATTTAGAACACCAACTACATACATTATTACCAAAGCAATACAGACGAACACTAGCAGAAAACCCCAATTACAGGCAAAATCTTACACTGAAAACTCATTCAAATTTCAAACAAATATTAACAACCTAAATGCCTGATATTACAACTCATAAATAACAAGAAACATGCAATTCAATTTAAGGAAAAATACCAGGCTATGTCGAAATTTGTCACAACCTAACAAATAATCGATATAAAAGAGGATTACTAGATCCAGTAGGTAATACATACTTACAATTGGATTTTCGGACTGATGGACTCTAACGATAGACAGAACATTGAAGAACATAGATGTAGCTGTAAATCACAACAATCACGAAATAAGAGACAGAATGGACAGATAAATAACAATAAATCACGGACTAGAGAAAAAATGCAAAAAGTAATTGAAACTATTAAAATTGATCGCATAATCATAGAACAAAGCTTAAATAGCACTATACAGAAATGAAGACAGAAATTTCTTATTTAGCATCAATTTTAAACATTCAGATAGTTCGGGACGAGTTGGAAATTATTCAACATAACTGTCATATGGATTTGGTTTAATGAGTCGTAACATGCTTACTAAAGAAGAGATTATTGAATTTGATATAGATTAAAACAAAGTAAAGCATTTAGAAATAGCAGTTGGAATAAACAATAAAAATCGGAAGGAACTAATGTTTGTTATAAAAAAACCTCATATTATTATCACTGTTTTTAAGTACATATTTGTACCACTACCAGGTAAGGACAAATTTGAAATTAAATTTGAAACAAAAAATATAACCAAAATAAATCATACGATCCATACATATAATAATGAAAATAATATTATAAATCTAAAGCGAACTCAATTATTCTTTTTTATCATTATTACTTGCTTCAAAACAAAACGGTGGGAAGGATCAATTACAGAATTGGATATTGGGACATTATTAATTATCAACTCAGAAATATATTGGCCAAGTACTTGTGATGAAAGAAAACATTATCTTAAAAGCAACCATATTTTAACTTTTAACAATTGTTCAATTACAGTAAATAATATAACTTTTCATCATAAATTACCTGAATACAAAGCTAGAGAAATCATTCCAAATTTGAATTTTACTGAAACATATATACGACCGACATGGACAGAATTGAATGAAGTTGTAATTGATAATTATAAAAGTATTTAAGAAATAAAATATCATACACAGAACCATATTGTAGCTAATAATACAACAACCCTAATTATTGTAATCATCCTCATAATCATGTTTACTTACCTTTCTCTGAAACGAAAATCATTTACTTTAAAAATCAAAAGTATCAAAAATAAATTCGAGGACGTATTTAAACCAAAGGAGGGAGGTATTATGTTAGAACCAACCTCGACTACGATAACAAGAACCATGGTGTAAAATGTTATACGCGCGTTGGTGAAATTCTAGCGTAACACTCTTACGATATAATTCCACTAGCGACTTGATTTATCAAGACGCTCACTGAATTTTTCAATAAATTAATTGAAACAAATAAATTTACAATGTATAATATGTTTATTCAAAGAAAAGAAAAAGCAAATACAAAAAAAAGAGAAGTGAATCCGTCGCGGACTATTGGCAGACTTAACATTTTATTTTTCGTACTTAATGCGTAACCTCGGATTTGGTGGTGGTAATACCTGACCTTCGGGTCACTCAAGTTCCCTTTTTAGTGTTGCTGCATCTTATAAATAATTTTAACAAAGGGCTAGGTCTAGGTTTTATGATGTATCGTAAAAGGAACAATGAAAGATCTTATATGTTAAAATACGTGGATGTGGGAAAATACAAGTTATAAACCCACGGAAAATACATTTTACGTAGGTATATTTCTGGTTTGAACATGTGTCCAAATAATGTTTATTACGTGATAATAGCTCCTTTTCGCTTACATGTACTGATTCTTAACACATGGGGTCAGCACAATTTGCTAAATCAATAAAATGCTAAAACTTTAACAAAGACTAAAGGCTGAAAGATGATTTCAAACGAATGAATTTCGGTTACATAGAAAGAATTGAATATTGTAAAGAGAACTGGTACTCTTAAGTACTAAATAATGCTGATCTGTTAATTCAAACATATCAATATCCATACATTAAGATTGAACAGAAATGAATTGTTAAGATGCAAAAGTGCTCACCAAGTAGAATTGTGCATCGAAATAAATTATAAGAGACCTTTTGATATGATTTTGTAGTCAGTCAATATATCGGCGTTCAGAAATTCAAGCGAAACAAGAATTAATAAAGATTTACAAACCTAAGTCCACCTGTGTTCTTAATTAAAATCAATCCTGTATAATCGAAGAAGCGGTACTCCTTGTTAAACTATACAGAATTATATTTTTTTTTTATCTCGGTCAAAAGTAAAAAAAAAAAACTTAAGTCGCGTAACCTTCACAATTTACGCGTTCTCCGAAAAATTTATGTATTCATAGGTATAATGCTCGGATCGTTAGGAAATCGAATCGATTGAAAATTGTATATTCTTCAGGAGTTTCTATCGAAATCCATAAAAAAGATCCATTTTTGTTCATGATAACATGAAATTAATTAAATGAAATGAATTAATGTTTATCTCACGCACCTATTGTATTATACCAGAATTTTTGAGTTGATTGGATTTGGAGTTAATGGAGTTAATTGGAGTTGATTGGATGGTATTTTTTCGAGGATTTTGTTATATTTTAAATCTGTTAATAATTCGAAATGATTGTGTAAGTCACGTCAGCAACAATGATTTTTTTGTGGTAAGGAGGTGAAGGCTGTTTACGCCCTGAATGCGGGATTCCCAGACGCAAAATGCTTTTGGCCTACCCACTAAACACCTTCCATGTCAACCTGAGAACCTAGCCTGGAACCGTTTGACACATTACTTTGGGCTAGGCCTCGTGTTCCTACGCCTAGAGGCGCCTTCGGCTTATGAGAATATCTTCTCTAACGGAAAGGAAGGGAGAGGAAGGAAGTGCTAGAAAAAAGATCCATCCATCCCCGATGCCTCCCAGCGCTCCAATAAAGCATTCGTCAGTATCAGCACTGCCCGAGCATATTGCAATTGACAACCGTTTTCAGCATTTCTCCGACCATCGTTTCCCGACAGAGCTCTTCAATTTCGCTGAGGAGGTCTCCTCGCTGCTGGGTCCACCTTTTACAGTAGAAGAACGTGTGACAGGAGTCATCCAATTCTCCTGCACAAAACACACAGTTAAGAGACCGTGCTCTGTCAATTTTGTACAAGTAGGATCGTGCCCGCTTAAGAGCTGGGTCAAGTAGAAATCCGTTTCACCACGCAGTCGACTGAGCCACGAACTCAGGTCAGTGATCAGACGTGCAGTCCACTTTCTCCTTGTTTCTTGCTCCCAGGACTGTTGATAATCGCTGAGAGAGCAACGTTTCTCTTCTCTACGGCCTTCACCTCTGCGGAGGTAAATACTTCTGCGCTCTCTCTCAAGGAGGGTGATGGGTATCACCCCTACGATTACCAGCACTGCCGCCCTGGAGACCGTTCGATATGCGCATGAGATTCGCAATGCTCCTCGTCTCTGCACCTGTGCGAACCGCTTCCGGTCTAACTCTTTGCTGAGAGCATCGCACCACAGTTCTGATCCGTAGAGTAGAAGCGACTACACAACGCTCATTAAGAGTCGTCTCCTTGATGTGGTGGGCCCCTCTATGTTGGCCATTAAAAGGGTGTGTGCCGTCACACGCGCTGCAGCCTTGTCAGCTGCTGCCCTGATTTGTTGGAAAAAATTCATCTTCGAGTCTATCAGGACGCCCAGGTACTTTACTGCTGATTTCGATTCGACCAGCTCGTCCCCTATACTGATAGGCCGTACTCTGGGGATTCTCTTCTTCGTTAGGATGACCACTTCGGTTTTTTCCAGTGGCAGCTTGAATCCGTGAGCCGTCATCCAGTCCATTACCCTCCGCATTAACATATTGAGTCTGAGTTGCGCATGGTCTACTGTGCGTCCAGCGACCAGCGCCGCGACATTGTCCGCATAGCCGATCAAACGCGACTCATCCGGCAGTTCAAGCTGCAGAAGTCCATCGTAGGAGATGTTTCACAGGTCCAGGCCAAGAATTGTACTTCGCCTACCCTCCTTCGAGTCGTACAGCGTCGAGTTCACGACTCCTTCGAGCTAGCTACGACTCCTTCGAGTCGTCCTGCTCTGAAGCAATACTGCCGTGGAGATATGTCCCCGGCAGTACGAATAATGTCAGCGAGTCTTCCCCTGATAAGTTTTTCAAAAACTTTTCCGGCCGTGTCAAGCATACACAGTGGGCGGTATGCAGCTGGCGACTCGGGATCCCCTTTTCACTTAGTAATGAGCACAACTCTCGCCACATTCCAGCACTATGGGAACAGCCCTTTGCGCAGGCATGCGTTGAACATGCGGAGGAGCAGGTCAGGGGAAAAGTGGAAGACCATTTGTAGCACCTCAGCTGGAATCCCATCTGGTCCTGGAGCCTTTCTAGCCTTCATATACAAGACTGCTTTCTCCAATTCCATCTTCGTGAAAAATGGAATTTCCATTGGTGTTTCATAGTGAACGGCTTCAACAATGGCGGGATGTATGGAGAAGAGAGCCCGCACGATTTCGTCCATCTTTTCTGCCTCGTATGAGTGAGGCGACCTTTGGACACCGAGCTTCCGCATCACTATTTTGTAACCCAGGCCCCATGGGTCTCTGTTCACGTCGTCCACCAGGTTTCGCCAGCGGCTGGCCTTGCTGCTGCTGATAAGTCTACGAAGGCATTTTCTAGATGACTTGTAAGCTGCTAATCGGATACATGCCTCTTCCCAGGTCCGAGCTCGCTGTGCCTTTCGTCGTAGTTTGTGACACTCCCTTCGTTTTTTGGCAATTTCAGATGACTACCAGTATACTGGGGGCTTGCTGTGCCGGGGTTTTCGTAGGGGCATTGAAGACCTGCAGGCAGATGTAAGGATTCTCATAGTTCAGTTAACGACATCCCTTGCCGCAGGTTCTCCTGCGTTGCTTCTGACAGCGGTGATCGTGCCATAAGCACTTCAACAAACTTCTCAATATCCGCTTTCTCAGTATTCCACCAGGAGCGCAGAGGAACAATCGCGTGGTCTTCGGGAAGCACCGTGATGGATCTCCAGAGCTATGTACTGGTGATTACTGGCCGAGTAATCCTCTAGCACTCTCTGATTTTTAACTGCTTGTGCTAGGCACTCCGAAGCGAATTTCACATCAGGTCTGGTGCCGACGCAACCCCATCGACATTCGTGCTGCCATGTCGAGGATCCGTTTGCCCCGAGCGTCTGATTTGGGCATGCCCCAATCGATTCCTCTTGCGTTGAAGTCAGCTCCGACGAGCACAAGACCCTCAATACTCGAAACAGCGTCCTCCAAAGCATTGAGCCTAAGTTGAAAGGACGACAACGATTCGTTCGGAGTTAGGTATACACTGAAGAGTGTAGTTCCCGAAAACCGAACCCAAACGAAACCAAATCCACGCTCCCGATCCTGCACTTGGAGGTGACCACTGTTCCGATCCAAGATAGCGGCTGTACCGGGTTCGTCAGGATACCATGTTGGTGAGTTTCTAGTGTGACGTTGCTCGCTCAGCAGTAGTAAGTCAGCTTGCCTGTCTCTCGCGAACTGTTCGAGTAGGTCTTGGGCGATGATACTTCGATGTAGATTGATTTGGAGTATACGAATCATTGCAGAAGCGCTTTTGCCTTGGTTAGGGCTTCTTGGAAGACCCGACACTTCCCTGTGCCTGGAATATGTTTCAAATCATCTGGTCTCGGGTTATACTCCTGGCAGAGAACACAGTGTGACTCGTCTGTGCATTCCTTCTTTCTTTGCCCAGTCTTGCCGTCATTGTAGCACAAACAGCTTCGGTTAGTTGCATTACATGCCTGTGAGGTATGACCGTACCCAAGGCACTTGAAACACCCGAGGGGAATCGCCCTTCGCCGTATACGACAAATAACCCACCCTGTTCTAATTTTGCCCTACTTAAAAGCTGTTCCTGTTGTTTGGTTTGGCCAGCCTGACTTTCGTCTCGCCTAGTACGGGGATGTTGCGTTTTAAGGCGTCTTCTATATCGGGCAGATCCGTAACGCAGTCAATGTCTCCAATTTGGAGGGTGGCCTTAGGCTCGAGTGAGGCTAGAGTTGCCTTCCCTCCAATACTCTTTTGACTGCGTCACGGAACGCGTCTTTATTTTTTGCATCTGATCCGAACTCAACAAGTAGATCCCCGGCCGAGTTGGCCGTACAGCTTTTATTGCAGTTCGTATGTCTTCGGGTTTTACCGCTCCCTTGATTTCTCGCAGAACATCCGCATAGGATCTACCGTCGGTGGGTTTAGCCAGCAGTGCCTGCCCAATGGGTTTTCGACGCTCCTTAATTGTTTATTGGGTTATCTGCGGTGATTCATTGCATTTCGGTTCCTGTGGAGGTTTATCGATTTTGAACTTGAGGGCCGCTTTTTTAGCTGACTTCTTGGCAGCTTTGGATTGTGCCGTCTGAAAATCCTCCTCAATCGCGGTTTGGTCGTTCGGCATCCTGTACTCGTCCTTCCTCCGTTTCCCGATCCCCTTTGATTGGGCTGCAGGCCAACTTTTTGGTGGCAGTAGATATCTACTGCGCAGTCGAATGTATTAGCCTGTTGCTCTTCCTCTGCCTTCAGCCACCTGCGTCTATAATGACCTATTCGGGTTAGGGGGTCTTCCAACTCCAGAACTCCGTTTTTAACCTCTTTGCTAAGGTTCGTTTGTGCATTGCATGTGGCAGTGATGCATTTAATAACCCTTTTTGCTTTACGGTTTAGCCGCTCTTCCTCTGCACGATCCATGATAATCGAAGTGCTCGGTGTCTGACGTGCAGGGATTTCTTTATTTGTGTCCCGTGCTCCAGTCACTTCGGTGGTGATGGCAACAATCATAGGTTTCTCAACCGTTTCGCATTTCTCTACCGTGTGTTCGTCTCTTCCAGGTTGCGAGAAGCTCTGTTCTTCTTTTTTTGGTCACTCTGGTGTGCGCACGGTTTTCTTGCGGCGCCCAAATGCTCTTAGAATCTCTGGTTGTACCAGATTTGCTACTTTTCGTCCATCCGTTTTCGAATGTTTCTGTTCCGACATATTTTCTTTTGTATATAATTTGTTTGCAATCATGTCTTATGGTTTCCCCCTGAGAGCCGCTATCTCCGCTCGTGTGTGTAGTCGCCTTATTGGTCCCATGGTTATCTTTTCTAAGCAGGGAGGCCATGCAAGGGTTGGCACCAGCCCTTATGGGGACAGGTGCTCAGGGCTAGACCGGCGCTAATCGGGAGTTCGTCTCAACCGAACCTACACCACTAACTCAATGGTGCAAACTTCGAACGTACTCCGAGGCCTGCCAAGGCTTTACCGGGACGGAGACGGTATGATCGTCAGAATGGAGCCGTTTACACTCGAGTGTAACCTCGGTGATACCGTGCGACGCAACTAGGTTCAAATTATCATACCCGCCGGCCCAAGGCGTCAATTTCGGTTAATGAGTCGAATCGTAGTCCATAATTGGTTCAGGGTCATATTCCGTGAAGTCCTTCATTTCCTCGGGTACATGGGGGCGGCACTTCCCAAAGAATACTAGCTTTCAGCAACAATTATGAGCCAAGAGAAATCACGACCCAGGCCAAGATTTATTTCCAACAGTTGCTGGCCATACGTCTTTATGGGTGACCCATTCTCAGCGAAGAAATTGAAGGCTGCAGGTGGATTGTTTTCTTTATTATGTTTGGGTGGAATGAGTCTTCCATCCATTATCAATCAAAAATAAGGGATGAGTGGCTTTTCATGAATAAATAGATTTTGGAACTGCCTCGACTAGAAGAACGATCCCGGCTGTGTGGGCGTTGACGTCTACGGCTGATTTATGCGGACAAATCATTAATTCTCTTCGTAACTTCGCTGATTTTTCTTTGAAAATGTCGAACTTCCCACTGTTTGGCATTAACTCAAATCCAGAACCGGTCGGCTGTTTTGGGTTGGAAGGTCGGCTTAAAAATAAGCAAACATTTGATTGAATCGAATCAGATTGGCTCGTCGCACATGCATTTGCCCGCCAGATCCCTTACCTTTCGCAGCAGCGGTGATGGTTCGCAGTTACCAAGATCAACTCCCTGAAACATTCTTCGTAGTTTTTTCGAACTGGAAGCAGAAAAGTCGGAGATGATTCAGTGCTTCATAGTGTCAGGTTATTCTGATAATGATGGTGGTCTACAATTGATTGTAGTACTAGATTTCGTATTTTTTCTACAGTCACTTTCGCTCAATTCACGTGCAGCGAAGCAACAACTGAATTGAACTTCTTCTGATCAGCCTCACTAAATGTGCGAAATTGGGCTACAATCTGAACAAAGTCGACTTCGGGATTACTGGGAATGAACGTTGGTAATTCATTAATCATCCTGACAACCTGTTTATTGTTCTTTTATGCTTTCCTGAGCACCTAGTCCTGAGCGAACACAAAATCACAATGCTCCACTAACCCGGTTTTGCGACATCAACTATAGTTGAAGTTGCAAAACTTCAACTAACAACTGCAAGCAAAATAACTGCAAGTAAAAACTATAGACATTATAAGCATCTTGGAATCATTATTATTTCATGTATACATATTATTATCGGAAAAATATCATTTTTGCATATGGTTTTTTATTGTTAATAGTGGATTAAAGTTATTAATGTGATTTTCAGTCAAAATCGTTACTTTGTCTTCTTGAACTCTTCTTCTGGTAATACCCAAGAGGCGAATATCAACCACTCCATTGTTGACTTCAATCTTAGGGATATTGCTGCTTGTTCAGATTTTCTGTGCATTTATATATAAAACATAAAATTGTTCTAGATCATCACTGATCAATTTATGTTTCCGTGTGTCTGAACACAATTCACAATTAAAAACAATCGTCACATCGTCGCTCTTAGCAGTCGTTATATTTTAAGCGCACAACCGATATTTAGTCGTAATGAAAAATGTTTTGACGTTACATGGTCTTAAATATAAAGACTGCAAAACCATTTTATAGTTGATTAAAAGTTAGTCACTCAGAGTTTTATGACAAATGTCTCATCTTCAAACGACGTTCGATAAGTCGAAGTTCGATAAGTCTCCCTGAATGTCACGTGATAAAAATTCATCATATCCAATAAAGTTTTGAAACTGGTAAGGTTTTCGTCACGTGAAATTGAAAATTCTGATACTCCCTAACGTAAATCAATCAATCAATGTCAAGAGAATGGCAGGCTCATAGTAAATAATAATTTCAGGTAGATTTCGTTCACGGAAAAATGTATGTTAAGTATGATTTAGTTGATCGTCCAATAATTACCGAATGAGGTCTTTTGACATCTAATTGGGAAAAGAAATTTAGAATAAAGCCTAGAATCAGTTATAACGCCGCAAATGCATCATGAATATCTGATATACATCAGATTATCAAAAGTCTTTTTATGGAAAATATTGATAGAAACTAACCGATTCATACAACTTAACATCCTTTCACCACGTGCGTCGTGTGTAGACGACATTCACCCGACGATCTGTCTGTTGTCTATAGACGACATCCGTGTGAAGGCCTGTGTAAAGTGTAATTTTTAATTTATAAATATATTTTTATTGTTAACCATTGAAAATGTTAAAAAACAATTGAAAGTGCTTTTGCATAACATTTAGAGATCGTATGATTAAGAGAAAAACGAAGATGCACCGAGCAGTGTTAGTTTGAAGACCAGTTAACCTAAGCTCGATACACACTTTTCGGCGTAGTGCTCCGTAAAATACTGCTACTCTGGCGGCACGATTGCCCGTACAGCGATGTTACTCGTCGGAACACACTGCCGTACCGAAAATGTTACGTGATAAAAACGATATTCTTTCACACTTAATGTAGATTTAATATTTTGATATATTGATATCTCCTTTTCCCTTTGATATAAACATTTGAACAAAAGATTTCATCAAACAATATTGAAACAAAAACTCTCAATTGCGGATTGTCCGGGCCACATAAACTGAAGGCAACTTGGTTGATAATACACATAATATAAGATAATACACAGAATACAGATAATACACATAATCATATGATTATCTGAAATAAATCACTTGTGTTTCTGAATTGTTATAGTTTGTAGAAAGCTTAAATTATGAAATAGGACTATCATGAACCACTATTATTTCTAATTTCATTTTCGCTACTTTGAAGCAATATAATGAAAAAAAAATAATGACCAAAAACCGCATGTTTTTGGATTGAATACTATTGATTTCAGTATTTAGACGCAGTCCAATAATATGGTATCCGCTACTGTGTTTGGAAGCTTTCCCTAGTAAGCAGATTACTGCTTGCAGTGCTTAATGTTGGAGGTTTTTGTGAAAAAAAAACAATAACAACAATCAAAGATTCGAACGGATGATTAAATAACTTAGTGAGCTTACATGAATATAATTTTTGCTTATTTCGAGTCATACGCATTCTTCGCAATCAAAACACAGTATGGTTCCGTGTCCTTCAATAATACATCCTACACTAATTCCAAACTGGTTGGAATTTATATGTCATATTTCCAGCATATCCGAACTTGAGTGAACGTTCTTATCGTAAAATAAAATACCTTGGTCGGCGTGCATGAACACGGGTTTTGCAATTAGAACAAGTACATTGCAGTTAACTCAATTTCCAGTACTCTCAATATGAAGCACCTAGTTATTTCCAGTAATAATCCTTACATCAGTATTTTTGAGACATCATTATGCAAGGAAAAATAAATTCAACGCTGAAAGACATGCTTGTAACGTATATCAATCGCAAATTACCAAGATTGAAGGTTGCTGTGGTCGGAAAAGCCGTAAAAGAAATAAAATATAGGCACCCGTTAGTACTTATGCGCGATGGTTGTGGATGACCAATAACCATAAAAGAATATATCGAAAGCAGTTTTTGTAAACTAGGTTACGTTTTCCAATCGGAGGATTCGCCATCACTACTCCGGTGGAATATTAGAATGCCAGCATGACTTGCGGATACCCACGCAGGAGAGAAAGATCCCCATTCTCCTGGTTCTAGCCAGCCCTTGTTGACACCACTGATGAAATCACGGTTGGTATGCAAAAATATTTGTTGTCCACTATTAATTATAATAAATAATATGCAATCATGCCAACCAAACTATACTTAACACACACCACTTAGTAAGTAAAACCTAGTTACATTAGCATTGTAATAAATGCTTATTTTCTTAGAAAACTAAGAGATGCGTGCGTTTACGGAAAACTGTTTTTATGCCCACTGAAGCACAATCCTTTAATGAGTGTTGCCGACGAATTCCCATTTATGAACGACGTCCTTTACGATAATGCTTTTATGATCGTTTTAGTTTTATTATCGTCGTTTTTCTAATTGTACCCAAATTTCAAAACGAAATGTATCTTATTTTGGAATGGATTTGAGGATAATGTAGACTTAGTTATTAATCACTTGTAAAAAAAGTAATGGGGATTTAATTAATGAGCGAACAAAAATTAGTCTCATCTCCGGTTTGAAGAAGCCAAATTTTTAATTCCTTTTCACGATCACTAACAGATATTTACGCTCTACGTCAAAATATATTATTTAAGCTATGGTTTCAGAACATCTGGCACTGATTTACAAACCCTATCCTAAAACACAATTATCAGTTTGAAAGTTTCAATCTTCAAACTGCCGAAATAAAACTAATATTTTCTTTAAAAACTAATATTTTCTTTTTATTCTTCTATTTTCCTCTTCTGAGAGCGATTAAGTACTGACTGTTTACAAAACTTAAATTCCTTCTTAAATACTAAAATCTACATACACAAGTAAATCTACCCAAAAGGGATAATAATAAAAGGAAAGGAAAACCGTCGGCAAACTCACAAAAGGATTGCGAGACGGTGGTTATAAATATTTATTACATCTAAAATCTATGTACGTACATCTAGGAAAAACCAATTGATAGCGGCCGAAAAGGACATCGATCATAAAAGATAACCGTCGACCCTTTTCTTAAATGGATTGCGCGACGGTGGTAATAAAAAAAGGTTTTTCCGACATGTACGCGTTTCTTTTGAAACAAAGTGTAAATTAAAAGGAACATTTGGGATGCAAATGTAACTCCTCCATCCCCTATTGAAAAATCGTCCTCGATTTTTTTTTTTTTTTCATACAAAAATTGTTATTTATAGCTTATTATTGGATTTATCATCATTTCAATTCTTTGTTTCTTGAAATCTATACATACATTTTTATTTTGGACTTATAACTATTACACTCAACCCATGTTTCTGGAGTATTTGTTAGAAGATTGTTCAAGAGATGCATCAAAAAAAAGGCTAACTGCTTCAATTCTTCGCACGGAAATGCATAATAGGGGCTTAGCCTGTATTCAATCGTGTAAACCAGAATTATCGGTGCTACTGGGAATACCCGGATCTGTATTTTCTGGGAGTAAATTAATAAGACGCTTAGCTTTACGAAAACACTGGGGATGTATGTTTAGTTTATGTTTATTTTTGTTAAATTTTATGTACCTAGGCTCAAGTTTTTTTGGTTTTGGGTTTTTAATATATTGTTCATCTAATCGTTCTTCTTTACGGGCTTTATTATGATATTGATGACGTTTTATTTGGTTTTGTACTAACCTTGCGTAGATCTCATGAGCAGGGGTCGGTGTTTGCTGGTGAAACACGCTTCCTGGTTTTTCTTTATGTGCTGAATGCATTGTTGCATTATAGATACGAACACATTCTTGGACTGGATTTAACTCAAGTAAGTTTTTATCTTCTTCTACTTGCCTGATAAGGAATGTACGTAAGTTTTCATTAAGTGTCCTATGTGCTATTTCAACATCTGAATTACCAGTATGTTGGTGTGGAGATGTAAAGTGAATTGTTACATTATGGTTTCTAAGCCAATCGATTGTTTTAGGAGAATTAAAGGAGCTCTCATTGTCTGTGATGATATGTCGAGGGAATCCTATCATATTAAAAGTTTCTAACAAGGCATGGTTAATTGTATCCCATTGGCGATTTTTTATAGCGCACAAGGCTAAATATTTGCTAAACTTGTCAATGATTGATATGTAAGGATGGTTTTTATCTTTGAACCATAAATCCAGGTGATATGTATCTCGAACTTGCTTAGGGTATTCAGGTTTTTTGAATGGAAGTTTGACAGGGTTTCGTTCGTACTTCGAACGTTTGCAAATATCACATGCGTTTACATATAAGGTGACAAGTTCTTTTAAATTTGGAAAGTAATATTTGCTTTTCAACTCTTCGTATGTTTTGTCGATACCTTGGTGATTAGAGTTTCTATGCGTTCTAGCTATTTGCTCTTTAATCGAAGCTTCAGTGCAATTATGAAGTACTTTAGGTGCTGAAACTATGCACATGTTTGGGTTTGATAATTTATATTGACTGTATTCTTCTTGAGCCAATAAGAGGACGTCTTTGTTGGGAAAGTTGATGGCAGTAGTACCGTTTTGAAGAGTATGGTTTTTAAGAATATACTGTATTGTTTTAGATGTTATTTCTTGGAATTTCAAATGAAGTATTTTCTTTCCTTGATATTTTATTAATTTTGTAGAATTTATGTTCCCTAGCTTTAGAAAAATCTGTTGCTGAAAATGGTTTATAGGTTTCTCAGCTATAAATATATAATGATGATTGTCTTCCTGGGATGAGTGCTGTGTTGCGATAAGTGAGTCATTGTTTTCTTCATTTCCACTTTGCCTTGTGCTTGTATTTTGCATATGTAGGATTTGCACGCGAGACAAGGCATCTGCAACAACATTTTCTTTCCCTTTAATATGTTGGATGTTGAAATCATACTCGCTTATTTTTAACCGCCAACGCTGAAGCTTGCTATTTTCTTCTTTAATATTATCTAAGAAGGTAAGGAGTTTATGATCTGTAACGAGTGTGAAACGCTTATCAAACAGGTATGGTCTGAAACGTTTTAGAGACCAAACGATTGCCAATAATTCTTTTTCAATCGTTGAATAATTAATTTCGTGTTTGTTCAAAGTTCTTGATGCAAATGCTATTGGCTTATGATCTTGTGATAACACCGCACCAAGAGCATATTTTGAAGCATCAGTCGTTACAGTAAATTCCTTATTCAGATCTGGATGTACTAGAATTGGTTCTGTTTGAATATACATTTTAAGCCTGCTAAATGAATCCACATAAGATGAATCGTTCATGTCAATCTTTTTATTTTTTTGTAAATATATAGTCATCGGCTTAGCTATTTTTGCATAATCGCGAATAAATTTACGGTAGAATCCAGTTAATCCTAGAAAACTCATATCTCTTTAGTGGTTTTTGGAAGCGGAAATTTTTTAATGGCTTCTATTTTAGAGGGATTAGGTTTAATGCCTTGTGGTGTGATAATATGACCAAGAAACTCAGTGTGGCGTGACAAAAACGTTGTTTTGCTTAGTTGAATTTTTAAATTAGCATTACGTAACGTTTGAAATATTTTTCTTTAAGCGACTTCATGTTCTTGTAAAGAGGAACTGAATATCAGTACATCATCCATGCACACGATACATGTTTTTCCTATATATTCCTGCAGAATGTTATTCATAAGTTTTTGAAATGTAGCCGGGGCATTTTTTAAACCGAACGGCATACGTAAAAACTCATAGTGTCCTGAGTCAGTGGAAAAAGCAGTTTTGTGCCGATCCGAAGGCTCCAACTCAATTTGGTGGAAGCCTTTGGCAAGGTCAATTGACGTAAAATATTGACAATTTTCTAGTTTTCCCAGTAAATCATCAATCTGAGGGATTGGGAACTTATTCTCAACTGTGAGTTGGTTAAGTTTTCTAAAATCAATGACCTCCCTTTTTTGGTACTATCCATATAGGGTTGTTATATGGTGACTGAGATGGCTGGATGATACCTTGGGCGAGATCTTCTTGAATTTGTTTGGAGAGAAAATCTCGCACTGTGTATGGTAGCCGATAATTCCGTTGATATACTGGTTTATCGGAAGTAAGGGGTAAAGAGTGCTTAATTTTATGAGTAAAAGTGAGTTTTTGATTCTCATCATATTGTAAATCTTTAAATTCAGTTAAAATTCTTTTTATGACTGATTTTTCTTCTGTCGTGTGTTCCATCTGAGGAGGTTTTAAGTTTGGATCAGTTGATTCATCACAAATGTTTTTGAAAACCTCTGTGAAATAAATCGTTTCCTCCACATTGCTTGCAAAGGGTATTCGAATTTGGTTGCTACTATATAAGGTTTGAGTGTTATAATCAATGACTAAACCTACTATAAATGCTATGTCATTTCCAATAATGGCTTGAAAATGTTTGCCCTCTAAAGAGGTTAACTTCCATTCAACAAGAGTATTGGATCCAAACTCTTCCGGAGGCAATGTCCTAAGACATTTGAAAGTGTTGAAGCTATCGCTCATTGTTTTAATGTTCAATGGTGTACTATATGCTCGTTTTTGATGTTCAGGGACGATTCTTTCGTCAATAATAGAAATAGTACTTCCTGTGTCTATGATACATTTGAGAAGTCTCCCGCCAATTGTGAGCTGTACTGTAGGAAGCTCTCTCCCGAGGCTGGGAGCCGAAAATCCTGCTGCAAATTTTGGTTATTCAAATGAAGAGTCGATTCTCTAGATATAGCAGTGTTCATTGATACGTCAGAGCTAAGTCGCATATCGTTTGGACGAGAGAGACTATGATTTAAGTTATTTCTCATATTTCTTGAAGGCTGCTTTGGGTAGTTACGCGGAATTGGACTATTGTGACTCAATTGGTTGTTAGGCCAATGATATGAATAATTTAGTGAACTTTGTTGGTTTAACGGGGAGCGTTCTTCAACATGCTGTGGCGGTTGAATGTAGCTAACTTCAGGTGAATTAAATGAACTAGTCCCGAAATTTGGTTTTTTGATTGAATAATTAGCTAAGTTAGACTTGACAAGAATACTATACGCGGACTCCAGAGACGAAGGTTGTTGGGCATACAAAATGGTTTGGATAAATCTAGGGCTATTCTCAATAAAAATCTCTGTGGCTAATTGCATGTTGTATAAAATTGTTTGATTTTTTTGTTCTAATGACATATTTTCACTAAATCTAATCCTAGTATTTAATTGAAATAATAACTTACGGATATACTCGTAGTAGTGTGTTGAGTTTGTGAATTTCGCACTTCGCAGCTTCAAAATGATTTGTCCGGTCGTTACCTGGCTATCGAAGTGTCGTATAAGTAGCGGCTTCATTTCGTCCCATGAGGTTACTGCATGCGTTTGTATAACTTGTGCTGCTGGTCCAGAAAGTTTATAGATGATGCTTTGGTACATCAAATCGCGATCAGATTCGTCTGGATACGCTATTATTCGTGGTACGATTTTATCCATCGCGGAGATAAATTGGTATAGTTGTTCTGTATTTCCATCGAATGAGGGAGCTTGAGCAATGAGGTATGTGATGAACTTAAATTGGTCGAGCTTAGATAATCCTGTTTCGTGTACCTTTGTGGCTGACGACGTGGAGGGCAAGTTTAAAACCGCGGGTAAAATCAACGGGTTTGGTTGTGTGAGATGATTCCCTTGTTGGGACATTTTTAATATATTTTCACAAGTATAACACACCGTGTTCAGTAGAATTTTCCTTCACCAGGCTCACTTCACTTAATTGCCCACAAAAACTTTGCCAGTTCACTCAACTAAAACTTTGCCAGTTCTCACCACTAAGTTCTCCACTAAAACTCTTGTTCGTTATATTGCGTTAACCGCACGACTGCGCCAATTACCAGTTTGAAAGTTTCAATCTTCAAACTGCCGAAATAAAACTAATATTTTCTTTAAAAACTAATATTTTCTTTTTATTCTTCTATTTTCCTCTTTTGAGAGCGATTAAGTACTGACTGTTTACAAAACTTAAATTCCTTCTTAAATACTAAAATCTACATACACAAGTAAATCTACCCAAAAGGGATAATAATAAAGGAAAGGAAAACCGTCGGCAAACTCACAAAAGGATTGCGAGACGGTGGTTATAAATATTTATTACATCTAAAATCTATGTACGTACATCTAGGAAAAACCAATTGATAGCGGCCGAAAAGGACATCGATCATAAAAGATAACCGTCGACCCTTTTCTTAAATGGATTGCGCGACGGTGGTAATAAAAAAAGGTTTTTCCGACATGTACGCGTTTCTTTTGAAACAAAGTGTAAATTAAAAGGAACATTTGGGATGCAAATGTAACTACACAACATCCACTTGTGGTTATATAAATACAGTTCACGTCTTTTTCGATCATATACCTGTGTGATCTAAGCCCCACGACGCTCCATATCATACTGATCGTGCGTCAAAATTCACAATATGTCATACTGTGTTAGGAGTTCTGTGGCAATGTAGTGTATATGAGATGCCTTCCAAGAACAGCATCTTTGCAATTCGAACGAGTAGAGAACTACGTAATTTTAAGGCTGCGAAATTTGGTATTAATTGTTTATAGTAGTCTCTGGATGTACGTTAATTATATCATTGCGAAATGAATAAAAAATTGGCATATTTTTATTTCAAAAGGGAAATCTTTAAAGGGACTGTGGGTGACTCTGTGAAAGTTCAAGTTTTATAAATAGTGTGTATTTATTTGATATAATAGGTAATGAAATGTTTTACTTCTTAGAATCGGGTTGCGTGCTGTTAGGTAGTGTTTTTAGAGCAAAATAGCTGTTTATGCTCAAATTCCGACGTCTTCCCAAGAAAACCTGCAGCATTATTATCTTGCTTACACATAAGTTAAACCTATTCCACAATACAGTAAGGATCTTTACGAAGTTTGCTAACATCATAACTTTTGGTAATTTTTTCTGCTATGATTAACTTCGCTGCACAGGCTTATTTATTACATATTAAAGTATTTATAAAATTTCGAACAGATTCCATAAAAGTTCTGTGAAACAGGTTTTAAAAATTCAAATTTTACTGCCTTAACATTGTCTTGAAATTTGTATGATTGATCTTGGAAGCAGTGTTTGGGCCATTTCGTGCATTTTTACAAGCTACGTGGCCACTTTGCCTCAGTGAGCCGTAACATTTTTTGGAAAATTTATAAAGAACATGTAACTAAATGTTTCAAGAGTGTTGAATCAAAGTGCATCCATTTGAACGGATGCGCTGATATTCAGAAAAAATTGGCATATTGGCATTCATCACATTCGTATTAATTTTTGTTTGTGACAACGATGAAAATTATTATAGCCGTTTATTTTTATATTATATAAGCCGTTACTATTATTATATCAATGAAACCACTCAAAATTTTCTTTATCATAAATTATGGCATAATCGTAAGCCCAATGTAGGTGTATTAGAAGACTTTAATGAATATAAAGTGAAAATTAAAAGCATTCAATGATAAATAAGAAATGTTTTATCATATCCTAACAAGACCATCAATGGCAACCATTCGCCTTCCTTTTGTGAAGCATCCAGCAATTCAATATCAGCACATAATGCAATAATTTAGCTTCAAGCATGACGCTTCTGAATTTTATCACATTGCTCTTGAACTATTATTGTTTAATAGAGAAACGATCTTGTTCAAAATTTAAGCTAGTTGCAAAGAATAATTTGATGTTATTGTAATGTTACTCTTACCATTCATTATAGAAGCAAGCACTTTTGGTCCGACAATTAGAGGAAGAGCTGCGAGTGCGGATGCGTCAACCAAGTGTTGAGGTTCAACAGCAAGTAGAGGCCCTTTTTACTGAAAATGAACACTTACAAAGAGAAATAACTATACTTCGTGATACAGTCAAAGAACTGGAATTACGCATTGAGACACAAAAACAAACGCTAAGTGCAAGAGATGAAAGCATCAAAAAATTATTGGAAATGCTTCAAAACAAAGGAATGGGTAATTTACTTTCATTAGTTTGATTTAAAAACCTAACATTGTATTCAATTCTGCTCCCTAAAATTTTAATTCAAATAAGGTAAAGAAGAAGAAAGACAAATGTTCCAGCAAATGCAAGCCCTTGCACAAAAACAGGTAAGATGCATTTGTAAAAGATAATCTTATAAATTTTTGGTTGTACCCTTTATATGGAATCACTTAAATCATTCGATGTTGTCAAAAGTCTTGCAGAATAGATTATGATTGTTAACTCCTGTTGGAACTTTTACTATATAATGCTGTAAAATTCAATTGAATCTGCTTGGATTTTGGCCAGTTATTACCTTGACAAAATACCTCAGAAAAATACTGAGATATTTGTTCAAGAAACGTTATAAAATTACGATACTGTTCATTTTCGCGCAGCAAAAGTACACGTAATTTTCGAATATTAAGAACAAGCTATTTCACCACCAATTAAAAAGTTTTAATTGTTGATGAAATAGGTAGTTTCCACGAAATCATTTTTATTGTGTGAGCTCTATTTTCAAAAAGAAGAATTAACTGAATTTTACGAAGTAATGAAAATAGGAAATAAAATGTTCACTCATTCGTGTAAGGCCTTGTTATCGCAACATAAATTTAACTAAATAATTAAAAGTTATACAATTCATATTTGTTATTTTCGTTGGATATTCCTTGAGTCTGAGCATTTAACATATAAAGTTAAAAATACGAATATTGGATGATATCCAGATTTTGAGGTTTGTGGAGATGTTTTAAGCATATAAGTTGTATTATCATTTCTTATCATTATAACAAAATCTAGCATGTGCATGTGGAATAAGTTATTGTTGGCAATTTCGAGTTATTCTGCGCTTCATTTTAAAATATTTTGTATCGTAGAACATTATTTCGCCACTTATTACAACGGTTCTAATTCCAATTCAGATTTTCTATAATTTTTTTTCTCCATAGCTTAAGGGTTTATATCAGGCAATGGTGATCAATGTAAGACCAAGGAAAACAACTTTCTGCCAAAACTCATTACCGCTAAATTGATGCTTATTTTATTAAATAAACTATTAGCTTTCTAATAGCTAATATAGCTATTAACTTTCTTGTTGCGAATAGTTTGAGAATAAAAGCTAACGCTGCTAATTGCTTTGTGAAGAGTCTTGGTGGTACCGCAATTTTCAATGTTTCTCCTGATTTAGAAACTATTTTTGGAGGACCCACGGAATCCTTTTATTTAACCATTGACTTGACAAGCTGCTTCGGAGCTTTCAAGGGCAATTATTTTGTAATTTATTTTCAGTACACTTTTTAAAACTGTAGCGATTGACCACTTTCTGCATGCTTCTACTCATAATGGGATGGCCCTAAAAGATTTTCCTTATTCCTGGCTGTTAAAGATTATTTGTCTCTTATTGTTATTGAGTTTCTTGATTATTTGCATTCCTTGTATTCATTTTATTTAATCGAATTGCCTTAATTTTTTCCGAGGGCACCTCATTTGACAACCAAACTTGCCTTTTAACTTATTATTTTCTTCTTGTTTTATACTTTGTGCCAAAAAAGTAGTGTTTTTCGAAATTTTCGTTTCAAGATATCAAATTAAAATAAATCGCATCAAGCAAGAGTAAAGATCTTTGAATATTTTCATAAGATGTTTCGCATTTAGTGGAAATTTTACCGTTAATTTTCAAAAACTGGTATGCTCTCACAAGAACTTAAATCAGTACAATTATTGAGAAGATAACCTAGACTGGAATCTTTTGTCACATTAGTTTGGGTTAGTCCTTTGTATTGCTACATTTTGATCACAAGTATGCCTTTCCAAGTAATAAAGGCCGTTAGGATGGAAATTAATCGAAATAAACCAATATGCTCCATTGGTCAGTAAATATGCATATAACATATGAGTAATGTGGAAGTGACTTCTAGTCTCATTAAATTTCCGATCAGTCCATGATCTCAAATTTCTAATGAGCAACGTTGACGATTAGCTTTTCCTCCATAATCTGTTAGTCACTTGGAAGTACGTCGTCTTTCGTCTCTAGAGATATGCTTCTTTGTTACACTGGTGCTTTTGGAGATAATTTCTTGCTTGTTCTCTGCGAAAAAGCCAGCGATGTAAGTTGCAACGCGAAGTGCCTTCCCCATGCTGACCAGCAAAAGTGTTTGCAATTTCAATCGCTCCGGATAAAAACCGATTGAACCGAAAACCGAAACACAAGCAGATATTCAAAGTACGGAGGCGCATGTCCAGAAAAACTGATATGCCAATTGCTATTGTTCAACGGGAGCACCCTATGCTGGAGCCTTCATTAACACTTCATTAATTGATTTGTGAAGTCTAGCCATGTATAGCCCGATGGTATTATTCTGTGCCTAGCTTTCATGGAATGTGTAGTGAAACGAATCTATCATTTCTTATCTATCTAGATAAGCCGGACTCATCTAGAACCCCGAGTAATTGCTTAAACAGCTTATCTAATTGTAAACCTGTTATTTTAAATTCTCTGAAAGGTGCGCGATAACCTGAACGCTACCCATGCAGTGACTGAGTTATGCTTCGGCCAATTTCTTAAGCTTTAAAGTATTCGTTTCCAATTGAAATATATCCTTATGGAGAAACGGGATAAGCTTACAACGTCTTATTTGTTTATTCGGTGCCAGGCACATACTTTTTACCCGTAGATACCGAGTCCATACGATAACAAGAACTTTTCTCTCAGTTCATAACTCTTTAGACGAACCCTTTTGCAGAAACCAGATTGCATAAGCAACAGATTAATTGGGCTACCATTTTTATGCCAAAAACTTTAGAAGCACTATGATGGGAAACAAAGAGCATGGCACTTTACTTTTACCACTTTTAAACATAACTTTGGACATTCTAGGAAGCTTCTACCTTTTCCAGGATACTTTTTGTTTCAGAACGTTTTCCTTATTTTGATCTTGTACAAAAGAACTGTCTACAGAAGAGTGTTCTAAACATGCGCTCAAATTTGCATTTCCCTATTTATATAGAATTTCACCCACAGTTTTCAGAATCAATAAGAATGAAAAAATTCAAGTATACACGATCATATTGTAGTTCAACTCTTTGTATGGTTTAATATTCCGAAATTTTATCATCGTTTAAGCTTTCCTATTTTCACCGAATGTTATATACTTACTTTCACATCAGCGTGAAAATTATTGGCTGTTATTTGAAACTAGGTCTGCATGTTGAAACTAGGAGCATCATTATTTTTGCGAAAGTTGACATGGAAAGCGAAGTCAGTGAGACCCGGTTTATAGGTGCCAGGCACAATGCTAAGATTTCACATTTATTTTAACCAAATAATTTAGTATGAGATGCATCGTCATGATTATTAGGCATACTAATGATACTGTGTTATAAATTAATCTTTTTTGAGCCTTAATTCCAATAGCTTAAATCTTTTAGTTATATAATTTATGGATCTAGGCACGCGATTATTGAATTGTAAATGAACAAAGAGTAAGCATTCGTGAAAAATGCGGTTTAAAACCATGTGTAAGTACGGCGTAACGACGGCGAGTTCCGTGGACTTTTCCACGGAACCATGTGACGAACAGAAAGGAAATGCAAATGCAAGAAGATGTTGATCTGCAAAAAATTTTTATAGAGTTGTGCGATACTTTCAAAGGGTTGTGCGTTAATGTCGTAGGAATTCCTGATGCAATGCTGGTCATGTTGTTACTATGCAGCCTTCCAGATTGTTTCGGAGTGTTCAAAGAATGTTCAAAAGCCCTTGATATTCTACCGAAACAAGAAGCGCTAAAAGTAACATTGTTTGATCGGTGTGAAGTAAGCATGAAATAAAATGATGATTTTAGAAGAGCCTTAAATGCTAAAAATAGGAAGGCGCGATCATCAAGTGAAAATAAATATAGTCACACGAAATTTAAAGTTAAGTTATTATCGATGTGTTAAATAGTAAAAAATAGTAAAATTCATGCGCGTGTCATGTCATCGACTCATCATGATCAACCACACACAGACATGTGGTCATTCACAAGAGATTTAAAGATCTTAATCAATAAAGAAGAAACATATGAAAGAGAGATTATTGTTTCGGAACTCAAGTGAAATAGTTTGAGTTTAATGAATTCACTTGAGAAATATTAAAACCTGTGTTTTTGTTCACAGCGTTTCGACAAAACATAAATCGTGCAGTCGGTTGAGTTGTGAAATCAACAATAAAGTAGCAGTCCGCATAGTGAAATCGAAACTAGAAAAATAGTGCAGGGATAGTGCTTAAAAATCAACAAAAATAAAATTCAGCAAATCAAAGATGTTTGGTGGGCAAGCCTTAAAATACCGAAGTTAATTTATGCCGAGACTGGCATAAAACCAAACCTTGATTTCAATACAATGAAAACCGGAAAGAACTAATGGCGATAGTGTTGTATCCAGAAGGTTATCAACAAGGCAGAAGCAGTCATTCCCAAGTGAGCTTAAAATCAATCACTACCGAAGTACAACAAACCAGTGTCACACACTTAGACCAACAGAGAAACGAGAGGACGGGTGGGAAGTGGTCCAACGGGGCAGTCGATTGCCGACCGAACTATGAACCACACGCAGAATGTTAACTCGAAATAAATCTTTATAAGTCAGCATTTTCAGACTTCTTTTAATCACCCAAAAATATTCCATTCAAGCCACCCCTGACAAAATTCAAAAGTTGGATAACGATAATAAAATCGTGGCAACAAGAAAGTGAGCAGTGTAAAATGCCGATAAAAACGCTAACCGCGAAACAGTTACGCGCTGTCCTAAAATCGATCAATGGCGGGAACTAAATCGGAACTGTTCGATAGAGTCTGCGAGGAATTCGGCTCCGACGAAATCGAAATGGATGCCTCTCCGAACGAACCGCCGGCATCAACAGCCGTTGCGCGTGAGGAAATAAACAAATTGAACGAACAAATGCCGCTGCAACGACTATTCCACCGAACAGCAATGTGCTCTCGCAAATGAACGCATCAAACTCGGTACCGCCAATCGCATCGAACACTATGATGCTATCAAAGCTTGTGTCATTCTCGAAAACACTTGCAACCGTCATCTGAATCTGCACACCGCCACAGACCCCAAACGAAACGACGCCACCGAGTCATATCCCGACACCGCACCCGCTGGGCACCGAAATGTAATCCGCCGCACCGCCGAATTTTGCACCGATATTGCAATTTTCTGCCACCGATACGGGAACCATCGTACGCGTATATGCACCGAATGTAAAGACCAAAATACAATAGTGTGGGACTGCGATGCGAGAGCGCGATGAGAGTCTCGCAGCAAATGTCAACCAGTCAGTACGAGGCGCGAAATATTCGGAAAATCGAAAAATCCTCGTGACGAGATGCGTTGACGCTTGTCAGATGCTTGATGGCGCTTAAATGAAATTGGAAATTCAAACGCCTTAATTACCTTTTAAGTACTAGGGTTATTCTGAAAGAAAATTTCGTGCATCTTGTTAAGGCTTTTATTTGCCAAACGAAGAAATCTCCTAATCCAAAACTTTAAAATAATCAAAAACAATTGCAAGCAAATTTCATTTAAAACGTCACCAATTTGAAATTTGTCATATGGACATTAATCTACAAACAGATTATCAAGAAACTGTCAAGTCCCAAACATGGCTTAAGTCCCCCTAAGGCAATTAACACATTCAGAGCAATAATAAGACCACAGCTCGAGGCCAATTCAGGGAACATGGCAGATGCTCCGCAATACCTGTTTAAGAAGATTGACTCTAACAAAGCCGCCACACTAAAAAGATGCCTGGGAGTCCCCCTAACAGCTTCTAACACAATCACGCTAGCTGTATACAAAGAACCCACATCTAAATCGAGAGCTTGCCTTCTTATAGCGAAAGAAATACTTAAAAACCTCCACGACAGCAAATTCAGAAAACTACTTTCTGAAAACTTCAGTTCTAACTATACATTAACACATAGAAAATTCCAAGACCTCATAAACAACACGTGCTGGGGAGAAATTAACACATCTCCAAAAAATTTCTTATTTCAACTCAATAACTTCACTCACAACATGCCCCTTATCGATTACAATGATCTTGATACTTCATTACCCGCGATAGTCGACTCATTAATAGACACCCATGAAGTCTTCTGCACGGATGCAGCCAAAAATCCCTTTGGCACAGGATGTGCTATTCATCACGTTAACACTGGAACAACTAATCTCTACAAAATTAACAACATATCTTCAGTTAATAATGCAGAAATTAAGGCAACATACCTAGCCATTATGGAACACACCACTGACAATGCTAAAAATATCATCATCTTGACAGACTCACAACACTGTATCCAAGAAATAGCCTACAATAAAAACGTTAAAAACGTACCTTCCAAAATGAGGAAACACTTCAGTGACTTCAGCAACAGGAAATACATCTTCTACTGGATTCCAGGAAACTGTGAATGGACTAGCTTCAGTCAAACTGATACTGCGACCAAAAATGCCATTATTGAAGGCAAAAATGCTCCTAACTACACAGAATGGGACGACACGTTAAAGTTAATCCATGAAAAAGTAAATGATGAATGGATCACGGAGTACAAGGAAAGTACGAAGTACTTAAAATATTGCCCTTGGCTAAAAAGCAACCTCTTATTCGACAAAAAACCTTGGTTCCACAACATTCACTTAGACAGCAAAGTCACTAAGCAAATAAACAGGATACTGACAAACAGAGCGTACAACAAGACAAGACTGAAGAAAGCGAACATAACTACATCCAACCATTGCACTTGGTGCAATAGTCGTGATCAACTAGATCATCAAATCTTCAAATGCTCGTACTTTGATAATTTAAGAAATAAATTTTCTCTGTTTAAAGAAGTATCCTCAATAGACAAGATTTTCAATTCTCATAAAAAACATTATATCTGGCAGCTGGGCTAATTCCTGGAAGAAGCCAAGGCAGAGCTGTAAGCGTCCTTTACTCAATTCCCACCAAGTTCATAATAACCACAACTTCCCCAAATGGGTAAACTCATTAACGAACCGAACAATATTTACTAACAAACTAACGAGGTCACACAGAAAAGCAGCCTAAGCGCACTGAGATCGAAAACGCTGGCTAATACGTGCAGCACCATAGCCAATACCACCTACTAGTCTGTAGGAAGAGGAAAACAAATGACAAATGACAATGACATATGACAAATGTCAAATTGGTGACGTTTCAAATGAAATTTGATTAAAATTGTTTTTGATTTCTTAAAAATTTAAATTTTCCTTCGCATATAATAGCCTCAACAAGGATGCGCAAAATTTTCATTCCGAATAACCTTCGTACTTAAAAAGTAATAAAGGCGTTTGAATTTCAAATTTCATTTACGCGCCATAGAGCATCTGACAAACGTCAACGCACCTCGTTGCGAGGAATTTTCGTTTTTCCGAATATTTCTCGCATCGATGCATCGCAATCATTGTACGTTGTCGTATACAAATGCATGTCACAAAAACTTCTTGACTTTTGCTGCGAGACTTTCGTCGCACTCTCGCAGTATTGTATTTCGGGCTTCAGTCCCAAAGTCTGCCGCCATGGAGCAACAAACACTTGTGACATCGACCTCGCAGTGCATCGATCGCACGCTCACCGTTCGAGAAGTGAGCGAAATGTTTCCGTTATTCGACCCTTCATCAGAATTGTTGCTAACGTCAAGAAAATTCGTGAATCGCATCACCATGCTCCGATAAGCATTCAACTTGGATGACAACCTCGTACTTCTCGCCGCACCTTCCATCCATCGCAATCCGTCGTTACTTCTCGAATGTACACTAACTGAAATACAAACGACGCGAGACCGAGAACAGAAATTGAGAGAACGCCACTTGCACAAGCAACACGTCGCCGCGGAATGGGACAACGAGCCTCCGCAACGACCGACCGACCAATACAAGCGAAATCGTCTGCTTCAACTGTTGGAATAAAGGCCACGTCGTAATAAATTGTACATAGCCATAACGTGAGGAGTGGGGCGCAACATGCAAAGGTACATGAAGTCAAAGTGTTTAACGTGGACATCTGCCTTGTACGGCTTAATTCCACGGTCTCCACAGACGGGGTTGAAACAATGTGTCAACCACCACCCCTAGAATCTGAGACAAGTCCCAGTCCTAGGTCCCAATTTATTTAAGCTACCTGGATTCCCGAACACAACTGGTGTATGCTCATCGCCACTCTCTAGCCTTCGAAACCACAACCACCACGTTTCAGCCAAGAATAGGCTCCTCAACCGTGTAGGGGGTTCAGATAACCTCTGATCAGGTTGCGCTTCTCTTCTGTCCGAGAAAAACTCTCAGTTTTTGTTCCAGGCAGAACATCTGCACACCGCCACAGACCCCAAACGAAACGACGCCACCGAGTCATATCCCGACACCGCACCCGCTGGGCACCGAAATGTAATCCGCCGCACCGCCGAATTTTGCACCGATATTGCAATTTTCTGCCACCGATACGGGAACCATCGTACGCGTATATGCACCGAATGTAAAGACCAAAATACAATAGTGTGGGACTGCGATGCGAGAGCGCGATGAGAGTCTCGCAGCAAATGTCAACCAGTCAGTACGAGGCGCGAAATATTCGGAAAATCGAAAAATCCTCGTGACGAGATGCGTTGACGCTTGTCAGATGCTTGATGGCGCTTAAATGAAATTGGAAATTCAAACGCCTTAATTACCTTTTAAGTACTAGGGTTATTCTGAAAGAAAATTTCGTGCATCTTGTTAAGGCTTTTATTTGCCAAACGAAGAAATCTCCTAATCCAAAACTTTAAAATAATCAAAAACAATTGCAAGCAAATTTCATTTAAAACGTCACCAATTTGAAATTTGTCATATGGACATTAATCTACAAACAGATTATCAAGAAACTGTCAAGTCCCAAACATGGCTTAAGTCCCCCTAAGGCAATTAACACATTCAGAGCAATAATAAGACCACAGCTCGAGGCCAATTCAGGGAACATGGCAGATGCTCCGCAATACCTGTTTAAGAAGATTGACTCTAACAAAGCCGCCACACTAAAAAGATGCCTGGGAGTCCCCCTAACAGCTTCTAACACAATCACGCTAGCTGTATACAAAGAACCCACATCTAAATCGAGAGCTTGCCTTCTTATAGCGAAAGAAATACTTAAAAACCTCCACGACAGCAAATTCAGAAAACTACTTTCTGAAAACTTCAGTTCTAACTATACATTAACACATAGAAAATTCCAAGACCTCATAAACAACACGTGCTGGGGAGAAATTAACACATCTCCAAAAAATTTCTTATTTCAACTCAATAACTTCACTCACAACATGCCCCTTATCGATTACAATGATCTTGATACTTCATTACCCGCGATAGTCGACTCATTAATAGACACCCATGAAGTCTTCTGCACGGATGCAGCCAAAAATCCCTTTGGCACAGGATGTGCTATTCATCACGTTAACACTGGAACAACTAATCTCTACAAACTTAACAACATATCTTCAGTTAATAATGCAGAAATTAAGGCAACATACCTAGCCATTATGGAACATACCACTGACAATGCTAAAAATATCATCATCTTGACAGACTCACAACACTGTATCCAAGAAATAGCCTACAATAAAAACGTTAAAAACGTACCTTCCAAAATGAGGAAACACTTCAGTGACTTCAGCAACAGGAAATACATCTTCTACTGGATTCCAGGAAACTGTGAATGGACTAGCTTCAGTCAAACTGATACTGCGACCAAAAATGCCATTATTGAAGGCAAAAATGCTCCTAACTACACAGAATGGGACGACACGTTAAAGTTAATCCATGAAAAAGTAAATGATGAATGGATCACGGAGTACAAGGAAAGTACGAAGTACTTAAAATATTGCCCTTGGCTAAAAAGCAACCTCTTATTCGACAAAAAACCTTGGTTCCACAACATTCACTTAGACAGCAAAGTCACTAAGCAAATAAACAGGATACTGACAAACAGAGCGTACAACAAGACAAGACTGAAGAAAGCGAACATAACTACATCCAACCATTGCACTTGGTGCAATAGTCGTGATCAACTAGATCATCAAATCTTCAAATGCTCGTACTTTGATAATTTAAGAAATAAATTTTCTCTGTTTAAAGAAGTATCCTCAATAGACAAGATTTTCAATTCTCATAAAAAACATTATATCTGGCAGCTGGGCTAATTCCTGGAAGAAGCCAAGGCAGAGCTGTAAGCGTCCTTTACTCAATTCCCACCAAGTTCATAATAACCACAACTTCCCCAAATGGGTAAACTCATTAACGAACCGAACAATATTTACTAACAAACTAACGAGGTCACACAGAAAAGCAGCCTAAGCGCACTGAGATCGAAAACGCTGGCTAATACGTGCAGCACCATAGCCAATACCACCTACTAGTCTGTAGGAAGAGGAAAACAAATGACAAATGACAATGACATATGACAAATGTCAAATTGGTGACGTTTCAAATGAAATTTGATTAAAATTGTTTTTGATTTCTTAAAAATTTAAATTTTCCTTCGCATATAATAGCCTCAACAAGGATGCGCAAAATTTTCATTCCGAATAACCTTCGTACTTAAAAAGTAATAAAGGCGTTTGAATTTCAAATTTCATTTACGCGCCATAGAGCATCTGACAAACGTCAACGCACCTCGTTGCGAGGAATTTTCGTTTTTCCGAATATTTCTCGCATCGATGCATCGCAATCATTGTACGTTGTCGTATACAAATGCATGTCACAAAAACTTCTTGACTTTTGCTGCGAGACTTTCGTCGCACTCTCGCAGTATTGTATTTCGGGCTTCAGTCCCAAAGTCTGCCGCCATGGAGCAACAAACACTTGTGACATCGACCTCGCAGTGCATCGATCGCACGCTCACCGTTCGAGAAGTGAGCGAAATGTTTCCGTTATTCGACCCTTCATCAGAATTGTTGCTAACGTCAAGAAAATTCGTGAATCGCATCACCATGCTCCGATAAGCATTCAACTTGGATGACAACCTCGTACTTCTCGCCGCACCTTCCATCCATCGCAATCCGTCGTTACTTCTCGAATGTACACTAACTGAAATACAAACGACGCGAGACCGAGAACAGAAATTGAGAGAACGCCACTTGCACAAGCAACACGTCGCCGCGGAATGGGACAACGAGCCTCCGCAACGACCGACCGACCAATACAAGCGAAATCGTCTGCTTCAACTGTTGGAATAAAGGCCACGTCGTAATAAATTGTACATAGCCATAACGTGAGGAGTGGGGCGCAACATGCAAAGGTACATGAAGTCAAAGTGTTTAACGTGGACACCTGCCTTGTACGGCTTAATTCCACGGTCTCCACAGACGGGGTTGAAACAATGTGTCAACCACCACCCCTAGAATCTGAGACAAGTCCCAGTCCTAGGTCCCAATTTATTTAAGCTACCTGGATTCCCGAACACAACTGGTGTATGCTCATCGCCACTCTCTAGCCTTCGAAACCACAACCACCACGTTTCAGCCAAGAATAGGCTCCTCAACCGTGTAGGGGGTTCAGATAACCTCTGATCAGGTTGCGCTTCTCTTCTGTCCGAGAAAAACTCTCAGTTTTTGTTCCAGGCACAAGGGACTGATTGCCCTTTCTCACACCTCGGGTACGTGGGGACGGCACTCCCCAAAGACTGAATGGAACAGGCCGAAACCTAAACCATGAGTCCCCGGATACCTTTAGCACTAGTCTATAGGGTCCGGGTTAACACAGTCACAACATATTTACAACGTTTACATCAACAGTACTCACATTATCAATTTCACAGCTTTAGCAGGTGTACTAGTCTCGCATAGACATCATCAACATAGTTGATATTGCAATGCGAGCTTTTCGACCTGCTAACAACATTTTACAAACTTCGTCTACACGACACTCAGTCAGTTACATTCAGTTATCAAGGTCGTCATTTAGTCAAGGCAACATATTTCACAAGCACCAATAACAACTTCGTTGTCTTCTTCTACTTCTACTTCTTCATCTTCAACTTTACATCTTCGTTCTTACATTTTCCTTCGGCAAATCAAAAATTTGCTTCAGACAAACAGACATTTGCACAACAGTCAACATACAGTTCGTCAATTTCGGTCACATCTACCTTCATCCCAGTCTAGAGTCAATTCGTATACCTGCAGAGTCAATATCGTCAGTTACATCATTCAATCAGTCCATTAGTACTTCAGTCAACTTGTTCAACAGCAGCGGCAGGGCTGCTATAACTTTCCCTCGGTACACTACGGGCAATCCCGTAAGTGACGTCTTCGGTACTAATTATAGTCAGGTCCTGCCGACTACCACTCCTTACATCCTTCCTTCTATACTTCATTATACTTCGGTTAAATTCGGACTATGCACAAAACAAAAATGAGCAGTAGCGGCTAGGTTGCTATAACTTTCCCTCGGTACACTACGGGAAAATCCCGTAAGTGACGTCTTCGATACTCATTATAGTCAGGTCCTGCCGACTACCACTCCTTCCATCCTTCCTTCCTTCCTTTCTTCCTTCCTTCCTTCCTTCCATCCTTCTATACATCATTATACTTCTGTTAATTCCGGACTTTACACACACATATACTGTCATTTCGTAAGTCTGTTGTCTCCAATTTTTATCTACATTTCAACACAACTAAGGACCAACACAACTAACACCTTCCCTCCCCATTTACACGGGCTTGGGACCGTCATGTCGTAGAACCTAAGTTCTGATCACAAGGCTGGGTTATGCAAAGGTACAATCCATTCCACCGATAAATATCCCGGGGAGACAAAGATCACCACAAGCAAATGTACGACGAAATACAACAACCCCGAAATCAGGTGGCTGCCATCAACAAGTGGCATTTATAGACTCAGGAAGCGACTGATCGTTAATCCGTCATAACGGGGCTCAACTTACGTCTCGTATAAGTAAGAAAGACAAAGGATTTGTTGGGGGAAGATTCAAGACTGAAAATAGCGCACACGTAAATCTGATCATGGATGATCATCAACAACACGCCGAACTGTTAATTGTGAATGATACCAACACCCGTACTGCTAGGCAGCGACATATTGTGCCCCTTAGTCAAGTGATTCTACAGTGAAAATTAGTACTACAGCTGAAATTAGTCTCGGATGAAGTGAAGCTGGGAGCCGAAGTCACATAGGTGGATCGAAGCCGAGTGTCTGCCATGATAAATAAATATTCTCAATGTTTCGCCGATGATATTTCAAGGTTAGGACGGTGTTGGGACATCGCGATGAAGATCGATGTTAATTGGAAAGAAGATTGGGAAGATCGACTGTGCGTCGACTATCGATCAATGAACGCGCTAACGACTAAACAATCATTCTCGATGCATTCGGTGGATGAACAACTCGCTTTGATCTCAGGAACAAATACTTCACGACGTTTGATCTGATGGTTTGGTATTATCAGATATCGCTCGAGGAAACATTCAAAAAATACATCGCTTTTGTGACTCACAAGGGTCTGTTTAATTCCAATGTTATGCCGTTCTGACTGGTGAACGCGCCTGCCGTGTTCGAAATCCCTATCACCGTTAATCCCGAGGATGAAACGCGGAAAAGCTGTGTCGTATGTTGACGAAGTCATCATGCCGAGCCGCACAGTTGACGAAGGACGACAACGTCTGCGTTCATTCCTCGAGTTAGTCTGAAGATCTGGAATGACTCTTCGACTGTCGACATGTGTCTTCCTCGCGAAGGAAACGTCGTTCTTAGGACATCAAATTATTGGCGATTTGATAAAACCCGGATCGGAGAAGACATCCGCTATCAAAGAATTACTGACGCCGACTTATATTTCTGCGGTTCGGCGATTCCTTGGTTTGACAAGATTCTTCCGTAAATTCACTAAGGATTATGCAATGATCGCCCGACCACTAGCCAATCTACAGAGGACGAAAAAGAATCCGACCTTCCGTTGGGGCACCAAACACGAAAACGCTTTCCGGCATCTGAAAGGTTTGCTATGCGATGAACCAGTACTGACAATGTATGATCCGAAACGAAACCACGAATTACACACGGACGCCAGCTCTAGGACACTCGCCGGAATTCTGATGCGATAAGCCGAGGCTGGAGCTTGGAAATCAGTGTTCTTCTTAAGCTGCAGCGGCAGCGAACAGAAGTAACGCAGCTACGAGCTCTAGATGCTAGCCATAGTCGAAGCGCTCGATCGGTTCCGATTATACTTAATGGGAAAACGATTCCGGATAGTAACCGATTGCTCGGCCGTGAGCACAATGAAGACATCAAAACCGTTGATTCCGCGCGTAGCCAGATGGTTCCTGAGACGACAAGAGTATGATTGCGAGATCGTACATGGAGCGCGTAGCGCTTTGCCACTCGTTGACGCCCGTAGGCGTGCACCTATCGAGGGGCCCGTACATGCTGGCGACTTTAACGAGAATATAATGCAAATCGAACTCCGAATCCCAAACTGAGCTGCCTCTGACGAACTCCTCGAAATTGACGCCGAATATGATAGGGCCGAAATCAACAACACTTGCGCCGACCAAACCGCACCCGACGACACCGATACCGATAGCGCTAAATCCGACGGTGCTGTTGCCGCTGCCATCAGCACGATGTTAATCATGGCTGGAACCGAAGATTGGGTCGCCGCCATGCTAGCTCACGATCCCGAATGGATTAAAATCATCGTACAAAAAAAAACCAGCCGTCACCGCTAAGGAAACAACTAGTGGTCGAGTTCAAAAACAAACACGGTCGCTTATACAGAAATTATGGAGAACATGAAAGGTTTATTGTACCACCTCCTATCCGTTGACGCGTTGTGAAGCTATACCACGATGACATGGGTCATCTTAAAATAGAGCAAACCGTGCAACGAATTTAACGCAACTTTAGGTCTACAAGGATGCGAAATTAGGGAAAGTCGTACATTGCATCGTGCCTGCAATGTTGCTATAATAAAACGCTTGCTGGGAAACCAGAGAGTTAACTCCACATGTACGACGTCGATCCGGTGCCATTCCGCGTGTTACATCTGGACCACCTTGGGCCATTCCCGCGTGGTGCGAAAGGCAATATACACATCATCGCCGCATTCGACCCATTCTGCAAGTAAATAATTCTAAAAGCTGTGCGATCAACCAAATCGAAACCTGTAATCGATATGCTAAATGAATTAACTACATTCTTCGGAGAGCGGAAGCGACTGATCACTGATCGTGGAACCGCATACACATCCAGGGAGTTCGAGACATATTGCCGAGATCAGCATATCGATCATGCTATAAAGGCCGAAATACAATACCGCGAGACGACGACACGTGAGCGCGACGAGAGTTTCGCAGCAAATGTCAAGCACTTTTCGTAACATGCATTTGTATGCGACATCGTACAATGATATCGATGCGTTGATGCGAGGCGGGAATTATTCGGAAAAACGAAAATTTCTCGCAACGCAAATTGATGCAATATGGCGTTTGAATAAAATTTGAAATTCAAACGCGTTAATTAGTTTTTATGTACTAGGGTTATTCTGAAAGAATTTTCAATGAAAATTTCGTGAATCCTTGTAGGAGCTATTATTTGCTAGACGAAGGAAAAATCCAAATTCAAAAATTTTAAAAATCAAAAACAATTTCATTTAAAACGCCACCTATTTGACATTTGTCATATGAACATTATTGTTCCTCGCATCGCGTGCATTGTAAATTGAATGCGTTGCGTGACAACGAGCGAAAATCTCGTCGCGCTCACGTATCGTCGTCTCGTGGTATTGTATTTCGGCCTTAAATACTGTCCGTTCTTCGCGGGCGAACGGACAAGTCAAGAGAGTGAATCGCAACATTCTCAACTTTCTCCGTACGTCGACTACCGATCGCTGCATTTGGGACCAGCTGATGAACCTGAAGCTGAACTCAACCAAGAAGTTCAGCCCGAATGAAATAGTATGCCATTTTCCACTAAAGGACGTTATCCACAACCACCTCTTCCTCGCGCTTAACGATGATAACCGGAGAATCACGAAAACTGGCACCGAGATATCGCGGACCTTGCCGACTAAGGAAGTTTTTTCGATTTGACCGGTACGTGGTGGAGGAAATGCCGAAGAACGAACAATCAGCGAGGAAATTCACATCAGTGTACACAAGTGAAAAAATGAAGCCATTGTGCCAATCACATTCAGACCTGGACAAGACGGAAGAAGACGAAAATGCTCAGTGTGAGCTCGGGCCGAGCTCAAATTCAGGAGTAGCCGAGCTTTCAACACACACTTAGACCAGCAGAGAGACGAGAAGACGGCTGGGAAAAGGACCAACTGGGCAGTCGATCGCCGACAGAGCTACGAAGCACACGCAAAATACAAAACCGAAATAAATCTTTATAAGTCAGAATTTTACGACTTCTTTCAATTGTCCGCGGAAAATATTCCACTCAAGCCACCCCTGATACTAGTACTACGGAAAAATCAATTGATTATATTAACTACAAATCAGCTAATAGGCGATTTCCTGACTTCTAGTTAAAAAATCAGGTAATTGTTAATTTTAAACATAGCCAAATGTTTTCAGATTTTATTTCTGATATAAGTCAAGCCGATAGGTCCAGGGTTTTCATCGGAGACGGAAACTATCTGATTTCCGATTACATTGCAAACACAGAACGAATTATTGGTATGGCACCGGAAGCACGTGACCCATTAATCTACACGATACTTCTCAAGAAATCGCAAGGAATTAGCATCAAGAAGTACCAAGATTAAGACGAAAGATTCCTGCGACTTTTCCTCCAAAAAATAAATATCTACGATGCAACACGATTACGTACAGAACGAGTCACAACAGCTTGTCAGGATATATTAGAAATACGCCATATTAACATTGCTACAGAAAATATTAATAATCATCCGAAAATAAACCCTTTCAATCGCGACCTAACAATTTTCAGGATTTTAGAAACAATCATAATTTTAACAATTTCAGAAAAGCCAACCAAAACTGTCCTTAAATAATAATTCCCAACAATTTCTTAATTCACAACAACAAATAATGAAATTCTTAAATAATAGTTCCGAAGAATTTCGTTATTCACAACAACAAAGAGTACCATTTAGGAGACCTCAATTTCAAAATAATTATCGTTCTAATTTCCAAAAATTTACGAACAATTTCTTTAATAATGATCAAAGAAATCGATACACCCGACTGAATAAGCAACCAGTCCCTATGGACATAGACAATATTGAACGAAGTAGATCAAACAGATCCTCACCCCAATGAAGCAAATTTTCAGACAATAGCCTCGTCTTCAATAAATTCCCTATGATAACTATCACCATAAACCAAGAACCTCTCATCCATACTGGTTCCTTCCTGACCCCTATAGACGACACATTTGTAAACCAAGATTTAACAAGAAATATTAATTTAGAGATAAAAAAATTGTCGGAACATAGATAAGCAAAAAACTATTACAAAACTCCTCCGGAGCTAGTAGGACAGCCAATATTAATTTTGAAAACAGAAAAACAACAGTTTGAAACACGAAGAATCCAATGATTTGTACTCCCTATAGATACGACGAAATAAATGAAATGGAAAACAGACCATCTGAAGGTAGAAGAAGGAGTAAAAATACGAAGCTTAATAAGAAAATAAAAAGAGTTGTTTTATAAAAATAGAGAAGTTTTAAGCGCAACGAGCACCGTTTTACATGAAATCAGAACGACAACAGACGAACCAATCTATAGCAAAATGTACAGGAATCCCTAAATAAACGATGATGAAATTGAGAGACAGATAGAACAGAAGCTAGGAGATGGAACTATTAGCAAAAGCAATTCAGCTTATTGTAATGGTAGCAAAAAGATGGAAAACTAAATAGAAATGGCGATCGATTACAGAAGCCTGAATGCCGTTATTATTCACGACGAATTCCCGTTTCCTAATCAAGACACACTTGGAAGAAATCAATACTTTACAAAACTTGATCTTGCAAAAGGATTTCACCAGATACGAATGCATCCAAACGACGTTAAGCAAACTGCATTCTCAACCACAAAAGGACATTATGAGTATCTTCGAATGCCCTTTTATTTTATGAACGAAGTTCTAGCTAAAGTAATTAACAAAAGTGTAGTTTACAGCAATGATATTTTGATAATGTCGGTTGCGCTTTTGAAGGTGCGCAGCCTTCTTCCTTGGCAAACTTTAATTTTCTTGCAATTGAATTAAACAAACACGGGTTAATTTAAAATTGTCTGATAACTTTATTGCGTTCTCCAAATAAACTTCACAAACACTTCACGTAACTTAATTATCCGTACCTAATTATTACTTCACCGATTTCATTGTTAATTAATCACTTTAACCAATTACCACATTTACAAAATCACTCTGAACGTTTTTAATCCGCGTACAATTTAATTCACTTTTTTATTATCGCAGTACTGTTAACGTGCACTGTCGCTTTGCATTCAATTAACAATACTTCTTCTTTGCCGCCTGTTGTGGTCGCTTTTATACACAATCCAACCCATCCGGAATCTTCTCATACTTTCTACGTTGATCATTCTTGAGTTTACGTGCTTAGTCATTTGCACATGCATAGTCGTACTCAATGCTTGTAATGTGTTTCGTCATGCCTTTTTCCCCTACGAGAATGATTTATGTATTTGTTAGGGGTATTGTCTTGTGTCTTGCCATTCGGGCAACTACAGTGGCGCGTCACATTATACGAACATGAAAAACTATCCCCGCCTTATATCTTTGTTTTTCCCCGAACAAATGTTACATTAGCTGTCTCAGCGGCTTCCTGCTGATAATATGGGGCAAAGTGGTCTAGGTTCACAATTTTTGTTTTTGCTCTTGGCTTCTGATGTTCCTGAATCCGGTATACCATATCGTTGATTCGCTTGATGATTCTGTAGGGCTCCTCCCAATTCGGCTGCAGCTTCCTAGATCTGCCTTGTCAACGCCGTTGGTAATGCAGCCACACCAAGTCGTCCGGCTGGAATCCGGATGAGTTTGCCATAAAGTCATATCTGGTCTCCAATTGGTGTATCTGTGTATATCGCTTGTATACTCGGAAATGGTTTGAGGCTGCTCAGAGGTGTCCCGAACTTTACATCAGCTGGTAAACGAATCATTTTCCAAAGATTACTTTGGCTAGTGATTCTCCTGTCGACGCATGTTCTGCAGTTCGATACGCCATCAAAAATAATGGTATGCGCCGATCCCAATCTCCCTGATCCTCATCGACCATCTTGGCCAAATGTTTATTGAGCGGGTCATTGAATCGTTCGAGTATTCCATTTGACTGGGGATGGAGTGGTGTTGTAGGTATTTTCCATATTCTTAGAAGCTCAACTTGTGACTCGAAGTTTCGGCCTTGGTCTGGCTTCGTCATACCTACTAACCCACTGTAAATAATTTGCTCCACTAGAAATTGGGAATACTTCTGAAGTACACTTACTGAAGCAATCAGCCAAAACGAATATATACCGATTTTTCCATTGAAACTCGGGAAGGTGTCCTGCGATATCCACGGCTATTCTCTCGAACTGTACACCCACGTTATAGGTCTGCATTTGCCCGCTCGTTTGTTGCGACCACGGCTGCTTCGGTTTTTTTCCTACATTAAAATGGACGGATATTGACGTCATTCCTTGTTCATTTATTCCATTGTCACCTTTTCTTCCCACCTGTCATTTTCCTTTTCACTTTTTTCCCACAATATTCATCCAAATATCCACTCCAAATAGTTGGTACATAATCCAATATATTTGACAGACATACGTACACGTTAAAGATTGCGAGTGGCGACGGAGATGCTTGATGTTTGTTATAGATTAACATGCATCAAACGATACCGTGGCGTAATAGATCTGTTTCAGCCTTTGGACCCTCATATTCTGGGTTCAAATCCGTTGTGGATATTTTTTTTTTATCTTTTTTTATCTTTTTCAGGGCGATTAATATCTTATTCGATTTGCTCTGAGGAAGTTGATCTTGACTCAAGGGGTGAAAGTTAACGTCCGCGAACCGGAGAAAACATTTGTGAACAGCACGATGGGGTACAGTTCTCGACAGCCGGATGAAGAGACGGCGGTGTTGCGTGGGTTTTGGATTCGGAGAGTTGGATTTCAGGCGTTAACGGTGGCGGTTCATTTTAGGGAGATCTCCAAAGGGAGTTGGCGGTCACGCCAAATTGGCGGGAGCTCGAGATGGAGTGTAGAAGAGGATACACGCGAATTCGTAAATGAAAAAAAGGAATAAATAAAGAAAAGCTAAGTTTGGAATTTTCGGAAGCAAGAAGGAAGTGTGAGTAAAAATCGGGGGAAAAAATTTGTTTTTTGAATTTTCAAAGTGCGGAGGGAGTGTGAATAACAAGGATCTAGTTTTTTGTGTGCATTTAGTTGAATGATCTTGATTTTCGAAATTTTGGGTTGCCCACGTTTCGACGTTTAAGGAACATTTAAACGGTGCAGCTAAATGAGATTATATTTGAGGTGAACCAAATCTATCATAAACTTATATTGGACTCAAGTGAACTTGAAACAAGTGACATTTCTTAACCACGCAAATATCGTGCTGTGTTATTGTTCACTTCCCTATTTGGATAGCAACGTTTTTTTTTGGTATATTAAGAAACAGTATCTATTCCATCTGGTTTATTTAAAAATGACTGTAACTACACCTCGGAAGAAGGTATGACGGACATAATTATGATTTGATAATAAATTTGACGAATGAATTCCTATTTGGGGGAAGCGGAGGTAACAACATCATTCTGGTTATGGACATACTGGAAAGATGTATAAATCATGTAAAAAAGATTGTATTATTGAATATTTTCCTTGTTTTTTTTTTCAATTACAATCATAGTTTAGTGAATTAATAAAAGTCAATGAAGAAAAAATATTAGATTAGATAATATTTGGATAAGTGCATGTAAACCGTACCCGATCGGGTTAGGTGATGGGTTTTTTTGTTTCGATTGTAAATTTGTTGGTAGTTCTTTCCTTACTTGTTTTTTCTTTTGTTAAATGAAAATTTGTTTTTAAATTTAACATTTAAAATCTTTTGCTTTCTCTTATTTTTATTCCCTTTTATATGTAAATATACACATTATTTTACCCAGTAGTAAATAAGCATTTGATGAAGCGCTAAGCGGCGTGTTTTATTTCATTTCTTTATGCATCTCTCCTTCGCTTCCTCTCCATCATTAATCATCTAATCATCTAATGTGATGTTTGTGTTTTAGGTGTCAGTGGCCCAGCACGGGCAGTGATCTTCCGTACGCGAATCCCGAACGAATGATCGCAGCCGGCCTCAGTAAGCCACCTGGGGACCCAAGATCACTGCCATATAAATGTCTGCAACTGCGGCAGCCGCGGTTCGCAAAACGTTCTAAGATTTGGACCTTTAACGGAAGCACATATTGTGCACTTACGACACCAGTCAAATAGGTCGTCTCGAGCATGGAGTCAGTAGAATGTTTCTTGCACCTTCGTCAGGATCTTGTTCACCCCAAGATGACCTCCCGATATTCCTTCATGCATCTTCTTTAGTACTCCTTTGACCCGACTTTAAGGAAGAACAATTTGCATCATGTATGAAGTGCCGTCTGCGGTTTCACATTTCCGTTTCAGGATTCAGTCTTCAACCTGGAGGCAATTCCATTCAGCCCAATAGCTTTTTCGCACTGTGCCGCGTGTTGATATGTCTTTGCACTCGGGTCGTCCTGTTGTCGTCCGTCCCGAAGTTCGTGCTGCGTCCAACCTTCGTCGACTCCAGTCGTCATTGCACGCATGTCAACACCTTGTTCCTTTTCCTCGAATCTTTGTATAATTTGAGCTGGACGCGGGCGACGGGATAAACCGTCGGCACTCCCACGTACTATAATTTTCCGATGTGAGCATCCGTAGTGATATGCCGCTGGTCTTTCCATTCTGCTAGCCAAACTTTGTCCAAAAAACTTGGCTTCAAATCGGGTTCTCTGATGCACCAATTGGATGGGCCTTATTTGCAAGCTCTGACTCTAGTCGGCGTTTCCGTCTAGCCGTACACCCTGGGCAATAGCTTGATGTTTTTTGTGGCTTGCAGTCCCGTTGCAGATACCCTCGTCCACCACGATCGAAGCATCTAGGTACAACATTCACCTTTAGCTTCTTGCTTATGCCCACACACTCTCATCTGCATTCTCTTGTGATCTAATGGATCCTGGAGGTATTACGAGCGGTTGCTTTGACGGCTTCGAAATTTAAATAATAGGCCAGTGCGTCCTTTACAGAGTGTTTTTCGGCTAGGCACACAGCTTGTAGCATTTCCCTATTCTGCAACGCGCTAATAAAATTTCCGTTTCCACGTCGTCTCGATGATCTGAGTCGTATGCTGGGTAAGCTAATAGTGCAAGCCTTTCAGTTTTCTGTGCTAATTGCTGGAGGGTTTCATCGATTTTCTGCATCCGGTTCCGTAGCTGCGACCTGTATATCTGCTTCAGGTGATTATCTCCATATCTAATGTCAAATGCATTCATGATAGCAACGAAGCTTGTCTGCGACTCAACTGGGATAGTTTGAAGTATTTCAGCAGCTGGACCTCTCAAGGCAAGAATTGATGCTGGTAATCGCTCCTGTGATTTGTTCAAGCGGCAGCTTCAAACTGGGTTTTGTGAATGCTCCAAGTCATTTGTCCATCAAAAATTGGTGCTTTCACATTCCTTGTTGAGATACTGGCGGTATTCGCTATCGGGCTCGGGTTGCTCGCTAATGTTACTTTGGCTTGCTTTATGTCTTCCCTTAATCTTTCAATCTCTTCCTGGACCGTTTCTACTTTGCTTACCCTTTCTTCTACTTTATCCATCCTTCCTTCGAAACCTTTACTTTGAATGTTAAGCTTTTGCCCCTTAGCTCACCTAAATCTGATCTTAAGTCAGCTGCTTTCGGGTCCAGTTCTGGTTCAGGCCGGTAGATTTCCGATCGAACTTCTCGTTTAAGTCGGTTGGTTGACGGTCACCCTGCTTCGTTCGGTGTAAATTTTCCGCTTTCCCAATTCTTCATTTAGTTCCGGCAAAGTTAGTGCGTTGATTTTACGCGGCATTTTTCTCACGAGTTGACTTGAATGTAAAAGTTCACAAAAATGTTCACAGTAGTTCACGACTTTTTTTAAGTGTTCGATTGTGTTCACTTCACTATTGCATGAATAATCCCACTTTCTGACACCAGTGTTGCGCGTCCAGAAATTGTTGTTTCCAGGTGCGCGGCCTTTTTCGTCGCAAACTTTAGTTTTCTTGCAATTAAATTAAACAAACACAAATTAATTTAAAATTATCTCATAATTTTATTTCCCCAAATAGTTCCCCAAATAAACTCCACAAACACTTCACGTAATTAACTTAATTATCTTCATCTAATTATTGCTTCGCCGATTTCACTGTTAATTAATCACTTTACCCAATTACCACTTTTACAAAATCACTCTTAACGTTTCTAGTCCGCGTGCAATTTGATTCACTATTGTATTATCGCAGTACTGGTAACGCGCACTGACGCTTTGCATTCAATCAACAATACTTCTTCTTTGCCGCCTATTGTGGTCGCTTATATACACGATCCAACCCATCCGGAAATTCGTTAGATGAACATATCCAGCAGGTCAAAAAAGGATTTTTTATTGCTAAAAAAGTCAACAGAAGATTCAACTTGATAGAAGTAACTTCCTCACCAAAGAAACAACCTTCTTAAGACATATCGTAAACGAGAAAGGAATCAAACCTAATGCTGAGAAGATTCCAATCCCCAACACAAAAAAAGAAATTAAATCATTTCCTGAATCAGCTCGATATTCGAAAAAATTTATTAAGGACTATAGCAAAGTCTCCATCCCTCTGCCACAATAGTTAAAGAAAGATAGTAAAATAAAATTACACGAACACGAATACAGCGGACCCAGCATCAGTTCTTAGTCTAAGAGGACACCCAATACCTTGTATGTCAAGAGCCCTAAACGATCATGAACGTAAATATGCGACTTTAGAAAACGAACTCTTAGCAATCATCTGGACAGTGAATTATTTAGGACCATACAGAACCCAGACCGATCGAATGGCCTTATAAAAGGTCAAAGGCAAAGACATAAATCTCTCAGCGATGTTACCAACTCACAATAATATCGACATAAGGCATGGACTTAGGTTCATATTTTCAGTTCTTGGAATAACAAATAAAGCAATAGTTGGAAACGAATTCAACAAAGTAATTCTCAAAGAATATTTCTAATCAAAAGAAATTTCATCCCATATTACGAAACCAAATGCCCATACCGGTAATTTTTATTTAAAATTTTTTTTTTAATTTTAAAATTGCATGCTCGATATTAATGATTAAATGCCCAAGCGCATCAAATCAAGAAACGTGGATCAATTAACTCTGCCAATACTATTTACAAATGGCTCTTTGGAGTAATAGATAATGAAGATAGAGATATTATCGAAGAGCATATGTAAGCAATATTAACAATAATGAATAATATTAAATGTAATATTAATAATAATGAATCTATCGAGAACCTAAATAACAAAATATAAATTAACCCTTGCATTCATACCCGGGTGTCCACCGCGCTATATTTGCATCAACAAACTGAAAAAGAATTATAATTTGACCATGAGCTATCGAATTCTGTCGGATCCTCTAATCATTTTTTTCATGTTTTCAATCCGTTTGAACTTGAGCCATCGCTGCATTCAAACCACAATATTTTTTACGTAAACTACATTAAAAATAATTCTGGTTGGGGCATGGGAGTCAATGTTATTATTAAAACAAATAAATAAAACGCTCATTTATTTCTAAAAAATATTAGTTGCATTCGATAAATTTTATAAAATTTTTTGTATTTTCATCACACCCCGGTTGTTGACATTCATAGCAACTTTTGTGCGTTTTTTCGTCTTTTTATGGTTAATTTGTAACGATTTCAACGATTTATTTTATATGGACATGGATCTTGCCTTACTCTTGTTATTCCACGACCTAAGATACTTCCAACAGCACTTTTTGTTGTAGAATTGCGCATCACTTATTTACCATACCATATTTTCGTCCATCTTATTTTCTTTAAATAATTTTTAAATGATTCACTATCTGACAGAGTTTAATGATGCGATGAGGTCCACTTCACTGACGTAAAACATTGCGAACTCGAGTTTGATGTTCAGGTGGTGGTGTTGCCTCCCATGCGGTTTTATCTTTTGCAATAAAATTGCCGCTTACTGATCCTAGAGTAAGTTATAATTACAATGTAGATTCGATATTCAAATATAAGAATTATTACGTCTCTCGTTATTATCAAAAAATGATTACTACCTTCTGGCTCTGCAGCTTGTTTCATCAGCGTTCTCACTCTTACAAATGTCAGACTCAACCGCTTGCTATTCTTCCACATGCTCGTGGACATATTCTTCTCGATGTTCACAATTGCCTTATTCTTCATTTTCGTAGTCATTATCTGAAACAGGAAGTTTTGAAATGGGCTGCGGAACCCAGTCGTCGTCCTCACTATCAGACAATCCACTTGAATCTGAATCATCGCTAACATTTTCAAATACGCCTCTTACTCTGCTGCACTCATTCTACGAATTAATTACATTATTTTATTAAATTTAATTATTTTGAAAACAACACTAAATTAATTTTCAAAAATTTACAAATATTGCACAATTATACATAAAATTAACTTACGGAGCAAACTCCGCTCTAGATACTTCACATTCCTTTCTACGTTCACCTGCAAGATAACGAACACGTCTGAATTTACAGAAAACTCAAAGTATACTGAACTACGAATCCCGTTAATATGCTGTAGAAACGACCAAACTTGACCTTGACATTCTTTTCTATGGGGGAGGCAGCTGTCTGCACCGAACAGTTGAAGTCGTTTCTACTACCTGACTACATTTCTACAGCATATTCTCTTTTAAAATTCAGTTTGATATTCAATAACAATGTATGTCTATAAAAAAATTTATAAACACTTTTTCATGCCTTGATATATTGATTTTTTACAAATGGAAGTTAGAAATAGCATATAAAATAATCATTGAATTGAATTTGAAAATCAAACTGAAAGACATGTAAAAGAATCAGAGAAATGCAATCGATGTAAGGAAAAGAATTTATAAAAGAAATTAATCTAGGATAAATTACAATAAACCAATTAAGTGAGAAAATTGAAAGCATTTGTGATGAAACAACATAGAGAACAAAAGGCAAATATTTAATAAATTTTAATAATCGAAACTAAAAATCGAAAACGTTTAATTTAAAAAAATGTATTGAAACACTATCAAACAAATTACACCTTATCAGGATCTTAAATAAAATCTACCAGTTGACTTTTGAAGAGTTAGAAACAATGCAACTAGATAATTAAAGTCATATTTCTGAACCAAAATATACAAAGCAAGTCTATACACATAAGGACATTGGAATGACTATAATAACCATTACATTAAGAAACCTATTCCTATATTTTAAATTTAAAAATTTGAAATAATAAATTCAGTCTTTCAAATTCGGAATAGTTCTTGGCATGCGGGGGAGATGTTATGTCATCGGCTTCTTTAATACCCTCCCATGATCAACCACACACAGATATGTGATCATTCACAAAAGATTTATAGATCTAAATGTAGAAAAGATGTAATTATTCAGAAGTTGGAATGAGGTCGTGTAATAGTTTATGCTATATTGTTTGCAGAAATCTTTGAATATTGTTGATGTGAATTCTGTACCTTGATCTGCAACAACAGTAACGATATTTTCTGGAATTCTATGGAGGATGATAATATGCTTGAATGATTTCAAGATTGATAAGCTATTTTTGCAGTTAATATGTAAGCAGCAGCAAGTTTTGAAAATTTGTCAACGATTTTGAAAACCTATTGTTTGTCTATTGTATCGATGCCTGTATGTACGACCTCAAGTTGCTTTTTGAGTTCTTCGGGAGATTGAAATTTTGATTTTTGTGGGCGTCTGTCGAATAAAAGATTTTAAAATCATATTTTCTTTTGAGGTGAAAAAGGGCAATGTTAATACCGCGATGGTTATTTTTCTCGTGATAGTCATTGACTAGGGCATCTTTATCGTCACTTTCAGCAATGTCTATGACTATTGATGTACTTCTTATTAGTCTAAAATTTTTGGAAACGTTTTTGAAGTATACTTCCTGCACTATTTTAAAGATTTCATCTGCGTCATAAATGACAGTAAGTCGATCGGAAGGAACGAATCTGCTGAATAATTCAACTACATTTTGTTCTGAAAATTGGATTGGAAAACATTTGGATAGTACACCGTTGTTTATTTCTGAATTGGGTATCAAAACTAGTTTTGGCACGTCTGTTTATCTTTTCTTAGAACGAGTTGTAGTTAGAATTCGTTAAAGGGATTTGCTGAAATTGGGATGAGAAAATCTAAACAATGGAATTTGCGTTCTGCCGAATGAATAGTAGTACCTCTTGTGCATTGTAATGATGCAATTCTGATTTTTTCGGCCCCATTGACAGTAAATTCATGATTACCTTCTGTTGGAGCAGAATATTCATTTAATTTTGGTATTCGATTTAATGCATTTGCATTGGAATTTCGTTTGCTCTGGTTATATATTAGTTTGTAGTCGAGTTCCCCTAACTTTAACCTCCATCAAAATTTAACCTCCTCCAAACTCGATTTTCTGTCCATGATTCAGGCATTGTGTGAGAGGACATGTAAGTTTAGCAAATTCTTGATTGAATTTTCGATAGAATCTAAATAATCCCGAAATGATCTAATCTCTTTCGGGGTTTTCGGTAATGAGAAGTTTAGGATTGCTTTTATTTTTTTGTTATGAAGTGGTTTGATTCCGTCTGTTATGATCAAGTGACCGAAAATAGCTTTTTCTTTCTTAAAGATTCGTAATCTGTCAAAAACATTTTTGAGATTCTCAATAGGTTCCTGTAAAGATGTGGAAAATATAATGATATCATCTAAGTAGACGAGGCAAATGGTGCCTTGAAGTTCTTTTAAGACCTTATCCATAACACGTTAGAATACTGAGGTTGCGTTTTTAAGTCCGAATGGCATCCGCACGTACTAATAGTGACCTCCTGTTTTTGGCTGTTTGGGAAATATCTCTTAGGCCCATTTCGATCTGGTGGAAACCACTAGCCAGATCTAGGGTCGGGAAATACATCCGCTTGCCCAATTTATCTAGGATGTCGTTTATATGGGGGGAAAGGATATATATCGCTGATTGTTTTCTCGTTTAGTTTGCGATAGTCTATGACTAATCTCCGCCTTTGTTTCCCATGAGCGTCCGATTTTTTTAGCACTATCCACACAGGAGCACTCCTGGCATAGTAATTTTGGCGGATTATACCTTGGTTCAATATATCAGACATATCGTCATCAGTTCTGGTACGACATTGGACTTGAATTGTAAAGGTTGGGTTTTGTCGTTCTCGAATGAAGATATCATCGTACTCCCGACAGATTTTTAAAAGTTTTTTCCGTTTTTCTTGATATAGGTGCGCTACTCATATCAAATCAATAAGGCCGTCAGAAGGAGATAGATTTGAGTTTTTCTCTTCATAATTTATACCGGTAATATTAATTTTTTCATCGTTTGTGGAAAGACTTCCAACCATAAGAGGTTGTTCAAGGTGTAGTATTTGATCAGCTTGGGACAAGTTTCATACTTCTACAAATGCATGTCAATTATGGGCGGTGTAAATTCCTTCTCATATTAATAAATTTTGATGTGGTTTGAATGGTTCAACGTATATGTCGCTATTTCCGACGTTGGTTGGATTTATTGGGGTAACATCAAATTTGGTTTAAATATGGCGTTAAAAAAAGCGTTCTTGGTGATAACCTTTTTGGTGCCGACATCGACTTTAGCATTTAGAGCACTAAGTGCATCTGTTCCAAATAGACCATCGAAATATACATCAAATCTAAACACCAAAAACTTTACGGAACGGGATTAGTTAAATACAACAAGCCAAAGATTCGGGTTACACTGCAAGTATTTTTGATCCCAAAGGTTTGGACCATCTAAAAACCTATTAAGGTACATTTCAGAAAACGAGTCTTTTTTTGCATCTATCTATATTTGATTTGTTCGTGAATGTTCACATGATTATTTAAGCTTGCGAGTAATTCCACCACTTTACTATAGAATTTCTGTATCGGGTCGGCATTTCGTTTTAAATTATGTAAATCTTTAATTAAAGAAGTTTCATTTCTTTTGCCCGCATCTAGTTCAGTACCGTGCATATTTAGTGTTTCGATTGCTTCACGCTAGAGAGAATAGAGGTATGACCACGGAACAGCTGTCAATATAATTAATTTATAGCCTCATGGCTTGTGAATGTACTTATTGGTTAATTAGGGGCTAATTAAGGTTAATTAGTAAAATTTACTCGGAAATTTCATCTACTAAGCGGTGTTATCGCGTATGCCGTGAGTTATTATGAGTCATTACGAAACTGAACGCGAAGCAGGGGAAAGTGGTGGAATCCACATATAGAAACCTAAAATGTAAAATAGGTTCGGGGTTACTGAGTGAACCATTCGGGCTGCCATTACTCGGCGTAGTGCACGTGGAGCGGAATATGTGAGATCGCTTTAAGGTACTCATGTTCCGAAATAAATTTGATTTGAAACCAAAAAGTTCTAGGTGTTAAATAAGAAAACTTATAAAAGTGAAACGTTGCGCAATATTTTACTTGCCTACTGCTTCACATGTGGTAGCTCAGACTTCACTTGGTTTGCGCTGCGTTAATTTTGACAAATAACATGCAAACCGAAATCGCCTTATCTAAAGAGGAGCTAACCCAGTCATTTATGTCAAAAACACAGGCACTTCAGGTAGAGAAATGGAAGAGGCGTAAGAATATGAAAAATCAGAGCAGCACACTCCGCTGCATTCGGGACTTTAAGACAAATAGTAGAAAAGTACCGGATGCGGTTTCTAACACTATCTCAATCTATTTATATTTAAGATTTATAACACCATGGAGATTTAAACCTTCAACGAAAGAATCTATCTCAGATCGTAAGAGTACGTAACTTCGTTTGCTTAAGGCCTTCTTCAAGAAACAATCGGCTTAAATCAAAAGAGCAAAGCACTTAGAAAGTTAATGGCCTACTGATACCACGAATATCTGAATACAGTGCCCAATGAAGTCTGGTCTATCATAGCACATAGTCAGATTTATTAAAGGACTCAATCATAACTCACCGTCTCTGCCTGCTGTAGTCGCTTATATTCTCCCATCCAGTCAATCCGAAAGTGGGATTATTCTTGCAAAAGTTAAGTGAACATAATTGAACACTGTGAATAATAAAAAAAGCGAACTTGTTGATAGTGCAACTTTAAAAAAAAACATAGGACAGTTTTGTGAACTTTAACATCAAAGTTAACTCGTGAGAAAAATCCTGCGTATAATCAACGCACAATTTTCGGCGGAACCGGAAGAGTAATTGGAAAAGCGAACCACATCCATCTTGGCCATTTCCTGACCGAAACCCGAGTCCAAAGGGACGGCACTTCCCAAGGATAGACAGAGCTAATTTCCCAGTACATCTATTCCTCTGCTGTTTCAGCACCAAGGACATACACCAACACGACGTACAAAACAAGACGATCACAGCAACATTGTTGTACTTCTGGCCCAGCAGAATCGACAATCTCCCCTGGTGAGCAGAGCTGCAGCCACTTTGAAGAAGCTCATCGATAATAAGTGTTTAAACATATGAAGCGCGTTGCATCCATCAACGCATCCTGGACGTATGCAATGCATCTCAGCGAGTCCGCGCAACTTGCACTGCGGAGGTCAGCATATGCCAGACTCTCAAATAGTACATGCTGCCAAGTCTCGCTCTCTGCGCCACAAATTTAACAACATGCAACATTAACTAACCCACGATTGTTCAGCCACTCATTCATGCTATCATGTCCTGTCAGCAGGACTCTCAAACCCAGACGAAACTCCAGCTGTGGGATCTCCATTGCCCTGGGGCTTTCACTCGTAGCTTGCCAAGTCGAGACCATACCATCTTGCAACATGGACCAAATGCTGGAGCGACTCTGAAACCTGATGTCAGAGTCTCGGAACCATTCGTGCTCACTAACAGGGAACCCCCTCCGCAACCTGTAAGGCAACGAGGGGTGGTTTCCAAGTCTAACGGCGGAATCCTCATCAGAACCTACATGACGTCAGGCGAAACCGTACGACATACTGGTAGGCATACAAGCAGAACAACTCTCTTGCATTGCATGACGAGACTTCTGCCAGTTGTACTCATGACACACTCAAGAAACACCGGCGTCCCATAGGCCACACATGCAACAAAGAAGCAATCATATATCCTTTTGAGAGTTTCTCATCGGAGCACCCAATCGTTCCTACCCTACCGACACAACATTGAGGATATAGTGAGAAAATCCTACGAACCTTTAAAATGGGGCCAGAAGGATAGCCTCTTCCCCAAACGAATTCCCAAGTATGCGTCTCATACATGAGAGATCCTCCCTCATACCGCACCTATGGTAGATGACTTAGACTGAGTGCACCTTTCAGAAGCATCATAGATATCTTCTTCACAGAGACCGTTAGCTCAACGACTTTTCTGCACTATCGACATATACCGCGTAACCTTAGCTTCTTCTTCCAATCGGCTTCGACATTCAATTACTACCAGCAAATTGTCAGCATGTGGTCGAACATTGCAGACAGCAGAAGGCTCAGCCAGAAAGTCATGAATTTCAAGATTGCACATAAATGGGCCTACAATAGACTCTTGCAGACATCCTCTCTACCCTGACATATCCACCTTATCCCACATTCCTTGGATATATGCCTTTCTGCCAGAGAATTAGCTCTTTCAAAGCCCTCATTCCTTGCAACCAACCGAAGTTAGTGTGGCCGGTCAACTCAAGTTGTCAAAAGCGCCCTTGAAATCAATAAACATTCTTAGACCATACTGTTGTTCACTTGCCCGTACCGCAGGCAAAACATATAGACACACATCATTGGTACACCGCCCCGTACGAAAAACTGACTGCCTATCCCACAGACTACCGAATACCAACTCCTCCAATCCCTGGATCATAATCCTCTCCATCCCTTTCGGAAGTGATGGAAAGAGGGAAATGTTCCTGTATGAGCTTGGAACCAGGATCCTTATATATTGATTTTAGCAGCACAATCACCTCGGCACGCTTAAAGTCCACGGGGAAGCAGCCCTGTTCAAAGCGCTTCCTGAAGAGGCACTGGATATAGTTTGGCACGGCCTGCCAGATGCTTTTACACAGTTCGCCAGTCATGCCACCCCATCCTGCTGACTTCCTAGAGTGCAATCTTTTAGCAATCGAATGTAGTGGAATCTTAAGCGGTACCCCATACGGTCAATTGTTTTTAAGAGTAATTCACAGTAAAATCTTAGGACCCGCCAAGGAAATACTTAATATGCATGGCACTCTATTAATACGGGACTCAATTACACAAAATCTTATTCAGCACTGCTCAGACAAAAGGAACGAGACATATCTCATAAGGGATCTACAAGAGACCTGACAGAATCATAATACGATTGAAAAGTTTTACGGAGAAGTTGTTGAGTTAATTTCTAGTATGAACAACATTAACATACGTGAAAGTGACACTAACGTGTGAAACGCAAAGAATTCGTTATATGCGGAGATGTGTCTCAATATTTTTCTTCCAGGATTGAGAGAGCCACTTGGTTCTACGGTTCGTGCAATGAACGCGGCATTCCTAGCAGCAGCATATGCTTGTTGCGTACAAGAACAGAATATCTTTTATTCCAAATCAGGTGCTGGAAAATTACAATTTCAACCAATTCAACCTCCGAAATACTCACAGCTAATACCGAGTAGCCTAAATAACTTCAAATTTTCTCAACCATTACCTTACAATAAAAATTCAATATTTGTACAAAATCCACCTTAGAGACCTATGCAGATATCGATTTTCTCGCAAGCAAATCCTTTGCAGTCAAGAGTTCAAAATCAGTCGTTCACGGGAACAAATAATAATTCCCTTTTGCAAGGACTAACCAAGCTCAAAATTATTTCGCTAGACCTAACCAAACAAAAAACTACTACACAAACTCTCAACAAGGATCATCGATTCTATAATCCGACTCTTAGACCAGAACCAATGGATACTACTTCTGGTAACGTACAAAGACTTCCACCACAAAAAATACAGCCACACAATAATTATTTCCAAACTAATGGCCCACGAAATTTACATTGAAAGAATTGTTTAACATTTCATTCGTTTAACATTGAAAGGGCGAAGAAAATACAAACAATGGTAACTCAATTAACCACCCCTCTGAACTCAGTGGCCATTATAATGTTGACTGGTATAACTCTACTCCTAATAACGAATATTATCAGAATAATAATAAACCTACTGAAGGAACAAATACGGCCATCTCTTACCATATATTCAAATTTCTTCACCAGAAAATAATTCTAATAATTATCTTTGAGTTAATAATTTGAATATAAGTTAAGAGGTGCTTCAAGCTCATAGCGCACAGTCTTTATGTGACAAGACCCAAACTCTTCGAACTTCCCACATTAACGACGAGGAAAGAGGAGAATTATTAAAAATCTGCCCAGACTACGGTGCTATCTACTTTAAAGAAGGTCAAGATTTAAGCTTTATGAATCAAATAAAACATCGGATCAAGGCCACTGATAATAACACCTATATATACTAAATCCTACAGGTATCCCTTTGTCCATAAAGAAGAAAATCGCAGACAGATAGCCGGCATATTAAAACAAGGAACAATACGTCCTAGCTATTCCCTTTGGAGTGCTCCCGCCTGGATTGTCCCAAGGAACATGGATGCCAGCGGGAAGCGAAAATGGAGGCTAGTCGTTAACTACAGAGAGCTTAACGGGAAGACAATCACTGATAAGTACCCATTACCCAACATAAACGATATCCTAGGCAAACTTGGTAAATCAATGTACTTCTCGACCTTAGGTTTAGCCAGTGGATTTCACCAAATTGAAATGGATCCGCCAGACATACAGAAAACTGCATTTATAGTAGAAGGTGGTCACTATGAGTACTTGTGAATGCCTTTTGGACTTAAAAACGCTCCATCGACCTGTCAGCGTCATGCATAGTCAGAGTTAAAAGTCATAGATAACGTAATTGAAGACCTACAAGGAACAATCTGCCTAGTCTATTTAGATAATATAATCATCTACTCCACCTCCCTACAAGAACATATGCAAACGAACGATGCAAATCTAAAGGTGCAGCCGGACAAATCGGAAATTCTGAAAAAAAAATTGCCTTCATAAGTCACATAATAACAACCGAAGAATAAAACCTAACCCGGATAAGGTCCAGGCAATTTCTTCTACCAAAAACCGTTAAACAATTAAAATCTTGCCTTGGTCGCCTCAGTTACTACCGAAAATTCATAAAAGGCTTCGCTAATCTTACCAAACCAATGACTGGGTGTCTCAAGAAGGGACGAACTATTGAATGTAATGATTGCTATATTAAATTCTTCAATATATGTAAAGACATACTTATGAACGAGCCAATCCTCCCACAAGCGGATTTCGAAAAACCATTTGTGTTGTCAACGGATGCAAGTAATTACGCGATTGGAGCGATTTTATCACAAGGTTCTGCAGGTAGGGATTTACCTATTTGCTACGCAAGTAGAACCCTCTCTGACTCCGAGATTAATTACTCCACAATAGAGAAGGACCCTTTAGCCATCTTATGGGCTACAAAATACTTTTGCCCCTACTTTTTCGGGAGACGATTCAAAATCGTCACCGATCACAAACCTGTAACTTGGATGCTTAGCTTAAAAGATCCCAATTCCAGACTTGTTCGCTGGAGATTGAAGTTAAAGGAATTTGACTAAGAGGTAGTATATGAAAATGGCAGTCAAAATAGTGACGCTGATGCCTTAAATAGTAGAATCAAAATTAACGACAAAAAGAACAGAGACACTAAGACCAGAGTTGATGTTAACATCAATGAGGACAGTCCAATAGAGCTAAACTCTTCCACACAAACCCCAAGAGGCTCAACGGTACATTGAGCCGATGAAGACATGAACGTATGAATTTTCACTTCAAATTATATTATAGCAGAAAGATCAAAAAACAAACCCCAAACATCCCTTGAAATGCCTTTTAAGAATGGACAGAGACGAATTATCAGAATGCAAAATTATCCAGAAGCAATTTTGGTCGAGATATTCAAATGATTTGTCCTACTTAATCGTATTACAACTAATTTTACTGAGAATAATATATTCAAAATTATACAAGAAGTGCGTGCCAAACACTTCTCTCAATCTGGCATTTTAAATTAATTAGGTTGCACAGAGTTTTTAAAAGAAATCAAGGAGCCCGATGAACAAGATTCTCTGATCAACAAGTACCACATAACCAATAACCACAGAAGCATTCATGAAACCGTAGCACACCTTACAGTAGACTTTTATTTCTCTTTTTTGAATACTAAAATCACCCAAATTATTAATAATTGTGAAGTATGACAAACAGTAGAGTATGATAGAAATCACCAAAAACCAAAATTCCCACCTCCAGAAATTCTAAATAATCCCCTTGACGTCTTGCATATATATGTATATACAATGCATAATGCAATGTAATGCCGCAGCTTACTGTCTCATTGCTCCAAATAGTTTGTCAACAATAAAGTCACTTTAACATTTTATAAGCCTTCACGGCCCCTCAAAATATAGCCACAGAAGTCGCAGATCAAGGGACTGAATTCACATTTACCCTATTTAAAGATTTTTGTAAACAGTACGATATCCATCACCATTTAAATTTATACCAGCAAACGAGTAGCAATGCTCCCGTAGAAAGATTCAACTCCACCATTACAGAGACATATCGAATAATATACGATAAAAACAAAGGAAAGGACCCCGAAGACATTCTGAATGAAATTATAATCACATATAATAATGCAATATATTCGGTACAACATATAAGTTTAATAATACTATAGAACATTCAAATAAACAATATAAAAATATATTTACAAAAACTAAAAAAACGGAGAGAAACTTATAAGAAAAATTGTTTTTCTTCACTAATAAAAAAAAGTTATATCCGGGAATTCAAGCCCGAACGAACAGAAAAACTCAACAAAAATAGGGATAACCCGGAAACATATAATGAAAACTCGAAAGTATATAGGAGAGAGTGTAGAAGAAATAAGTTAAACCGTGGATTTAATGAACATAAAGTAAAACATAATAATCTTTAATAATAATCACAGACAAAAATTGAAGGTACCCACATCTAAATTAAAAAAGAAACGTAAATTCCAGGCAAATCATAACAACGTGCGGACAGAAGATGAACGTCCAGGACCTAACGAATAGAAACGGATTATAACCCATAAGATTTGGAGACGCACAACTTATAACATCTTATAACGAATTGGTACACATCATACAACTTGACAAACACGCTGATAATATTCAGAAATTACGAAGCACACTTAACACACTTGGAGAGATCGAAAAAATTCCCCTAGAAAAAATAAAAGCAAAATTAAAGAAACAAATAATATACAATAAAGAAATATCTTTAATGTCTGAAACCAGAAATAGAAGAGGACTTATAAATGGATTAGATGCCATAATAAAAACGATAACTGGAAACTAAGGTGCAAACGATGCCATCATAATTAATTATGAAATTAACAAAACACTTAACAAAGAAAATGTAATAATCAAACTAATAAAGTGGCAAACAAAACTTAACAGCCAAATGATCAAAATAAATATGAAAGTTTGAAAAGTTCGAAAATATCACAAATGATTTTTACTATCAGCAAAAGGTTATTACCAGTTACCAGAATACATTCTAGAAGCGACACAAAACAAAATTAAATGAGATAATTCCAACTGGAAATACAGTCAATTCTTAAATGAAATTAACTACAATATTGACCTGCTTAACGATCATTTGACCAGAATATCGGTAGCCATCATCTAAGCCAAACTAAATATAATTTCACAAATGATATTAAATCCCGATGAGCTATCCGCAATTCACGTAATGTTCGAAAACCAAGCTTCAAATATAACATCTAATGGGCACATCTACTAGTTACTAAGGCTTCAAGCTTATTCTAATGGTACGAATATAATCTTTTACATCCAGATCCCAGTCCTGCACAATGAATCCTATACAATCTTCTACATTATCCCTTTACCACTACAAAATAACAAAATTATTCCCGCCAAACCCTACTCTTTTTTTATGGTAGGGAGGTGAAGGCTGTTTACGCCCTGAGTGTTGGACTCCCAGACGCAAAATGCTTTTGGACTACCCACTAAACACCTCCCCTGTCAACCTGAGAACCTAGCCTGGAACCGTTTGACACATTACTTCGGGCTAGGCCTCGTACTCCTACGCCTAGAGGCGCCTTCGGATTATGGGAATCTCTTCTCTAACGGGAAGGACGGGAGAGGAAAGAAGTGCTTGAAAAGAGATCCATCCATCCCCAATGCCTCCCAGCGCTCCAATAAAGCTTTTTTTAATGTAAGCACTGCCCGAGCATATTGCGCCACGCGATTCCAATTGTCAACTGTTTTCAGCATTACTCCGACGATAGTTTCCGGACAGAGCTCTCCAATTTCGCTGAGTAGGACCCCTCGCTGCTGGCTCCACCTTTTGCAGTAGAAGAATGTGTGACAGGCGTCATCCGGTTCCCCTGCACAAAACACACAGTTAGGAGACCATGGTTTGTCAATTTTGTACAGGTAGGACCGAAAACAACCGTGCCCGCTTAAGAGCTGGGTCAAGTAGAAATCGGTCTCACCATGCACTCGACTGAACCACGGCCTCAGGTCAGGGATCTGACGTGCAGTCCATCTTCCCGTAGTTTCTTGCTCCCAGGACTGTTGCCAATCGCTGAGAGAGCGACGTTCCTTTTCCGTGGTGATCTCTTCTCTTCGATCTTCGCCTCTGCGCAGGTAAATACTTCTGCGCTCTCTCGCAAGGAGGGTGATGGGCATCACCCCTGCGATTACAAGCACTGCCGCCCCGGAGACCGTGCGGTATGCGCATGAGATTCGCAATGCTCCTCGTCTCTGCACCTGTGCCAACCGCTTCCGGAGTAACTCCTTGCTGAGAGCGTCGCCCCACAGTTCTGATCCGTAGAGTAGAAGCGACTGCACAACGCTCATTAAGAGTTGTGTCCTTGATGTGGTGGGCCCCCCTATGTTGGCCATTAATCGGTTGAGTGCCGTCGCACGCGCTGCAGCTTTGTCAGCTGCTGCCCTGATTTGTTGGGAAAAACTCATCTTCAAGTCTATCAGGACGCCCAGGTACTTTACTGCTGATTTCGATTCGACCAGCTCGTCCCCTATACTGGTAGGCCGTACTCTGGGGATTCTCTTCTTCGTTAGGATGACCACTTCGGTTTTTTCCAGTGCCAGCTTGAATCCGTGAGCGGTCATCCATTACCCTCCGCATTAACGTATTGAGTCTTAGTTGCGCATGGTCTACTGTGCGTCCAGCGACCAGCGCCACGACATCGTCCGCATAGCCGATCAAACGTGACTCATCCGGCAGTTCAAGCTGCAGGAGTCCATCGTAGGAGATGTTCCACAGGTCCGGGCCAAGGATATAGCTAGGTATAGCTAGGGCCAAGGATAGTAAGATTTGTACTTCGCCTACCCTCCTTCGAGTCGTAGAGTAGGCTGCGGTCCTTGAAATAGTTCCTGAGAATCCGCATCAGGTAACCTGGTACTTGAAAACAATTTTCTAGCGCTTGCAGAAAATCTACCCATCTAGCGCTGTTAAATGCATCTCGGACATCCAGAGTAACCAGCAGGACGGCCCGTCGTGTGGAAATAATGTGAGACTCTGCACGTTGGACCGCGCTCACTACTTTTCCAATTGCATTGATGGTGGAGCGGCCTGCTCTGAAGCCATACTGCCGTGGAGATAGATCCCCGGCAATACGAATCAAGTCAGCGAGTCTTCCCCTGATAAGTTTTTCAAAAACTTTTCCGGCCGTGTCAAGCATACACAGTGGGCCGTATGCAGCTGGTGACTCGGGATCCCCTTTTCTCTTCGTCATGAGCACAAGTCTTGCCACCTTCCAGCACTGTGGGAACAGCCCTTCGCGCAGGCGTGCGTTGAAAATGCGGAGGAGCAGGTCAGGGGAAAAGTGGAAGACCACCCTACCCTTTAATGAGTCCCAAACATACCCAAAACTTCAGCAGCGGATGCGAAACCATCGCAAACATTTATTATTGCCACATAACAACCGATTTCAAACTTTCTACCGAATCAAAACGTATCGGGAATTTGGCATACAATAAACCAGTGCATTGCGAATTTCACAACTGGGAGAACGAGATGGAAGTCTTCGAACCAGAACCAAACCATGAAGTTCTGATCAATATCCCCGAAACAACAATCATTACCACCTGTGGGCCTGAAAGCATCGCGATAAATGCAGCTAATACGGTTCGAGAATTGCGAAATCACGATCAAAAATGTCGTCGACAGCTCCAAGATTCATATACAAGAGACACTACAAACGTCCATAGTACAGAACGATATCTTCACATTAGTAACCGTTACCTATATTCTGGTCATCATAAATACAATATTCTACTTTTCAATACTTCGAGGATTCAAAGCAAAGCTCATCCACCAGCGGGAACCATTACCGTCCGTAGCTCCTGTCAACGCAACCGCAGGGACGTGATTCCTTTAGCCATCGCTAGATAAGGGGGAGAAGTTATGTGCTCATAGCGATAATTCACCCTAAATATTTATTCAGACGTTAATGCTATCATTGCACTTTGTAAATCGGATTGTTTTTCTCAGCATTGCATTAATAAAACAAAATAATATCTTTGTAATAAAATATATCTTCCCGGCAAATGTACTTTTGCATCCTAATTCTTGCACACGCTGGATGTGCTCCAGATCAGCAAAAAATTGTGATATGAAGTAAACACGCGCACTAAGTTGAACAGTTGTAATTCTAGATTCTAGGCAGAAACTCTGCCCAAATAAATTTAAAACAAACCAAAAGTTTGCTTTTTTTTCGAAAGGGTTACCCTCGTAACCTTAACTCGTGCAACAACAATCTATTGTCGTCAACGATTTCGACTATTATTATTAACCAAAACGCTCCGTAAACACGTCTGCTCGCAGAGAATATTCAAATCGAACTGATAGCGAGTACATGAAGTCGAGAGGTTTTACATGGACCTTTTTACTGCCTTTATTGCTTAATTCTCCTCCTCTTTCCCTCTGCGTCACCCGGAGTCCTATAGCACAAGTCTATATGGTCCGGGTTAACAATAGTCACAACATTCTGCCAACATAAAAATTCACATATAACTCAAAAATTTCAACTTCTCATTTTAGCTGGTGTAAGTCTCGCATCCACCCCATCAACATAGCTAATGTTACAATGCGAGCTATCAACATCCAACATTACTTCGTATCCATGCAACAGAACACTCAGTTCGTTCTATTTAGTTTTGCTAGTCGTCTGTCAGTTTGCAACAATACACTACAGAATCGACAACTACGCAACATTTTCAACAGTCTACATTCAGTTCATCATTTTTTCAGTTCATTTCTTGTCAAGTCTAGTCATCAGTCAACTTTATGCTTCAATAATCTCCGCAACTATCGTCCATCGGTTCGGCTTTCCTCAACTATTCTTCGATTCGCCCCAGACTCTCAAACATTAAGAATCTCTGCTGGCGATGCCATCAGTACTTGTTTCAGTCGGTCCTCCCGTCTGGGATATAGATTACATCGATTCTTCTTTCGTCCGTCGTCTTCCTTACTTCTTTGGCTATCAGTTCATCAGTACCCGCCTCATTTCGATATTGTTGGACAACATAGACTCCATTCCATCTTCCCTCTCACTTTATATGGCCTTGGGACTGTCGTGATGGAGCCGCAAAGCGAGTTCACACCAAGGCGTAGTTTGATAGCGAGTACATGAAGTCCAGAGGTTTAACTTGGACATCTGCCTTTATGGCTTAATTCCACTGTCTCCATTGGTAGTGAGTACAGCTAATGTCTCAAAAAACTGTAAAAGCAACATTCGATGGACAAATGGATTGGCGCATTTACAAAACTCAGTTTAAAGCCACCATATAAACGAACCAGTGGAATGAACAAGAGGGAGTGACAGCATCAATCCTTGCCCTGAGAGGTCCAGCTGCTGAGGTTCTTCAAACTCTCCCCGTTAAGTCACAGTCAAGTACCACCCCTGTCATGAATGCACTCGACATGAGATATGGAGACGAGTCCCTGAAGCAGATGCACAGGTCGCAGCTGCGGAACCAGATGCAGAAATCAGCCGAAACTCTACAGCAGGCAGCCCAGGAAATTTAAATGTTTGCACTTTTAGCTTACCCAGCATACGACCCAGATCACCGAGACGATGTGGCACTGGAAGCGTTCATTAGTGCCATTCATTACAGGGAACTGCAACAAGCTGTCCGTGTAGCCGAAAAACGCTCAGTAGAGGACGTACTGGTCTAATTTCTAAATTTCGAAGCTACCAAAAAAGACCGTTCCTAGCATAGCCAGGATTTGGGAGATTACAACAGAAGAGCCCAGATGTGAGCGCGTTGGCATAAGCGAGGAGGCGAAGGTTAATGGTTCGCCTATAAGCTGGAATTGTGGTAAACGAGGGCATCCGCAACGAGACTGCAGGCAATGAAAGAAATTAAGCTATTCCCCGGCGTGTGGCACTAGAAGGAGACTTAAACCAGGACCTGGCGATAAGGCTCTTCAAACTCGGAAAACTCATACAAGCCAACTTCGTGGGACAGCGGTTGGGTAGGAGCATGGAAAGACTATAGCCATATGACTACGGAATTCTCCATCGGAAAGGTGGAGTACATGAGAATGCCGACGCTTTATCATGTCCCCCGTGACCAGCTCATTGTAAACATCGCCGACTATCCGAGAAAAAGAAACAAGGTGTGGATGTGTGTGTAATAACAACTGAAGTCGACGAAGGTTTGACGGAACACGAACTCCGGGACGCTCAGCTAGCCGACCTTGATATTGGACCATTGTTGGCATGGGAAGAGACAACAGGACGTCCCGAGTGAAAGAACATATCAGCACGCGGCACAATGTAAAAATCTATTGGGCTCAATTGAACTCCTTTCAGGTTGAAGACGGAATCTTTCACCGAAAATTTGAATGGGCAGCAATGGAAGGAACAGTGACAGGTAACCTTGGTGTGAACAAGACCCTCACGAAGATGTGAGAAAGAGTCTATTGGCTCCACGCTCGAGACGACGCACTGGACTGGTGTTGTAAATGCACAAAATGTGCATTCGTTAGAGGTCCGAATCGAAGAACGAGAGGACAAATGCAGATCTGTAATGGAGGTGTAGCGTTCGAGAGAATAGTAGTGGATATCACGGGACCCTTTCCCGAGTATGAATGGGGAAATCGATGTACTCGTTGTGACTGATTACTTCAGTAAGCAGCCAGAAGTATACCCGATTATACCCGAGTATACCCGATCCTAAGCAGGAGGCAAATACCGTAGCGGAGCAAATTGTTTCGCAGTGGGTCAATATATATGGGGTACGCCATGAACTGCATTCAGATCAAGACCAAAACTTCGAGTCACAAGTTTTGCCCAAATTTGTTAGCTGCTAGAAATATGGAAAATATTTTAACATATTTTCTTAGCTTACAAGTTGATCTTTCAAAAAGATGTCAATTGTGAAAAAGGAAATGCGGGGAAATAAACTAAAACTCAAGATAAAGCTAATGAAATGTTTATTTTCATTAAAAAACCTCACTCCATCAATTTGACATTCGTGATTAAAATAAAACAGATATTAGCAAAAAAACATATGGAAAATTAACTTGAGTGATCCACCAATTCAATCAAAACAATGAATCATCACTAGCACACCGAAACACGACGAACTAACAAGTCAAACTTACACGACTGAGTGAATACGAGTTTGACGTTTTCCTGCAAACTTAGAAACCCGCCTGCTGCGAGCTTTTTATGCTTACTTTCGTTCCGTGTGTTTCCGAGGGAAATGAAAAACACTACAGGGTAACATGTTTACTTTATAATTTTATTCCGCTAGATTGTAAAAATATCACACTATGCAACGGCTGAATCAAATACGCCGATGTGTGGTGTTTGATAAGCACACTTGCTTCAAGCTCTGAAAAATTAAGTAAATGTAAATTAGTTGTTTGGATAGTCAGTTGGGTCAAGTCCTCAGCTTAACCCACAAAAATGTTGTGATAATCGCTAAGGTTGTGATCGTCACGAAACTTTCCTGGTGTTTATCTTCCGATAAACACTATGTGACGATCACAGGACCTCGTGGTAATGTCCGTTGCGACCGTCACGAAACTTTCCTGGTGTTTATCTTCCGATAAACACTATGTGACGATCACATGACCTCTTGGTAATGTCCGTTGTAACCGTCACGAAACCTCCCTGGTGTTTATCTTCCGATAAACACTATGTGACGATCACAGGACCTCTTGGTAATGTCCGTTGTGACCGTCACGAAACTTTCCTGGTGTTTATCTTCCGATAAATACTATGTGACGATCACAGGACCTGTTGGTAATGTCCGGTGCGACCGCCACGAAACTTTCCTGGTGTTTATCTTCCGATAAACACTATGTGACGATCACAGGACCTGTTGGTAATGTCCGTTGTAACCGTCACGAAACCTTCCTGGTGTTTATCTTCTGATAAACACTATGTGACGATCACAGCACCTCTTGGTAATGTCCGTTGTGACCGTCACGAAACTTTCCTGGTGTTTATCTTCCGATAAACACTATGTGACGATCACAGGACCTGTTGGTAATGTCCGGTGCAACCGTCACGAAACTTTCCTGGTGTTTATCTTTCGATAAACACTATGTGACGATCACAGGACCTGTTAGTAATGTCCGTTGTGACCGTCACGAAACTTTCCTGGTGTTTATCTTTCGGTAAACACTATGTGACGATCACAGGACCTGTTGGTAATGTCCGAACAGATCGCCCATTACCTTTTCGCTGTAATGCACGATCCGCTCGTAACCAGAGTCTTGAGCAGACTCCCTTTTTCCAGACATTTCATGAGTTTTTATACAAAAACTGAAGAAAGGATAAGAAGCGACTTCGGCTGAGATTAATAACAACAACAAAATAAAAACTAATAATAAAAAAAAGATGATGAATTCAACATCTGGCAAAGGGATTTGAGATTGGCAAAAGGGTACGAGAAAATGCAAACATTTTAGCAACAATCGATGAAACGTTTACATTTCACACATTAATGCGAACGAGCGGCTTGTGAACCTTCAAATGTTTACGAAAAACAATGTAGATTGTTTTTGTGTGTACAAACTTGAACGCATGTGCTGTTTGCGTTATCTCAAAGGATACAGTTTAGTGTGTTGATCCTTAACCCATTAGCGAGCAATAAATTGTGCACGTGTTGCACATTTTCTCAAGGTTTATTGCTTAACGATGTAGAAAAGAACAAAAACTGTAGCAGTTCTTTATTTGACTGTTTATTCAACATTTCCCGCCCGCCTTCGTTGACTCTGGCGACGAACAATTATCTGTCAGTGTTTCGATGCTAAGTGGGCAGAGCTTAACGAGTGGTCTAGTGACTGATGATGAGCTCGTTCTTAACTCCGCTACACGAGCTATACCATCTTTTCCGTGATGTAACTTGAGGATTCTCCCTAATGGCCATTTTGCTGGAGGGTAGCGTTCATCCATGATGAACACAAGTGATCCTTCGCTGAGTGGTGGCGATGGTTTTATCCATTTATAAACTGCTTGATGTCGCTGCAGGTATTCTCGTGACCATTTATCCCAAAAACTTTGCATAATTTGGCAGATGTGTTGCCATCTAGATAGTTTAGAGGATTGAATCTGAAGAAGACTTGGTTCAGGGAGTAAATTCAATGGCTGACCAATCAGAAAATGTCCTGGAGTTAACACATCAAGATCATTTGGATCATTAGTTAATGTGGTTAATGGCCTTGAGTTGAGGATTGCTTCGATTTGACTGATGACCATTGAAAGCTCTTCGTAGGTTAACAATCTTTCACTAATGACCCTACGAAGATGGTATTTCATAGATTCAACCCCAGCTTCCCATTTACCACCAAAATGTGGAGAAGCTGGAGGATTGAAGTTCCATTTTGTTCCATCTTGAGATATGACTGATGCTAGGTGTTTGAGTTCAAGTGATGTTCGACGGAAGAGTCTTTTCAATTCTTTGTCTGAGCCCTTGAAATTCGTACCACAATCGCTGCTTAACGTAGCACAAATTCCTCGTCTTGCCGTGAACCGCTTATATGATGCAAGAAAAGCGTCGGTGCTGTAATCAATTACAATTTCAAGGTGCATTGCTGACGTTGATAAACAGACGAATAAGGCTATCCACGCCTTATATGATCGAGCTGCTCTGCCTTTCCAGGTTTTAATACCAATCGGGCCTGCGTAATCCACACCAGTATGGAGAAATGCTCGGCATGGTGTGACTCTTTCCGTTGGTAGATGGCCCATGATGTGTTGAGCGTGATTTCGCCGGTAACGAGTGCACTTGACGCATTTCAAAATTAGAGATCGAACAGGCCGGCGACCTCCAAGAATCCAACATGAATTACGGATGTACGTTTCCTGTGTTTCGTTTCCTGTTACGGATGTACGTTTCCTGGGTGGAACCGTGGAGCGTTCGGTCGTGTGCATCTTGAATAATTAACTTCGACAAGAAGGAATGTTGCGGAAGTATATATGGGTGTTTTGCAGTGTATGGAAGAAGTGAATTTCTTAAGCGACCTCTAACACGAAGTAAGCCTTGTTCATCAATGAATGGGAGCAACCGAAGGATTGGTGATGCTTTTGGGAGCTCTTTAATTTCAGTGAGAATTTTAATTTCGGTTGAAAGATGTTGTTGTTGTACTTTCTTGATCCAAATAGCCGCGCGTTGAGGATGTCTTCTGGAGTTAATGGGTCAATAAGTGTTTTTAAACTCCTCTTCTTGATGACACGGATACACCGTGCAGTAACTCGAAGTAGTTGATTCAAGGATGAATATCGGTGAAGAAGCTCCCAATCAATGGTTTCCCGTGAGGTGTGAAGAACGCTAGTTATTGGTGGTGGTTTCTCCTCTAGGTCGTTAGATGACTGATTCCCAGAAGGTAACAAGAGATTAGGCCATGCTGATGGTGATGATGTTAACCATGAAGGACCTCTCCACCATAATAAATGTTTCTGAAGTTCTGTACTGGATAGGCCTCGAGAAGCACAGTCTGCAGGGTTTTCAATTCCTGGAATGTGTTTCCACTGTGCGTTTGGCAAGAGCATGAATGACTTGGTCCTTGATAGGAATAGATTCTGTTTTTATTTTAAAATCTGAGTGAATGTAGCTTAAGACTCCAGGATCATTGCTGATCCATTTTCTCAATGGAAACCCGCCCGCCATGCAGAGATCATTTACTTCTTGAGCTTGTTCACGTGCCTCTTCAATCGAGTCAGCTCCGCCAAAAATGTCGTCGACGTATCGTCCTTTCAGTAAAACATCAACAGCGCGCGGATACTTGGACCCTTCATCTCTAATTAATTGTAAAATCGATCGTAGCGCAAGAAACGGGGCACAGGCCAGACCATACGTAACCGTGGAGAGTTCATATTCGACTATTTTGTCACCCTTTTTCCAAAAGATTCGTTGATACTTTCGATCATCAGGATGGACAAGAATCTGGCGGTACATCTTCTCGATGTCAGAAGAGAAAATATATCGAAAGGTGCGCATCCATACCAAAATGTCGAAGAGGTCTAATTGACACTTTGGCCCAGTATGGAGAGCTTTGTTGAGAGGAATTCCTCCTAAAACATTGCAAGACCCGTTGAAAACAACTCTTAGTTTAGTTGTAGAGCTGGTCTCTTGAATTACTCCATGGTGAGGAAGGTAGAATGCTGATTTCGGTTCTAAATTAGCATCAACGCGAATCATGTGGTGTAACTGTTCATAGAAAACGATGATGAAGCATCCGCAGCGCTGCAGGTTTGGAATTGCCAATGCTGTTAAGTGGTTCTTTAAATGGAAGTCGAACCATATAGCGACCGGTGTTGTCTCGTTCGTGAGTTTCCACGAAATGTTTCTCACATTCTTCATCTTCTGATGATAAGGTATGAAGCGTTGTTGATTTTACTTCCTCTTGGTGCCAAAATTGTTCGAGTAATGAATGAAGGTCGTGGTCAATCGTACAGTGGTTGATGGAAATACCGCGATGATCTGATGACAACTAAGATGGACCTGAAATAATCCAACCAAGTTTTGTTTGTTGTGCGACAGGTGAGTTTTTTGGACCTTTGGTGATTGGACCCTCTAATAAGTATCCATAAATATCTGCTCCAAGAATGAGATCTATTTCTCCTGGTTCTGAGAATTTAGGATCAGCAAAAGTAGTCCTTCCAGGTGTGACCATTTGGGTGTTGTTTTGTGGGCTGATGGGATAAGTGATGTTAGTTTAGGCAGAACATGAGCTTCAACATTGATTGCCGTGGAAGATTCAAAGTGCGGTTGAATGATGAGTGTAACAGCTCCCTTTGTTTTTCCTGATTTATGAGCTCCTATTCCTAAAATTGATACAGATGATGATTTTCTCTTAATCCGTAATCGCTGCACTAAATTTTGAGAAGCTAACGTAACTTCTGAGCCCTGGTCCAAAAAGCGCGGACAATAATAAACTCTCCTTGAGCGTTACCAACTCGTAGGCGTGCTGTAGCTAATAAGATGATTGTGCTTGTTGTTGGACTCTTATGAATTTGTTGATGAGCATGATTAACTTGCTTTGACGATGGAGAAGATGAACTAGATTGCCCTTTTGCAGAATCATTTTCATGTAACGATGAGTGATGTCTCTTACCGCACTTAGTGCATCTGAATGTGGATCTGCAAGCAGACACCCTGTGTAGCCTGAGACAGTTATAGCACAACTTTAGATTGTTAATTAGCTGTTTGCGGTCTTTAGAATTTTTCCTTAGATAGTTCGGACACTTGCCAATGTAATGCGGTTCCTTGCATAGATTGCACAGATTTTCTGAGGCTGACTCATTGTTTTCTTGGAATTGACTGGAAAAATGAATTTTCGCTGATGGTTTTTTAAAATGATTTGATGATAATAGTTTTTTTCCTTGAGAATTCTCTATAGCTCTCAGAGTTCTTGATCGTGCAATCAGGAATGCCTGTAGCAGAATTTTGCAGCGTTCTGAAAACTTGCGCGGTCGCAGTATAAACTCGTTCAAGCTCTTTGGCACTTTCCTCCTTAATTTCTTTAATGTTGAAAAATGAATCAAGAGTGGCACTCACTAAGATTCGGTGACTATCGTAAAAATTTTGTATGGCAGTCCAAGCTTGATGGAAGTCATCTTCACCTGATGTAGCGGTTTTGAATAATTGAGATGAAGTACCCCTGAGACAGCTTTTCAGGTAGTGATGCTTCTCACAATCAGAAATTAATTGATTACCAACCACAATGGAAGCAAACAGGCCCTTGAAATTAAGCCACTGATCATAGTCTCCACTGAATTCGGGTAGAGGTATACGTGGTAATCTTGGATCTTGATAACCACGTATTCGTGGTTGAGGGCTTATCGGCGTTACTGATGGCTGGTTATCAGGAGACAACACAGACGATGTTCCCTGCTGAGATTCGTCAAGAAAGAATCTCATTTTTTCCACCGTTTCAAGATATTGATCTTGTGTTATGGCATAGAAGTTGTCCCTGAAATATGGAGTGGATTCAAGTACATGTTGATCTTCCATGGACAAACGATTTGCAGCGATTCTTATCGCAATGTGATTTGTCCGGAATCTTTGCCATTCGTCATTGAGCGCTTCTAGGCGTGTTTCGACTCGTGGACGTGATATTTTTTCGCGACCAATTCGAATAAGGTTGCCATACACTTGTGGTAACCCATCCATAATGATCGTCTGCTCACTGATGTGGCGCTTGATATTATCGACTCGCATTGTTCACTTCTCGCTTATTGACCACTGAATACTAGAAAAATGCGGCTCGAAGGACCAAAAAATGTTTGATAAGCACACTTGCTTCAAACTCTGAAAAATTAAGTAAATGTAAATTAGTTGTTTGGATAGTCAGTTGGGTCAAGTCCTCAGCTTAACCCACAAAAATGTTGTAATAATAGCTAAAGTTGTGATCGTCACGAAACTTTCCTGGTGTTTATCTTCCGATAAACACTATGTGACGATCACAGGACCTCGTGGTAATGTCCGTTGCGACCGTCACGAAACTTTCCTGGTGTTTATCTTCCGATAAACACTATGTGACGATCACAGGATCTGTTGGTAATGTCCGTTGTAACCGTCACGAAACCTTCCTGGTGTTTATCTTCCGATAAACACTATGTGACGATCACAGGACCTGTTGGTAATGTCCGTTGTGACCGTCACGAAACTTTCCTGGTGTTTATCTTCCGATAAACACTATGTAACGATCACAGGACCTGTTGGTAATGTCCGGCGCGACCGCCACGAAACTTTCCTGGTGTTTATCTTCCGAGAAACACTATGTGACGATCACAGGACCTCTTAGTAATGTCCGTTGTAACCGTCACGAAACTTTCCTGGTGTTTATCTTCCGATAAACACTATGTAACGATCACAGGACCTGTTGGTAATGTCCGGCGCGACCGCCACGAAACTTTCCTGGTGTTTATCTTCCGAGAAACAATATGTGACGATCACAGGATCTCTTAGTAATGTCCGTTGTAACCGTCACGAAACCTTCCTGGTGTTTATCTTCCGATAAACACTATGTGACGATCACAGGACCTGTTGGTAATGTCCGTTGTGACCGTCACGAAACTTTCCTGGTGTTTATCTTCCGATAAACACTATGTAACGATCACAGGACCTGTTGGTAATGTCCGGCGCGACCGCCACGAAACTTTCCTGGTGTTTATCTTCCGAGAAACACTATGTGACGATCACAGGACCTCTTAGTAATGTCCGTTGTAACCGTCACGAAACCTTCCTGGTGTTTATCTTCTGATAAACACTGTGTGACGATCACAGGACCTCTTGGTAATGTCCGTTGTGACCGTCACGAAACTTTCCTGGTGTTTATCTTCCGATAAACACTATGTGACGATCACAGGACCTGTTGGTAATGTCCGGCGCGACCGCCACGAAACTTTCCTGGTGTTTATCTTCCGAGAAACACTATGTGACGATCACAGGACCTCTTAGTAATGTCCGTTGTAACCGTCACGAAACCTTCCTGGTGTTTATCTTCTGATAAACACTATGTGACGATCACAGGACCTGTTGGTAATGTCCGTTGTGACCGTCATGAAACTTTCCTGGTGTTTATCTTCCGATAAACACTATGTGACGATCACAGGACCTGTTGGTAATGTCCGGTGCGACCGTCACGAAACTTTCCTGGTGTTTATCTTCTGATAAACACTATGTGACGATCACAGGACCTGTTAGTAATGTCCGTTACGAAACTTTCCTGGTGTTTATCTTTCGATAAACACTATGTGACGATCACAGGACCTGTTGGTAATGTCCGAACAGATCGCCCATTACCTTTTCGCTGTAATGCACGATCCGCTCGTAACCAGAGTCTTGAGCAGACTCCCTTTTTCCAGACATTTCATGAGTTTTTATACAAAAACTGAAGAAAGGATAAGAAGCGACTTCGGCTGAGATTAATAACAACAACAAAATAAAAACTAATAATAAAAAAAAGATGATGAATTCAACATCTGGCAAAGGGATTTGAGATTGGCAAAAGGGTACGAGAAAATGCAAACATTTTAGCAACAATCGATGAAACGTTTACATTTCACACATTAATGCGAACGAGCGGCTTGTGAACCTTCAAAGGTTTACGAAAAACAATGTAGATTGTTTTTGGGTGTACAAACTTGAACGCATGTGCTGTTTGCGTTATCTCAAAGGATACAGTTTAGTGTGTTGATCCTTAACCCATTAGCGAGCAATAAATTGTGCACGTGTTGCACATTTTCTCAACGTTTATTGCTTAACGATGTAGAAAAAAAAAAAAAAATGTAGCAGTTGCTTATTTGACTGTTTATTCAACATGTGGAAAGAAATCGATTCATCAACTGACCGCATGAAAAGCAGATATGACTCAATGGCAAACTCATTCGGATTCCAGCCTGATTGCTTGGTGTGGCTGTATAACCCTTGGCGTCACAAAGGCAAATTTCCGAAGTTGTAGCCGAATTGGAAGGAACCCTACCGGATCTTCAAAAGAATCAATCGTATGTATGTGGTATGCCGTATACAGGAGTACTGAAAGCCAAGAGCAAAAATAAAAATTTTGCATCTGGACCGTCTTGCCCCATATTATCATTTCGACGACGTTGAGATGGCTGATGTGACATCTTTTTGGGGCAAAAAGATATAAGGCCGAGATAGTATTAAGTATTCGAAAAGTTTCACGCGCCACTGTAGTTGCCAAAATGCAATACAAAATAATGATGACCAAAACAACAACATAGACACGGGGATCATTCTCGAAGGAGAAAAAGCCACTATGTAACTACATTGCGATTAAGAATAACACCAATGCAATGCAAAACAATAACGGCCAAAAGAACAACATGTACATGAATCATTCTGGAAGGGATAAAACCATTATGTTGACGTATTGGGATTAGGAATAACAATAATGCAATGCAAATACAAATATTTGAACGGGTGAACTTGAGAGTTCCACGTATTTGTTGTTTGAACACCTTAGGACAGGTGTTCAATCCTATCCATCGATGCGAACGGAGCTGGGTCTTTCTTCTGCATGCAAAAAATACATAATTTTTGGTCCCGTTCACCACCGCAGTCATTGCACCGATAATGGATCGTCCGGCGCTGAATGAGTACTGCTGATGGGGTAAGCCTCCAGCAGCTAGGCAGGCCTCGTCGAATCTCTTTCTGATGAGCTTCACGAGGTATTCAGAAGACATACCAAGACGCAGATGGTTGCTCCGGATTGCTCTTCCTCTTGCTTGCCAGCATAAGTCTCAACTCCTTCAAGCATTTTTGGATCATAACCTCCTGCAGGCGGCTGGTAAATATGCCATGTAGCTCGTCAGGGCAAAGTTGGTATAAAAGCTGTATCACTTCCTTTGGGGTGCCATCTGGGCCCCGTGGCCCATTTTAATTTTAAGTGGCCTGAACCACTCTGTAGAGCCCTATAATACTTAAAAGCGAGTACCCAATAGGGTATTCTTCGTTCATTTTCGCCGCCTCAAGCACATAGTGCGTTCGTGAGGCTTTGAAGTCTGAATGTCAGACTTCCAGTGACAAAGGAACTAAACACTAAATACCTTCCTTGTCACACTGAAAACCTAGCATGGAACTGTTTGTAAAATAACTTCGGACAAGGCCTCATTTATCACTGCCTAGCGGCGCCTTCAGGTTAAGGGGAATTCCATTTGGCAGGGATTGATGAGGAGGAAGAGATTGCTGTCCGAGAGATCCCCGTCCCTTTGCGCCGACAAGCGATCCATGATGCCTTCTTCGTAATAAGAACCGTCCGGATGTAATGTGACACGCAGTTGCAATTGAAAGTTGCAAATCAAATCTTTTTATGTTAACATGTTCTCCGTTATGTTTTCTGAAGAGAGCACGCCTGTTTTATCTAAGAGATGCAAATGCAGTCTGGTATATCTTCCGCATGTGAAGAAGGTGTGGTAGATGTCATCTGTTGTCCGCGAGCAGAACAATCAAACAGAGGACGGTTACTTTCTCATTTTATACAGGTAAAACTTCAAATCTCCTTGCTCTTTGAGTAGCTGTGTCAGTTAATAATCAGTCTCGTCATAGTTTCGACAAAACCGCGGCGTCAAGTTCATTGATGGGCTGAGTGGTCAAGCTGCCTCGTGCTTCGTTTGTCCATGTTTCTTGTCGCAATGTTAGGGTGCTTCTCCTTTCCTCAGCCGTACAGGAGTACTGACTCCATTGTACACATGAGTAGGCGTCTTTTGTGTGAGGTTGGTCCTCCAGTATTGGTCATATTGCAATCGAGAGCCGACTCTCCCACAGCAACCTTATCTGCTGGCGCTCGAAATTGATCATAGAAGCTAATCTTCGAGTTAACCATCTAGACAAGATATATTTCGATGATCTTTTTCCAACCCGAAAGGGAAGAACACAAGGGATCCGCTTCTTGGTCAATATAATGTCCTCGGTCTTTTTGAACGCCGGTTATCCACATATCCACTCGGCGCAATATCGTATCCAGTTTGAGTTGCGCCTGTTAAACAGTACGTTCGTTGAATGTTTGGTGCTGCTGCGTCACCTGCGTAGCCGATCACATATGACTGCTCGGGTAGCTGCAATCTCAAGATTTTGTCGTGGGAGACATTCCAAGAATAGAACCTTATTTCACCCGGCTGTCACATTCAACGTCGACCTCCCAATGTGTCAAAGATGAGCTTCTGGTTTTTGAGGTTGTCCATCGATAACAGGGAAAATTGGTATATAAGCTGTACCATTTCTAGTTGGATATCGTCTGATTCCTATCGTCTGTTCTGATTCCTGATTGATTTCATTTTTTAACGCTTCACCGCTCTGATTCACACGGAATTGTACTGAACAACAATTTTTTCGGTTCAAGTATACAGGGAATACGTGGAAATCCCAGCTTCCGCATGACAAGCTTATAACCCAGGCCCTACAAGTTTTTTTATGTCCTCAACGAGGTTTTGCCAGCAGCAAGCCTTGCTCTCATTAATCAACCTACGGAGGAGTTTATTAGCAAATCTGTATATCCGCGTTAGGGAATGTGCACCCATCAATATTTGTGGGTCGGCTTATATTTATAATTTAGGGCTTCTGTTGGGCAGAAGATTATACTGAAGTCTATACTGTTGGACCCCCTTGCGTGAATCATTTATTTTAAGCAATATATACGATAATAAGGAAGCATAGTCAAATATACTTAGTTTGAAACCTGTTGGAAGATACAGTTCTCCGTCAAGACTAATTTGGCTATACAAGATACAATAATTTCATTAAGTATATTCTAATAATCAACTTTGTGCATGTTTGACTCATTAAAATCGATATTTTCCACACCACTTGCCTTAGCCAGACCATAAAAGCGTTGGTGACGTACTTTTCATTAAATGTAACATTTGCAGTTTGCCATATTTTCGAAAAATAAATTTCGCACCAAAAATTTCAAATTAGCGATTATCGGTGGACAATATGTTTTCGCAAAGGTTAAAGCATTGATTTTGAACTTTTCGGTGAATTCTAAACTTTTTTAGAGTTGTTTCGATATTGATGGTTTTTCGGGCCGTGATCTGCCACGCCTGACACTTATATGATGATCCTTTGGTGATCTTAAAGCTAACTGAATTTCTGAACGCTTCCGTTTTTATGTTTTCCTGCACTTGTGGTTGGATTTGCCATGACATCTCTTACTCTGTGCTCGTCTTTGCAAACTGACTTTCCCTATAATTTTAAAGTCTCATCCAAGGTTCCGCCATTTTTGGTAAAAGCACATATAATTTCTAGAATGTCTGTTTAAATTTGTTTACCAAGGGCAAAAATTGAGGTTTTCGTCAATTACAATGAAACAAAACTCTTAAAATATGATAAATTTTTTTCTTGTATTCGAACACGAACTTAGTGTGTTTTTAGTTAATTTGGAGTGAATTCTCGCATTGTTGCATGTGAATTTTATGCAAAAAATTTCAGTAACGATGATTCAATTAGAAATTTAGCCAATTCTAGAAACAACTTTTTCATGCATCGTTTATAATAAAACTGTAAATTTTTACAGAATTTAAAAAATCCTGTACAGACAATTTATGGATAAGAATCCTTTAAATTCTGTACAGACTAATGGATTTATTTACAAACTTATTGCTAGAAGCGATAGAGTTAAATATCATTGTAGAGAAATCTGATGCAGTTACATACTACTTTTAATTGATTAGCTGTCTATCTTGCAAAGCTCGCTGTTTCGGACTGAATGCACTATTCGCATTTCTTTCCTTATAATGCCCCTCCGATGTGTTTTTGCTCGTTAATAGGTCTTTACTTTGGTATAAGCGTGCTCCAGTTTTTACGAAAGTATGAGCATACTTTATACTACGTTATTACTTTATAATACTTTATACATACATATACTTTATACATATAGCGGGTGGTAACAAGGATGCACTTTTTGAAGCTGACAGCAGCTACTAATGCAAATTAGACAGCACACTAGCGTACAACGCCATTGTATGTGCAAATGCGAAAGAAAGAATATCTTCGTTTTTGGGGCTATTACTTGCATGGAGAGCGTTCCTAATGGAATGTGGGAACAGAAGTGTGAGGGAGCAGCCTTAACATTTAGCACTGGAGAAGGAATTGAGCGAATGAGTTAAGAAGAGAAAAGTTAACCCGTACCTCACATAATTCACGGGAACCACGAGCAAATTAAAAGTGGCTCCAGCCAAAACTTTGACAGTTTCAAACAGCAGCTTCAGCGCGAGACAATCGAAGAACGTAAGCTTACGTTCAATCTCCACTGTTACGGCAAGACGGGCTATTCTTCCTGACACAAGTGCGATGGGGCTTATCCCTATATTGGTTCTGATAGGGCTCCTTTCGGCGTAAATAGCTGCTTTAGATATAATTTTTCCGAAAGTGATTAAAGAGCATCCTATTCTGCCCTTGTTTTTGTATTTCCCCTTGCAGTTGGTGAAGTCAGGGAGCCCATCCCTCAAAGAAGAACATCTTGAAGCCTCCGTGCCCAGCTGTTGAGAAAGCAGCTGTAAAAGCAGCTTGACAATGAAAGAAATAAGCATGCCAGTCAATTCTGCCTAACTTTTTGTAGTTAAGACAATTCAAGAATATTCTCTAATTCAATGATTTTCCTTTTCATTCAGCTTGACGAGTTTCGACTTGAAATACAAAGGAGAGACCAAGATCTTCTGGCGATGGCTGCTAAAATGAAAACCTTGGAAGAACAACATCAGGTAATTGAATTAAGAAAAGTAAAGAAAACAGAAGTGAAAAACGTATATGTTATATGTCTTTTGAAACTAGATTGTAAACATCGAAACTCTACAAAAATTTTCTTGAATGTTGACAATTTTTCAAAGTTTTAGTTGTGACATCACAAACTGTTAACGAGCTCTACAGGAAAAAGTTGGTATCTCAGTTAACAAATTACGTGATTGTCAACAATCATTGATCATGATTATCAAAGTGTTATTCTGGTCACGGCTATGGCCATGACTAAATTATATCCATGTGCAAGCAGTAAACATAAAGACAAAACAATGACCAGTTGTTACCAATGTGAACATAAATGTATATTCAAATAAGTAAAGGCAATTTCACAATGAGTAACCGTAGTCAACACGCTGATAGAAAAATGTCAGTGCTTCATTGTAGTAAATAAACTCTGAAACAGGAGAGAAGTCAACAAAATGCCAATAAATTTCGCAAAATAAAAACGAATTATGAGAACTACCTGCGGTAAAATCACTCCTGTTGTCAAAAAAGTCCTGGAAATTCCCAAATGAACTTATAATTATTAAAACTCGATTAAAGCTTGCAAAACAAATTTGCAATAGCTATAATAAAGACAAATTTGATTACAAACGTATATGCTCTAGCAGATTAATTTAATATTCGCATTCTTTCAAGAAAAGAGTTTTAATGATAATATTCTTCCACACTCATAACATTGATTATATACTGATATAAAATTATTCAGGCATAAAAGCATATCATATTTCTAAAGCTTGTAATTTTTAATGCAACTCTTATGAATACTTTATTAATTATGAGGAATACATATCAACTTTGGAAAGAATTAACGGATCTTCATAATATGGGCTTTATATTATTTGGTTGCCAACGAGAAAAAATTTATATGTCGAAGAAATCAATATTTTATTTTATTGTAATTTTGTACCGTTTGTTAAAGCTTAAAAACCTCCCTAATATACATTGCAAACTGATTTGTCAACCTTTGTTATTAATGGGTTGTTAAACGTCTCCCCTAGTCTCCTTTTTAGAACAAACATTGCAATCCCTTTATCTTTGTCCATCATCGAGAATATGTAGTTTATTCTTCAATCTATACATACTCGAAAATTATTCAACCCACGAAAATTGCTTAGAGCTCATTAATGAGAGCTTGACAAATTCAAAGTGGATTACATAAAAAAATCATTTGCTCCACCAATTCAGAGAACCACGTAGAAGACAATACGGCGAAGTCTATTGATTTGCACGATCCACATTCATGCTTACTAGCTGTTACAACAATGTCGACCATGTAATATTCTCCGAGTAGCTTGAATATTTGATAAGTCTTTTTCCTTTCGATACAGCAAGCGTATTCCTATTCTTTTTGTATGCAACTGTTTATCTTGTTGAAAATCTTGTTTCTCATCTCTTCAGCTGCATGTTTTGATTAACTTGTATTGCATCATTAAGATGATAATTTATTCTTAGCAACTCTTCTGCTAAGGTAATGCTGGTGTTGTACTGGTTGGTGTATATTTGGTATCATTTTGCATTTGAAATTCTGTGTAACCATTTTTTTTTGGAGGTGAAGGCTATTTACGCTCTGAGTGTCGGACTCTCACTACCGGATTACCGACTAAACACCTCCCGTGTCGCGCCTAGAACCTAGCCTGGAACTGTTTATCACATTACTTCGGACTAGGCCTCATTTAACATCGCTTAGCGGTGCCTTCAGGTTAAGGGAGATCTCTTTCTACACGGATGGACAGGAAGGAAGAGAATTGCTGTTACAGAGATCCCCCCTCGCTCACCAAGCGATCCATCATGCCATTCTTTATAAGAAGTACTGTCTGTACGTAATGCGACACACAGTTCCAATTGTCGTTTGATTGCATCATTTTTCCCGTTACATTTTCTGGGGAGAGCACGCCTATTTTCTCCGAGAGATGCGAACGGAGTTTTTTCCGTCTGGTACACGTAAAGAACGTGTGGCTGGCATCATCCGTCATCCCCGGGCAGAACACGCAAGTTGGGGATAATGACTTTCCCATCTTATACAGGTAAAACTGAAAATACCCGTGACCAATGAGTTCTTTAGAACCTCACCATGCGTTCTTTAGAACCACGGCCCCAAGTCACTTATCAGCCGTGCGGTCCACCTGCCTCGCGTTTCGTTTTCCCATATTTGCTGCCACAAGGTTAGGGTCCTTCTCCGTTCCTCTCGGCTGACGGTTTCTCTCGCCGACTCCCCCTACTTAAGTATACACGTTTCCGTTCGTCCGCAAGTAGCCGCAAAGCTCTTTGTCATTTCACCTGTGCCAGACGCCTTCGGCACATCTCTTTATTAAGAGCGACAGCCCAAACCTCGGAGCCATACAAGAGCAATGACTCCATTGCACTCATCAGTAGACGTCTTTTGCTCGAAGTTGGTCCCCGCGTGTTGGCCATAAGGCGACTGAGAGCCGATACTCGCACAGAAGCCTTATCTGCTGACGCTCGAACCTGCTAGAAAAAACTCATCTTCGAGTCAATCATCAAGCCAAGGTATATGATTGATTCCGTCGACACGATGATCATTTCTCCCACCCGAACGGGAACAACACGAGGGATTCGCTTCTTGGTCAGGATGACGAGCTCGGTCTTTACCAGCGGTAGGCTAAGTCCACGGTCTATCATCCACTCGCTCACTCGGTGCAATACCACACCCAGTTTGAGTGGCACCTGTCTGACAGTACGTCCGGCGACTAGTACTGCAACGTCATCTGCGATGCCAATCTGGCGCGACCTCAAAAGCTCATCGTACGAGACATTCCAGAGGTCCGGGCCCAGAACGGAACCTTAAGCCACCCCTGATGTCAAATCAATTCTTCGCCGGCCTCCCAATGTGTCATAGATGAGTTTCCGGTTTTTGAGATAGTTCTTCAATATCCACGTCAGATACCTCGGCACCCTGAAATATTCCAGAGCACGAAGAGTATCTGTCCATCTAGCAGAATTGAAGGCATTCCTCACATCGAATGATATGAGCAGTACTATTCGCCTCAAGTGGTGATTGTGAGCTTCTGCCCGCTGGACCGCATTCACCACCTCTGCTATTGCAAAGATCGTGGATCGGCCAGCCCTGAAGCCGTACTGCTGTGGAGATAGATCTCCAACAATTCGGATTGCCTCTCCAAGTCTCTCTCTAATGAGCCTCTCGACCACCTTCCCAGCGGCGTTCAACATACATAGGGGCCGATATGAAAATGTTTGCTCCGGATTCCCCTTCCCCTTCCGGATCAACATGAGCATCGCTTCTTTCCAGCAATTCGGAAACACGCCCTGCTGCAGACAGGGATTGAAAGTGGTGAGCAGCTTGTCAGGGCAAAGTTGATGTGCAAGCTGTATCACTTCCGCTGGTATACCCCTCTGGCCCTGGAGCTTTTTTCGATTTTAAAGATTTCACCGCATCATCCAGCTCGATGGCGCTAAAAAGTGGGCATTCTCCAGGACATTCTCCAGGACATTCAACATCTCATCATCGGGGTAACAGGATGCATAGGGAAAAACGATCGAACAACCTCATCCACTTTTTCCACTTCAAGGGCACAGGGCCTCCTTGCAGCTCCTAGTTTCGACATGGCAAGCTTGTAACCCAGCCCCCACGGGTCTCTATCGATGTCCTCAATGAGGTTGTGCCAGCAGCGAGCCTTACTTTCGTTAATTAACCTACGGAGGAGTTTTCTAGCCGACCTGTATGCCAGCGTTCGAGAATGTGATTCGTCTCGATTTCTTGAACGTTGGGGTTCGCGGCGAAGTTTGTGACATTTTCTCCGCCTTACAGCGATTTCTGCCGACCACCAGTACACAGCAGGCTTATTGTGTCAAGGCCGTCGCCTGGGCATAGAGCAGGCGCACGCATTCTTGATGAGCCTCATGGTGGAGTTCACCATGTTTTCAGCTGAGGCTCCCCCCATTGCCGTCATAGTTTCACCGCTCATAAGAACTGCGGCGAACGCGTCGACATCTATTTTAGAAATATTTCAACCTACAGTTGAGGGTTGGGTTGCTACGCGTCGAGTAGCACGCTCGCCAATTTCGAAAGCAATGTACTGGTGATCGTTCGCCGAGTAGTCCTCCAGTACCCTCCATCTGTGTATCCTAGGCACCATTTCTACTGATATGAGTGTAGTAAAATTCTGGCGGTTACAGCCACAACAGGCCGAGAAATAGTGTCGGAGCTATGCTGCTATAAGTATTTTAAATATATATGCGTAAGTTCCATTTTGTTAGCTTGTTCGGATTATGGCTAATAAACACTATTTTGCCTTTAATTTTTAGAAAAGCTTCATCGGCTGCGACTGTTTTATACGGTATGAAAAATAGTGTAAACATTGATATATTTTAAATATTCGCTCACATTTGACTTACGCGTTCTAAGGGTTAAATTCCATTGTGTAGTTTCGTTAAATGAACCATCCAAGAATTTTCATCACTCCGGCCCTAGCAAAGGTTTCCGGAAAGTAACGAATTCTACCATTGGAAGGAGAATTTTGAATTTATTGCAGTTGAATCAACTCCATGTTAAGAACAAGAGCACTTTAACCATGTAATGCCACTTATGCCAAGCCAAGCCCCGTCAAAGCTGTTTTTTTTTTTTGTAATGTGCTCCTTAGCATAGCTGTTCGTTCCTTCTATTATTATCTTCACTAATTCATCTGTGAAGCATAATTGAAAAAAACTATGGGTTTTTTCACATTAATTGGTAAATATACATATATAGGTCAAAATTTATCGTTTCTGAAGGAACGTCTGATTCAGTGACATCTTCCCACATTTCACTTGACGATACTTTATTATTCAGCGATGCGTCTTCTTCCGTATCATTCTTTTCTCTATCGTTATCTAGTCGAACTAATCGTCGCCTCGGTAGTTTGCCGATGTAAATCTCACTGCTATTGTTTTCGTCTACATTTTATATTTCTAGCATATCTGAATTAACATGTATCTGGAACTTACCGTCCCTACTTCTTGTATCATGAAACTTGTTCCTAATTGAACGTTTTTCCTTTTTTTAAAAAAAATGAGCAAATACATGAGGATACTGGCGACTAGGCTAAGTTCATCCATCGTCTGTAAGCATTTCTGGAATCGAATTAGTGTCCCTTCGTGGGATAAGTTCAGACGCCTTAATCTAATGAAGACTCCAAACATAGGTGAAAAAAACATGAGTGCAAGTGTCTCCATGTAAACTCGATCCTGCAATACCTCTTGGCACTTCATACCAGAGCAAGCTCAGTCATTCTCAAGTCTTTCCCTTCAGGTTGTGACTTGTTTGGTTATATTTGTATATCTCACTATACGGTTACCGCTCTTTTCAAAGGGCCCCTCGTAAGTCTCTTCTCGCATTCTTTTTCGACACAAAACCCGCTTAACTTTCTTTTATATATGTAAAGCAAAGTTACTTTACTATATTTGGATATGATGTGAAACAGGTCAGGAAATATATATCAGATTTTGCCCCTTAATTAAAGATTCTAAATGGTTTAGCCGGATAAGTATGACGAGTTGGCCCCCAATGAGGAACGCATATGGAAACCTATGTTTTTGTCTACAAACATTTTTTATGTACGTTTCGCGTCCGGCTTCCGTAAAATAACCGTACGCATAACAATTATTCAAAAAAATATATCTCAACAACTAATTAAGCTAGCGAAGTGAAGCCAACGCGAAGCTTTAGGTCAGTTTACAGTGAATATTATATATTTGTGTTTTTAGAATAATTTTTTACAAAAAAAAATTAAAAAGCAAATAAATTATCATATTTTTTGTGTTTTCTGTAACTTACAATCACGAAAATAATAAATGTTATGCTTCTTTATGTGCACTATCACGCATGAAAATTGCGTGAGAAAAAATTTCGAAAAGAAATAAATAAATAAAATGTGATTCGCGCCTTGTCATGTAAAGGTATACACCTGACTACTTTATAAATACATGGGTGTACAGGCGTTATTAGATCTTGTATTTAAACTTAATATTTCATATTTTTAACGACCTATTCTTACGGTTCTCTGATTAGCTAATTACAATTACTTGATGTCTGATAAGTTGTATTTGAGCTGATGGAAGAGTTTGGATAAACTGAGAGCTGATGCACCGTAGACATCTCGTTGATCCCTTCGAAATTTAGAAACAAGCTGAAGACGAATGTATAGTCTTAAATTATCCGTTTTCATCGGCCATTCTATATTCGATTACTACTAATTCACTCATCCAGAATATCCCCTTCAAACCCGGTAATGTATGGCAAATACACTTTAACAGAACATAAACTTCAAATACCCATACAGAGTGCTTTTGAATTGACTCGACACGGTACAAATAAAAGGAATACTGCTGATAACTGGTCCACTTGTTTGCAATGTATGGAAGAGCTGAAAAGGAGTAAAAATAAATGGGTACTTTGAAGAATAAATCAGCGAGAGAGACGTCTACAATTTTTGCGAAAGAACAATTTAAAGCTTAGATCAACATTATATGGTTTTACCAAAGACATCACTCTCATCTCTCATGGGAGAAAGAGGAAAACGCGGTTCTCTCACTTTCATTATTTATGCATCATTAAGGGAATATCAATGAGGCGCTCAATAATCCTGGACTAAAAGCATATTATAAATCAATGAATGGAAGTGTCAATGAGCCCCAGCAACAAGCTGCCATATGAAGTATCGGATGTGTGCAAAATTTTTATTGGCTTTGAATTTTCTAGTTAATTTTTTTTAACCTCAATGCCAGTCTCCAACGGTCTGGAATTTAATGTATCATTCTCCTGTAGAAGTCTTCCCTTTACCGTCGAAAGTTTGCTGGTCCTGCACGAGATCCTCTTCAGTGTCGTATTCCCTTCCCTGCAGATAGTTGACCAGGAATCGAAACAAGTGATAGTTCATTGAAGCAAGACTGTTTGAATATGGTGGGAGAGTTAACAGTTCCCGGGCAATCTCCGTTCATTTGCGCTGAGTCACTGCAGCCGTGTGTGGTCCAAGATTATCGTAGTGAAAGCTGGCTTCGTGCTCATTGACGTTTTAGTCAAACAAATGACTCCCAAGGAATCCCACGAAACAGAAAATTAGACCTTCCCCGTACCCAAGCCTGTTTTTGAAGCGGATTCTGGTGATTCACCTCTTTCGAAAACCATCTGGCGCCCCTTCACGTTACTGTATATAATCTACCTTTCATCTTCAGTTACCATCCGTCTGAGGAACCCTTCATTATTTTTCGACTTTTCTCCACATCAATGCTTGGCTCCGTTTATCATTCCACATATACTTAAGCATATTGTTGCGCTTTTCCAGATGTGCGGCCTTTTTGCTTCGCAAACTTTAATTTTCTTACAAGTGAAACACGCGAATTAATTTAAAATTGTCTGCTACTTTTATTAAGTTACTCCGATAAACTTCACAAACACTTCACTTAATTAAATTATCAATTCACCAATTTCACTGCTAATTAATCGCTTTAGTCAATCATTGCTTTTCCACAATCACTCTCCACATTTTAGATCCACGTACAATTATAGTCACTATTTAATTATCGCACTACTGTTAATGCGCACTGTCGCTGTTCACTTATTCAACCATACTTCTCCATCGCCGCCTGCTGTAGTCGCTCATATACGTGATCCAACCAATCCGAAATCTTCTCATACTTTCCACGAGAATCATTCTCGAGTTCATGCGCTAAGTCATTTGCACATACATTGTCGCACTAAATAATCCCAATGTGCTTGCATAATGGCTTTTTCCCTTCGAGAATGATCCATGTATTTGGTATGGTTCTCGTTTCGCATTCCATCGTGTCATCGCAATGTACGATCCTCGAACGCGTAACACTTTTTCCCCTTCGAGAATGATCCATGTATTTGTTATTGGTATTGTTTGTTTTGCATCTTGTATTTTTGGCAACTAAAGTGGCGCGTGACATTATTCGGACATGTCATATAGCATGTAAAAAGATTAAAAGTGCATTCAGTATCATTGAAATCAGCTGGAAAATATATTATTTTTAAATGATATGATTGAAGGTATATATCCGCTTTGCGAAGCACCAACGGAGCCGAGCCATAGAGGTATAAGGCATAGAGAGCCCTTAAGCCTAAAGAATTCAGTCGGATAGGTATAACGAGTCGGCCCTATAACGAAACCTATGTTTTGATATCTACTTGATGTACAAACGTGATTTATGTACGTTTCGCGTCCGACTTCCGCTTTGACCTTGAGATATGGGAAAAAATTACCGTTCGCATGACAATTATTCAAAAAAATATATCTCTAAAACTAGTTAAGCTAGAGAACGAAACCAAAGCTTTAAAAAGCCGAAACCGATGCTTTAGGTTACGTTACAGTGAATATTATATATTTTTTGTAGATTTTTAAGAATAACTTTTCATAAAAAAAGTAAAAAAGCATATAAATAATGATTTTTATTTATGACCTCTGTGACTTACAATCACGAAAATAATGTATGTTATGCCCCTTTTTGTGCACTATCACGCATAAAAATTGCGTGAGGAAAAAATTGATGCAACACTTTGAAAAAAATAAAAATAAAATGTGATTCGCGCCTTGTCATGTAAAGGCATACACGTGAATACTTTTATTTATACGTGCGTGTTCCGTCTCGTAACATGCATTCATTTGTTGTACATATTGTGGAAGGTTGACAAAGATGAGTCCTTTTTTGTACTGAGTATGATCTCCTTTGATAGTAATTATTTTTACTTTTTTGGTATCGTATAAACGCTCCATCTGCGATCAATAAAAGCTGATGTTCACTTACATTTAATAATTTTCTTGCAGTATTGCAGGTGTTCGCTATAAGTTGTTGTCGAGAAACAGCGTTGTATCCGAAACAGCTCGGTTAAATGTGTGTCAAACCTAGTAATTATTTGTGCGATATATTCGGAGACTTGTTGGCCGTAGGGTAAACCAAAAATATTATCTTTATTTGGTTTGAATTTCCGGTCTTTAAACAAAAATATAATTAAAGATAAACATTCTTCCAAGATAATCCAGGCAAAGCTTTTACTCGATCTTCTGACACATCGAGTTCGTTCATTCTATCGAATATTGATGACAGGCGTATTAAAAACTAGTGTCAATTCTGTTTTTTCTTTTGTAATGGTATTGGAAACTATACGTACATAGACGAGGTGAATCATCTTCATAAAAATATTTTCCTATTAAATGCGTCGAACAGCACCGATCACATTTTGGTATGAATACTTTTTTATGAATATTTTTATTCGTGTTTCTAACATATTGTCTTAAGGTCAGTTGTTTTTTTGATATATAATGCAATACCTGTGAGTAGATGCAACACGTTGAAATGGAATTTCAATATAGTCTTCGCTCAGATGATATTCATATGTAATATCGCTGTCACTACTAGTATTTGAATCCTTGAGGCTAACATAAGTTTCTTCCGGCATTCCAGTAGTCAATGATTCTTCATCGCATACTTCCGTGCTTAAAGGCACCTCGTCCGACGATCTACATTTCGAACTAGAAACTTTTTTGTTAATATATAGGATGATTCGCCACTTGTTACAGAATATATCGTCAACGTTTACTGTTTTATGTAAAAAGTCACTAAACACTTTAGCATCTTTTCAGTTCTTATAACTTTTTTGTAGCCACTAATTACGCTTAATTAATGATTATACTAATAACGAAGCGACTTGTTACAGTTTTTACACTTGTCCGACATTACTAATAACAATTTAGCTTAGCTGTTACTAATTTTAAAATCTTAAAACAAAATACCAAAGAATCCATCTCACAAAGCTACCTCTTAGAACAATACTGATGATAATTCGATGTTGGTAAGATATGAGATATAATAAACAGCGTGATACTAAGTCCGAACTTATTTGCTTACAACCTTGCACACTGTCGCGTCTAAAATTTTTCTTATCCGCAGGATCAAGTGAGAAAAAAAACACACGATTCATTTTTAGATTTTTATTTTGAACACTAACTTGAATATTAACTTAACTTTATTTAATTTACAGAAATAAACCCGCACGGTATCTTTACCGTGTACCCGAGCCGAAAGAGTACCCCAATGCAGTCTCACATTGGGTCGATAGGGATTAAGACTTTCCCGTACTCTGTTTTTAAGAAAAACTGACTGACCCGAGTTTCCTCAATCGATAGAATTTATATTTTCCTTTCTGCTGATTGCAGCAATTAGGTCTTGCAATAAAATATTTAGAAGGTGTCATATCACCTGTGCAAAGTTATAATTCTATATTGAAAAAAATGCGCGTGGCGGATATGCGATTGCATATTTCTTAAGCGAAATTCATGTTAGTGGCAAAAATGCATTGAATGCAATTGAATTTGTAATATATAAAAAATGCACGTGTGGAATGGAATTTATGGGTCATTGCTACATTTAGAATTGAAGAATGTTGGTGTAAGCATTTTAGCGTAGTTCGAATAAAGGGAGATTCATAGGATGTATCGTAACACCCCCACCGTTGGATTGAGGCTCCGACGAAATGGTAAATTTACGTTTATGACGGTTCAGGTATACGATAATTACAATTAATATTATCATAATTACAATTATGAAATCTGTCCCCAAACTTACAATGTTATCTGTTTTAGTTTTAAGTAAAATAGTGTCGATAGTATTTTCATTTTCAATCTGTTTTACGTATAAATCTTCGATTTTAAAGTTGGGGATGGTATTGTTTTCTTTAATAGATTTTATAAATTGCGGGAGTACAATTTCGTCATAAACTTTGAAGAAGTAATTAGAATAGGTGTTATTTTGGATTCTTATTTGAAGTCTATTTTCTGTGCATTTGTTATGGTCAAGATGGTTATTGTCAGTAGTAGTAACATTTTCCTGAAAGAATGATGAAGTATGAGCTTTAATTACTAGAAGAGGCTTGGGGTATTAAAGGGGATTTTTCCTTCTTTTTCTTTTTTTGTTTTGATTTTATTGTTGGGTGGTCTAAATTTTGATATTTCTTCTTGGTTTTCACGTGAGTGCGGAAATATTTGTTTTGATTGTCTTTATCAATAATGTGGTCTTCATCTACTTTTTCAGAATTAATTTTCCTGAATTTTGAATGATTTTTACCTCCTCTGGTTTCTTTAATAAAGTTCAGTCCTGTCTCAATTTCAATGTCCTTTCGATTTTGGTTAAGTTTGTTTATAGTTTTGAGTTTCTTTTGTAAGATGGTCTCGTATATAGAAGTATATTCGTCTTGGTGGATTTTGCCATTGATAAAGTCGATAGGTTTTCTATTTGTAGAGGAATGTATGGTGTTGTTGTAGAAGAAAATAATTTTGAAGATCTTTTCATCTACTGTTCCCTGATTATTTACGGGATCATGTTTTAAAAGACGAATGTGTTCATTGATGGTGTTATGGAGTCTTTCCACATCTGCGTTGGATGTGTGATTACTGCTAGATGTGTAATGGATTTCTATATTTTCGTTTGAGAGGTAGTCTCTTAAGGGGATTGCCTTGAACCCTAATTCATTATCGACTATAATTTTCTTCACCGTGCCAAACTGGCTGAAATAGTACGCGAGTCCTCTTTTAAACTCTGTCCATGTTCTTCCAAGGATTTTTATTGCGCATGCGTGCTTAGAGAATTTGTCAATTATTGTAAGGAGCAGAAACTTTTCTAGAGTGTAAAACACGTCTACGTGGATTATTTCTTTAGGCTTTTGTGGGGTTTCAGTAATTTTTAATAAAGGTTTAGGAGGATTTCGAACATATTTTTCGCAATTGCAGATCTCGCAATTATTAATGAAGGTTGTAACTCTGTCGTTTAATTTCGGGCAGTAATACTTTAATTTTATTTCTTTTGTGACTTCTTCGATTCCTCGGTGGTTATTTTTCAGATGTTCTTGCTCGATGATTCTAGCTAATTTCTCTTCGTCTGTAACATCTTCCAGAAGAATGTTACATCTAATGATTCTGAATTTACCAGTAGTGTTGAAATTATTATTAAATGCAGAATTGATGGTTTGAAAGAAGTCTTCGTTTTCGATGAGTACAGCATTTAAACCATTAGGATTAAAGTAGTTTTTCAGAAGTGTTATTGCATCCTGATTGTCTAGTTGTTTGGCGTTGATTGTAGTCCTGTTTTTGTCGAAAACTTTTTCTTTCTTTATCCTTAGCGATCCGGAATTTGATTTATTGATAATGATCTGATACTTGAACACATTGATACAAGAATTACTCGTTGGAATATTGTTGTGATCTTCTACTAGATTTATATCAGGCTTGGGTATCCTGGATAACGTGTCGGCATTTACATTTTTCGCACCTTCTTTGTATCTTATCGTGTAGTCAAATTCGGAGAGCCTTAGTCTCCATCTGACAAGTTTAGAATTTGGTTCTTTAACTGAGAAAAGCCAGGTTAAAGGTCTATGGTCCGTTTCTATAATGAATTTCCTTCCAAATAGATAGGGCCGAAAGTATTTTGTAGCCCATACAATTGCTAATAGTTCCTTTTCGATGGTGCTGTAGTTGATCTCATGCTCATTCAAGGTACAGCTAGCGTAGCTGAGTGGTCGTCCTTCTTGTGATAGCACGGCACCGAGAGCATAATTGCTTGCATCCGTTGTTAATACAAATGTTTTATTGAAGTCAGGATAAGCTAGAATTGGTTCGTTAATAAGAAGAGTCTTTATGGTTTCAAAGGCATGAATATATTCGGGATCGTGAGTATTCAGTTGAGCGTCTTTCTTTAAAACTTTTGTCATAGGTTTTATTATTTTTGAATAATCTTTAATAAATTTTCTGTAATACCCAGCAAGACCAAGGAATTGCCTTATTTGTTTTTGGGTCTTTGGGATTGGGAATTTTTGGACACACTCCACTTTTTGTGGATTAGGTTTGATACCATCTTGTGTGACTAAGTGTCCAAGGAAAGCAGTTTCTCGCTTGAAGAACTCAGATTTATCTAGCTGAACTTTTAAATTGGTTTCTCTGAATCTTCTAAAAATCTTTTTCAAGGATTCTATATGCTCCTGTAAAGAAGTGGAAAAGATTATAACGTCATCTAGGTATACTAGACATATTTTATTTATGTAGTCTGAGAGTACGTTATTCATCAGGCGCTGGAAAGTTGCAGGAGCTGTCTTAAGACCAAATGGCATTCGCAAGAATTCGTAATGCCCTCCTTCTACACTGAAGGCTGTTTTATGGATATCTTTTTCCATTATCTCTATTTGATAGAAGCCTTTCGCTAAATCTAGCGTTGTGAAGTATTGGCATCTTCCAAGTTTCTCCAATATTTCATCGATGTTCGGGATTGGATATTTGTCATCGATCGTAACTTCGTTTAGTTTACGATAATCAATGACAAGTCTCCATTTCGGTTTTCCACTTGCATCCATTTTCTTTGGCACTATCCACACTGGTGCCGAATAAGGAGATTGGCTTGGTCTTATTATATTTTTTTGCAACATTTCCTCGATTTGTCGACGCACTTCATCCTTATGAACGTACGGATATCTGTAGGTTTTTGCAACAATAGGGATATTATTTGTGGTTCGTATTTCGTGCTTGATAGCATTGGTAAACGTTAAGTCAGAATTTTCATCATAAAATACATCTGAAAAATGATTTATAATTGGCATCAGTTTTTGTCTTTCCTCCTCGTTAAGGTGGTCTTTTCTTATTTGGCTAGAAATGTGAAAACGTTCTCTTGGTTCACTTTCAATTATATTAAAATTTTCGGTGGTAACGGGAATGGTTTCTTGGGTTGCGAACTTAACCCTCACGGGGCGGTCATCTAGTATCTTTACTAGGGCCAGCATTTTTGAGTCTTCTACTTTATAAATACCTTCTTCCAGTTTGACCATCTCATCTTTGGAGGTCTTTCCGGGGAAGTGTACTAGGCCATTTTTCTGGTTTTTGGGCACGGGTACTTCATAGTATCCAGCCTTATTGAAGAGACAGTATTGTTTTTCCTCTTCAAGTTCAAAGAGGATTGGGATAATTCTTTCACCGGCATGTAAAATTTGTTTCTTATAATCGATAATTATGCCTAGTTGTTGCAGTATGTTATTTCCTAAAATACCACCATATAAATCGTGAAATTTACATACAAAAAATTCAATTTGTTGGGATGTATCTCCTAATTCTTCAAAGAGGGGGATTCTTACTTTCTCGTGAATATCAATTGTATGTTGTAGGGTTTTGAGATTAGTGCTTGGGATTTCAATTCGCCATTTCGGGTGACAAAGACTGGGTTGATAATTGAATGGGTGGCTCCTGTGTCAATGATAAATTTCAAGGGTTTAATTTTTGTTTTCAGGGTTATATATGGTAATCTCCGTCCGAGGCCTGTAGTGGAAAATTTTCTGCTACTTCTGTTGTATTGATGTCCATCGGTTCTGGTGTCGGTTGTTGCTCGGAATATCGGGATTGTCCAAAGTCGTTGGGGTTATAAAAATTTTGGGCTTCGTTTAGATTTTGTCTATAATTAGGATCGTGAGGTCGATTCCGTCGTATATTCTGTTGGTTGTTGCTATGATTATTATTAAATTTATTATTATTGTTATTGTTATAAGGAGCTCTATTATTATTGTAATTATTATAGTTGTTGCTAAACCTATTATGGTTGTTGTTGTTGTTGTAACTAAATCTTTTGCTATCATTATTATTAATGTTATGACTATTATTATGATTATTATTATAAGGTCTATTATTGTTTGACCTATTGTTAATGTTGTTACTACTATTTTTATTATTGTTACTATTATAAGGTCTATTGTAGTTAGTATTGTTTTTGCAATTATTATGATTGTTAGCTTTATTATTATTGCTATTACTTTGATTATTTTTCGTGTGGTAGATTTGACCATTTGAGCCATAATAAGCATATCCTGCAGTAAACAGTATATCCATGGCTGATTCGAGGGATTCAGGATTCCTACAGAATAAAATAGTTTTCATGGGCTCTGGGAGTTTGTTTTTGAATAAATTGAGGGCAGTCCGCATGTTATAGCGGGCACATTCGTTGGTGGCATTTCCAGTACCTAGTACTACTAAAGTTTTATTGTTCAGTCTCCTTAGTTTACTTTTAATTTCATGGTAAAATTCAAGGGTGTTAAATGTCACGCCGCGTAAATTGTCGTAGAGTTCGTCCACGTTTAGTCGGTCACCAAAGTTGTTCTGAAGGATTTGTTTTATGTCTTGCCATAGGGTAGCATGGCAGTTAATGTCTATTGTCTCTTTGGCTCGACCCTTCAATTTGCTCTTAATAATGTCGCTGAAAAGGAGTTGTGACGCTTCATTATAGGCTTGTAATATGGGTATAACCCTATCTACGAGGTTTATGAAATTTTGCAGGTCTTCGTTCCTACCGTCAAATTCAGGGAGACCATGTAAATATTTTATGGGATCAATTCGAATAGCGGGGGCTGTTTCGTCGTTCGCCATTTTTGAAAAAAAAGGATGAATTTCGAAGTTTCCGCAATTCCACACCAACCTTACAAATTTAGTATTCTTCACAATCGCACACTAACCTTACAAAGGTTTATCACAATTTTAGTATTGTTTTGCAATTGATTTTGGGGCAGATATTATTTTCGTGCGAGTCAATATACATGTACAAATCTGTGAATACCCAAACATACACATAAATTTATTCGCATATATGCCTTTAAATGAAAAAAAATTAAATTCTTGGGAAAGGACCAGATTACTGTTAATCAAGTGAGTATATATGTAAAAGTATGTTCGGCTATTTAAACATATACATGGGTAATCATATATGATAGTTCATAAAAATATAGTATAAAGTTCATATAAAAATTAAATGATTAATTAATGGTTGTCTACTTGCTATTCTGTTTGTTGTTGATCATAGATTTCCTTGTTCGTTGTAATGGTTTCCACTGCTTGCTACACTTGTGCACTTTTGCTGTTAATAATTTTTTTTTGTTATGTTATCTTATTATATTTCTTCCACTTTCTTCTCTTTTAATATGTTTTGCACTGTTTGTTACACTTATGCACTATTACTGGTTTTTATTATTTTTATTATACTTTTATTATATTTATTTCCTCCTCATACGTTTTGCACTGTTCCTTGCACTTGTTCACTTTAACTTTTGGATGTGAAATATATATACATATAAATTTTTTATAAAAAATTTCCACTTTTTAGGCAATTTTTCACAGTTAGTTGCGTTAATATCACTAAATAATCCACTTTAAATCGCACTTAAGTTGTTTTTTTTTCTCAAATGCACTCTTTGCACTTACTTTTGTCCTGAAGGATTCACATCGGCGAATAACTCTTTCCTCCTCTTGGGGAATAGTTACGTTAACGCGCGGATACGACGTGATACGCTTTTCGATTTTTAACAAAATCAAGTGAACTTTCACTTAGCGCATCCTACCGACTGCGCCATTTTTCTTATCCGCAGGATCAAGTGAGAAAAAAAAAAAACACACGATTCATTTTTAGATTTTAATTTTTATTTTGAACACTAACTTGGATATTAACTTAACTTTATTTAATTTACAGAAATAAACCCGCACGGTATCTTTACCGTGTACCCGAACCGAAAGAGTACCCCAATGCAGTCTCACATTGGGTCGATAGGGATTAAGACTTTCCCGTACTCTGTTTTTAAGAAAAACTGACTGACCCGAGTTTCCTCAATCGATAGAATTTATATTTTCCTTTCTGCTGATTGCAGCAATTAGGTCTTGCAATAAAATATTTAGAAGGTGTCATATCACCTGTGCAAAGTTATAATTCTATATTGAAAAAAATGCGCGTGGCGGATATGCGATTGCATATTTCTTAAGCGAAATTCATGTTAGTGGCAAAAATGCATTGAATGCAATTGAATTTGTAATATATAAAAAATGCACGTGTGGAATGGAATTTATGGGTCATTGCTACATTTAGAATTGAAGAATGTTGGTGCAAGCATTTTAGCGTAGTTCGAATAAAGGGAGATTCATAGGATGTATCGTAACATCTAAACACATATGGAATTAAATATGGTTTTCTTACGTAGTTTCACTTTATTATTTCACTATAGTTCTACTCTCTATTGAATTGTTCATTTATCATTTGATTATGTTGATCGAATTCACAATTTAAAACATATTTACTAAACCATCCAGCAAAGTTTATAACAATCACTAATTATTTTGCACTTTTGAGTTCTTGCGGCCAGCACCCTTGATCTTATTTGCAACAATTAACAACGATATCTGAACTTATTCAGTTTTTCCGTTAAAAATATGACTAAAATTTTATCGCTGCATCTTTTTTAATAAAGACTCAGTACAAACAAAAAGGGGATTCTAAATATCTCCCGCGACGTTCTTTAAAATATCGAACATATTTAATTGTCTTCGTTTACAACACAATGTGCGAAATTTCTTGGAAAAACAAAAATATTGAATTTTACATTTAAATACAAGATCTAATAACTCGCCTGTACGAATAACAATAAGTGACCGTCATAAAAGATGATGAATATGGTTAGTTCTGGGAATGTCGGCCTAATTTGTAATTAAATTAATTACAAATAAGTAGGGAAGTTACAAAATAAATAAATAGATGGGTGAAGTAAACCATCTCGTTCTAAGAATGCATGTTACGAGACGGAACACGCACGTATAAATAAAAGTATTCACGTGTATGCCTTTACATGACAAGGCGCGAATCACATTTTATTTTTATTTTTTTCAAAGTGTTGCATCAATTTTTTCCTCACGCAATTTTTATGCGTGATAGTGCACAAAAAGGGGCATAACATACATTATTTTCGTGATTGTAAGTCACAGAGGTCATAAATAAAAATCATTATTTATATGCTTTTTTACTTTTTTTATGAAAAGTTATTCTTAAAAATCTACAAAAAATATATAATATTCACTGTAACGTAACCTAAAGCATCGGTTTCGGCTTTTTAAAGCTTTGGTTTCGTTCTCTAGCTTAACTAGTTTTAGAGATATATTTTTTTGAATAATTGTCATGCGAACGGTAATTTTTTCCCATATCTCAAGGTCAAAGCGGAAGTCGGACGCGAAACGTACATAAATCACGTTTGTACATCAAGTAGATATCAAAACATAGGTTTCGTTATAGGGCCGACTCGTTATACCTATCCGACTGAATTCTTTAGGCTTAAGGGCTCTCTATGCCTTATACCTCTATGGCTCGGCTCCGTTGGTGCTTCGCAAAGCGGATATATACCTTCAATCATATCATTTAAAAATAATATATTTTCCAGCTGATTTCAATGATACTGAATGCACTTTTAATCTTTTTACATGCTATATGACATGTCCGAATAATGTCACGCGCCACTTTAGTTGCCAAAAATACAAGATGCAAAACAAACAATACCAATAACAAATACATGGATCATTCTCGAAGGGGAAAAAGTGTTACGCGTTCGAGGATCGTACATTGCGATGACACGATGGAATGCGAAACGAGAACCATACCAAATACATGGATCATTCTCGAAGGGAAAAAGCCATTATGCAAGCACATTGGGATTATTTAGTGCGACAATGTATGTGCAAATGACTTAGCGCATGAACTCGAGAATGATTCTCGTGGAAAGTATGAGAAGATTTCGGATTGGTTGGATCACGTATATGAGCGACTACAGCAGGCGGCGATGGAGAAGTATGGTTGAATAAGTGAACAGCGACAGTGCGCATTAACAGTAGTGCGATAATTAAATAGTGACTATAATTGTACGTGGATCTAAAATGTGGAGAGTGATTGTGGAAAAGCAATGATTGACTAAAGCGATTAATTAGCAGTGAAATTGGTGAATTGATAATTTAATTAAGTGAAGTGTTTGTGAAGTTTATCGGAGTAACTTAATAAAAGTAGCAGACAATTTTAAATTAATTCGCGTGTTTCTTGTAAGAAAATTAAAGTTTGCGAAGCAAAAAGGCCGCACATCTGGAAAAGCGCAACAATATGCTTAAGTATATGTGGAATGATAAACGGAGCCAAGCATTGATGTGGAGAAAAGTCGAAAAATAATGAAGGGTTCCTCAGACGGATGGTAACTGAAGATGAAAGGTAGATTATATACAGTAACGTGAAGGGGCGCCAGATGGTTTTCGAAAGAGGTGAATCACCAGAATCCGCTTCAAAAACAGGCTTGGGTACGGGGAAGGTCTAATTTTCTGTTTCGTGGGATTCCTTGGGAGTCATTTGTTTGACTAAAACGTCAATGAGCACGAAGCCAGCTTTCACTACGATAATCTTGGACCACACACGGCTGCAGTGACTCAGCGGAAATGAACGGAGATTGCCCGGGAACTGTTAACTCTCCCACCATATTCAAACAGTCTTGCTTCAATGAACTATCACTTGTTTCGATTCCTGGTCAACTATCTGCAGGGAAGGGAATACGACACTGAAGAGGATCTCGTGCAGGACCAGCAAACTTTCGACGGTAAAGGGAAGACTTCTACAGGAGAATGATACATTAAATTCCAGACCGTTGGAGACTGGCATTGAGGTTAAAAAAAATTAACTAGAAAATTCAAAGCCAATAAAAATTTTGCACACATCCGATACTTCATATGGCAGCTTGTTGCTGGGGCTCATTGACACTTCCATTCATTGATTTATAATATGCTTTTAGTCCAGGATTATTGAGCGCCTCATTGATATTCCCTTAATGATGCATAAATAATGAAAGTGAGAGAACCGCGTTTTCCTCTTTCTCCCATGAGAGATGAGAGTGATGTCTTTGGTAAAACCATATAATGTTGATCTAAGCTTTAAATTGTTCTTTCGCAAAAATTGTAGACGTCTCTCTCGCTGATTTATTCTTCAAAGTACCCATTTATTTTTACTCCTTTTCAGCTCTTCCATACATTGCAAACAAGTGGACCAGTTATCAGCAGTATTCCTTTTATTTGTACCGTGTCGAGTCAATTCAAAAGCACTCTGTATGGGTATTTGAAGTTTATGTTCTGTTAAAGTGTATTTGCCATACATTACCGGGTTTGAAGGGGATATTCTGGATGAGTGAATTAGTAGTAATCGAATATAGAATGGCCGATGAAAACGGATAATTTAAGACTATACATTCGTCTTCAGCTTGTTTCTAAATTTCGAAGGGATCAACGAGATGTCTACGGTGCATCAGCTCTCAGTTTATCCAAACTCTTCCATCAGCTCAAATACAACTTATCAGACATCAAGTAATTGTAATTAGCTAATCAGAGAACCGTAAGAATAGGTCGTTAAAAATATGAAATATTAAGTTTAAATACAAGATCTAATAACGCCTGTACACCCATGTATTTATAAAGTAGTCAGGTGTATACCTTTACATGACAAGGCGCGAATCACATTTTATTTATTTATTTCTTTTCGAAATTTTTTCTCACGCAATTTTCATGCGTGATAGTGCACATAAAGAAGCATAACATTTATTATTTTCGTGATTGTAAGTTACAGAAAACACAAAAAATATGATAATTTATTTGCTTTTTAATTTTTTTTTGTAAAAAATTATTCTAAAAACACAAATATATAATATTCACTGTAAACTGACCTAAAGCTTCGCGTTGGCTTCACTTCGCTAGCTTAATTAGTTGTTGAGATATATTTTTTTGAATAATTGTTATGCGTACGGTTATTTTACGGAAGCCGGACGCGAAACGTACATAAAAAATGTTTGTAGACAAAAACATAGGTTTCCATATGCGTTCCTCATTGGGGGCCAACTCGTCATACTTATCCGGCTAAACCATTTAGAATCTTTAATTAAGGGGCAAAATCTGATATATATTTCCTGACCTGTTTCACATCATATCCAAATATAGTAAAGTAACTTTGCTTTACATATATAAAAGAAAGTTAAGCGGGTTTTGTGTCGAAAAAGAATGCGAGAAGAGACTTACGAGGGGCCCTTTGAAAAGAGCGGTAACCGTATAGTGAGATATACAAATATAACCAAACAAGTCACAACCTGTAGGGAAAGACTTGAGAATGACTGAGCTTGCTCTGGTATGAAGTGCCAAGAGGTATTGCAGGATCGAGTTTACATGGAGACACTTGCACTCATGTTTTTTTCACCTATGTTTGGAGTCTTCATTAGATTAAGGCGTCTGAACTTATCCCACGAAGGGACACTAATTCGATTCCAGAAATGCTTACAGACGATGGATGAACTTAGCCTAGTCGCCAGTATCCTCATGTATTTGCTCATTTTTTTTAAAAAAAGGAAAAACGTTCAATTAGGAACAAGTTTCATGATACAAGAAGTAGGGACGGTAAGTTCCAGATACATGTTAATTCAGATATGCTAGAAATATAAAATGTAGACGAAAACAATAGCAGTGAGATTTACATCGGCAAACTACCGAGGCGACGATTAGTTCGACTAGATAACGATAGAGAAAAGAATGATACGGAAGAAGACACATCGCTGAATAATAAAGTATCGTCAAGTGAAATGTGGGAAGATGTCACTGAATCAGACGTTCCTTCAGAAACGATAAATTTTGACCTATATATGTATATTTACCAATTAATGTGAAAAAACCCATAGTTTTTTTCAATTATGCTTCACAGATGAATTAGTGAAGATAATAATAGAAGGAACGAACAGCTATGCTAAGGAGCACATTACAAAAAAAAAACAGCTTTGACGGGGCTTGGCTTGGCATAAGTGGCATTACATGGTTAAAGTGCTCTTGTTCTTAACATGGAGTTGATTCAACTGCAATAAATTCAAAATTCTCCTTCCAATGGTAGAATTCGTTACTTTCCGGAAACCTTTGCTAGGGCCGGAGTGATGAAAATTCTTGGATGGTTCATTTAACGAAACTACACAATGGAATTTAACCCTTAGAACGCGTAAGTCAAATGTGAGCGAATATTTAAAATATATCAATGTTTACAGCCGATGAAGCTTTTCTAAAAATTAAAGGCAAAATAGTGTTTATTAGCCATAATCCGAACAAGCTAACAAAATGGAACTTACGCATATATATTTAAAATACTTATAGCAGCATAGCTCCGACACTATTTCTCGGCCTGTTGTGGCTGTAACCGCCAGAATTTTACTACACTCATATCAGTAGAAATGGTGCCTAGGATACACAGATGGAGGGTACTGGAGGACTACTCGGCGAACGATCACCAGTACATTGCTTTCGAAATTGGCGAGCGTGCTACTCGACGCGTAGCAACCCAACCCTCAACTGTAGGTTGAAATATTTCTAAAATAGATGTCGACGCGTTCGCCGCAGTTCTTATGAGCGGTGAAACTATGACGGCAATGGGGGGAGCCTCAGCTGAAAACATGGTGAACTCCACCATGAGGCTCATCAAGAATGCGTGCGCCTGCTCTATGCCCAGGCGACGGCCTTGACACAATAAGCCTGCTGTGTACTGGTGGTCGGCAGAAATCGCTGTAAGGCGGAGAAAATGTCACAAACTTCGCCGCGAACCCCAACGTTCAAGAAATCGAGACGAATCACATTCTCGAACGCTGGCATACAGGTCGGCTAGAAAACTCCTCCGTAGGTTAATTAACGAAAGTAAGGCTCGCTGCTGGCACAACCTCATTGAGGACATCGATAGAGACCCGTGGGGGCTGGGTTACAAGCTTGCCATGTCGAAACTAGGAGCTGCAAGGAGGCCCTGTGCCCTTGAAGTGGAAAAAGTGGATGAGGTTGTTCGATCGTTTTTCCCTATGCATCCTGTTACCCCGATGATGAGATGTTGAATGTCCTGGAGAATGTCCTGGAGAATGCCCACTTTTTAGCGCCATCGAGCTGGATGATGCGGTGAAATCTTTAAAATCGAAAAAAGCTCCAGGGCCAGAGGGGTATACCAGCGGAAGTGATACAGCTTGCACATCAACTTTGCCCTGACAAGCTGCTCACCACTTTCAATCCCTGTCTGCAGCAGGGCGTGTTTCCGAATTGCTGGAAAGAAGCGATGCTCATGTTGATCCGGAAGGGGAAGGGGAATCCGGAGCAAACATTTTCATATCGGCCCCTATGTATGTTGAACGCCGCTGGGAAGGTGGTGGAGAGGCTCATTAGAGAGAGACTTGGAGAGGCAATCCGAATTGTTGGAGATCTATCTCCTCAGCAGTACGGCTTCAGGGCTGGCCGATCCACGATCTTTGCAATAGCAGAGGTGGTGAATGCGGTCCAGCGGGCAGAAGCTCACAATTACCACTTGAGGCGAATAGTACTGCTCATATCATTCGATGTGAAGAATGCCTTCAATTCTGCTAGATGGACAGATACTCTTCGTGCTCGAATATTTCAGGGTGCCGAGGTATCTGACGTGGATATTGTAGAACTATCTCAAAAACCGGAAACTCATCTATGACACATTGGGAGGCCGGCGAAGAATTGATTTGACATCAGGGGTGGCTTAAGGTTCCGTTCTGGGCCCGGACCTCTGGAATGTCTCGTACGATATATACATATATATGTATATATTTATATAAATATATAATTATATACGTACATATTTGCAAGTTCCTATTATATTCTAAGTGCTCACTACCAGTTTTCGCTGTGTGTTCTAATCAGACGGTGAGGTATCTCTTAATAATTTTTGAAGTGAAACTTCTTTGCGCTCGTTGTACACATTGGGATGGGGTGTTGGTCGAGAAACCGCGTCACACTTTTTCGACTCAGACAAACCGACGATTATATGATTTTTGTATAATCCAAAGCCCAAGAGCCTCGGTGGGTGAGTGGGTAGCGTACTGAACTTTCGCCCGAGAGTCCCACGCACCGATTCCCGGCTGGGGCGATTTTTATGATTATTTATTGATCGTGTTTCAATTATTTGTTTTCTATATTGATTTTATCAAATCATATTTTCATCAACAAATCTGTATGACAATCACGGGATTCTTGCTCCGCGCGTGCACGTGGGTAACGTAAACAAAAACAAAAACAATTCCATCTACAGTGTTCATCAAGCAGAACAGTGAGTACTCCTTCTCTTATAAAAAAAAAATCTTGAATATTATAACCGCACAATTAGAAATTCTTATATATAATATAAGTCCCACCCTGCGATTTATGTATCGTGATAGAACATGATGATACCAATGGGAAATGATTTCTCCGAATGTTAATTGTTTTATTATTATTCATCGGTATTACGGATGACCTTCGTAAAATTGGTACGGCATTGCGATCAATATTGTGTTGTGCCATGTATCCTGCACATTTTTTCTGCAGCTTCTGGCCAATTTATTTGGGAAAATAAGCCACATTTTGGAAACTTCCCCATCATCGTTGAATTCTATGTGACATAATTTTCCGACTGTGCCATTAGCCAGACCATCCGAAACATCGATGTTTGTGGTTATAATGTAATATGTTCCTTTAACAAATGTAAGTTCATATGGTAGCCCACCAGTATCTTTTATGCAATTTTTGTTTGACAAAAAAGCCTCCTGTTCTTTATTATGACATCCAGTGTAAATATCTATAGTAATCGAAATAACTTTATCAACAGCATTTTTCAAAATGGAATTATTATATTTATTAACGGAATCATTTGAGTGGAATAATCGTACTCCATGTGGGCATAGTCTATTTGCTTCGTCCCTTTATTCAATAAATAGTCAAAGCCTCATTGCACATGCACTCGATCTGAATGACAGCCTATTCAAAAAATGTACAATAGTTATATTATCGGAAACACATTTGAAAGATGGGCAAAACATCGACATTCCGAATTTTCATTGCATAGCAAAGTATAAACGAGAGAATGTTGCTGCGGAAGTAGTAGCAATTTATCACAATGGTAGAGACCATAATAACATAGTCACTTCTCACATGGATGTTCATTCAAGGGCATCAGAATCTCTTGTTGCATCACACTCAGCTATTGGAGAAATTTGTATTAGTAAATGCGTTCCACAAACTGGTCGACAATTCGTAGTTGTAGCGCTATACATCTCTCCTGGTAAAACTGTGAACCAGATCATAAAGTTTATACACCAAAATTTATTAATTTATACCAGAGAAGATTCTGCACTGCTTGATGAAAATTTTCATGAAATCCCCATGATAATAAGCGGCGATTTCAACATCAATTTTTCCGATGAAAATACAGAGCCATTGATACATTTTCTAAAAGAAAAACTAGACTTGGTAATGTCGAATGATAAAAATCAAAGTACGACCAAATACGGAACGACCATCGATGCTGTATTTAGTAGATACTTTGAAAAGTTTGAATCTAAAATATTTGTTAGTTACTTTAGTTATCATAAGCCGATTGTGTCTTTCCTGGAATACAGTACGATTTAAAATGACCAACCAGAAAATGACCACGATGAAAGAATGATTATAGAAGAAATTACTGATAATGATAATATATAGGTGTATAATATAATACTGAAGTCACTTGTAATATACTGAAGAGAAATATATTGAATAACAGGGAAAAATGTGTTATATATCATTTATGTATCCTGTCTGACTGTGTGAATGAATGGCCAAAGAAGTTTCACTTCCACCGTCTGGTCCGACGCAGACCCAATTTTTTTTCATTAATCTCTTACTGAAGCGGTATCGATGTTTTGTTTGAAAAGTGAGATAAATAACGCTGATGGACAAATTTTATTTTGAATTTTGTGAACAAGTAACTCAAGCTTTGCTTTAATATGTGTAAAACGGAAGTCACGAAAACTTTCTCAATGTATCTATATGTCTCGATCAAATCTTTACTGGCATATTGCAAACCTCCTCTTGACATTTGGCTAAATAATTCACAATCCAAATTTTTCTTCATTCCAATCTAAGATGCTACGCATTGAAGGCGTGTGGTGTGTGATTTCAAAGATTTTGCACTGACGCCACTCATATATGTGATGACTTCTTTAATGTTATGCGAAGAAGGACCAAATTCTTACACGTGAACGAAATTATCCCCAAAGTTCGCAGATGTGTCTGAATCTGACACTTTTAGAATTCTGATTTCTTGGAGAAGAATACAATTACCAAAGCATACATACATACGATTACCTGAGAATACGTTTGTACATAGCCTCAATTTGTCTTCCTGTAAGGTTATTGTTAGATCCCAGCCGAGAGCGAATATGAGAGCGGAATATTTTGAAGTAATCCTGGCTTTATATATCCTATTTATATGTTGCAAGATACTTTCGTTTGTTTTTCTCTCGGTGTGAAGAATTTTTAAAAACAGAGCCACTAACAATCCTCAAAATCTATTTAAATTTTTCTTCTACTCGTAACAAAACTATTGCCATCAGTATATTTTAATTTACCCATATATTGTTCAAAACTATCAACAGATTTTAAAATATCATCGAAGTTGTCAGTACATACTACCTGCTTGAAGATTGGCGCAAACATGCAACGGGAATTCAGAATATCGAAGGCTTTTTGCATGTAACGAATAAACTTAACTGTTCCTTCTAATTAAAAGAAAGCTGGTAACTTGATGACTTGACTTCAATATTCAATCGCGTCGGCAACTGAAGAACTGAAAACTTGCGTTGCACGGCGAACTTTCATTTATTGTTGCAAGAAATTAATATAAGACTTTTTGAACTCACTTTATAAATGTAACTTGTCCTTCCCATGAAGATTATTTAATGCAACGAAGAAGTTCAAATTAATTTTTTACTAATTTTCATCAATAATAGGACCCATTTCAGCTAACGCGTTTCTCACAAGTTTAATCATATGTGAGGAATGTTGCGACCACGGCTGCTTCGGTATATTTTCTACGTTACAATGGACGGATATTGACGTCATTCCTTCTTCATTTAATCCATTGTCACCTTTTCTTCTCAGCTGTCATTTCCCTTTTCACTTTTTTCCCACAATATTCATCCAAATATCCACTCTAAATAGTTGGTACACAATCCAATATATTTGACAGACATACGAACACGTTAAAGATTGCGAGTGGCGACGGAGATGCTTGATGTTTGTTATAGATTAACATGCAATAAGCGACTCCGTGGGGTAATAGATCTGTTTCAGCCTGTGGACCCCCAGATTCTGGGTTCATATCCATTGTGGGTGTTAACCTTTTATCGGTCCCTCTTTTTCAGGGCGATTGATATCTTATTTGATTTTCTCTGAGGAAGTTGATCTTGACTCAAGGGGTGAAACGTTAACATCCGCGAACCGGTGAGCACAGTTGTCGAAAGCTGGATGGAGAGACGGCGGTGTTGCGTGGGTTTTGCATTCGGGGAGTGCGATTTCAGGCGTCAACGGTGGTGGAGGGTTTTTTGTTTCGAGACAAAAAAATGAGTTGGCGGTCACGCCATAGTGACGGGAGTTCGTGGAGTTTTTGGAGACCGCCAAAGAATTCAAAAAGAATGAGATGACTTTTTGGTTATGGATAAGTAAATTAAAAAAAAAAATATTGAGTTTGGGATTGGAGAGAAGAAAAAAGTTTTGCGAGATCTGGAAGTGATCTTTGTTTTGAAGAGAAGGAAGGACAGAAAAATTTTACTGTAATTTAAACACGACGTAATAATGAATTCGGATTTGTAAGGAAAGAAGAAGGAAATAAACGTTGGAATAGTGAATTTAGATTTTTAAGGAAAGAAGAAAGAAAAATGACGATGGAATAGTGAATTTAGATTATTAAGGTAAGAAGAAGAAGAAAAAAAGACAATGGAATAGTGAATTTAGATTTTTAAAGAAAGACGAAGAAAAAAGACGGTTCAATAGTGAATCTACATTTTTTTAAGGAAAGGAGAAAAAGTCGGTGAGAAAGTGAATTTAGATTTTTAAGGACAGAAAAGAAAACCGGTGATTTCAACTGAGTGTTTTCAAAACTAATTGAAAGAAATGAATGTAAAACGTACCCGATCGTGTTAGGTGGTGTTTTTTTTTTTGTTCTGATACAAATTCTTTCCTTCGGTCTTGTCTTAAAAATCTTTTTTTTTTGACTTTTCCTCTTCTCCATTCCATTATTGTATATTGTTTTTTTTTGTTCTAGTAATAAGCTTTTTATTTCATTTCTCGAGGCACTTCTCCTTGATTCCCTCTCCATCGCCTCTTCATGTGATTGTTTTGTCCTAGATTTAGGTGGCCCAGGACAGGCAGTGACCTTCCCCACGCGAAACCTCAGAGGCTGAGTGCAGCCGGCCTCAGTAAGCCACCTGGGGACCCGAAGATCACTGCCATATAAATGTCTGCGACTGCGGCAGCCGTGGTTCACAATAAATGGCGCCCAACCTACACGGCTCTGTTTTTTTTATTTTTTTATTTACTTAGACTAATTTGGTTTTTTTTTTTTGAACTCCAATAAAATAAAAATTTATCATTCTTTCTTTGATGCTATAGTAATGTTGTGAACGGAAATCCTGGAGTGCTTGACTTGACTAGTGGCCTTTACATTTCAGGGTTTTTTTTTCTGTTTTGGCTTTTCTTCGTTGTTGAAAATAAAGTATAATTTATTATTTCTGGATCCTTCCATCATTTTTCTTGTTTGGTCATGTGACTTTCGCGGGTATTGTCCGAGCTATTAAAGAATCTGTCGAAGTTCTTAGTAGTCTCGTAGTCGACCCAGGAGTGGTGAAAGTTTGAGCGGAGCTCGCAGCAAGGGTTCATGGCTAGGCAGGCCACTGGCTGACTTATCCATGCTTTGGAATTTGTTCAAAAATTTAATCCTTTAAATTTGTGTTCCTATTTATGTTTTTTCTTTCTTTGTTTTTCTCTTTATCGAAGGAGGAGGCTAACAGAAATGAAATGTTTTATAATAGTTCTATTATTTGGCACAAATAATAGAACCTTTCTCTTTTTTTCTAGTTGCAATTGAGTTTTTTTGCCTTAGCGTAATTTAGTCTTTGGTTGGTAGTTTATATTATTTTATTCTTTTTGAGCTTATATTTCGTTATTGCGGTTATATCGGGCTTATTCTCTCAAATGCATCGTAGGCGAACGGCAAGCTGGGACCCCAGCTATACTCATCTAGATCAGGAGCTCGAACGACTCAGTCTATCCACCAGTACCAATGAGGTAGTGGAGAGACTAGCAGAGAACCCATGATCTGCGAAATTCACATGAAACCAACACCGCCAAACTCCTGTAGTGGTCTCTTCAGCAATAAAGGCAACAGAGGCCACTACAGAGCCTCGGGTCACCTTCGAAGGAGCGCGTAGCAATACGGCGCGTTACAAGGCCCGTTACCCATAACTAAATGGGGGTTGGTGTTCGACGGAACGATTCGCGGCATGACTGCACGCCAGTTCATATTCAGGGTCTCTGCTATGGCTCAAGACTATGAACTGACTGGATTCGACTTAGTGCGGGACTTCCATGTTTTCCTGAAGGGAGCGGGGCTTGACTAGTACTGGCAACAGAGGGATGCGTATGGTGGTCTGAGCTGAAATCAGTTAAAAAGGGTGCTGCTCGAGCGATTTTCTACGCACCAGATGGATGTAGATATTCGTCAAATCATAGATGCCTGTAAACAACGCCCGGGAGAAAGCTTCTTGGAATTCTATGAGGCCATCGAAGCGTTAGCTCTGCAGTTACAAGTACCGTTACCGGACCTCGACCTGCAGTGCATAATCGAGCTAAACATGAGTACTCGGCTGCAGTCACACTTAGCGGGCTTCATCTTTTCCTCAACACGGGAGTTTGTCCGAAGATGCGTGCGAATTGGGTCCGTATCTAAGATTGCTGATTCTAGAAGCCACCCGCCAATGAAGCGCAGCACTTGTGTCAGCTTATTGCAGCTAGAGGAAGCTCTAACAAACCCTTCTATAAAAAAAACCGCAGATGACCTCCCCATTTTCCGGCCTCAGCAGCTTATGTCTATCGACGAGACCGAGGTTTCAGCAATTACATCACAACTGCATGCCATTAAAACGAGTTCTCCCAGGCACGTTTCAAGCTCCACCCATGCGAGGCTTTACCGAATCTGTTGGAATTGTAAAGACCTCGGACATGCGTTTCTAGATTGCCTGGGGCCTGTCCGTCGAACTTTCTGTTTTGGTCTCGAATATGAAGGCATTATGAAGCCACACTGCCCTCGCTGTATACAAGAATTTCGGAGGAGAATTGATGGAACCGCGACTGGCAACTTTTTCCTCACTAGACGAGGAACTTCCCACTCCACTGTAGATGCCGCCACGAACGTTGACCCTGAACTCTCCCGCCAATCCTGACGCAAACCTTCAGCCATTCCACCGTCTTGTTTGGAATGGCTACACCAAGCCGTCCGCCCGTTTCACTTGCTTCCAGCCTGATCAGTGATTATGACGGACTATCTCAGCCTGCTCGACATTGTTTAAAATAAAAAAATCGATTCGGATGATCCTGGATATATTTTACCACCCGAAAGCTACTAAGACAGGCTTGCTTGGAGATGATCGTCACTACTGTTGGTGATAATAGACCTTACGCTGAGATCTCCATAAAAGGTTGTACCATCACTGGTTTACTTGACAGCGGAGCTAGTGTTAGCATTTTTGGAGTTGGATCTTTAAGCTTGATTTCCGACTTGGGTCTGTATCTACATTCTATGCATGCCCAAGTACAGACTGCTTCTGGTCGAAAAAATTCAACTCTAGGATATGTTAATGCCTTGGTGCAATTTGATGGCCAATCAAAAATGGTGAGGTTTTTGGTCTTTCCATCTTTGGCCAACCCAGTATATCTTGGCATCAATTTCTGGGATCTTTTCGGAATCACACCAATGCAATTGCACGCTGTTGAGCTAACACCTGGTTTACCGCCTCCTGGCTTTTATCTGCTGAGCCGACGATTAGAGCTCGTCAAGCAGCAGTTTCCTTCGTATAACGAAAAAGGCTTGGGTAGAACCAGTCTTGTGAAGCATCATATCGACACTGGTTCTGCCCAACCCATCAAGTAACGGCATTACGCTGTTTCCCCCGGTATACAGAAGCTGATTTATCATGAGCTCGACCGGAATTTGTCATTAGGGGTAATAGAGGAAAGTCACAGTGCGTGAAGTTCTTCAGTTACTTTGGTCTGAAAACCTGGAAAAGTCCGTCTGTGCCTCGATGCGCGACGCCTGAACGAGGTAACTGCTAAGGATGCATACCCTTTGCCGCTGATAGAAGGGTTGTTGGCCCGGTTACAGAACACCAAATTCATCACTAGTCTAGACTTAAAGGACGCTTTCTGGCAAATACCCTTCGACGCTGCGAGCAAAGAGAAAACCGCCTTCACTGTTCCTGGTAGACGTCTATATCATTTCACCGTCATACCATTTGGCTTGTGCAATGCCTCGCAAGCAATGTGTCGGCTAATGCATAAGGTTATACCTCATGAGTTAAACAATAAAGTTGTCGTTTACTTGGATGACCTTCTAATGAACAGCTCGACATTTGATGAGCACTTAAAATTACTGAACAAGGTTGCAAAATTGCTCGGAAACGCTAACTTGACCATCAATGATGAAAAAAGCAGGTTCGTTCAGCACGAAATTAGGTACCTTGGCTTCATCGTAAGCGATGGAGAGCTGCAAACTGATTCAGAGAAGGTATCCGGCATTGTGTCATATCTCGAGCTTAAATCGGCGAATGATGTTAGACGGTTCATGGTCATTGCAGGGTGGTATCGGCGGTTTATCACGAACTTCATCGCAGTTACCGCACCTTTAAGGGATTTAATGAAAGGCAAGCGTTCCTTTAAGTGGACTTGAGCAGCGGAGAGCACATTCAAGAATGTAAATGAGCTTTTAATGTCCGCTCCAGTGTTGGCCAATCCCGATTTCTCACGACGCTTAGACATGCAATGTGACGCAAGCAATTCTGGCATTGGTAGCGTCCTTTTCCAACGAGACGATGATGGTGACGAACATCCTATTGCATATATGTCCGTGAAACTAAATGCAGCGCAACGCAACTGTAATATTACTGAACTTGAATGCTTAGCTGCGGTGCAAAGTGTTAAACGATTCAGGGCATATATCGAAGGGTTGCCATGTACTATAATAACCGACCATGCCAGCCTCAAATGGCTCATGCAGCAATCGGATTTGTGAGGAAGATTGGTACGCTGGAGTCTGAAACTGCAGAGCTTTGACTTTCTGATAGAACGCCGCAAAGGGAGTCTTAACGTGGTCCCCGATGCATTGTCCAGATGCATCCAGGATGAACACGCCGCCTCGCTCCTTGCGTGCTTACCAAAACACAAGCATGTGGAGGGCATCGTACCCGAATCGGCTTTTCGGGAACCCTCTTACGTACATTTGAAGGATCAAATTCTGAAACAACCAGAAAAGTTTCAAAATTTGCGCCTTATAAGTGATCGAATCTATGTCGATATAAGCTCCCCCGAAAAGTCAATTTTGGATCTACCCAAAACAAAGCTATAGGTACCAGACAGCTGCACTGCATTGTTCTGGCGCACGATGATGCTCTGGGCTCACATTGTGGCATTCGGAAAACAATTGAGGTGCTACAAAGGTACTATTACTTGCCTCGATTACGGCAAGATGTATTTGATCATATCAACTCTTACTTGATATGCAAACAAGTCAAGCCCCCGAATTCTGCTATGCGATCTTTTATGGGTGCACAACGCGGAACAGAACGACTTCTGCAGCGGTTGTTTGTGGACATTTTGAGTCCGTACCCTCGGTCACGATCTGGCAACACTCATCTGTTGTGGTCTTGGACCACTACACTAAATTCTTATGGCTGAAACCAATTGCAAAGGCTACTGCAGAAGTAATAGTGCGTTATTTGGAAAGTGAAATTTTTCTGACCTTTGGCGTTCCTGAATGGCTTCACTCTGACAATGGCGTCCAGTTCACGTCGAAAGTGTTTGCCGAAATTATAGCGTTCCACATTGTCTTACCCCATATTATTCATCGCAGGCAAAGGCTTCCGAAAGAACGAACGCGCTCACGCTGAATGCAATTAAGGCCTAAATAGGGGCTGATCATGGTAAGTGGGACGTCAATCTTCCAGAGTCTTGCTTTGCGTTTCGCAAAGTGGTGCATGATTCAACTGGATTCTCGCCCTACTTCCTTATGTTCGGGTACCACCCTAAACAGCACGGTTCTGAATATTCCATTCTACACAGCCTGAATACTTTCGAAGATGGAGAATTACAATTGCATTCCAGTAGTGATAGGCAACGCCTTACTTAAAACCGAGTGAAGGCCAAATTGTCCGAAGCCCACGAAAAAGCGGTCCAACGATATAACCTTCGGGGTCGACCAAGAAAATTTACGCAAGGGCAGAAGGAATTTTGCTCTAAGCAATGCAGGGGATCATTTCGAGGCCAAGCTTGTTCCAAGATTTATCCCTGCAGTAATAATCCGTAACGTTGGGCATATGTCATATGAATTGGGAGATGAAGTAGGAAAGAAGACAGGAATCTTTCACATCAAAGACATCTTCGATGGCGTGTAGCTTCCACCTCGCTTTGATCGACTGTGCTGTCATCTGTTCGCTATCCTGATTTTTGGCGTTAAAGTTTTTTTTCCCCGGCTGGATGAGACACTAAGAGTCTGGGTCGTCCCCACGATTGTTGCGACCACGGCTGCTTCGGTATATTTTCCTACATTGCAATGGACGGATATTGACGTCATTCCTTCTTCATTTAATCCATTGTCACCTTTTCTTCTCAACTGTCATTTCCCTTTTCACTTTTTTCCCACAATATTCATCCAAATATCCACTCCAAATAGTTGGTACACAATCCAATATATTTGACAGACATACGTACACGTTAAAGATTGCGAGTGGTGACGGAGATGCTTGATGTTTGTTATAGATTAACATGCAATAAGCGACTCCGTGGGGTAATAGATCTGTTTCAGCCTGTGAACCCCCAGATTCTGGGTTCATATCCGTTGTGGGTGTTAACCTTTTATCGGTTCCTCTTTTTCGGGGCGATTGATATCTTATTTGATTTTCTCTGAGGAAGTTGATCTTGACTCAAGGGGTGAAAGGTTAACATCCGCGAACCGGTGAGCACAGTTGTCGAAAGCTGGATGGAGAGACGGCGGTGTTGCGTGGGTTTTGCATTCGGGGAGTGCGATTTCAGGCGTCAACGGTGGTGGAGGGTTTTTTGTTTCGAGACAAAAAAATGAGTTGGCGGTCACGCCATAGTGACGGGAGTTCGCGGAGAGTTTTGAGACCGCCAAAGAATTCAAAAAGAATGAGATGACTTTTAGGTAAATAAGTAATAATTTTAGGTAAATAAAGTAAATAAGTAATTAGGTAGATAAGTAAATTAATAAAAAAAAAATATTGAGTTTGGGATTGGAGACAAGAAGAAAAGTTTTGCGAGATCTGGAAGTGAACTTTGTTTTGAAGAGAAGGAAGGACAAAAGTGTTTTTCTGTAATTTAAACACGACGAAAACAGAATTCCGATTTTTATAGAAAGAAGAAGAAAGACGTTGGAATAGTGAATTTAGATTTTTAAGGAAAGAAGAAGAAAAAAGACGATGGAATAGTGAATTTAGATTATTAAGGAAAGAAGAAGAAAAAAGACAATGGAATAGTGAATTTAGATTTTTAAGGAAAGAAATCGAAAAAGACGGTAGAATAGTGAATCTAGATTTTTTTAAGGAAAGGAGAAAAAGTCGGCGAGAAAGTGAATTTAGATTTTCAAGGAAAGAAGATAAAAACGGGTAATTTCAATTGAGTGTTTTCAAAACTAATTAAAAATCGTTTTCTTTTTACTTTTGCTCTTCTCCATTCCATTATTGTATATTGTTTGTTTTTGTGTTTCTAGTAATAAACTTATAATGAATCGCATAATGAATTAAGCGACGCTGTTTGTTTCATTTCTTTAGGAACTCCTCCTTGGTTCCCTCTCCATCTCCCCTTCATGTGATGGTTTTGTCCTAGATGTACGTGGCCCAGCACAGGCAGTGACCTTCCCCACGCGAAACCTGAGAGACTGAGCGCAGCCGGCCTCAGTAAGCCAATAAATATATGGAATATTTGCAATATTGTGGAATTTGGAATATTTCAAAGTACCATTTGTTGCCACCAACATAAAAACAATAACTTGAGTGGCTAATGTTTCAGGATCCTCTTGAAATTATCTAAAACTCACGTATCCATATTGAGTTTTGCCATCAAACTCAGTAAGTCCACAAATGGACATTTCGTCAATGCAAAGATCGCAAGAAACTTCAATTTTTGCTTTCACTAAAGTGTTCAGAATTTTGAAAAATTCCCCCATAATCAGGTCATCAGGTTTCCCATCAATGTTATCATACTATTTTGAAATGATTCTTGGATGTAGCAGACATGTGAAAAATGGCGCAAACGTAATAATATGCCCTTGGGGATAAATAAGGGCAAATAAGGGTAAGGGTAAAATTTTTTAAACTAACTGAATATGAAAGGGGAACAGAGGTGCCATGGTGTTTTTCATTCACCCTCTCGAACAATTCAACAGTAACATTTGAGCATTTTAGCCGTTCCAAATCATCTACTGAGATTAAATGTTTTTCGAAATGTTCTTCTAGTAATGTATCTGAATTTTTTACCTTTCGTTTGTACCGCCGTAACTTGTGTTACAAAATCTTTTTTTGCTTTTCGACTGCGCCATATGACTCCCTTCAGCACTGTTAAGGGGGTCACCTCATGTAAATCGAAAAAAAAAATCGATTTTTTTTTAGCTTAATCTGTTCCAAAACTATCTGTTAACATTCTCTTAAAATTATAGACCTGAATTCAACGTATTTTAGGAGTTGTTGCCTGTAACGTGTTCACGTGTCGAACTTCGGTGAGATTGACCGCGCGCGCTGCAGATTGGGATGATAAATTGCATTCCTTTAGCGATAAGAAGGCTTTGTGGGACTTTTTCTACTATTTCCAGTTTTCTCGTTTATCTGTAGGTCTTTTGTTATGAATATTTGTGTATGCGTTTTGTAAATGTGTTAGTTTTACTGTACAGAAATAGAATTTGTGATTTGAAGTTTAGTGCTGCTTCGATCTCGTCGCGTCAAAATATGTATCTGAAAAGAACGAGTGGGAGTTCTGAGCGATCTTCGCGGCCGCGGAAACGAAGATTTAGCGGTAATCAGTATACCACTGACAAAAATAAGGCTCCAGAAGTTAGCACAACGGCAAGAAAATTGAGCAGCTCAAGCGCAAACGATGTTGGAGCGAGTCTTGCTTACTGTTACCGGATCATCGAATTTTTTTCAGTGTTTAGTGCGATTTCTGAGTTCGTGGTGTGTGGTACCTGCAAAAAAAAAGTGACATTCGATCAAAGTAATCATCGCGGCCTCGGTTTTCACATCGTTTCCACGTGTAGTTGCGGTCACAGGAGCATTCTTTCGGGTCCTACGATCAGAAATGCGTACGAAATTAACCGCAAAATTGTATTTGTTATGCGTTTACTCGGCGTGGGACTAGACGCCATAAACATTTTTTGTGGCCTGATGGATATGGGTTCTGGTTTATCAAGAAAAGCATACGATGCAATAATAACGCATATCTACTCTGCGGCGACTACTCTATTCGAAAAAATATCAAAAAAAGCTGTTGAAGAAGAGAAGCAGAAAAATCGCGAACATGGGAGACCAGAAAACGATTTCAAAGTGTCCGGAGACGGCTCATGGAAAAAGCGCGGATTTACATCATTGTACGGCGTTACAACGCTTATTGGTTATCACACCGGAAAAGTAATTGACCTCCTGGTAAAAAGTTCATTCTGTCAAGCATGCCTGCATTGGAACTCAAAAAAAGGGACTGAAAAACATGAAATTTGGTTTGGCGCACATTCAGAAAAATGCTCAAAAAATCACGATGGTTCCGCGGGAAAAATGGAGGAAGATCAGAAGAAAAATTCGGCGTCAAATATTTAAACTACATCGGAGACGGTGATTCCAAGACTTTTAGCAGCATTGTCAAGAATAACCCTTATGGTGAAAATTTTCCAGTGAAAAAAAGTGAGTGCGTTGGTCACGTGCAAAAGCGAATGGGCACGCGCCTGCGAAACGTGAAGAAAAAAGAAAAACTTGGAGGGAAGGGACGGCTGACTGACGCGCTCATCAAAAAACTGACGACTTTTTACGGATTGGTGATTAGAAGACACGTGGACTCTAGTGACGAAATGCGAAAAGCAATAATGGCAACTTTGGAACACTATTGTTCAACCGACAAATCTTCGAATCATAAACTTTGTCCTGTGGGTTCCGACAGTTGGCGTGAACGGCAGAAAGCGAAAGCTGCTAAGAAACTGAAAAATTACCATCATCCTGATCCGTGTGTTATACGACCCGATGTAGAAAAGCATATTCGTCCAATATACAAAGAACTTTCAAACGACGATCTACTACTCAGGTGCCTAGGCGGTCATACACAGAACGCTAACGAGTCCTTCAACGCCGCAGTTTGGCGAATCGCCCCAAAACATTTGAATTCTGGTCAAAAAATTATTCAAATTGCTGCGTATTTAGCAGCAGGCATGTTTAACGAGGGCTACTGCGCAATTATAAACATGATGGATTTGCTCGATTTGACTGTCGGCGAGCAATGCAAGATTTTTGCCGAGAACGCAGATGAGACGCGGATCGCGCGCGCCGAAGTACGATCTAGCAGCAGCACAAAAGAGGCCCGCAATACTCGTAGAGCTGAGAGAATACAAAAGGACGAGTTCTATGAGGAAGCTGAGGGGTTGCTTTATGGAGCTGGAGTAGCTGATTAGAACTGGATTGCTGTAAGTTAAATATTTTCAGAGCTGCGATGTACCAAAACTTTAAAACGTTTTTTCTCAAAATCACATTTTTCCAACTTGTGTACACGATTGCGGGAAAACTATTTGACCTATCGACCTAATTCAAATTGCGTTTTGTAGAGTTTTAAAAACTGTTCTATATGAACCACAGTTTCATACAACTTTAATTGTTTATCATAGTGTAAAAATAAGAAATAAACAAAATTTTTGAGTGAAAATTGCATCTCTAACTTCAAAACAAGATAAAAATTATTTATTTCCGGTTTTCATTAGGTTTTTGAGGTTCATATAGAGTAAAAAACTTTAACAATTAACGAGGTACAAATGGTTTCTGTTTCAGTTGATAATTACGGGCCCTATCGTGTACACAATGGGACTAATTCATCAGCGACAGGCTCTACTAGACTTCTGATTACTCCGCCAGTTTTGAACTTTTTCAAGATTTTTTTTTTTTTAATTGCTTTAAAGTTGTCTCAGATATACCTATCGAACAAACAATGTATAATAATTCCTTGTCATTAAAAAAACTTCCCGAAAAACTACCTTTTTTTTCGATTTACATGAGGTGACCCCCTTAAACGGCGCTTAAACTTCGCTGCCCACGGAGTTAGAGGATCTTCCGATAAAGCGGATGACTCTAGTATTTTATAAACTGGAGTGACACATTTCTAAAGAATAAATGAATTAATGTCATCGAAAACTGAAAAAAAATAATTTTACATTTTCCATTGCTTCGCGTTCCGGGCTTTCAAGACATTGCGGTCATTCCCAAAAACTGCACGATTGTACGTCTTTATGATTCGAAAAATGATAAATTTGCAGTAAAAAAATTTGAAAGAATCTCAAACAATAAGAGGTCAATAATCGCTGTCATTCATTATCATTTAATGAAAGGAATGAATAGGCATATGTTGTATACACGTGCTTAAGAATATAACAGTTATATTGATCTGGACTGTGCGTAACTATCAATATTTGCTAGTTTTCAACGAAATTTGTGTCCCTTTTAGTTGATGACTATATATTCTAAAATATAAAGAAATAACAGAAAATACAAGACAATGCCTTCTTTCAGATTAATATTTTTTGATAATTTTATAAAAAAAAGAAGACAACTGTTTGCAGAGACAAGGTAAAAAATATTCGATAATATCAATTGAAAAAAAAGCAATAATGTTTTGTTTATTAGCATAATTAACCAAATACGAAATACCCATTTAATATAGTTAGATAGTCAATAATCATCATAAATCAATCAACAAATAAAAAAATTAAAACGCCACATAAAAGATGAAATTAATTTGCAGGAATCGGCAATAAATCTTTTTTTTCTGCTTCATGAATTTTGTCCTACATGTTGATTGAGCCATTATTCTTGTTAAAAAAAGGATGGTCTATAATCCAAGATGTCACCGTTTATTCCTATCAAGAAATTTAAATTACATTTTTATCACACGATTCGCTTTTTTGCAGATTTAATTGATAAGGTCTGCGAAAGAGAGTTTTACTGAAAAATACAGAGAAATCCTACGTTTAAATTATTTATTTTTTATCTACTTATCATTGCTGATGAAAACTAAACGATCGCGGTCGGAACCCGATTCCGTAAGATAAATGAAATAAACATCAAATTAAAATGTTTTTAATTCATTCACAACCAATCCGAAAAGTCAGTTAACATTTTTAATAATTGAATTCCCGTTTAGAGAAAATTTTGGTTGCGTTCCCGACCAATCAATGTCCTGCTCTCTAAAGTAACGTTCGCATATCCTATCACTTTGCGGATTGGATATAATTCCCGTGTTTTTCCTGATCATGCTGGTCCATATCTGCTGAAGACGCCTATTTTTCGGGATACTTAAAGATAAAAATTCAAATGTAGCAATCAATTTTCAATGTTAAATCATGCGCCCCCAATATGTGAATTCGACTGCTTCGGCATAAACTGGTAAAAACATGTACTTTCACAATTCATTAATTAAATACTATTAGGGAGAACTTAAAACTTCACACAACTATTTCATTACAAATAGCTCGACAAAGTTTACTAGGTATATTCTACCGTGTCACTGGTGCCGGCGCATAAATAAAAAAAAATCAACATCAAGGATGAATTGAACCATATGAACCGATCAGACAAATCAACAGAAATTTCACTTAGAATGATTCAGTTGAAGTTAAAACTACACTTCGATCTATAATTCGAACTCATTTCATACAATCAACCATAAAACAACTATTATTAAATCTCTAATTTAAGCAAAAATGATTCAATTTCTTAATGGCGGTCTGTCATAATTAGGTCTTTATTATATGATTACGAATTCACTGCGCAAAAAGATTCACATTTTGCTATTGGGTTTTTTTGCAATACCTTGGTGTGCTTAAAAAAAATCTAAAAATACTGGACAATTTACTATCTTATAAATTTAGCTGAAATAAGGAAGTTGCCGGTCGTCACTTCCTTGTGAAAAATTTTACCCCCAGATCGCGTTTCGTTCTGTTTATTTAAAACTGGAAACGTCAAATTAAATCTTGACCCCAGCTGATTCGACCAATTTTCGAAAACAGGTATGTGCAAATTCATTTTTGATGAGAAATGTTTACCGATAGTATTAAAATTATGGCGCGAGCCTTAAATTTTCTTAAATTGCGTTAATCTAGAGGCAGGAAATAAATTGCTGTTGGAAAGTTATATTTCTAGGTGATAATAGAATCAACATTATGCATCTAAAACGGCAAAACTCGATGTTGAATTCTGATTTCGAGATTAGTTTCATAAGCTTTGACGTTTACGAATTTCTCAAAAACTTCTTAGCTAAAATGTGGAAAAGCTTTCGAAAATAATTCAATACATATACGAAATATTTGTACGTATTAAGCGGCTTTACCATTTCCATGGGAAATGAAAGCTTGCCGCCTCCTTCGTATACCTCAATGCTTTACCTTCTCTACTTTTAAATGCTGATTGAAATGTGTCCAAATCAAATCCTTTCCAAACAACGCGTTTTTGCCGTGCTTTGTAAATCTACTTTGGTTCAAAAACAATCGGCTGTATTGCTGCTACTTTCACGATTGTTTCATCAATACAATGTCAAGTGAAATTCAAACAAATACATATTTAAGCCTTTTTTTTGTGATGCCTATAAATATTCGAATCGTAGATTTACGATTTTATTTTCGAATGATTTAAACTTAAATTATTCTTAAGGGTTGTATAAAAATAAAATTTAAATTTAAAACTTATAAGACAAGAACTAGAATTCCTTGCTAACAAAAAATATTGTATTCGTTGGTTATTCCGCTTGTTTTCATTTATCCGTAAGATAAAACAAAGAAGAATGAAGTCACGACCATTGACAACAATTCAACAAACTTGAATTTGCAAACACCCCTAGCAAGTTCACAAGAATTAGACAAAATAAATACTTTAACTAATTACATTCATAGGATTATTTTAATTATTTATAATTGTAGGATTATCAGAGACACATAGCAGTGCTTAAAGAATCTCTTTGTGCTAAAGAAGAACATTACAACATGCTACAGACCGATGTTGAAGAGCTTCGGGCACGTTTGGAAGAGAAAAATCATTTGATTGAAAAAAAAACCCAAAGTGCCTTACATGCTGTGCAAGACAGAAATAAGTTGAATAATGAATTAAACGAACTTAAAGACCACATGGAGATTAAGGATCGAAAGATCAGTGTTTTACAGCGTAAAGTAAGTTAACCACATATTGTACATTTTTTCAACTTTCTTTAAAATCTAACCAGCGTAAATAAAATTTTTTATATTGAATATGATTCGTGGAACTTGATGTTGGCTCATCATGCTTACCATGATTATGCAATTTAAAAATTATTTTTTCTGCAGTACAACGAATAATGAACGCGATTATTTTTTAAAGTAGAATCGGCCAAAACCATATATACCACCAATAAGGGGCCAAATACGGCAACGCTTCAAACTGATCCATAAGCTTTGTTATTGGTGTAGTAATTACACCGCTCTTGCTGACGTGGATTGAAACCATTTGCATTTAGGTGAACAAACTGCATCGGTATTGTCATATCGATATCGAATAATAATATCGGTAGGGACATGCAACCGTAGATTTTAATATGTATGTTTGTTTGTATGTATGTATGTATGTATGTATGTATGGATGTATGCATGCATGTGTGTACCCAACAGGAAACAAAACACTAGCTTCTATAGGCAGCGAAGAGAGACAAAATATTTTCAGTCCTCAACCCAATCCTTATCATGAAAAGAAAACGCGACGAACCCGACAACGACAATCTAATGATCCCGAAAAGACCCAAACTTAACAACCCGCACAACATTTTTTTTCAATTTTGCTCTTCAATACACTGGCAATAGAAACGAATCCCTATGCCAAGCAGTTTTTGAATTTCGGGAGAACATTGAAACGACGTTTTCGCGTGAAATCTTCGGTACCAGTAACCACTGCAGAAATGAAAACCTTTTTTGTGGTTCAGTTAGAAATGCGCATTATAACAGATAAGGTTCGAGGAGCTTCTCGTGGTTTGGCAAAACGTTTTCTAGGGATAGATTTCAATTGATTTTGAAGTTTTTCCCCCTTATAGGACAATATTAGTTCAAGACATTGAAATTACGATGCGTGCGGAAAATTTAACTTTTTAGGGGACTTCGCGAATATAATTTTTCGAGAACAATATGCGTCACACTGTCAATTGTGTACAGACGAATCTTTAGTTGGTACTCATTGTCACTTTATGAAAAAGAAGTATCTGCCCAACAAAAAACATCATGAATCCGCAGTAAAATTCCGGATGATTTGTAATTCTATTCCGAATTATTTTATTTTATTGCTATCAAGGTGTAAAATCAAACGATGATAAAAATGAATTGAAAAAAGAATGGTCTCGGTTAAGTGCTGGTTGACAAATTCTTAACACTGGAAGATTACATGAATAAAGGATATCTTATAGGCATAGATAATTTTTTCATGCGTTTTCATCTTGTGGAAGCATCGTTACAGAAAAAACATACCTAACTCGCACAGTTCGAAGAAATAGAATACTGGAAGATTACATGAATAAAGGATAATTTTTTCACAAGCATTCACCTTGCAGAAGCATTGTTACAGGAAAAAACATACCTGACTGGCACAGTTCGAAGAAATAGAAAACAAATTCCAAATGAAGCAAATTTTGCACGAATTGGTCATCCAAAATATTTCAAAATAAAATATTAAAATAAAAAATATTTTCGATAAATATTTTTAAAAGAAAATACTTATGTGCTTTTACTGAGACCAAAAATCACGACCCGTTGTGCAATTAATAGTGATCAATTAATTACCCAAAACATATAACCGTTACAAAGAAATAAAAATACATCGGACTAACGGGCTGTGATTATTTGTTGTTTTGTTTTATTGTACTCATACAATATTCGAATAGTAATAATGCTTATCGTTTATGCTTATAGATTGAAAACTTAGAAGATTTGTTGAAAGAAAAGGACAATCAGGTAGATATGGCTCGAGCTCGACTATCAGCAATGCAGGCACATCATACTAGCTCTGAAGGTGCGCTCACTAGCTTGGAAGAAGCCATTGGTGACAAAGAGAAGCAAATGAATCAGCTAAGGGAACAACGAGACCGAGCGGAACAAGAAAAAGCAGAAGAACGAGAATTACACGAGCATGAAATAGCTGAATTCAAAATGAAATTAAGATCAACAGAAGGTGAGGTTGAAAAATTATCTTCGCGGTTGGATTGGGCCCTTGCCGAAAAAGATCGTCTTGAGAGAAAGCTAGAACTCTCTCAGAGTGAGCTTGGAAAATCTAAAGCTGAATTAGATAAAGCAACAAGTGATGTGGGTCGTAGCAGCGCTGATTGGGAAACTACACGCCAAAGAATAACTCGTTTGGAGTTAGAAAATGAAAAACTCCGGCAGGAATTAGAGCGATCACAGGTAAGATCATTTTGAAATTCGAACTTTCAAAAATTAAAATTTTTGTATGTAACACCACGCATACATAATTTTTAAAAGTGAACAGCATAATATTCAAAGCATTTCTATGCAGCTTAGCTCCAAGTTTTTCCTGAACGAAGGCACGGGGTACGGAGTGTAAATATTTTGAAAAAAAAAATTCAAATATTGTAAAAAATAAAATAACATTAAGTACTGGGTCTAATCTTAAAAAATTGTTGTACCGGTTAGAAGTTTCACCGGCAAATGAAGTTCGGGAAGATGAAATCCGGAAGATATCGAGTACATCTGCAAAAATTCGAACAACACACAGTTCCAACTACCAATCGAGCTCATTATTACTTTCATCAAACTTTTGTGATCAGAGGTGGTTGAATGAGTGGCTCCTACACTATTATCAGAATTAATTTACGCTACGCTACGTACTCTGAACTTACATAGTAGGTTTTGTGACTCAAATATACTAGATGATAAATGATGGTTAAACTTGATTGTGAGTTGCCTTCTACTGCTAATTAGTAATGAAAAATGGTATTGATAATAGTAATGGTTTCATCTGAAAATCAAAAATCAAAAATCTTTCGTTGACATAAAGCAACCCTTTGTTGTACATTGGTGGTCGATACTTTTACGATTACCGGAATCTCTTCCTTTTCCCACAATAACACCCTTGAATGTTGAAACTGGCAAAGATATTATTGAAAAGCAGAAGAAAAGAAAGGCTGGATAGATATTAGCGACATAGCAGAAGCACGAGCAAAGAACGATAACGTTTCGATCAAAAAGACTCTTAGTTAAGTTTTATTGAGATAACCATTGCAATTTCTGATTAGCCACAGGAAAAGGCTTCTAGGACTTAATGCCGTACAACCTTTGCCTCGATATTGATGAAAGATGTAACGAAAGGCACTCAAGAAAGAGTTATGTCGATGAAACTGGCGCAAATGCAGAGGCTAGAAGCACTGTACATGCATTATCATATTATAATATAAGTAATAGAGTTGATGGAGAACAAATGAAAGCATCGTAAACTGACTTCTTCTAGACACGGCTTTTGTACAGAGATGGTTGTTTTAGTTTCACCTTCAACGGTTGGTAAGTTATGGTCGCCAAGTTGCATATTTTCCATCGATAACAAGGATGACGCCTGTTATAGGTGCAAAAGATGGGTGAGACAGCTCAGGGATCTTGTCGAAAATCTTGGAAGGTTCTGTAAGACAGTATTACTGAAGCTACGCTTAAATTACCTGACAAATTAAATTAGGTGGTAGATTACCTCTCATTCTATGACAATCTCTCGTTGTTTCATCTCACGGGCAAATACATTTCCCTAAGCCATCATAGTGTGCAGAATAAGGAACCATTGTCTGAAGTAATATGTGAAAGCTTTTAAGGCTATGTTTTCTGTCTGAAAGACTAGATGCTTAATTGGTCGTCCAATTACTTAGAACAAGTGAAATCCGATACAAAGCAATTAAGTTGTCGCTCCGCGATCAAATCCACACAATCTCCATATGGGCTTGGGGCTCCGTCCTGCTCCTAGTTGAAAGGGTTGCAAAAGTTGAAAAAAGGGTAAGTTCATAGATCAAATGTAATATGTTTTGTGGGATGGAGGAAGTTTCATAAAACAATCATTATGATTGAAGGAAGGATGAAATAAGTGTACTGAATGACTACTACATGGAAAGCGTTCTAATTGAGACAAGTTTATTTACTCATAGGCTGTTACTTGGCATAAATGGAAGGCACCCCAAAAAAGACTATAATGAATATTATATAATACTATAATGAAAATAAAATCAAGAAAATGAGGCAATAGGAAGCTTTTGCTGCAAATTTGGTAAATTCCACCTTTTTTGTCGTATGGAGGTGAAGGTTGTTTACGAGCAATGCTTTTGGACCAGCCACTTAAAGACATCCCTGTATCTTCGACGCCTGCCAGAGCTCCAGTATGTCTTTCTTACGTTTCGACACTGCCCGAGCATATTGTACCACACGATTTCATTTTTCAAACGTTTTCAGTATTTCTCCGGACATAGTTTCCGGGCAGAGCTCTTCGATTTCTCTCAAAAGTTCATCACGCTGATAACTCCATATTTTGAAAGAGAATAATATGTGACATCAACCTCCCCCTTCGACCACCAGCACTGCCGTCCCGGAGACTGTTCGATATGCGCATGTAATTCGCAGAGCTCATTGTCTCTGCACTCGTGCCAACCGCTTTGCGTGGAACTCCTTGCTGAGAGCGTCACCCCATAGTTCTGACCCATAGGGTAGAATTGAGTGCACAAGGCTCATAAGGTGTCGTCTTCTTGATGACGTGGGCTTCCATGTGATTGTGGGTAGGTGGTGATTTATGTGTGGGGGGAAACTCATCGTCGACTCTATCAAGACACCCAGGTATTTCGCTATTGATTTCGATTCAACCAGCCAGTCCCCAACACTGAGAGAATTTACTCTGCGAATTCTCTTCGTTATCGGGAAGATCTCTACGGTTTTTTCCAGTGCCAGCCTGAAACCGTGTCTGATGTGCACATGGTTGACTGTGCGTCCAGCGTTGCAAAATCACCGGAACTCCTGATGAAGCGTGACTCCTGCGGTCGTTCAAGTCACAGCAGTTCGTCATAGAGGATGTCCCACAGGTTCGGGAGAAGGTTGGAGCCCTAAGCGACACTTGAAGTAAGTAGAGTAGGTTCCTAGAGTAGGTTACGGTGCTTCAGATAGTCCCTCAAAATCCGCTTGAAAACGATCTTCAAACGCTTCCAGAATATCCACCTCGCACAGTTTATTGTATTTCAGTTATCCAGAATAACTAGTGGAAATCATCGTGTGAAAATGCTGTGTGCCTCCGCACATTGAACCGCGCAGACCATGTCCCCAATTGAACCAGTGGTAGAACAACCTGATCTGATGCTATACTGCTGTGGCGAAAAGTTCACAGCAGCACTAACCACGTCAGCGAGTCTTCTCCTGATTATTTCTGAAAAGTTTTCCGACTGTGTTTAGCTTACACAGTGGGCTGTATTTAGCAGGTGACTCGGGATTCTCTTTGTCCTTTCAACTATAGGAACACCCAATCGTGCAGGCCTGCGTTGAGAAGCAGGTCGGGACAAAAGTGAAGTATCATCTGTAATACTTCAGCTGGAATCCTATCTGGTCCTGGAGCCTTTCATATCTGCATAGACAAGACTGCTTTCTCTAATTTCATCTTCGTGAAAAGTGGAACTTCCCTTGGTATTTCATCGTAGATAGGGGAAAGAGCCCGGACAATTTCATGCATGTTTTCTGTTCACTGGGCCCATTTTCTAGTTGACTTATAAGCTGCTGATCGGGTATATGCGGCTTCCCAGGTCCGTGTTCATCGGGCTTTTCGTTGTATTTTGTGACATTTTCTCTGTTTTTTGGCAATTTCAGGTGACCACCAGTATACTGGGGGCTTCCTGTGCCGTGGTCTGTGTAGGTTATCGTCTTCGTATTGAATCAATTTCTCTAAACTTAAAAAAGAAGAACTGCAGGCGGACGTAATAATTCACATAATTGAGTTTAAATCTTTTGACGGAGGTCCTTCGCTCCCCAGCGTGGCTTCCATTAGCAGTGATCATGCCAAATCATGGATTGCTATGTACTTGTGATATGTCCTATGTGCTGGTCGAGTAATCCTCTCCGAAGCGAATGTCATTTCATGTATGGCTCCAAGGCAGCCCCATCAACGGAAAGTAGGGGTGAGGCCTGTGTTTAATACGATGGACTCAGTACCACCTTGAGTTTCATCGCATCTGTATGGAATTTCTCTATACTCAACTCTGCGAAGACATGAAGCCTGCTGTATACTGGCGGATACAGCAAAGATTGCTAAAATTTTTGTATGTAACACCACATATACATATTTTTTAATTGACACTTGATCAAATAACACTTCAAAATATTTTGAAAACTCGACTTAACAAGGTCATGCAAATTTCAACTTATTGCTAAGAACTGGTGTTGGAAACTATTTTCGGCACGAATTCCCATAGTCGCCTGTCTCCTTTATTTTTTCTGTCATCGTATTAAAGTAGTACTTATTTTCAATCAATTTAATTATTTATTAGAATAAAGTGATTTGGTTTGAATGGAAGTATAAAGTGAATTTGGAAGTTTGATTTAGTCTACATTTCCACCGAACTAAATGTACGAAAATTATGATATTTGTTCAGTGACCATTGTAACTATCTTATATTCGTTCATGGCAACCTAATATTAAAAGTTGCAGTGGACGGATACAATCAAAATTAAGGCTTTCAAAGATAACACGATTTCACCGTTAATTAATATGTGATCAACCAAATAATATGGCGATACATATTAACATGAGAATACATCTTACGTTCTGATAGATTATTTACAAGATTAGAAACCGAAAGCGCTTATATTAAGAACAAATTATAAATGTGAAAAAAAGCTTATCGACAATTGAGAAAGAACTGTTGCCAATACCTCAAACATCACACATATTTGACATGCATTTTACCTTGATAACAGACCGTTCATTCGTCATTCAATCGTCACCATTTACGAAGATACACAACAATGTAAGGTTCTTGTTCTGCGAGGAACTTGCCTGATCTAATGTCGGAACTTTACTTTAAGAAAGATGTCGAAAAAAGACAAAAAATCACTAAAAAGTAAATAGAGCACATTCTTTCCTACTTAGACAGGCTTTATGCTATCTTCAAAGATTTTCTTGGAAACATCCGGTAAAATATTCGCTGTATCAAATGGTCTAAAACGTAAGACACAGCTGGCACTCGATAAACAACACGAGTTCAAAATTAAGTAAAAAAATGCATAATTTTTTTATTTTATTTTGTATTTTCATCATTATTTTATTTGAATTATATTTTTCTTTATTATTTTCTTGTATAACATGTAATCATCATTCTAATCTAGCTGCATTAACGAGGATAGGGTGAATCCTTCGCAGCCGCACAACATCATTGAATCAAAAGCCACTCACAAGTCGCTGTAACCACGCCTATCTACTAACGAGCGATAACACGTTGTACGAATATTCTTTCTAACAGGATTTGATTATTAATTTCAAGCTGCCCCAGTAAGGAAAACCGGTAAGAAACAGAACATATCGGCGAAGGTGAGCAAATATGAAATAGATATTCTCTTAAAGTGAATATTCCTACATCTTTATACACACATACAAGTACACAGGCAAATTTTTCTCACGAACATTAAAGTTCAAAAAGCGAGCAATCGTGATATCTACTCCCCATACATTATTTAACTAAATCGTAACAAATAACAAGCGCTAATAAGCCCACTCACATACGTCTTTTGATTGAGGAGCGCCCTATCTTGCAAAACTTACTTTATTTGCTACATAGGGTGCTGTTTTTTTCCATTATACCGCTTCAAATTGAAGCACCATTAAAGTTTTCACGCTCGCTTTCTTGCTAAACTTCATCTTATTTGATCTATAGGGTATTTTTATTTCATTCTTTGCGATGTCCCTTTCAACCACAGCGTAACTACTAAAAAGCGTTAACAGCCTGGATACATCGCAAAGAAAGTGATACGAATAAAGTCATCTTTGCATGATAGATGGTTTTGATATAAAATGACGTACGTGAGGGAAAAGATTGTGATCACTAGCTTTCTGAACTTAAATGTATGTGGAAATGATTTTTCTGGTGTAAAATATATGAATGTGTATGAACACAAAATTCATGAGAATTTTTAAGCGGATCTCTCCGCCCCTTCGTCTTTATATCCTTCTCCTAACTAATTTTGCTTACAAATAAGAATGCATCCCGGAAATTGGACTCAAATACGGTTACATTGGGAGTTTGCTCTACGTATTATTATTTGTTAGTGATTACAGCATTCTTTCTAGTGTTTGGTTTATTTACGAAATATATTCGTATTCGTTTCATTTCCTTCAGGACTACCCTAAGAAAGACAACGATTTTTAATGATGACGCGATGGTAACGTCATAGCATAATGTCAGAACAGCGATTATACTGTTGTGCGATTCTGGCAGAAAGGGATTCAGCAAGCAATGGTTGATTTATTTATGAATTGCATTTTTCCAGGGGTGATTTCAGAATGCTTTTCTATATATTGTAAAACAAAATAATGAGTTAGGAACGAGAAAATAATAACCAATGCAAATATAGTTCTGCTTACTTATTTTATTAATATTTTAAATATCATTGGAAGCCCCGATTTTTCAGGCTTCTAAGTCTGTAATTTCATCAAAAGGGGTTTCAAATTATAAGGACATTTTGATTTCACCACATTTTCAATATACTCCCAGAGGAAGTAATCGGATCCGTTTCAATTCAATTCCTATACACTTTACAAAAAAGCGAGCATGGACACAAAACGATAACTTGTACGATTGGCAGAAACTGTGAGTATAAAATACCCACGGAAAATTCAAAATTGAATCAGATTTCCTAAGCTCTAAATTTATAGAATAGATATATAAAACATATCCCCTCATTTTTGATTTTCTATTCCAAGATGCTATGTTTTGTTTTAATTTTGCCCGATATAGATTTCGGGAGTAAGTTGCTCCCTTCTTCAGTGTCAATTATTTAAAAAAGTGGTTTGATGTTCTCAACCCTCATCATCCTTCTGAAAGGGGACTCTTCCATTACCCACCAAGCTGGCATCACACTGGATAAAGAAAGGCCTCGTTAAGTCAGGGTTGGTCAGAACTGGAGCGGAAACAAGTAAGCGTTTAACTTCTTTGAAGCCTGCGTCGGCTTCAACAGTCCATTTGCAGGTATGTTTAACCTCCAGAAAACCCGTCAGTGGAGCAGTGACAGCGGCAAAATTTGGTATAAGTCGTCGGTACCCACCAGCCATTCCCATGAACCGTCTCACGTCTTTGGCCGTTCGGGGCTCTGGACAGACAACTATTCCAGAAACCTTCTTCGGGTCGGTGCGCAATATACCATCACATCACTCAAATTGCTCTCCTCCACGTTGATGGTTAAGTGAGCTGGTGATGAACCTTGTGTCCTGTAGTCGCGCCAGAAGCCCTTCAATTCAAGGTGGAGGATACGCGTCCTTAACCGTGATTTTGTATTGTCTTTTGAATGTATTGTCGCCAGGAGCTGCGACAATCGATTTCATGCAGGCACGCCTCAACAAACGCCTAGTCGTAAAGTTTTTCCAGGATCGATTGAAGCGATTCCGAAGAGGTTGCAAGTTGAGGGGAGCAGGTAATTCTGGACAGTCGCAGATGAACCCACTGCGAACGAAAAAGGTTGCATTAGTGCCTGTCTGGAGCAAACACGATCGTGAAGTGGAGTCATCATAAATGATTGAAGAGGAGCGGCGCGATTCGAGGTGTACATTGGAAGCTCCATCTACTTGGTTATGAAGCCCGGAAGGGGTGAAAAATCTGGGTGAAGCAGTAGTTGGTGTTTTCCCACCACGTCCATGGCAACGAAGACATTGGGGTTTCAGGGTGCCTTTCTGGCCGCAACCAAAGCAAAAAACGTGGCTGATAGGGGAAAGACTGTCAAAGAGAGAGTGTCCGAGATTTAGGCAATTCCAACACACCAGATACTGTCTATGGACATTGCCTTCGGGAGGAGCGGATACTCGAGGTGAAAAAGCATCGAGCTGGGCAAGGTCTCATCGGGACCACTCTCCCGATTATTTTCAACTAATGACAGTTGAACTCGAGGTCTTTGGTTTAGATCGAAATCATAAGGGGATGAATTGGAGCGGGATTGCTCAAAACGACCCTCAGAAGGAATCTCCTCCCAGGGTTCCAACGCTTGCATCGTACCTGTAATCCGACGGGTGGTAGCTCGTTTTGCTGTTTCTATTCCCTTCCACGCCTCCTCCACCCTGCGACATCTTTCAACCAAATAAAAGGACGAGGGAAACGTGAATCCCGCCAAATGTTCTTGTAGAGGCAAACCCATGTTCCTTGTTATTATATGTTTAAGTTATTATCTAACATGGGAAGTTGCAGCTGAAGAGATAGCGCTTGAAGAGGCTCGAAGAATTCAATGAAGCTCACCCCGGGTCGCTACTTCCTTGCGTCTATGTTTCGACGAATATTCAACATCCGGGAGGTGTGGTGAAACCCGGTTCAGGAATTCAGATTTCAAATGCCCCTAGCTTATGTCTGGATATATATCACGCACCAATTTAGTACCAATTTTCGGCTGCGCCCTTTAAAATCACATGGAAATCTCAATCCAACTCAGCGTTCGAGAATCCATGATCTGCGGCTATAGTTGTGACGCGAAAAATGAATTGGCGGGCAGATATACTACTAGATCCACCATCAAGGGACAAACTGCATTTAGTTATGGGCAGCGGGACCTTATAACGTTCCGCCCTTCAAAGCGGTCCCTTGAAGGTAACCCGAGGTTCCATAGTGGCCCCTGGTGTTCTTGTTTCTGACGATACCCCTACAGGGGTTCGGCGGTGAGGGATTGATGCGAATCGTGAAAGACCTGGTTTCTCTGTTGATCCTTCCATTGCCTCATCGGTGCTAGTAGAAAGACTGAGACGCTCCAGTTCCCGATCTAGTTGGCTGTAACTGGGATCCCAGCTTGCAGTTCGTCTGCGGGACATTTTGGACTTCACTCTTATTTGTGAATAAAATTTTAATTAAATAACTACGCAAAAATAAAATTAACTAAACTAATCTGAACTCGCGAAAGAAAAAGGAAAAAAACTACCACAAAACTAAAATCAACCCCAATAAAATGAGTGAAAAAATTGCGAAAGGCAATATATCTTTTTTTCATTTCTCTCAACATTCCTCCTTCGTTAATGAGAAAGCCAGGAAAGGGGAAACATAATTTGAATGAAATTTAAAGGATGAGATTTAGACGAAACATCAAAGCAGGGATAATTAGCTAGTGCTCTGCCTAGTCATGCGCCCTTGCAGCGTACTCCGCTGAAGCAGTCAACACTTGTGGATCGACTACGAGACTATCAAGAACCTCTACGCCTTATAGCTCGGACATGAGACGCGAAAGTTCCATGATCAATCAGATAACAAAAATGATGCAAGGTTTGATGGTGTTGATCAATCCCTGGAGTTAAATCAAAGTTCTATCCCGAACAGGGAGATGTGGACAACGGCATAAAATTCCATGGTTCCTAACATCATATACACTGACTAACACAAGCGGTCATAGCTGGGAAGACTGTTACATAAATTCCAGTCCAGTGGCCGCCACTGCGACGGCGGCAAGCACCGAACATAATAAAACAACCCGAACTAAACGTAAATTTTTTATCAATTAATCTTTAATTTCAAGAAAAAGGAAAGAAAAAAATTTAACATCTGAAATGGAAAAGCCACTGCTCAAGCCAATCACTTCAAGATGCCCGTCCGCAACATTAAATTTACTTTCGCCTAGCGTGAGAAAAAAAAATTCTTTACTTGACTATGACTTTTATTTTAATATCATAAATAGAACGAAATGAGAAGGAAAATTTGCTAGAGCAAAATCTACAACGTAAATGCCATTATGTCTTGGTCGCCAATCTGTTGCGAACCATGGCGGCCGCAGTCAGTCATTTATGTTGCAGTAATCTTTGGGTCCCGTAGGTAGCTATCTGAGGCCAGCTGCACCCAGTCTGTCGGGGTTTGATGGGGAAGACCAGAAGACATCTTTGCAGAGTAGCCCGTGTTTATGTAGATTTTCTGATCTAGTCTGAAACTTCAAGCCTTCAACTTCAAAATTGAACACCGGATAGGCTCTCTTAACGTCGTACCGGATGCTTTTTCACGATCGTGTGCGCAGGATGAACCTCAATAAGCTTCAATTGACCCCTGTCTTCCTGAACACAAGCGGCTGAATGGCATAATTCCCGAGTCAGCTTTCCAGGATCCGGATTCTGAACGTTTGAAGGCGCAAATTATGGAATACCCCGGAAAATAAGAAAATGTTTACGTCACAGATGGGAAAATCTACATAAACACGGGCTTCTGTGCAAAGATGACTTCTAATCTTCTCCAGACAAAATTATGGGCTCCTGAAAGTTACCATCATGCACTAGTGATCCGGGCTCATGATGATTCCCGGAACTCGCATTGTGGAATTCGAAAAACTACCGATTAGAATTGCCTTGTGTGCAAACAAATAAAGCCTGCGAATTCCACGATGCGACCACCAATGGGAGCACCCCGGGACTCTGAGAGACCCATGCAGCGACTTTTTGTTGACTTTATGGACCCTTACCCTCGTTCCCGGTCAGGTAACACCCAGCTTTTGGTAGTGCTGGACCACTACCCAAAATTCATATGGGTCAAAGCCAACGCCGAGTCGGTAGTCCGTTTACTGAAACGAGAGATCTTTTTGATGTTTGGAGTCCCTGAGTGCTTACATTCAGATAATAGCGTACAGTGCGTCTCCAAAGTATTCGCCTAACTGTTGAAGTAGCCGGCAATCCTGTACAGCGCGCTATACAGAACAAAGTGAAACCTAAATTAAGAGAAGCCTATCAAAGGAAGTAAAACGGTACAACCTTCGGACTCGTTCTCATGAGCAATGTCATGGTCAAAAGCTCTCCGTTAGGAATTTCGTTGTAATTAGCGCTGCAGATCGATTCGCCGCTAAACTTTCTCCACGGTTTATTCCGGCCGTGGTCCGTTGCCGTATAGGTCAAGTGTCCTACGAGTTAGAGGACGGCACTGGAAAATTGATCGGAGTGTTTCATGCCAAATACATCCGTGATTCCCAATGACAGGCTCTCCTTGCTCTGTTGGAGGAGCCACTCAGGGTCTGGGTTGTCCTCACGATTGTTGCATTGTAGCATTGTGCGGATGATGACGTCATTTCTTATGCATCAATTCCATTCTACACCTATTCCTCTCACCTCTCATTTTCTTCTCACCATTTCCCCTCAGCCCTTCTCCAAATATCCACCTCAATAGTTGCTACACCATCCAATGTATTTGAATTTCGTATAAAACAAATGCATTGAATACTACCAACAAAAATCCGGCTACCATCAAAGGATATGGCCTCCACAAACGCACATGCAGCCTAAGATTGCGAGTGGCGACGGAGATGCTTGATGTATGTTATAGAATAAAGCATGTCAAGCAGCCCCGTTGCACAGTGGATTGGCGACGGCTCGTGGATCCCTAGACGCTGGGCTAGGACGCTGGCGCGTGGGGGATGGCCCTTTAACTTTTTGGTCGAGTCATCTTCTTTAGGGTTATTGACATTATGTTCAATCTGCTCTGAGGAAGTTGACCTTGACTGAAGGATGAAAGGGTATTGCCCACGAACATGAGAAAACGGTTGTCAGAAACGGGATGGATCGTTGGGAGAAAAAAAAATTGATTGGGAATCGAGGGGAAAACTGTGACCCGAAAAAACGGAAAATTGGAAATTGGGTGCGAAACGGCGGAAATAAAATATCGAGAGTGGAAAGTTTTTGGTTTTGGTGGAAAATTTAGAATCTTATGAGGGCCAGCGTGGAAAAAAGGACGATTTTTTTTCTTGTATTGAGTGTGAGTTGTGGGTAGTAAACCGTAGATAGTGAAAAAGTGGACGGTGAAGAAGTGTGGAAGAAGCAAATGGCGTCGGTGTGAACCTTTTTAGGGAGTCAGGGACCACGGGGAGGATATACGGGCAGGTGAAAATTATAAAGATATTTGGGTACTGATCGTTTATTAGTGAGAGAAACTTTTGACTGAGAAAAAAATATATACATCAGAATAAATATAGTTAAAAAAGTGGCGAAAGTATTTCCAAAGTTACGACAGTTGTTGTAGTTCCAAAGTTGTATAGAATATATACGTGTGTTAGCCGAATCGTTATTTACCGAGCGTCTTCTTCTATACATCGTTCCAGCGAGAAACGAAGGATAAGGGTCAAGGCGAGTCAAATTATCGAGAATTTGCATTTGTTTAATTAGAAAGTTTGCTTTAAAGTTTGCGTTGACATAATAATAATTATACATGTAAACCATACCTGATCGGGTTAGCTGGTGGTTTGATCCAGTTTGTTTATTCCTTTAATTTTTTTGTCATCTTCACGGCTGGCAGACTCCATGTTCTTTTTCTTCTTTGCTATACAATCATTCTTTTTGGTATTATTATCTTATTTTACTGTGTTTTTATATCCAATTATTATTTATTTTTTTTTATTAATAACATGAATTACAACTAAGCAAAACTGGCTTTCATTTCTTGAGGCATCCCACCTCCGCATCCACTCCCTTGTCCCCAATATTTAAATTATATGTTTTTGGTTTTGATTAGGTGGCCCAGCACGGGCAGTGATTTTCCCCACATAATCCCGACGGACTGAGCGCAGCAAGCCTCAGAAAGCCACCTAGGGTACTCAAAGATTACTGCCACATAAATGTTTGCGACTGCAGCCGCCGTGGTTCGCAACAAGTTCTAGATCAAGATGCATTGGCTCATAGTGAAAATTTGTATCACTTGAGATTGTAAGCCAACATTCATCCCGGCTAAGCGCAACTGGGTTTCAATTCAATCTCATATGGAATATGAGATAAATCGAAAATAGGGCAATAATAAAATTGAAAATTTGTGATATATTAGCGAATATGCTATGACGAGCTCATTAAACATTTGGTGTATGTACATATGAAGCTAGATTCATTCATGAAGTTCTCCAACACACTGAAACAAATACAATTGCAAAATTTATACATTTACATTTTCATTTAAAAATTGGTTAAAGTTGAACATGAACTTTTAAAAAGAACTTACAACTTAATAATGAATACAATACCAATTAACTGACATAAAACTTGATAGATTTCATAGATACCTATTGATCAACAAAAAGTTTACATTCGGATAAATAAATTTATTTGTGTATATAATATGTTCATTAGGTGGAAGAATAAAGCTTCAAATTATTCAATTCGTTTCAGACGACCCTTGGACGATCTACACTATCAACATCCCAAGAGCTCGATAAAGCCCAAGAAAAAGCGGAAAAGGTTTCAGCAGAACTACGGAGAACGCAGGCTGAACTTAGAGTTACACAGGTAAAACAAGTGGTATTTTAGATCAATTATGTTGATTGCACAAAGAATTATAAAATCTATACCAAAAAAAAAGATACTTTAAACAGAGAAAGCTTCGAGGTGCCGCAATTGTCAAATGGATTATAAAAAAGGCTAAATTAAGACCGCTATTCACAACACTGCTTGGAAAAGTTAAGGATTCAACCGAGAGTTTAATTTGCAATTATGTATGATTGCAATGCGTGTTCATTGAGAAAAAAAATATGGTCCACACAATCGTTTAACCGAATGTTCCATGTATCGCCTCATAGAAAAATGTTATATGTGTTAAATATCGAGTGCTAGAGAAACCACTCGAACAGTTAAAATATATCTCAAGTAAGAGAGCATGGAGTTATAAAAAAACAGCGACAATATTCCGAAAAAATTCTATAAAACGCAATTCAATCAAAATTAGCATAGTTGTATTGGTAAGCATTTTCTTAGTATTCCGTCAATCAAGGAGCCCTCGAAAAACTTGAATAAAACCGTACAATAAATAAAAATATACTATTTCTAGATCTATTCCTTTCTACCAGAAGCATTCAAAAGTTTTGAGGCTTCTTGATTACGCAGTGCTTCGTAATTAACGTCTGTATCTGATCTTTTAGTACATCAGTTACATTCCTTGAGTACTTGCAATGTTTTAAGTTTATTAGCACAAGCCAAGAACTTGGCATAGCTCCAAAGAAAACCATCTGCAAGTGTCAAATAGTATGATCTTGGGGGTCAACTTTATGGGCAATTTCGTGAAATAATTAGTCTCTAAACTTCTTTTTCGGTGGCTAAGTAGTATGTTATTAGTTCTTGTGTAAACCAAATGTTTTCAATGTTGATTTCATCGACATTGCAAACAAAAACTGAAGATCCTTCGCTATTTAGAAAAATTGTTTCATACATTTTCTTCCAATTCAAATATGTAGGGCATCTGAAAAACACTGAACACGCATTTATATTTATTTCGGGGTTCGATTTTCAATTTAGTTTTATGGCATTTACTTCGGGTTTGATCACATATGGTATGTAGAGAAAGTCCTATTTCGAGACTTTTCGTCGTGTTTCTGGTCTTGTATCCAAAGTGTTCGAAATAATATCGTTGCCACCAACAACGCTAGCATTCTCAGAAATTTTGTGTATAAAGGCATGCCGGTAGTGCACGCCGTACAAAAAATAAATTCAAGCTAGCAAGAAAACGTATCATAGTAATATTAGGTAATCTAAGGTAGGTAAAGGTTATGTTTGTAAGTGATTTTTCATGAGACAAACTACAGGAAATAAAATTATAGTATCTAAGCTTTGCAGGCAGCAGCTTGACAAGTTGATTTACTTCTTATCTCACGACACCTTTTCTAAACATTGATTAAAACCTTTTTACAGTATATAATCGTTCAATCAACAAAGTAAATTTAGATATTTTACATTTGGATGGCTGAGAAACATAGTGGTGTAAGTCAAAAATGTCATTTTTTCAATAATGAAGGTTTTGCGTTTGACGCTGTAGAAAAATCAGTGAGTCGTGAAGAGTAACTTTGTTGGAAATTTTTAACAGTCTACGTACTAAATTAACCTTTGAAACTAAACAAGAACATATTACTTTAATATTTGTATTTTTATGTTTTTTTTTCCACTGTGCATGTAAAAAATGACTCTCATCATATTGAGGTTGGGTATTAAAATGAAAATATTATGTTCAAAAAGATATATACATTTAATAAAACATTTACAAAAACATTCTTACAATACTTATATACATCTTAGGCTCAAATTTCCCCTTCACTCTCCGCAGAGATTGCTTCGAGTGATGGGCCGACGTCTAGTGCGTTTTGATTGCTTTTTATGTTTCTAAAAAAAGCGTGATTCACTGGGGGGATGTATTTTAGCAAATACAACATGTCTCTTTTTTTAAGAATGGACATAGCTCGGGGACCGTTGAAAAGTTTCTTTTGTTCAATAAGAGCAAGGCGTCGAGGTCGACCATTCTGGGCAGGTTTTACATTAAGCTCTTCAAACGGCATATCTTCATTCAAAGTATAATTATACAGTATAGAATACTCCTTTTCCTTATCAAACCGAAGCCACTGTATTTTCAACCAGTTCACTTTTTCGTCTTTCATATTTTTTTTCGGTTTTTTACTGCCTTTTTCAAGGTGTCAATACTCAGAAACTCGTCACTTTCCATTTTTAATAACACGAATTTGTTTGTTTTCCTTGCAGATAGTATAATTCTGCACCAATCATCCGGGGTGAAGATAGTTTGATTTCGTGCTGCTCGTTCTATCTGACCAAAGTCAGCATCATTAGGTAGATACGAGTGCCCTGAAACCATGAACTTCAGATCAATGATGTTAGCACTCGTTTTTTGAGTCAATTTCATTAGGGTTAAGGCTACATTAATATTACGATTTTGCCCACCGCAAGTGTCACTAAAAATTATCATACGTTTACAGGGGTTTTGTTTTATGTGTTTGGTAAGACAAGCAGAAATTTCTTGTGATCCCCTGCTTGCTATGGTCTCATCCCATAAGTACATGTATCCTAAATTTTTTCCCATATCATGTACCCCCAGGTTGTAACAGTACATGTTTCTGCGGTAGTATGTCTCCGACACTGTTAGTTTTGGGAACGGAAGGGCTTTCTGCAAGTCAATAGTTAAGGTGCATACATCTTCATTTTCTTTTGCCAATTCGGTTTCAGCTTTCAAAGTATCACGTGCTTTTCCAGCTTTTGCTAAATAATTATGTTCTCTTTCTAGCTCGGTCCTCATTTCTGGATTATGCTCTACATCAATCATTTGCTTGTACCTATCGCAGTTTTTACATGTATCTTTTCTAGGCAAATGGAACTGTAAGTTAAATTTAGAATTGAAAGTAGTTCGGTAGTAATGCTCTTTGACGGGATCGATTTCATTTTCCACGCACCATTGCGTATAAAGATTGTACATCTTTGAAATATTAAGGTCTGGGCTTAGGTATTTCCTATTGGGATTGTCGTTCCGAGTGTAATGACTTTGATAGGACGGGAAACGATTTATGTGGTCTATCACGGATTTTACTTGAAGTTGTGTCATTTTTTGTGCAGCAACATGTTTGCCTCGTGAGTCTTTCCCTGGAACACGTCCATCTCTTAATTTGTTAATGACTCTGGTGACTCTACCATCACTTACGGCAAAAGTTGCCAAAAAGTACTTTTTGCACACACAAACTGTGCAATCTTCTTTCTGAATGTGGAAAAAATTTGTACTTTTCTTTTCACCTTTTGCTCCAGAACGTGGACGTCTACACTGTATGGGTACCTGATGGATAAGTCCATATAAGTATGCATTTTGTTTACTAAAATCACCAATTTCAAGAAAATTTTCAAACTGCATCCGCCTTTCTTTTTCCGTGAATAATGCAAAGCATTGCTTAGGGCACCCACAATCAACATTTGTAAAATTTCTACCTGCAACAATATTACCCTTGACATTTACATATGGCTCTCCATTATTACGAAGCCTCTTTGCTCGTTCCCGTTTTGACTCGTTTTTTTGGCGTTTCCGTGGTACAGCCAGTTTATTCTGGCAACTTTGGACTTCTACATTTTCCATATCAGGCTCCTCTACACGAGCATCTTCTCCAACTGCTTCTTCCAATGCTAGTGGCGCTTGTAGCTTACTACTCGTCGTTATCGTGCTGAGGATTATAATCCTTATCTGCGTCACTGTCATCACTATTCAAAAGTATATCACGAGTTCGATCACTGTTTCTATCCATGGTGCTAGTATATAGCTTGCCTGATTTGTGTGATACAACTCAATAATGATTTACGCGAAAATTTTCAAAGGCAGGAAATTCATAATATTATTTTATAGTGTCAGGGGATGGAAATGCGAGCGAAACTATCCAATAATAATGCGTTTTTTTAAATTTAGCAAAATCACCGTGGACACAACAAACTGGTAATAATCCAGATTTACAACTACTTATTCGTTTATTTTATTTGAATTTTAGTTCAGCAACCCACGAAAGTTATTGCCGTAGTGCCGCCTTTGCGACCGTTTTGAAATAAAAACAAAAAATAAATAAATTTTTTTGAAATATTTTCCAAAGTTGTTTTGAAGGGATTGCCCAGTAAAAAAGTATGCGTCTCGCAAATGCGATAAAATTCCATAATGCATAGCGATACGATTCTCCGTTAACTTTCTGCCCAGAAAAACGTTGCGTATTTTACTCGCTTCCGATATCACCACCAATAAGCGATACCGCTTAATATCTTGTACTGATTTTTTTTCATAATGTTTGTTGCAAAGTTTAGGAACATAGTAGTGTAAGTCAGACTTACTTCACTATGATTCTCAAGGCATTTAACGTTTTATTGAGTGCTCCAAGAAGATGTTGCTGCCTTGCGGCTAAAAGGCTAAGTTTTATTTAAACAATCAAGTGCCGTGATAGATTGGTTATTTTAGATGCCGGAAAGCTGGATATCACAAAACTGTAAAAAATTGACTTACACCACTATGTTTCTCAGCCATCCATTTGATAGTGGTGGATATTTGCAAATATTTTCCTTTTTATTTTAAATAAATTTTTGCATAATTATTTTTAACGCTTTATTTATTTTGTTTAGACGTAAAATATCGATGAATTATGTATGTGAATGTAAGCGTTTAATTGCAAATGTTTTATTATTTCTGCCATAGAACAGCAAGTAATAGGTAGAAAACTGGGTGAATCAAATAATATTTTCTTTATGGTAGGGAGGTGAAGGCTGTTTATGCCCTGAGTGTGGGACTCCCAGACGCAAAATGCTTTTGGACTACCCACTAAACACCTCCCCTGTCAACCAGAGAACCTAGCCTGGAACCGTTTGACACATTACTTCGGGCTAGGCCTCGTGTTCCTACGCCTAGACGCGCCTTCGGATTATGGGAATCTCTTCTCTAACGGGAAGGAAGGGAGAGGAAAGAAGTGCTAGAAAAGAAATCCATCCATCCCCGATGCCTCCCAGCGCTCCAATAAAGCTTTTTTCAATATCAGCACTGCCCGAGCATATTGCGCCACGCGATTCCAATTGTCAACTGTTTTCAACATTACTCCGACGATAGTTTCCGGACAGAGCTCTCCAATTTCGCTGACTAGGACCCCTCGCTGCTGGCTCCACCTTTTGCAGTAGAAGAATGTGTGACAGGTGTCATCCGGTTCCCCTGCACAAAACACACAGTTAGGAGACCATGGTTTGTCAATTTTGTACAGGTAGCACCGAAAACAACCGTGCCCACTTAAGAGCTGGGTCAAGTAGAAATCGGTTTCACCACGCACTCGACTGAGCCACGACCTCAGGTCAGTGATCAGACGTGCAGCCCACCTTTCCCTTGTGTCTTGCTCTCAGGACTGTTGATAATCGTTGAGAGAGTGACGTTTCTCTTCCCTGGCGATCTCTTCGGTCTTTGTCTTTGCGCAGGTAAATACTTCTGCGCTCTCTTGCAAGGAGGACGATGGGTATCACCCCTGCGATTACCAACACTGCCACCCCGGAGACCGTTCGATATGCGCATGGGATTCGCAATGCTCCTTGTCTCTGCACCTGTGCCAACCGCTTCCAGTGTAACTCCTTGCTGAGAGCGTTGCCCCACAGTTCTGATCTGTAGAGTAGAAGCGACTGCACAACGCTCATTAAGAGTTGTGTCCTTGATGTGGTGGGCCCCCCTATGTTGGCCATTAATCGGGTGAATGCCGTCACACGTGCTGCAACGCGCTGTTGCCCTGATTTGTTGGGAAAAACTCATCTTCGAGTCTATCAGGACGCGAAGGTACTTTAATGCTGATTTCGATTCAACTAGCGCGTCGCCAACTCTGAAAGACTTTACTCCAGCAATGCTCTGAAGCCATACTGCCGTGGAGAAAGGTCCCCTGCAGCACAAATCACGTCAGCGTTAAGTTTTTCCGCTGATAAATTTTTCAAAAACCTTTCCGGCCGTGTCTAGCATACACAGTTAGCGGCATTAAATAGATGACTCAAGATTCTCTTTGCCCTGAGTAATGAGCACAAGTTTCGCCACCTTCCAGCACTCTGGGAACAACCCTTCGCGCAGGCATGCGTTGAACATGCGGAGGAGCAGGGCAGAGGAAAAATGGAAGACCATTTGTACTACCTCAGCCGGAATCCCATGTGGTCCTGGAGCCATTCTGGCCTTCATAGACAAGACTGCTTTCTCCAATTCCATCTTCGTGGAAAATGAAATTTCCGTTGGTGTTTCATAGCGAACGGCTTCAACGATGGCGGGATGAATAGGGAAGAGAGCCCGCGCAATTTCTTCCATCTTTTCTGCCTCGTATGAGTTAGGCGACCCTTGGACACCGAGCTTATACACCACTGTTTTGTGCCCCAGACCCTATAGATCTCTGTTCACGTCGTTCACCAGGTTTTGCCAGCGGCTGGCCTTGCTGCTGTTGATAATTCTGCAGAGGAATTTTCTAGATGACTTGCAGGCTGCTGATTTTCCCAGGTCCAAGCTGGCGGTGCCCTTCATCGTAGTTTGTGACACTCCCTTAGTTTTTTGACAATTTGAGATGAACACCAGTATACTAAGGCTTGCCGTGGCCGGGTCTTCGTAGGAACATTGAAGACATTGAAGACGTTCGTCTTGCTTTGATCCACCTCTGACGAGCATATGACCCACAAAACACAAAACAGCGTCCTCCAAACATTGAGCCTAAGTTGAAAGGACGAAAACGGTTCCTTCAGAGTTAGGTATACACTAAAGAGTGCAGTTCCTGAACACCGAACCCAAACGAAACCACCTCCTCTCCCCCGACCCTGCACTTGGAGGTGAGCGCTGTTCCGAACCCAGATGGCGGCTGTACCGGATTCGTGAGGATACCATGTTGGTGAGCTGGTGATGTGATGTTGCTCGCTCAGCAGTAGTAAATCATGTGATGTATTTTCAAAAAAGTCTGAACATAATTAATAATGATAATGATATAATTTTCGTAACCGATAGGTCGCGACCGCAGCGAGAAGGGAACAAGGTTAAACAGACAGGGTTATTTGAAAATACAAAGGAAGTTACTTTTAATCGACTAGCTCACCGCGCGGGCGTGGGCCCTGATCCTTCCATGTCAAATACACACACACACACACACACACACAGAAAGAGCTTACTCTTTCATATTAGACAAATTAAATAAATGAATAGAAATGATCAAATGAATGTAAATAAACATAAAATATTTAATTTACATGAATTGTGCTGCGCTGATTCTGACCACCTATGCTTAATTTCGGGACTTCACTTGAGCGTATGAATTCTGCTGCACTGCGTCCAACACGAATCTCCTCCTCTGTTTCCTGCTTACGATCTTCTTGGCCTCGGTCCTAATCAAAATGTTCTCTTGGGCTTTGCAATTCAAAGATTTTGCGACTCGAAGGCTTCTGGGGCTAAACACTTTAAACAGCTGCTAATACTTCTTAATTCTCTTTATTATCCTCAATACTTTAGCCACCGTTTTTGCCCTTTATTTTACATCTCCTTAATACTTGACACAATAGTATACTTTATTTTCCATCCTCAATACTTAAGTCACAATATATATCCTTTATTTTTCTCAAAACATGATTCACAATTTCTATAATCCTCAATCTTAAGTCACAATTTCTATACTTTATTTTCCATCCTTAAGTCACAAATTCTATCCTTATTGCGATATGTTCACATTAAACAAGTGAATCATATTAATGGAAAATTTCTTCCCAAAAGCGTTCCAAGAAATTTTTTGTATTTATTTTCTACTGAGAATTCTTTTTACTTTTTTTGCAGACATTTTTTTACTGAGACTTTCTTTTTATTTTTTTTTTGTTGTTAGAAATATTATTTAACATTATTACTTAATACCTAAATCTAATTGTACGTGTTTTAATTTTAATTTTAATCTAAGTTCTATTTTATCTCGTATGATTTTCTTTTATCTTAAAAATATGTGTACAAAGTAAAAACGTAACCAAAAAATTTATTGTTATGTTCATAATTTGTTATTATTTTATTTATTTATTCATTTATTTATACATATATACGTTTTTTGTTTGTTTTTATGTCGCCTACACATCGGAATACGTAATACGTGGGAACGACCACGAGAAGGGTCTCATTCCAAAAGCCGGGCTACTATCCATGTAGGATTAAGGGACTCCTAAAGGTTTCCCATCTGGAGACTCCAGTTCATACACGACCTGTTCAACTAAACGGACTACTCTGACCGAGCTAATTTGCCCACAGCACTACTCAGTACGTGGTTCCGTACAAAAATCATTTGCCCGGGGATGAAAGAACGGGTCCTTTCCCGCAAATTGTAATGCATTTTTCCTTTAGCGTAAGCTTCGCCTAATTTTTCTGTCACTCGTTCGCGTATCACTCTCAATCTTCCGTCAGGGGTCATGAGCTCGACTTCTGCATTTTCAAAAGAAGACAACTTCCGGAGGAGCTCATAGTTGGAGCCGTGGCTCACTGCCTGAAATACAAATATCAGGTAGTCGGGCCAACAACCAGTCGACTCGTGTACGGTGTTGCGGAATGCAGAGCTTGATTCTCGCAAATATTTATCCCACGTGCAGTGGTCATCACCTATATAGGAGCGAATGGCAGCTAAGATGGACTGGTTGACCCTTTCGGAAGCATTCGATTGAGGCGAGTATTTGGGAGAAAAAACGTGCTGAATGCCATATTCTTGCAGAAATAGCGAGAAATATTTAGATGTGAACTGCACACCATTATCCGAATGGAGTAGTTCAGGCACACCAAATGTGCAGAAGATGTCTAGAAGGTACTGAGTAGCGTGTTCGATTGTGGCCTTGGGCATGGCTTTCATCCATACAAATTTTGTGTAATAGTGAAGCACGACAAAACAATTGGGTATTTCCACTCTTGGAACGTGGATAAGGTTCTAGGAAATCGATAAATAAACGCTGCATCGGCCTATCAGATATGCACTCTTGACCCATAAGTGGTCTGAGGACCTTATTGTAGGGTTTAACTTGCTTACAAGCACTGCATTGGGAGATGTAAGAAGCGACGTCCTTACGAAGGGTTGGCCAATAATAATGTCGCTGCAGTACTTCGGTGGTCTTACGTATGTCACAATGAAATGCTTCCGGTCTATCGTGAGCTTGGGAAGTCAGCCTAGAATGCTGACTCACGGGTATCCATAATTTGGTACGAGGAATTTCTAGATGCGGGTCGTTAACTATTCCTAATTAATATAATCCGTTCGCATCTCTCGGAGAAAATAGGCGTGCTCTCCCCGGAAAATGTAACGGGAAAATGATGCAATCAAAAGACAATTTGAACTGTGTGTCGCATACGTACGGACAGTACTTCTTATAAGGAAGGGCATGATGGATCGCTTGTTGAGGGAGGCGGATCTCTGTAACAGTAATTCTCTTCCTTCCTATCCATCCATGCATAAAGAGGGATCTCCCTTAACATGAACGCACCGCTAAGCGATGATTAACGAGGCCTAGTCCGAAGTAATGTGATAAACAGTTCCAGGCTATGTTCTCGGCGTGACAGGCGAGGTGTTTAGTCGGTAGTCCGACACTCAGGGTGTAAATATAGCCACACCTCCCAAACAAAAAAAATTTATATAGTCTAGGATAGTTCAGATCGCGATCGGGCAATGCCGAACTAATCGCTAGTTTATGTAGGTTGCGTTAGGCGTGAAAGTATATGATTTCGCTAAGTCTTCTTCTATCTCTACGTGTATTAGTCGACTGAGGAAAACGGTTGATGGAAGTGGGTTTGGCCAATCGAATGGTCTGAGCTATAGGAGACTTGTAATAATGTGATAATGGACTATCCGAGCTCAGCGATTGCGTCGCAATTCAGGATCTACATTGGTAGCTGCATCCACAGTATTGATTCGGGTTTGACTAGTTGCTTGAGGGTTCAACTGTCGAAAATTGGGAGCATGCCGAGCCCTCATATGCGGGCCGCTCCTGGAATAGTTTCTCGGAGGCTTAAGCTTTTGGCACTGAGTCTTTTGTACTCCAGAAGTACCGCAACCATAACAAAACACCCTCTGGATTCGATGTTGGCAATTGCTGAAGCTATGAACCATGTCATCACAGTTCCCACACAAGCGGTATTCAGGATCACCACCAGGATCCAGAGATTTGATGACCTACGGCACTTCTGTTGGGAGATTTAGGTAGTATGTGAGTGACAAGACGTGAACTTGGCGAACAGGACCGAAATTCGTTCTGCTCACGTTCAAAACAGATTCTATTGAAGTGCAGCATTTTACCAGCTCATAGCCTGATGTAAATTTCCGACCTGCGAGGTGATCGCTCAACCGACGATGCGTATTAAGATACAACAAGTGCTGCATATCCAAATCAGACATTCCTTGCTGTAACTGCAGCGACAACGTCTCTAAGGCATCAAAGAATTCAATGAAGGGTTCACCCTGCACCTGGTGACGAGCATCCATTTGACGCCGAATATCTATGTCCGCTCGAGCACGGGAAAAAGATTGAGGAAAGAATGGGTGAGCGTATCCCAGTCTAAGGAATGTGGGTGCATTTCGTTCCAGTACCACTTGAGAGCAGGTCCTTTCAAAGGAAAATATGGAAGCACTCTGCCAATTGGTTAAGCGGCACCTCTCAAGAGTCTCCCATAGCTTGTAATCTATTTAGGAACGAATCAGCTCTCAGGCTGGATTGGCTGCCATCATACCCAATACCCCATTTAGATATTGATATCAACATTTGGCTTATTGAACGAGAGCGCGTACCAATATCACGTATAGTGTCTTGGGGAATCTGTGTTGTAGTGGTAGCATGGGCTGGACGGGTGTTTGGACTAAAATCCAGTGATTGCCTCATGGGGCCTAGAACATTTCATTCCAGAGCTTGTTTCGGCCGCTGGATTTCTTCGGTCAGGTGCTCTATCTTAGGATCCGAAATGAGTGCATTATGATTCGTGGTCACTGGTAACATAGTTTCATATAATTCGGCCGTAAGAATATGAATTCATTCAGACTCAGGAGACAAGCGGTGTGTCGCAGGAGTTAGGATAATTAAACCGTTATCCTTTAAAAAAAAACAAATTTAATTTGAAATTAATTTTTTTTGCTGAGCTTCTGCTAGCTTTCGATAAATACAACTGACTGTTACATTCTGGTACACTTCTATTTATTAAGAAAATAATTCTTATGCTTGTTTTGGATTTAAATTACATTCGTATGATTTTACTTGAGTGAAATAATACAAACGACATGTCTGCGGGTTATGTTACATTACAGAGAAAAGATGAATTTAGAAAAGTGCAAAATACACAAAGGTTGTCGGCTAGTAATGTTGGTACTCGAATTAAGCGGATAGTGCTGTAACTCCTCCCCCCATAGTGTAAGGTGGACGCCTGAAGAACTGTGTTCTTGCAGGTACGTGGGCTTGAACTATGTTTGAGCCTGGTGACAATTTTCCAGGTGGTGCAACAGATGACGATTGCAACGAGGATGATGCTTGGTCCTGCGGTGATGGTCATGTGCAGATCCTTGAGTTCAGTGCTGGTAAGAAGCTCCTTCGTGAGGTGAGTGAACTAGTAGTTGCCCAAATGCTTCAGTTGAATTTCGTTCCTGCTTGGTGATTTAAAATTTATTTTACTAAAAGCAGTTGGATAAATATTGATTTCGTCCCAGAAGGTTGATATTTAAGCGTTGTAGGTTATGTTGTTTATGGTAATCTTGCATTCCTCGAAACTTATCAGGATGGTTCCTTTGACTTGGAATTCCTTAGGTCTGCACGTAGTGTTGATTGTCGTCTCCGGAGCGTTTATAAGCAGCAGACGATTTGGTTCCGGTTCGAATATCCCAAGTCCTTTTCTCGTTCGCACAAGTGGCATTCAGTAGGCTTATGATCCAGAATGTTGGCTAAGCATTTTGACTGTGAGACATCTTCCCAATTAGAGGTTTGTAGGCAGTAGAAGGTTCCCTCGATGCTTTGGCATCTTGCGTCGAGTTCTTGGATGTTTTCTTGGCCAAGGATCACGTAGTGTTTGGTTGCAATTGTTTTTGTGTAATTGATAGGTAAGGGTATGATGTGGAATAGGGAATATGATTCGTTCCAAAGGATGGGAATTTTTATGTTAAAGATAATGTTTGAATTGTAAGAATAGGCCTGTAAGCTCAATAAGTCGTATATTTGTTCAAAGGATATTACATTTATGCCTTGGTTTTCAAATAAGCGGTACATTTTCGTTAGTTCTTGTGGGTTAAGAATCATTTCTGAAATAATGTTTAGTTTCGCCAAAATAATTGCTTTAGAAATTCCAGTTAGATGGTTATTGAGGAGATCGATATTAAAATTAATTTGGTTTACATGCTGGAAGTACTTCATAATTCTACTATCGTTTCTACTTTGGTTTTTTTGATAATCAGTTTTTGGTTTTTTGAGTAATCAGTTATTGTTTTTTTGTTGTTGATTGATGTGTGTAGTAATATTTTCGAATCGTTCAATTATTTGTCCATTTATTTGAGTTTCTTCAGTAAATTTGGTTATGAGTTTGCCTCCATTGGCTAAGATTTTATCTATTTCGTCATTCATTCTGATTGCGTCGTTTGCGTCCAAGTTTGCAGTAATCCCTTTTATGATGGTACCTAACCCATTCATCAACCCTCTTTTGATTGGTTTTTGGGGTAGTAATGTGAGCATTTTATTTTTTACTTCTTCGGCTTTTCTTTTTGTTATTTTCAATAATTCCAAAAATTCTGTATTGTTGTCAAATGTTGCTAGTGAGTCGTATATCATGTCAAGATTTTCTCTGTATTTATCATATCAAGTTGTATAATATGAATAACATCCAACGAAGTTGTTGGATGTTATTAAACGTGCGTTCCCTAGCTTCATTGGAAGTAATCCGTTCCTATTTGACAGATCATGTAGGTCCATCTTTTGATCAGTATGGCCAATTGTCTGAAATTTACGTTTTTTGTTTAATTTAGATTTGTGAAATTTTTGTTTCCCATCTGTGATAACTGTAACAAAATTATCTGTCTTAATGCGGTGCTTAGTAAACATGCGATTTAATTTATTTCGTCGACACTCTCTCTTAAACACTACAGATCCCTGCTTATAGCTTTCAGGTTCCTTTCTATTTTTGTTAATCTTTTATTTGTTTGTTCAATTAGTAAAGAATCTATCTCATGGTAGAGCTGTGCTTGAAATTCTCTTAATTTTTCCAAATATTCATGACTGCTTGTATGTTGTATATCCTTGTTAAATGGTTTAGCCGGATAAGTATGACGAGTCGGCCCCCATAAAGGAACCTATATCAAAACCTATGTTTTAATATCTACTTGATGTACAAACGTTATTTATGTACGTTTCGCGTCCGGCTTCGGCTTTGACCTTGAGATATACGAAAAAACCGTACGCATAACAATTATTAAAAAAAAATACATCTCAAAAACTAATTAAGCTAGAGACGTGAAGCAAACGCGAGGCTTTAGGCAACTTTACAGTGAATATTATATATTTGTTTTAGATTTTTAAGAATAATTGTTCTTTAAAAAAAAGTAAAAAGGAAAATAAATAATATTTTGTTTTTACGTTCTGTTGCGACCACTGCTGCTTCGCTATTTTACTACGTAGCAATGTACGCAAGTTGACGTCATTCCTTGTTGATTTATCCCATCTTCACCTTTTCCTCTCACATGTCATGTTCCTTTTCACCTTGTTCCTCACAATATTCATCCCAGTATCCACTCCAAATAGTTGGTACCCAATCCAATATATTTGAATTTCGTATAATTCAAATATGCTGGATTCTACCAACAACAATCCCTGCCTTTAATTACAATCAAGATCGCGAGTGGCGACGGAGATGCCTGATGTTTGTTATAAAATAACATTCATCAAGTGACTCCGTGGCGTAGTGGATCCGATTCAGGTTGTGGACCCCCGACTTCTGGGTTCAAATCCATCGTGGGTAGTAATCTTTTAACCTTTTGTCAGTTCCTCTTTTTCAGGGCAATTAATATCTTAATCCAATTGCCCTGGGTAAGTTGACCCTGACCGAAGGGTGAAAGGTTAACATCCGCGAGCCGGTGAGGGACAGTTATCGACAGCGGGATGATGTACCGGTGACGACAGCGGGTTGGCGGTGATGGGGATTGGCTGGATGGTGCTGATTGAGTGTGGTCGATAGGGGGAGTTGTGAAAAATTCGGTCCGACGAAAGGTGTCGTGAACGTTTTTTTTCCGGACGAAATTTGAGAAAAGTAGTTTGTATGTTTTTTGAAGAGCTAGTTTTGCGACCAGGACGAAAAATTTACCGGAAATCTGAGCACGGATTCGATTATTCAAATTTGGATTGTGTTATAAGGAAATTCGGAGTTCAGGAGTTTGGTGGAAGCGTTGAGATTGAGTGGTTGATTGGACGGAGATTGAGAAAATTTTTGAAAACCAAATGTGTCGTGAGCGTTTTGTTTTGGACGAAATTTGAAAAAAAAAAAAATCAGTTTTGAATTAAGAACTAGTTTTGCGCACAGGACGGGATCAAAATTACCGGAAACCTTATCACGGTTTGGATTATTCGAAATGGATTGTGTGATAAGGAGATTATGAGTCGACGTTGGTCCAAAGAAGATGTGAGACGACAAACGATGTATTGGAACAGAGTTTAGCGGAGAGTTGACGTTTTTGTTCGGGAAAAGCTCTAAGTTTTAGAAAAGCTCTAATTGTTTAAAATTGGTCATCAAATTTTACGTGACAGTGGAATAATACTGTAGATTTGGCCCCGTGTAATTAGATGATACACCGTGTTGCAAAATGAAAAGAAAAGTAAATAGTGGGGGCTAGGTTGCGAGTATAAGCTTGCCGGAAAATCGGAAGTAGGGTGAGACTCAGCATATTTGCAGGCGAAGTGCTCTAGCCAGTCATTAGTGGAAGAGACTCGCGATAGTTTGCGTGCCTTGCACGAGTTATTCCCGTTTGCACAGTGGCAGCGTTTTATCGATTGGTTGAAATTGTCGACTTTCTCATTTTTCTGTACAAATTCACTGCGCCCGGAGGGGACCGAGATTTTATATGACTTTTGACGGAATCAGCGGAACGCCCGTACTCCACCGGAAAGAAGGAAGTTAGCTAACCAGTTATTTGCAACAAAACAAAGCACCGTATTGTAGAATAAAATTAATTGTGGGAAAAAAAGTAAACTTTCGAAAAATCAAAATCACTGATGGACGTTTAAGAAAAAAAGGAGGAAAAAAAAGTGCAAGTTTAGTATATGAGTGTATGTAAACCGTACCCGATCGAGTTTGGTGGTGATTTTTTTTTTTTGGTATAGGATTTTTTTTGAATTTTTATTTATTTTGTTCCTTCTTCCTTTTTTTTAGATTTAAATTTAAAAATTCTATTTAAGTTTCCTATTTTTCATTATATTATTTTTTTCTTCTTTTTCTTTTTTTTTGTTTGTTATTTTTCTAGAATTCCGTAAAAAAAATAAAAATGAAGTAAAGTGAATAATTTTTCATTTCTCCAAGCAATCTCACCTTCGTCCTTATCCCTTATTCCCCCTCCAATTTGTAATGTTGTGGTTTTGAATTAGGTGGCCCAGCACGTGCAGTGATCTTCCCCGAACGACCCCGGCCAGCTGAGCCTAGCCGGCCTCAGTATGCCACCTGGGGGAACATGAGATCACTGCCATATAAATGTCTGCGACCGCGGCAGCCGTGGTTCGCAACAAATGGCGCCCAAATATTTGAGGCAATAGTGTTAATATTTAGATTTTTTTTGGTATTTTAATTTAAAGTTTTTCTCTCAACAAATTTTATTTAAATTTAAACCGAATCCTTGTAAAGCTATAAATTTTTAAGTTGCGGGTGAAACTCTGGGGTGCCTAGCTTGAATAGTAGCCTGTGCATTTCAGGGGATATTTTTTTGTTTCCTGTGGTTGAAGGTTTTTTTATTTTTTTTTTTTTTTGTTCTAAAGGTTACTGTTTTTGTTTTTTTTAATCATGAATCGACGTTCGCCGCTGTCGCAGTGGCGCCCGCCGTGTTGGATTTTATGTTTCAGTCTTCACAGGCTATGATAGCTCGCGTTGGTTTGTGTAACTGATGGTGGGAACCATAGAGTTTTGTGTCGCTGGCTATATCTCCCTGTATGGGATAGCTGGACATCGATCCAGCTCATGGAATTAGCCAACGCTCTCTAGCCTTCCATCATTCTGCTTGTGTTTTCATGAAACTTTCGCGGCTCTTGTCCGAGATATTGTGGAATCTGTTAAGATCCATAATAGCCTCGTAGCTGACCCTGGAATGGTGGCAGTTTGAACGGAGTCCGCAATGGAGGTTCATGGTCAGGCAAGGCACGGACTGACTTATGCAGGCTTCTATGTGTGTTCAAAATTTCATCCTCTAATTTTAGCCTGGTGTGTTTCCCTTCCTGAATATCCCATAAATGAAGGAGAATTGTTTGGAGAAATGAAATACTTTCACGGCTCTACAGTTTAGTGATTTGACTGCGACCTTTCGCTTCTAGGTTTTTTTTGATTAGGTTAGTTTTTCAACTTTTAATCGGTCCTGGTGTAAATTCGCTCATAATGCATCGTAGGAGAACGGCAAGCTGGGATCCCAGCTATACCCATTTGGATCGGGAACTGGAGCGTCTCAGCCTATCCACAAGTACCAATGAGGCATTGGAGGGACCAACAGTGAAACCAGGTTCTTCACGAGCCCCGTCCACCCACCATCCCAAAACCCCTGTGGTGGTCTCTTCAGCCATAAGAGCAACAGGGACCGCTATGGAACCTCGTGTCAATTTTCAAGAGTGTGTGCGCCTTTTTATCGTAGACGGGAGTGCCGCTGTTGGTGAGGGAGGCAGGAGCATGGCTTCATTGCACTTGCCGAGAATCTTGCAATCCAGGAAATCAAGTGCAGATGTTGAACATGAAACGCTCGAACGTTTGCAGACTCCCTAAAAGATAAACCACTTTAAAAAATGCTGTGAATATTTAAGTCTTTCTTAAACATAAACATAAACCTAGAGTTATTGATCCCGAACTAAAACTAAAGCCTCTTTACATCAAAAAAACGAATAAGGCTGTTATTTCGTTACTAAAACAAGAAACAAAAAAAGACTTACAAATGTCTCTCTTAGAAAAGGAGTATCATCAAATGTCCGTTAGCATTTCGAAAGCCCTAAATCCAGTAGAGGCAGCACTCAAAGTAAAACATGCTCAAGCGGCCATAATTGGTACATTTCGAACAAATGGTGGTCAAATGTTTTGGACTATTGCAATACGTCAGCCGCTTATGGATAATATATTTACTGCATGGAAATTTTGTCATTTGTTGCATAAGATCTTACGTGAAGGTCATCCACTATGCATTGAACATTCAATGCGACATCGAACCATGCTGACCGAATTGGGAAAGTTGTGGGGACACTTAACAGATGGCTACGGACAGAGTATTCATGCTTATACCAAATTGCTGTGCACCAAATTGGAATTTCATCAACGAAATCCACAATTTCCGGGCAATATGACACTATCGAAGGAAGAATGGGATCATTTGGGTGGCAACGATATAAACGTTCATTTTCAACTTGCAGTTGAAATGTTTGATTATATTGATGATATAATGTCAGTACAGCAAGCAATTTTCAATTCCGTTAACACATTCTGCATCACATCGATGACAGCGGCAGGACAATGTCGTCTAGCGCCACTTATTCCGCTCATACAAGACTCTAATCAACTTTATGACTTTCTAGTTCGTCTAATGTTCAAATTACATTCGCATCTGCCAAATGATTTGTTGTCTGGACATCGCGATCGCTTCCGCGTTATTTTCAGACAACTGAAATCGTTCTACGATCAAGCACGCCCAACTACAGACAGCATCAGGACACAAGGACCCGGTTCTAGGATACGTCACAGCATTCGTCCGGTTCAACAATACCACCAAATTGATGAGGTTTCTGGTTGTGCCAACCCTGACACACTCGGTGTACCTTGGTATAGACTTCTGGGACCTTTTCAAGATCGCGCCCATGCAGGTCGGCGCGGTAGAGCCTGTTGAAGACCGTTTATATCCGGAGTTCCATCTCTTGTCCCCACAGGACCAGCTGCGGCTTGATTTTGTCAAGCAACAGTTTCCCTCATATAATGCGAGAGGCTTGGGTAGAACCGGGCTCGTGTCACACTGCATCGACACTGGTTCCGCTCAACCAGTTAAGCAGCGACATTATGCCGTCTCGCCCGTTGTGCAGAAACTGTTGTACGACGAACTCGATCATATGCTGTCTTTGGGGGTAATAGAGGAAAGTCAAAGTGCGTGGAGTTCACCAGTGACCTTGGTGAGGAAGCCTGGGAAAGTCAGGTTATGCTTGGATGCTCGTGCTAAGGATGCCTATCCACTACCGCTAATTGAGGGCCTGTTGGCACGGCTACAGGACACAAAGTACATTACCAGCCTAGACCTAAAAGATGCCTTTTGGCAAATTCCTCTGGACGCGAAAAGCAAAGAGAAGGCAGCATTCACGGTTCCCGGGTGGCCTCTGTACCAATTTAAAGTTATGCCGTTCGGTCTATGTAATGCTCCCCGAACGATGTGTCGATTGATGCATAAGGTGATACCACACGAATTGCAAGACAAGGTATTTGTTTACTTGGATGACTTACTTGTGACCAGCTCAACATTTGATGAGCACTTGTCCCTTCTAAGCACCGTCGCCAGGCGTCTCAAGGACGCCAATTTAACCATCAATGTCGAGAAGAGCAAGTTCGTCCAACGGGAAATCAAATACCTTGGCTTCGTGGTGAGTGATGGTATTTTGCGCACCGACCCGGAGAAAGTCTCGGGAATAGTCGCTTATCCAGAGCCCCGAACTGCCAAAGACGTAAGACGTTTCATGGGAATGGCCGGGTAGTACCGGCGTTTCATCCCAAACTTTGCCGCTGTTACGGCTCCACTAACCGATTTGCTAAAAGGTAAGCGTACTCTCAAATGGTCGGCTGCTGCAGATGCCGCCTTCAAGGAAGTCAAACGGTTGCTTGTTTCCGCCCGAGTTTTGACCAACCCCGACTTTACGAAGCATTTTTTTTATCCAGTGTGACGCTAGCAAAGTGGGTATTGGAAGTGCCCTCTTCCAGAGGGAAGATGAGGGTGGAGAACATCCCATCGCCTTTATGTCCATGAAACTCAATGCTGCCCAACGCAACTACATTATCACCGAAGCGTCAAAAAGTTCAGGGCATATATAGAGGGGTTGCCTTTCACCATCATCACCGATCATGCTAGCCTCAAATGGCTAATGCAGCCGGCAGACTTATCAGGTCGGTTGGCTCGCTGGAGCCTGAAACTCCAAGCCTTCGACTTTAAAATTGTCCATCGAAAAGGCACTCTTAACGTCGTACCGGATGCCTTGTCAAGATCCTGTTCACAAGAAGAACATTTGGCTTCAATGTCCCCTTGCCTTCCGGAACACAAGCATCTGGAGGGTGTAATTCCGGAATCCGCGTTTCGGGATCCGAATTATGAACAGTTGAAAACGCAGATTCGGGAGCACCCTGAGAAGTTCCAAAATGTATCAATGGCAGAATTTACATAACTACCGGTTATCCGGCAGCGATGAATTCGGATCTTCCCCGCACAAAATTATGGGTTCCGGAGAGTTGCCATCAAGCACTAGTGATCCAGGCTCATGATAACCCCCTAAGCTCGCATTGTGGAATTCGAAAAACTACCGATGTACTGCGACGGTATTATTACTGGCCTCGTTTGAGACATGATGTAATCCATCACATCCAGAATTGTCTCGTGTGCAAACAAATTAAACCTCCGAATTCCACAATGCGACCACCTATGGGAGCTCCCAGGGACACGGAAAGACCCATGCAGCGACTCTTTGTTGACTTTATGGGCTCCTATCCCCGCTCCCGGTCAGGCCATACTCAACTATTCGTGGTCCTGGATCATTACACTAAATTTATATGGCTCAAACCCATGGCGAAAGCCAACGCGGAGGCGGTAGCGCGTTACTTGGAGCGAGATATCTTCTTAACTTTTGGTGTCCCAGAATGGTTACATTCTGACAATGGTGTACAATTCGTCTCAAAAGCGTTCGCCAAACTTTTGAAGGATTATGGGGTTCAACATTGCTTGACGCCCTATCATTCTCCGCAGGCTAATGCTTCGGAGAGATCCAACCAGTCGACACTGAACGCCATTCGGGCGTATATTGGTTCCGATCATGGTAGGTGGGACGAGAACCTTCCGGAGTCATGCTTCGCCTTTCGCAAGGTGATTCATGAGTCTACGGGGTTCTCGCCTTACTTTCTCATGTTCGGGTATCATCCTATTCAGCATGGCTCCGAATACACCCTCCTCCGCCAACTGAATGCTTTTGAGGACGGAGAGGTACAACTTAATGCGAACAGCGATAGACAGCGGGCTGCACAAGACCAGGTAAAAATAAAACTGAGTGAAGCTTATCAGAAGGGAGCACAGCGGTAAAATCTACGGACCCGTCCTCGTGAGCTGTTTCAGGGTCACAAGGTTTTAGTCCGTAACTTTGTGGTAAGTAACGCCGCCGAGCGATTTGCCGCTAAGCTTTCCCCACGTTTTATTCCAGCCGTGGTTCGTCGCCGTATGGGACAGGTGTCTTACGAGTTGGAGGACGATTCAGGGAAACTAATCGGAATATTCCATGCCAAAGACATCCGAGACTCCCAATGAACGTTATCTCTCGTGCCCGTCTGGATGAGACACGCAGGGTCTGGGTCGTCCCCACGATTGTTGCGACCACTGCTGCTTCGCTATTTTTCTACGTAGCAATGTACGCAAGTTGACGTCATTCCTTGTTGATTTATCCCATCTTCACCTTTTCCTCTCACATGTCATGTTCCTTTTCACCTTGTTCCTCACAATATTCATCCCAGTATCCACTCCAAATAGTTGGTACCCAATCCAATATATTTGAATTTCGTATAATTCAAATATGCTGGATTCTACCAACAACAATCCCTGCCTTTAATTACAATCAAGATCGCGAGTGGCGACGGAGATGCCTGATATTTGTTATAAAATAACATTCATCAAGTGACTCCGTGGCGTAGTGGATCCGATTCAGGTTGTGGACCCCCGACTTCTGGGTTCGAATCCATCGTGGGTAGTAATCTTTTAACCTTTTGTCAGTTCCTCTTTTTCAGGGCAATTAATATCTTAATCCAATTGCCCTGGGTAAGTTGACCCTGACCGAAGGGTGAAAGGTTAACATCCGCGAGCCGGTGAGGGACAGTTATCGACAGCGGGATGATGTACCGGTGACGACAGCGGGTTGGCGGTGATGGGGATTGGCTGGATGGTGCTGATTGAGTGTGGTCGATAGGGGGAGTTGTGAAAAATTCGGTCCGACGAAAGGTGTCGTGAACGTTTTTTTTCCGGACGAAATTTGAGAAAAGTAGTTTGTATGTTTTTTGAAGAGCTAGTTTTGCGACCAGGACGAAAAATTTACCGGAAATCTGAGCACGCATTCGATTATTCAAATTTGGATTGTGTTATAAGGAAATTCGGAGTTCAGGAGTTTGGTGGAAGCGTTGAGATTGAGTGGTTGATTGGACGGAGATTGAGAAAATTTTTGAAAACCAAATGTGTCGTGAGCGTTTTGTTTTGGACGAAATTTGAAAAAAAAAAATCAGTTTTGAATTAAGAACTAGTTTTGCGCACAGGACGGGATCAAAATTACCGGAAACCTTATCACGGTTTGGATTATTCGAAATGGATTGTGTGATAAGGAGATTATGAGTCGACGTTGGTCCAAAGAAGATGTGAGACGACAAACGATGTATTGGAACAGAGTTTAGCGGAGAGTTGACGTTTTTGTTCGGGAAAAGCTCTAAGTTTTAGAAAAGCTCTAATTGTTTAAAATTGGTCATCAAATTTTACGTGACAGTGGAATAATACTGTAGATTTGGCCCCGTGTAATTAGATGATACACCGTGTTGCAAAATAAAAAGAAAAGTAAATAGTGGGGGCTATGTTGCGAGTATAAGCTTGCCGGAAAATCGGAAGTAGGGTGAGACTCAGCATATTTGCAGGCGAAGTGCTCTAGCCAGTCATTAGTGGAAGAGACTCGCGATAGTTTGCGTGCCTTGCACGAGTTATTCCCGTTTGCACAGTGGCAGCGTTTTATCGATTGGTTGAAATTGTCGACTTTCTCATTTTTCTGTACAAATTCACTGCGCCCGGAGGGGACCGAGATTTTATATGACTTTTGACGGAATCAGCGGAACGCCCGTACTCCACCGGAAAGAAGGAAGTTAGCTAACCAGTTATTTGCAACAAAACAAAGCACCGTATTGTAGAATAAAATTAATTGTGGGAAAAAAAGTAAACTTTCGAAAAATCAAAATCACTGATGGACGTTTAAGAAAAAAAGGAGGAAAAAAAAGTGCAAGTTTAGTATATGAGTGTATGTAAACCGTACCCGATCGAGTTTGGTGGTGATTTTTTTTTTTTGGTATAGGATTTTTTTTGAATTTTTATTTATTTTGTTCCTTCTTCCTTTTTTTTAGATTTAAATTTAAAAATTCTATTTAAGTTTCCTATTTTTCATTATATTATTTTTTTCTTCTTTTTCTTTTTTTTTGTTTGTTATTTTTCTAGAATTCCGTAAAAAAAATAAAAATGAAGTAAAGTGAATAATTTTTCATTTCTCCAAGCAATCTCACCTTCGTCCTTATCCCTTATTCCCCCTCCAATTTGTAATGTTGTGGTTTTGAATTAGGTGGCCCAGCACGTGCAGTGATCTTCCCCGAACGACCCCGGCCAGCTGAGCCTAGCCGGCCTCAGTATGCCACCTGGGGGAACATGAGATCACTGCCATATAAATGTCTGCGACCGCGGCAGCCGTGGTTCGCAACAAATGGCGCCCAAATATTTGAGGCAATAGTGTTAATATTTAGATTTTTTTTGGTATTTTAATTTAAAGTTTTTCTCTCAACAAATTTTATTTAAATTTAAACCGAATCCTTGTAAAGCTATAAATTTTTAAGTTGCGGGTGAAACTCTGGGGTGCCTAGCTTGAATAGTAGCCTGTGCATTTCAGGGGATATTTTTTTGTTTCCTGTGGTTGAAGGTTTTTTTATTTTTTTTTTTTTTTTGTTCTAAAGGTTACTGTTTTTGTTTTTTTTAATCATGAATCGACGTTCGCCGCTGTCGCAGTGGCGCCCGCCGTGTTGGATTTTATGTTTCAGTCTTCACAGGCTATGATAGCTCGCGTTGGTTTGTGTAACTGATGGTGGGAACCATAGAGTTTTGTGTCGCTGGCTATATCTCCCTGTATGGGATAGCTGGACATCGATCCAGCTCATGGAATTAGCCAACGCTCTCTAGCCTTCCATCATTCTGCTTGTGTTTTCATGAAACTTTCGCGGCTCTTGTCCGAGATATTGTGGAATCTGTTAAGATCCATAATAGCCTCGTAGCTGACCCTGGAATGGTGGCAGTTTGAACGGAGTCCGCAATGGAGGTTCATGGTCAGGCAAGGCACGGACTGACTTATGCAGGCTTCTATGTGTGTTCAAAATTTCATCCTCTAATTTTAGCCTGGTGTGTTTCCCTTCCTGAATATCCCATAAATGAAGGAGAATTGTTTGGAGAAATGAAATACTTTCACGGCTCTACAGTTTAGTGATTTGACTGCGACCTTTCGCTTCTAGGTTTTTTTTGATTAGGTTAGTTTTTCAACTTTTAATCGGTCCTGGTGTAAATTCGCTCATAATGCATCGTAGGAGAACGGCAAGCTGGGATCCCAGCTATACCCATTTGGATCGGGAACTGGAGCGTCTCAGCCTATCCACAAGTACCAATGAGGCATTGGAGGGACCAACAGTGAAACCAGGTTCTTCACGAGCCCCGTCCACCCACCATCCCAAAACCCCTGTGGTGGTCTCTTCAGCCATAAGAGCAACAGGGACCGCTATGGAACCTCGTGTCAATTTTCAAGAGTGTGTGCGCCTTTTTATCGTAGACGGGAGTGCCGCTGTTGGTGAGGGAGGCAGGAGCATGGCTTCATTGCACTTGCCGAGAATCTTGCAATCCAGGAAATCAAGTGCAGATGTTGAACATGAAACGCTCGAACGTTTGCAGACTCCCTAAAAGATAAACCACTTTAAAAAATGCTGTGAATATTTAAGTCTTTCTTAAACATAAACATAAACCTAGAGTTATTGATCCCGAACTAAAACTAAAGCCTCTTTACATCAAAAAAACGAATAAGGCTGTTATTTCGTTACTAAAACAAGAAACAAAAAAAGACTTACAAATGTCTCTCTTAGAAAAGGAGTATCATCAAATGTCCGTTAGCATTTCGAAAGCCCTAAATCCAGTAGAGGCAGCACTCAAAGTAAAACATGCTCAAGCGGCCATAATTGGTACATTTCGAACAAATGGTGGTCAAATGTTTTGGACTATTGCAATACGTCAGCCGCTTATGGATAATATATTTACTGCATGGAAATTTTGTCATTTGTTGCATAAGATCTTACGTGAAGGTCATCCACTATGCATTGAACATTCAATGCGACATCGAACCATGCTGACCGAATTGGGAAAGTTGTGGGGACACTTAACAGATGGCTACGGACAGAGTATTCATGCTTATACCAAATTGCTGTGCACCAAATTGGAATTTCATCAACGAAATCCACAATTTCCGGGCAATATGACACTATCGAAGGAAGAATGGGATCATTTGGGTGGCAACGATATAAACGTTCATTTTCAACTTGCAGTTGAAATGTTTGATTATATTGATGATATAATGTCAGTACAGCAAGCAATTTTCAATTCCGTTAACACATTCTGCATCACATCGATGACAGCGGCAGGACAATGTCGTCTAGCGCCACTTATTCCGCTCATACAAGACTCTAATCAACTTTATGACTTTCTAGTTCGTCTAATGTTCAAATTACATTCGCATCTGCCAAATGATTTGTTGTCTGGACATCGCGATCGCTTCCGCGTTATTTTCAGACAACTGAAATCGTTCTACGATCAAGCACGCCCAACTACAGACAGCATCAGGACACAAGGACCCGGTTCTAGGATACGTCACAGCATTCGTCCGGTTCAACAATACCACCAAATTGATGAGGTTTCTGGTTGTGCCAACCCTGACACACTCGGTGTACCTTGGTATAGACTTCTGGGACCTTTTCAAGATCGCGCCCATGCAGGTCGGCGCGGTAGAGCCTGTTGAAGACCGTTTATATCCGGAGTTCCATCTCTTGTCCCCACAGGACCAGCTGCGGCTTGATTTTGTCAAGCAACAGTTTCCCTCATATAATGCGAGAGGCTTGGGTAGAACCGGGCTCGTGTCACACTGCATCGACACTGGTTCCGCTCAACCAGTTAAGCAGCGACATTATGCCGTCTCGCCCGTTGTGCAGAAACTGTTGTACGACGAACTCGATCATATGCTGTCTTTGGGGGTAATAGAGGAAAGTCAAAGTGCGTGGAGTTCACCAGTGACCTTGGTGAGGAAGCCTGGGAAAGTCAGGTTATGCTTGGATGCTCGTGCTAAGGATGCCTATCCACTACCGCTAATTGAGGGCCTGTTGGCACGGCTACAGGACACAAAGTACATTACCAGCCTAGACCTAAAAGATGCCTTTTGGCAAATTCCTCTGGACGCGAAAAGCAAAGAGAAGGCAGCATTCACGGTTCCCGGGTGGCCTCTGTACCAATTTAAAGTTATGCCGTTCGGTCTATGTAATGCTCCCCGAACGATGTGTCGATTGATGCATAAGGTGATACCACACGAATTGCAAGACAAGGTATTTGTTTACTTGGATGACTTACTTGTGACCAGCTCAACATTTGATGAGCACTTGTCCCTTCTAAGCACCGTCGCCAGGCGTCTCAAGGACGCCAATTTAACCATCAATGTCGAGAAGAGCAAGTTCGTCCAACGGGAAATCAAATACCTTGGCTTCGTGGTGAGTGATGGTATTTTGCGCACCGACCCGGAGAAAGTCTCGGGAATAGTCGCTTATCCAGAGCCCCGAACTGCCAAAGACGTAAGACGTTTCATGGGAATGGCCGGGTAGTACCGGCGTTTCATCCCAAACTTTGCCGCTGTTACGGCTCCACTAACCGATTTGCTAAAAGGTAAGCGTACTCTCAAATGGTCGGCTGCTGCAGATGCCGCCTTCAAGGAAGTCAAACGGTTGCTTGTTTCCGCCCGAGTTTTGACCAACCCCGACTTTACGAAGCATTTTTTTTATCCAGTGTGACGCTAGCAAAGTGGGTATTGGAAGTGCCCTCTTCCAGAGGGAAGATGAGGGTGGAGAACATCCCATCGCCTTTATGTCCATGAAACTCAATGCTGCCCAACGCAACTACATTATCACCGAAGCGTCAAAAAGTTCAGGGCATATATAGAGGGGTTGCCTTTCACCATCATCACCGATCATGCTAGCCTCAAATGGCTAATGCAGCCGGCAGACTTATCAGGTCGGTTGGCTCGCTGGAGCCTGAAACTCCAAGCCTTCGACTTTAAAATTGTCCATCGAAAAGGCACTCTTAACGTCGTACCGGATGCCTTGTCAAGATCCTGTTCACAAGAAGAACATTTGGCTTCAATGTCCCCTTGCCTTCCGGAACACAAGCATCTGGAGGGTGTAATTCCGGAATCCGCGTTTCGGGATCCGAATTATGAACAGTTGAAAACGCAGATTCGGGAGCACCCTGAGAAGTTCCAAAATGTATCAATGGCAGAATTTACATAACTACCGGTTATCCGGCAGCGATGAATTCGGATCTTCCCCGCACAAAATTATGGGTTCCGGAGAGTTGCCATCAAGCACTAGTGATCCAGGCTCATGATAACCCCCTAAGCTCGCATTGTGGAATTCGAAAAACTACCGATGTACTGCGACGGTATTATTACTGGCCTCGTTTGAGACATGATGTAATCCATCACATCCAGAATTGTCTCGTGTGCAAACAAATTAAACCTCCGAATTCCACAATGCGACCACCTATGGGAGCTCCCAGGGACACGGAAAGACCCATGCAGCGACTCTTTGTTGACTTTATGGGCTCCTATCCCCGCTCCCGGTCAGGCCATACTCAACTATTCGTGGTCCTGGATCATTACACTAAATTTATATGGCTCAAACCCATGGCGAAAGCCAACGCGGAGGCGGTAGCGCGTTACTTGGAGCGAGATATCTTCTTAACTTTTGGTGTCCCAGAATGGTTACATTCTGACAATGGTGTACAATTCGTCTCAAAAGCGTTCGCCAAACTTTTGAAGGATTATGGGGTTCAACATTGCTTGACGCCCTATCATTCTCCGCAGGCTAATGCTTCGGAGAGATCCAACCAGTCGACACTGAACGCCATTCGGGCGTATATTGGTTCCGATCATGGTAGGTGGGACGAGAACCTTCCGGAGTCATGCTTCGCCTTTCGCAAGGTGATTCATGAGTCTACGGGGTTCTCGCCTTACTTTCTCATGTTCGGGTATCATCCTATTCAGCATGGCTCCGAATACACCCTCCTCCGCCAACTGAATGCTTTTGAGGACGGAGAGGTACAACTTAATGCGAACAGCGATAGACAGCGGGCTGCACAAGACCAGGTAAAAATAAAACTGAGTGAAGCTTATCAGAAGGGAGCACAGCGGTAAAATCTACGGACCCGTCCTCGTGAGCTGTTTCAGGGTCACAAGGTTTTAGTCCGTAACTTTGTGGTAAGTAACGCCGCCGAGCGATTTGCCGCTAAGCTTTCCCCACGTTTTATTCCAGCCGTGGTTCGTCGCCGTATGGGACAGGTGTCTTACGAGTTGGAGGACGATTCAGGGAAACTAATCGGAATATTCCATGCCAAAGACATCCGAGACTCCCAATGAACGTTATCTCTCGTGCCCGTCTGGATGAGACACGCAGGGTCTGGGTCGTCCCCACGATTGTTGCGACCACTGCTGCTTCGCTATTTTTCTACGTAGCAATGTACGCAAGTTGACGTCATTCCTTGTTGATTTATCCCATCTTCACCTTTTCCTCTCACATGTCATGTTCCTTTTCACCTTGTTCCTCACAATATTCATCCCAGTATCCACTCCAAATAGTTGGTACCCAATCCAATATATTTGAATTTCGTATAATTCAAATATGCTGGATTCTACCAACAACAATCCCTGCCTTTAATTACAATCAAGATCGCGAGTGGCGACGGAGATGCCTGATGTTTGTTATAAAATAACATTCATCAAGTGACTCCGTGGCGTAGTGGATCCGATTCAGGTTGTGGACCCCCGACTTCTGGGTTCGAATCCATCGTGGGTAGTAATCTTTTAACCTTTTGTCAGATCCTCTTTTTCAGGGCAATTAATATCTTAATCCAATTGCCCTGGGTAAGTTGACCCTGACCGAAGGGTGAAAGGTTAACATCCGCGAGCCGGTGAGGGACAGTTATCGACAGCGGGATGATGTACCGGTGACGACAGCGGGTTGGCGGTGATGGGGATTGGCTGGATGGTGCTGATTGAGTGTGGTCGATAGGGGGAGTTGTGAAAAATTCGGTCCGACGAAAGGTGTCGTGAACGTTTTTTTTCCGGACGAAATTTGAGAAAAGTAGTTTGTATGTTTTTTGAAGAGCTAGTTTTGCGACCAGGACGAAAAATTTACCGGAAATCTGAGCACGGATTCGATTATTCAAATTTGGATTGTGTTATAAGGAAATTCGGAGTTCAGGAGTTTGGTGGAAGCGTTGAGATTGAGTGGTTGATTGGACGGAGATTGAGAAAATTTTTGAAAACCAAATGTGTCGTGAGCGTTTTGTTTTGGACGAAATTTGAAAAAAAAAAATCAGTTTTGAATTAAGAACTAGTTTTGCGCACAGGACGGGATCAAAATTACCGGAAACCTTATCACGGTTTGGATTATTCGAAATGGATTGTGTGATAAGGAGATTATGAGTCGACGTTGGTCCAAAGAAGATGTGAGACGACAAACGATGTATTGGAACAGAGTTTAGCGGAGAGTTGACGTTTTTGTTCGGGAAAAGCTCTAAGTTTTAGAAAAGCTCTAATTGTTTAAAATTGGTCATCAAATTTTACGTGACAGTGGAATAATACTGTAGATTTGGCCCCGTGTAATTAGATGATACACCGTGTTGCAAAATAAAAAGAAAAGTAAATAGTGGGGGCTATGTTGCGAGTATAAGCTTGCCGGAAAATCGGAAGTAGGGTGAGACTCAGCATATTTGCAGGCGAAGTGCTCTAGCCAGTCATTAGTGGAAGAGACTCGCGATAGTTTGCGTGCCTTGCACGAGTTATTCCCGTTTGCACAGTGGCAGCGTTTTATCGATTGGTTGAAATTGTCGACTTTCTCATTTTTCTGTACAAATTCACTGCGCCCGGAGGGGACCGAGATTTTATATGACTTTTGACGGAATCAGCGGAACGCCCGTACTCCACCGGAAAGAAGGAAGTTAGCTAACCAGTTATTTGCAACAAAACAAAGCACCGTATTGTAGAATAAAATTAATTGTGGGAAAAAAAGTAAACTTTCGAAAAATCAAAATCACTGATGGACGTTTAAGAAAAAAAGGAGGAAAAAAAAGTGCAAGTTTAGTATATGAGTGTATGTAAACCGTACCCGATCGAGTTTGGTGGTGATTTTTTTTTTGGTATAGGATTTTTTTTGAATTTTTATTTATTTTGTTCCTTCTTCCTTTTTTTTAGATTTAAATTTAAAAATTCTATTTAAGTTTCCTTTTTTTCATTATATTATTTTTTTCTTCTTTTTCTTTTTTTTTGTTTGTTATTTTTCTAGAATTCCGTAAAAAAAATAAAAATGAAGTAAAGTGAATAATTTTTCATTTCTCCAAGCAATCTCACCTTCGTCCTTATCCCTTATTCCCCCTCCAATTTGTAATGTTGTGGTTTTGAATTAGGTGGCCCAGCACGGGCAGTGATCTTCCCCGAACGACCCCGGCCAGCTGAGCCTAGCCGGCCTCAGTATGCCACCTGGGGGAACATGAGATCACTGCCATATAAATGTCTGCGACCGCGGCAGCCGTGGTTCGCGACAGTTCTCTGTAAGTTACTATCACGAAAATAATATATGTTATGCTCCCTTATGTGACCTATCACGCATAAAAATTGCGTGAGAAAAAAATTGGTGCAACACGTCGAAAAAAAAATAAAATGTTATTCGCGCCTTGTCATGTACAGGTATTCACGTGACTACTTTTATCTACTTTTACTTTTATATTTTTATGTTCCGTCTCTTAACATGCATTCGTAGAACGAGATAGTATCCTTCACTCATTTATTTAATTTTTTGTAACCTTACTACTTCGTTGTAATTAATGTAATTAGAACTTAGGCCGACTTTCCAAATACTAAAAAGTGCAAAATAACTAGTGATTGTTATAAACTTTGCTGGATGGCTTAGAAAATATGTTTCAAATATTGAATTCGATCAACATAATCAAATGATAAATGAACAATTTAATAGAGAGTAGAACTATAATGAAATAATAAAGTGAAACTACCAGAGATAACCGTTTTATTCCATATGTGTTTAGACGCGACAGTGTGCAAGGTTGTAAGCAAATAAGTTCGGACTTAGCTTCACGCTGTTTATTATATTTCATATCTTACCAACATCGCATTGTCATTGATATTGTTCTAAGAGGTAGCTTTGTGAGTCGGATTCTTTGGTATTTAGTTTCAAGATTTTAAAATTCGTAACAGCTAAGCCAAATTATTATTAGTGATGTCGGAAAAGTGTAAAAACTGTAACAAGTCCCTTCGTGGTTATAGTGGTTATAAAAAAGTTATAAGAACTGAATTAATTACAACTGGAACACTTTGAGTCGCAAATAACTTAGTTAGGACCTCAGCAGCACGCAAGATTCGGGATAAATACCGTCCATATGACAAATAATAAATTATAGCTGCTACATGCGAACATCCGAAGAAATTTATACCGTCTGATATAATGAATGTATATGCGATGGATATACCTTGATTTTACTTCTGCTTAAATGATACTAGGTGCTGTTGTCACATATTGTATTATTATTTACCAAGCATTTTTTTAATTCATTCTATTTTTCATATATTGTACTATAATGTGGTTTCATTCACCATCTAAATCAAGCGTTTAAGCATAAGTGTTGTGCAGAAAACTAAGAATATTAAATAGCGATTCCACCCTTGGCAACATTTTATTATCGAGAGAATGATGTAAAAGTTTGCACTTTTGGGCAATGTTACCGTGAACAGCTTCTATCGTTCACCCGATTTTCGTTATCTATCACGGAACATTGGCTTCTTCTGAAGTAATTTGATGCTTATTATCTTTAAAAGCTGGCATTTGAACGATAAAACCCTTGTGATTCAAAAGCTGTACGATATCACTAAGTCGTTTATTGTCTTGAGTGTGATCTCATTTGATAATAAATATGTTTACTTTTTTGGTGTCGTATATACGCTCCCTCTACGATCAATACAAGCTGATGTTCATCAACATTTAATAATTTTGTTTGCAGTATTGCAGGTGTAAGCTATAACTTGTTGTCAAGAAATAGCGTTGAATCCCAAACAGCTCGCTATAATGTCTTTTTCAAAGCATTTAATTATTTGTGTGAAATATTCGGAGACTTTTTAGCCGTAAGGTAAACCAACAATACTAGCTTTTGTATGGTGTGAGTTTTCGTTCTTCATCTTAAACAAACATATAATTATAGCTTTTCATATAAATATAGCTATTATAACACTTTTCCAAGATAATTTAGTTAAGGCTTTGACTTGATCTTCTGACATATCAAGTTCGTTTACTCTATCGAATATTGATGACCGGGATTTATTTGACAGCGTATTAAAAAATAGTGTCAATTCGGTTTTTTTTCATTTGTAATGGTATTAGAAACTATACGTAGATGAGATAAACCATCTTCATAAAAATATTTTCCTATTAAATGCGTCGAACAGCACCGATCACCTTTTGGTATGAATACTTTTTTTTTATGAATATTTGTATTCGTGTTTCTAAACATATTGTCTTGAGATCAGTTGTTTTTGACATATAATGCAATATCTGTGAGTAAATGCAACACGTTGAAATGGAATTTCAATATAGTCTTCGCTCAGATGATATTCACAAGTAATATCGCGGCCACGACTGGCATTTGAATCCTTGGAACTAACATAAGTTTCTTCCGGCACTCCAGTAGTCAATGATTCTTCATCGCGTACTTCCGTGCTTAAAGGCACCTCTTCAGACGATGTACATTTCGAAAAAGAAGCTTTTGTGTTAATATATAGGATGAGTTTAGCATCTTTTCAGTTCTTATAACTTTTTTATAACCACTATAACCACGAAGGGACTTGTTACAGTTTTTAAACTTTTCCGACATTACTAATAACAATTTGGCTTAGCTGTTACGAATTTTAAAATCTTGAAACTAAATACCAAAGAATCCAACTCACAAAGCTACCTCTTAGAACAATATCAATGACAATGCGATGTTGGTAAGATATGAAATATAATAAACAGCGTGAAGCTAAGTCCGAACTTATTTGCTTACAACCTTGCACACTGTCGCGTCTAAACACATATGGAATAAAACGGTTATCTCTGGTAGTTTCACTTTATTATTTCATTATAGTTCTACTCTCTATTAAATTGTTCATTTATCATTTGATTATGTTGATCGAATTCAATATTTGAAACATATTTTCTAAGCCATCCAGCAAAGTTTATAACAATCACTAGTTATTTTGCACTTTTTAGTATTTGGAAAGTCGGCCCAAGTTCTAATTAAATTAATTGCAACGAAGTAGTAAGGTTACAAAAAAATAAATAAATGGGTGAAGGATATGTACGGGCACCTTAATAATGTTCAATATCACGATTAATAATTGAATTAACACCCACTTTATTTCGTCCAAAAAAACTATTATTTTTAATACAGACAATCGAATCCTTTTTGCCAAGTTATTCCGTCGAAAATCGATATCACGCTGTCTTTTTTCCTTCTTGTGTTCTCCACAACGATGTTTTATGGCGTTGCGATCTGCCTATTGCGGCATTACTGAAATGCCACACCGCCATGATATTTGTGGCGCTACAGATACTATCTCGTTCTACGAATGCATGTTAAGGGACGGAACACCCACGTATAGACAAAAGTAGTCACGTGAATACCTGTACATGACAAGGCGCGAATAACATTTTATTTTTTTTCGAAGTGTTGCACCAAATTTTTTTGTCACGCAATTTATATGCATGATAGTGCACATAAAGGAGCATAACATATATTATTTTCGTGATTGTAACTCACAGAGAACGTAAAAAAAATTATTATTTATTTGCTTTTTTACTTATTTTCAATTAACCATTATTATATTATATAAATAACATTATATAAATTATGTAAATAACATTATATAATATAAATAAATAACGTTTGTACATCAAGTAGATATTAGAACATAGGTTCCGATATATGTTCCTTTTTGGGGGCCGACTCGTCATACTTATCCGGCTAAACCCTTTGTATGATCTGCCATAGAATGATTCAAATGGGATGTATTTTGTGGCTGAATGAATAACATTGTTGGAAGTGATTATTACTTCGTTCAAAATGTCATCTTGATCTTTGTTTCGATACTTGTCACGTATTATTCTGTATGGCTCTGTAATTGATGAGTTAAGTCTTTCTACAGGCCCATTACTGCTTGTTTGTTAAATGATTAATTTATATTGCTTACAGAAGTCTTTAAAAGTCGAAGATGTGAATTCTGTACCTTGATCGATTACCATGGTAGCAATATTTTGGGAAATACTGTGAAGACTGGTAAAATGTTTGAGAGATTTAATGATATTTAAGCTATTTCGAGCTGAAAGTATGTAGGCTGCCGCGAATTTTAAAAATTTGTCAATGATAATTAGTATGTATTGTTTGTCAATTGTGTAAATATCCATATGGAGAACGTCTAGTATTTTTTGGGAGTATCTGGAGTCTGATTTTTCGGTTTTTGGGGATTTCTATCGTTATTTTAGTGTTTGGCATTTTTTGCAATTATTGAAAATTTTTGTGATTTTATTCTTCATGAAAGGAAAGTAATATTCTCTCTTGAGATGAGCCAGAGTCTCGTTAATGTTTCGATGGTTACTATTAAGATAGTATTGGGTTATTAAGGAATCTTGGTCATCGTCTTCAGTGATTTCTTTTAGGATTTCCATGCATCTAACGACTTTGAAACTATTAAATTGTGAAAAGTGGTTTGTGTAAGTATCTTGAACTTTTTTGAAAATCTTTGAAAGACTTTTTTTCGTCTGTGGTATATATTGCTGTAAGTCTATTGGGAGGGATAAATTGCTTGAAGATTTTGGCAAGTTTTGTTTCTGTGTATTGCTGTATTTTAATTATTCGGCGTTGTTTGTTCCGGAATGGCATTTCAAGACTGGATTTAGGTGTTCTATCAGATTCTTTAAGTATCAATTGAAGAGAAAATGTTCAGCGGACGTTCAGAAATTGGTATTCCGGTATTCAAATTTTCTTCTGCAGAGTGCGCGGTGAAACCTCTAGTACTGTGTACAGACGTCCCAGCGGCATCGTTCACGTTATATTCGACATTGTTGCTTGTGTTTTTCGCGATTTTTATGCGGCTTAAGGCGTCGGCATTACTGTTCTGACTACGCTTTTTGTAATTCAGTTCATAATCATACTCCTCTAGCTTGAGTCTCCAACGTATCAGTTCATCATCTACGTAAGTTGCTTGTGGTCTGTCACAATCTTAAATTACCTACAAAAAGATACGGTCGGAAATATTTTGTGGCCTAAACAATGGCCAAGAGTTCCTTCTCGATTGTAGAATAGTTGACCTCAGAATCGGTCAACGTTCTACTTGCGTAGCAAATTGGCTTATGGCTACCTTTTGGGTCATGCGATAATACAGCGCCAATTGCGAAGTTACTCGCGGCCGTTGTAAGGACGAACGGTTTGTTAAAATCCGGATGTTCGACAAGGGGAACATTCATGAGCATATCTTTGCAGGAGTTGAATGCTCTCATGTAACGATCATTCAAATCAATGCGTCGGTCTTTTTTTAAGCATTCGGTAAGTGGTTTGGTTAATTTCGCAAAATCTCGGATGAACTGGCGATAATAACCGAGTAAGCCGAGGAAAGATTTTATCTCGTTGGTGGTTTTAGGACCGGAGAAATCGATAATTGCCTGAACTTTATTAGGGCTTGGCTTAAGGTCTACGGTGGTGACCAAATGACCGAGGAAAGCTATTTCTTTTTTGAAGAATTCAAATTTATCAAGCTGGACCTTGAGATTTGCCTGACGTAGTCTGTGAAATACCTTCTTGAGATTTTCTACGTGCTCTTGCAATGAAGTGGAGAATATTATTTTATCGTCTAGATAGACGAGAGAAACTGTACCCTGCAGTTCTTTGAGCTCATTATCCATCACTCTCTGAAAGGTCGAGGGTGCATTTTTTAGCCCAAATGGCATGGGCACATATTCGCAATGATCTCCTTCGACAGTGAAGGCAGTTTTCGGAAAATCCCGTTGATATTCCGGAGAGGGTAGCGATCACCTATCGTCTTTTCATTCAACTTCCTATAATCAATAACCATTCTCCATTTCTTTTTGCCACTCGCGTTTTTTTGGAACGATCCAAACTTGAGGGCTCCAAGGCGAGTAACTCGGGGAAATTATACACTGATTGAACATATCAGAGATTTGGTTACGGACTTCCTCCTTATGGATTAAAGGATATCTATAGGATTTCGTATAGATAGGATTTATCGGTTGTTCTAATTCGATGTTTCACTTGGTTTGTGAAGGTCAAATCTTGTCCTTCCCGAAAGAAAATGTCCTCATGTGCTCGACAGACCTTAAATAGTTCCATCTGTTCCTGATTGTTTAAGTGTGATACTCGCAGTAATCGAATGACATCATCACATGATGTCAATGGTGATTCCTCGTCCTCATAACACACATTCAAATTGTTAATTTGTTCGTAACAATCCGAAAGGCTCTCCACCATCACGGGATGCTCAAGTATTAGGATTTGTTCCTTGCGTGAGAGATTAGAAACTTCAACAAGTGCGTACCAATCAACTGCAGTATAGACTCCCTCCGATATTACCAAGTAGGGGGATATTTTGTTTGGTTTGATGTAAATATCTCCGTTTTCCACATCAACGGGAAGTTTGACAATTGACTTTGTTTCTGGTAGAATGATGTATTTATTGGACACGGAATTTGGCTTGAATTTCAAGGGGAGTACAGCATTATTGGTGACAATTACCTGATTAGCCAAATCGACTTTGGCTCCAAGATCAAGCAAGCCATCAAAATAACCATGGAATTTAAATATTAAGAATCGTGAGTTACCAGGTTCATCAAATTCAGTAAAGTTCGGCAATGAAACTTCTTGTTTAACTTCATGCTTAGAGAGGACAGTGGTTCTTGAAATGGGTTTTATTAATTTTATGTTGCGAGGATCAATATAATGACGATGATACTCTCGTGTCAATTAGGAACCTCAATGGTAGTCCAAAAGGGGATGAAATATTAACATTGGGTAATAAATTGCCGTGTTTATTGATGTCTAGGAGTCCGATTTGTTCGGGGAGGCAATCGTAGGACAATTTTCTTCATTTATTCCGTCTTCTTCTGGTTCAGTTATTGGGTAATAATTTTCCTTTGGGGGAAAGAAAACAACGGGATCGTCATCTTCGTAATAATGCTGGGAGTAATAATGAACTAGATTATAAGGTTGTTAGTAGGGCTACCACTTTCGGTATTCATTTCCTCAATATTTAGCAGGGTTCCTCTTGGATTGTTTATGTACCCCGGGTGTCTGAGAGTAGTGTTCTGCTGAAATTCAAGGGGATGTGAGTCTTGTTCTCTAGTGTTGAATAATTCTTCTGATGTGGTGTTGGGTGGTCTTGTTGAGCGGAAAAAGTTACTTCCTGGAGTTTTATGTTGAAGTTGGCTTCTCCTAATTGTACCCGATATTTCCATAGGTTCCAATTTTTGAGGGGGACCATTGTTTAGTCTGTTAAACATGGATGGTCCATGTTGCGAGTTAGGATGGTTATTTTGAAATGGTACTTGCCGTTGTATTAGTTGCGGGTTCCTTAGGAACACGAATTGTTGTTGTCTATTGATGGGGTTTTGAATTGGGTTTATATTAAATGGCTTTTGTTGATTTGTTAAGTTAAACCGATTTTGTTGAGCAAATGGATGGTATCCAAAATTTAGTGGTGGTATTGATGAGAACACAGGTGTGGGATGACGCAGACATTTAGATGTCTGTGAAAATAAAGGCTTAGGTATCCCAATTCGTCTTGGGTTTGGCACGTTCCTGCTCGGATCTGACTTTGAATAGAACATGTTCTAAGTTTCGTTTTTTTGTTTTTCAAAATTTTTATTGTTATTTTTTTGTTTTTGTATAATGCTATGTATTACGGGTAATTGTTTTTCCAATTTAATAAATCTTTTTTCTTTGAATTTTAAGTTTCAGTTTTATTACTTTTTTACTTGGCAATACTTGGCGCGTGTGCGTCAGAGGACATGTGGATCAGCGAAAGCTGAGAAAGGTAAAGGTGAAATGGAAATATGTGAGCAATTCCAAGGGTTGCTGATGCTCATCCGGCCTCTGATTCAAACTCATAGAGCGATAAATTTCAGTCAGCATAGACCCAAGAACACCGGAAGGTAAATATATTTATGGAAGATAGCATAGAAAAACAATCAGTGGTGTTCCGAAGTAAGTGTGCACCCGCCTGTTCTTCGCTCAAACCAAAATCGGATGGCTAACTCTACTGAAGATCAACGAATGCAGACGCCTCCCAGAAGTAAGTGTGAGCAATGTCAGCCTCGTCGACTTCAGCTGTGAATAAAATCATAAAAGGAGAAAACAACCGTATCCTTCGTTGACCCTTAACGCTCCGTCTCAAAACTCATTGAGTCAAAATCTACGGAAGCACCAGCCAATACTACTCATGGGAACAGGAAACGCGAAACAAAGATTTTATTTATGAACTTCCAAAATGAAATCGTCCGCGGCCACATATTGCCATCACCCTAACCGAACAAACCCAAAATTTGAGTGCCATGTGATGTATTTCAAAAAAAAATAAATAAATAATTAATAATTATAATGATATATTTGTCGTAACCGATAGGTGGCACCTGCAGCGAAAAAAAAGAACAACGTTAAATAGACAGGGTTTCTTGAAAATACAAAGGCCGCATGATGGCGGCCGAAGGATGTTATTTTTAATCGACTAGCTCACCACGCGGGCGTGGAGGTAATAAGACATTATTTAAGCCCTGAGCCTTCCATGTCACATACACACACACTGCTGCTCTGTGTCCAACACGAATCTCCAGCTCTGCTTGATTATGAGACTTTACTTGCTTCTGCTGCACTGATTCTGACCACCTCTGCTTCCTCCAACGCTAATCTCCGCCTCAGCTTGGTTTCGGGGCTTCAATGAATTCCGCTGCGCTAGCTCTGACCACCTCTGCTTCCTCCAACACGAATCTCCACCTCAGCTTGTTTTCGGGACTTCACTTGCTTCTGCTGCGGTGATTCTGACCACCACTGCTTCCTCCAACACGAATAACCACCTCAGCTTAGTTTCCATCTTAATCAAAATGTTCTCTTTGGCTTTATAACTCAAAGATTTTGCGATTCGAGGACTTCTGGGGCTAAAAACCTCAAACAGCTGCTAATAATTCTTGATTCTCTTTATTATCCTCAATACTTTAGCCTGTTCCAATTTCTGTCCTTTACTTTCCATGCTCAATACTTAAGTCATAATTTATATCCTTTATTTTCCTCAAAACTTGATTCACAATTTCTATAATCCTCAATCTTAAGTCACAATTTAAGATTGAGTGTAAGAATGGTCCAACACAATGCCGAAATTGTCAGCTGTATGGACACGGCTCTTCAAATTGTCACCTTCCTACAAAGTGTTCTATTTGTGGTGGAAATCACAATTTCTCCATGTGCACTCTTACTAATGCAGAGCGCGACAAAATCAAATGCAGTAATTGTGGCGACAACCACTATTCGAACGCTGCCTCATGTAAGCGCAGATTGGAATATATTGCCATTAAGGAGAAGCTTTCCAAGCGAAAATCCCAAGGCGAGAACCCTGTGGCGAATTTCAACAATTTTGAAAGCTTTGACAAAAATTTCCCGAGCTTGCCGAGCTTTTCAGCAAAGACAACTTCTCGAGTATATGAAAAGCCACCAACAATCAATTTCCCATCATTTAGCACTCAAGCTAAGTCGAATCCCCAAGCTAGCGCTTCAAGATGCGCAAGCAGTCCAAGTAGTGACTTATTCACGCCAGAGATGCTTCTTAATCTAGCGCAAGAGCTGATTCAAGATCTGGCTTCATGTAATAACAAAGCTGATCAATACAACATTTTAATTAAGTTAGCCATTCAATTTATTTATAATTAGTAATTTAAAAATTTTAAATTGGAATGCGTAAAGCATCAGAAATAAATCAGTTGAGTCTTTCAACTTTATAGAAAATAATAATATCGATGTTTGTATAATTACAGAAACATGGTTAAAAACGCGTGACAAGCTGTCTCACCCCAAATACTTAATTTATAGGAATGATAGACATTGCAACGCTGGAGGTGGGGTCGCGATCGCCATCAAAAAATCGCTGAAACATGATGTTTTGCCTCCTTTTGAATCTTCTTTTATAGAAAACATCGGAGTATTTATTAAAGATGTTAATATTAAAATATATGCAATGTATTTCCCAGGGACCAAGTTAAACAATGAAAAAGTTCAACAATTCAAAAGAGATCTCAGAAAATGTTGCATGGGTAGTCAGAGATATCTGCTTTGCGGTGATCTGAACGCACGACATCGTGACTGGAACTGCGTACGCTCTAACAAAATAGGCAGGGCTCTTCACGAGCTAATATCTGAAGCAAATATCTTTCTTCATACACCAAATGAACCTACTTTCTATTCCTATAAGGGATCTGGCTCAGTTTTAGACATAGTCCTTACTGACGGAAGTTTAAATATTTCGGAGATTATTGTTCTCCAAGCTCTCTCTTCTACGCATCTTCCCGTGTTCTTCGAAATAGAATCTTTAAAATACTCTCAAAAGACTTATGAACAAGTTCTATTGTACAGTAAGGCAAACTGGTCCAATTTCAGAAACGTCCTGAATAACAACATCTTGCTGAATAGACATTACCACAACACTATTTCGGTTGAGAAAATCAACGAGGGGATCAATTTACTTCAAGAAATTATTTGGTATGCTATAGATTGTAGTGTTCCTAAGAAACCAGTATCCTTCAAAAGCATTCGATTAGATAACGAGACACTAAAACTCATCCAAATAAGAAATACTTTAAGGCGAAAATGGCAAAGATCAAGAGACAGAATCACAAAAGCTGGTGTCAATAGCCTTACGTCAGCTATTCGCTCAAAAACTCGAATTCTCCGAAATAGCCATTGGAATACTATGCTTGAAAACCTTGAGCATGGCTCTCAAAAGTTTTGGAAGCTAAATCGAAGGTTAAAAGGTAACCCAACAGGTATTCCAAACCCCTTAAAGGACGCGGCAGGTGGAAAAATATACTCAAGCGAAGGCAAAGCAGACCTGCTGGCGAATACTTTCGCGAAACACCATGATATTACATCTGGCTATGCCAGCGTAATCATTGAGTCAATGGTGAATAAGTCTGTCGATTCCCTGCCCATGCCAACAACCATACCTCTTTCGGAGAGAGTTAAGCCAAGAGAAATAGTAAAGATGCTTCGAAACCTAAAACCCAGTAAAGCTCCAGGTCTTGATCGTTTTCCCAATAAAGTGTTGGAAAACTTACCCAAGAAAGTAATCGTATATCTATGTCACCTATTTAATGCTTGCTTCAATTTATACTATTTCCCAGTCGGATGGAAGCATGCAGTAGTATTTCCACTTCGCAAGCCTGGCAAAGATCCTCATCTTTGTTCTAGTTATAGGCCAATAAGCTTGTTACCGGCATTAGGGAAACTTTTCGAAAAGCTGATCTTGAGACGATTAGCGGATTTTGTTGAAAATCATAAAATCTTCCCAAATTTCCAATTTGGCTTTCGAAATGAATATTCATCAGACCTTCAGCTTTGCCGTGTATCGTGCAATATAAAATCAGCTCTGAGGCACAAACTCTCTGTAGGTATGGTCACATTAGATATTGAAAAAGCCTTCGATACAGTTTGGCACCGAGGACTTCTATTTAAACTCATTAAACTCGAATTTCCACCATATTTGATCAATCTGATTGGGTCTTTTCTTAACGACAGAACATTCCACGTCAAAGTATGAGAGTCTGAATCTAACCATTATATCGTACCAGCTGGGGTCCCCCAAGGTTCTTGTCTCAGTCCAACATTATTTAATATTTTCACTTCAGACATGCCAATACTAAGCAACTGCTCAATAGCCACTTTTGCTGATGACACGTGTTTATATACAGCATCGTCAGACCCGGGTGAGATTATTCAAATTCTCGAAAACATGCTTGAAAAAGTCTTCCAGTTTTTTCATCGATGGAGAATTAAAATCAATGTCGAAAAAACTAAAGCGATGTTTTTCACCAAAAAGAGAAGCCCTAACAAACTTCCTGCCAGATGCATTAACTTTTTAGGTAAGGAAATTCCATGGTGTGACAATATCACATATTTAGGCCTTGTTCTAGACAAAAAGTTAACGTTCAGCGACCATATCGATTCCACGCGTGCGAAAATTTCTAACATCATTCTGGCATTATACCCACTATTGAACCGAAGGTCTTTGTTGAATTTTAAAAATAAGATTGTACTATTCAAAATGGTCATACAGCCTATAATGTTATATGGAGCCCCAGCATGGGGCTCTTGTGCAGCTTACCTGAAAATCAAGCTACAGACTATGCAAAACAGATGTCTCAAAATGGCTTTAAATAAGCCGTTTTATTTCTCTACACAGAGACTACATGCGCTGACTAATGTTTGCCCTATAGGAGAACTTGCATATAAAAGAAGAGTAAAACTCATATCTAAAGCTCGCGCATCCTCAAATCCTTTAGTTGCAGCACTAAGCAATCCCAATTCACTTTAGCCTTCGCGCTTTCTTAACCATGTCAGCACAGTCTAAGGTAGTTAAGTTTACGTTTAAGTTATTTTAGAGTAGCATAGGTTAATCTTAAGTTAAAGAAGGTTTTTTGCTTGAATTTTTCCTTAGGATTATGTAAATAGTTTTTATGAACAACTTAAACGTCTCAGTTCTGCTAAATTACGTGTTATAAGGTTGCAATGAATGTAATTCAGATCTCCTAATTAAGTTTCTTCTACATTTGTAACATACTACAATTGAATAAAGATTATTATTATTATTATTATTAAGTCACAATTTCTATCCTTATAGCGATATGTTCAGAATAAACAATGGAATCATCTTAATGGAAAATTTCTTCCCAAAAGCGTTCCAAAAAATTTTTTGTATTTTTTTTTCTACTGAGAATTCTTTTTACTTTTTTTGCTGACATTTTTTTCTGAGACTTTTTTTTATTTTGTCGTCAATATTTTGAGAGACATTTCCACATAATGTTTCTTTCGAAGATTTGTATTTTTTCCGCAGTAGAGGGGGATATCCTGAGCCACACAGGAAAACAGTATGTAATTATAGACCGTATTAGAGTCTTGCATGTGAGCAGCTTCATACTTTTGTCGATAGACTGGCTTGACAACAGTGGCGCTAGTTCAGCCGATTTTTTAGTGGCTTTATCAAGTGCTTGGCGGGCGTGGGAGTTGAATTTTAGACGATGATGAAAATGGACTCCCCGGTATTTGATAGATATTTTTAAAAAAGCGTTGACTCCCTTTATCGATAGATATATTTCTGTACACTCTACAGGGGCAGCCCGATGGCCCTTTCCGTAGGCATTGCGGAAGCATATATTTCGTGTTTTTCTGTTTTTTCAGCCATCTTTGAAACTAGTTGTGTAGGGATTCAAGGATGACAAGGATGACAAGGCCGTCATCGGCGTACAGAATTGCTAGGGGAGATACCAGGTTACGAGGAATATGGCTTCTTCATATCTCTATTCCTACCAGCTAGTTGGAGAGCGCTTGTGGGCATATCACGAAAGAAAAAATTAAATAGGTGTTGTGCAACGATTGAGCCCTGTGGGACTCCCGAGCGATCATCGATAGCTTCTGTAAAGGTGTTAGCCATTTTATCCTTAAAGAACGTTTGTGCAGGAAATTGGTGATTATACGACTGAGGGGAATTTGGCATTGAACCTAAAAGGCCTTTTGACCAGACTGAGTTGAAAGCCTTTTCTACGTCAATCGTGTATGTTTTTTGTGGGTAGGAAGGTGAAGACTATTTACGCCCTGAGTGTCGGACTCCCAGTGGCACAACGGACCTACTGCACTACCGACAACACCTCCCCTGTCAATCTGAGCGCCTAGCCTGGAACCATTTGACACATTACTTCGGGCTAGGCCTCCAAATTTTACGTCTTTTGGCGCTGTTTGGGTTACAGGAATTCCTTCTCCAGCGTGGAGGGAAAGAGGAGGGGTATTGCTAGAGAAGGAAACCCTCCACCCTCGACGCCTCCAGCCTATCAAGTATGCCAAGTCATGTATGCTACGATGGCAGTTTTGCTTCTTAAGCCGGTGGAGATGTAGTAAGTAAGACAGAATGTGTAAGACAGAAGCTACTTCGGTAGAGCCTTTTTCTTGAACCCGAATTGTTCGCAAGGAATTAGGGGTTTTGCGAATATATTGAAAGGTCGGAGTATTGCTTTTTCAGTATTTTGCCAAGATTGGAAAGTAATGATATTGGTCTGAATTTGTTTCGACCCTTTCTTGGGAATAGGAAGAAGCGCAGTAGTTTTCCAGGCATAAGGGAAATATCCGTTGTTGATGCAATGGTTGATGAACGTGGTGAGTGGTCTGTAAATGGCTTCGCTACATTTCTTGAGTACGTAATTAGAAATGCCGTCCCGGCCGGCCTACTTTTTGCTGTTGAGAGATTGAAAAACAAGTACGTTGAGGAAGGAACGCACTTTTATTTCAGCAGCATCATTTATTGATTCATCATTTGGAGCTTTTTCGCAATAAGACTGACTGTAGAAGGACGAGCATTCGTTTACTTTTTTCTCAGTGGTGGTATATGTCTGGCTGTTATGTTTTATTGCGTCTTTGTTTATTTTAAACTCTGCAGTGAGACGTCCTGTAAGCAAGTTGATCACTCTGAAAACGTCAAGTGTAGGTGTCATAGCGACAAGGCGATAGTTAAATGCAGCGTTTGTCTCGGCGCGTACTTTTATTTTGATGAGGGTGTCTAGGCAGCTACTTTGCGATTTTAGCGTCATACACTCGCGATTCACAGTGCTCTAGTTCCGATGAAATATAAATTTTAGCCGTTGCTGCCACCTGGCCCGAGTGCGTATCAGATGTAAGGTGCATTTAGAGACTTCTCCAGACTTTGTAAATAGGGGCGATATGCGAGGTTAGCATTTGAACCGTGTTTCATACCAGATTTTCCGTGAACTTCCCCTCTAATTGGAGTGACAATTCTTCGTTTAATCTGCTTCAATCCAGGCCGGAGTATGAACCGTTGCGGGGGAAGTGATCGGAGCGGTCTCTGGGAGAATTATATTGAGTATCACGGCAAGGTGGTCGGAGGGAACCAGCACACTTATGCAATCGATTTTTCTAGTGTCCTGGCTGATGAGAGTTGCGGACACCAAGAAATTATCTAAGAAGGGTGCTCCTCTGGGAAATGTAAGCACTCCGGCATTGGTAACGCTCAGAAAAGTTTGTTTACCTGAGAAGATCCAGTCGAAGAGAGAGGTTCCATTAGCATTTGTAGTGCAGTCTCCCCAGTGTGTATGTCTCGCATTTAGGTCTCCACCTTAAAATTACTACATCGAGGCCACTGTCCCTGTGTAGAATACTGTCGAGGTCAAATTATATCGTTTAACCCGTCCCACAGGGTATTTTTAGAGATCACAACAGTATTTTGTAAGTGGCTTCCCATGGCTTTCGCAAGTAAACGTGGGCTTATGGGTAAGACAGGTTAGCGGCCTGGCATTGAATCTGATGAATTGTGTGCTTGGATCGTGCTAAAATTGCTGTTCCTCACCCGTTATCATTGCGAAACAAAATGTAGTTGGGAAAGTGTGGTCTGTGCATTGAGTAAAGCCGAGTCTCGTTCAGAAATACTAAGTCAGGCGAATAGCGTTCCAGCATATGTTGGGCAGCTATTCCACAAGCGAATTTAAATTGCTCGCTAAGATCTTGCGGCTACTTGGGGCCGTGGTTCTACAGAATGCACGGTGAGACCGATTATTATCTGACGCAACTATTCAGTGGTCACGGGTATTTTCAATCTTACCTGTATAAGATGGGAAAGACACCATCCCCAACTTGCGTGTTCTGCCCGGGGATGACGGATGACGCCTGCCATACGTTCCTTACGTGTAATAGATTCACAAGACTCCGTTCGCATCTCTGGGAGAAAATTGGCGTAATTTCCCTAGAAAATGTAACGGGAAAAATGATGCAAGCAAAGGACAATTGGAACTGTGTGTCGCATTACGTACGGACAGTACTTATCATAAAGAAGGGCATGATGAATCGCTTGGCAAGGGAGGGGAGATCTCTGTAACAGCAATTCCCTCTAATCGCAATTCCTTCCTATCCATCCGTGGAGAAAGAGAGATTTCCCTTAGCCTGAAGGCACCGCTAAGAGATGATTAATGAGGCCTAGTCCGAAGTAATGTGACAAACAGTTCCAGGCTAGGTTCTCGGTGTGACAGGGGAGGTGTTTAGTTGGTAGTCCGGTAGCGGGGGAGTCCGACACTCAGGGCGTAAATAGCCTTCACCTCCCAAACCAAAAACAAAAAAAAAAAGATCTTGAGGCTATTACTCGGTGACATGGATACATAAGTTGAAAAGTGCCTCTGACTTCCCTTCCTGGGGAAGATATCTGTATACAGACCACAACTTGTTTTTTCTTCAAGAGTACCATGAAGGTAATCCCGAATCGCTTGATTGTTTCTTGGCCAACAAGATTCAAAACATTTTCATTTGACACTGTGGTTTCACTTGGCAATGTGGATTACCATCTTCGAAGTGGTCATGCCCCGGCAACGGCTTTTTCTACGGTAAATATTTCAATATTTCAAATTATGTCAAACAAACGGATTAAATGTTTGTTGAAGACGAAGTTCTTCAGTTGTTTAGAAAAAAGTTCTGGATAGCACTGAGTGAACATCAATTATAATTAGAATACATAACGGTTATGTAAAAGATGGGGATGATATATTCAATTCGATGTTTGATGAAAATTTATTTATAATTTTTTTCTTATCAGATCTTACTTATGAAGAAGCAATTGTTTGGATTGTATCGTCAATAATTTATCGTGGCTCAGGTGGAAAAGTTTTTAACAATATCAATCGGAAGTTTAAGAAGCTCGTTGAAAACCTGTATAACACTTCTGCATGAATTTTTGAGCATGAAAATATTCCTTAAAATCAAAGCCATTAGTCAAAATTGACCTAAATACAGAAGTCCATAAAATGCCGATAACAACTTTAATAAGTTCGAGGAGTACACCCAATTCATTTTGTTCTCTAATTACAACCCTTTTTTCAATGCTGCTTGTCACTTTCTTAGAAAAGAAAAGAAATACAATGTCTCTTTTTTATTTTAATTGAAAAAAAAATCTGACGCCGTTTTAATATACTATCTTTTCACTAGTCTGAGAAAGATTTATTACATCAAAATTTTAATTTAATTAATAAAACAATTTTATCGTAGTAAAAATTTATTAAATGTTTGTGAAAGCCATTCAATTTACATTTGATCAATTGCTAGTTATAATTTTATAATTTACAGTGAATTGATTAATACATGTGGCTTGTGAAACATAATTCATTGTTGTGCCGCATGTACCAATCATTCAATATTTAATACTCTCAGATATTAGCAAGTTAAGGAATAACTTATAAAATTTATTTATATTAGACCACATTAAATGAAAACAATTGGTTATATAATTTAATCATTGTCAGTATGCCTCATAGTTACTATCAAAATCAAAACTAGGGCTACGAAGCTCGCTTTAGTTTCTATATATTCGAAAGAATTTCCTGTATAAAATCGAATCGGTAAAAAGTGACGAATATTAATTAAAAGTATCTTAGAGAAGAGAATCATTATATAGAATAGATGATATATCTAGCGTTTTTTTCGCTAGATATACTACCTACTTTGTGTTAAGATTTAATCAAAGAAGTAATTATGTTCCACATGTATTTTTGGCTTCAATAAAAAGAAGCGTATCTACAATCAGTTCCCAGAAAGTTGTTTGAAAGTAATTAGCGCATCAACAAAATGATGCGCAAATCATAATTCTTTACATTTCTAATCATTGGTGGGCTTCCATAAAAAAAAATAAAATTATGCTTGACAGAAAATTTGACTCTGAAGTGAAAGTATTAGGAAAGAAGTGTTTATTTCAAGTCCTCGCAAATAATTTGCTCTGTGAGTTTTATCACACTTGCGAAAGAAAATAAATGAAATGAAGCAAAATAAATTTTAAATCAATAAAACTGTCGCATTGCTAATACCAACTTTCTTTCGGACGAATCGTGTCGGGTTAAACTTTGCAATACGAGGTAACTATACTAGATCTCAAAACATGTGCCTAAATATAATGCCACCTTTGCTTTCATACGATGGAGGTTTATTGTTGATCAACATTCATACATGGTATTTGACATTTGTATATGAGCTACTATCGTTATATTCAAATTTTTTGAAGCTTCCTAGCAAAGAAAACATAATGATATAGATTCGAGCTTTTCTTTAGTCTCATAGGAGCATCTGTAACGTTTTCCAGGATACCCTCTGGGTCGTTTTCAACAAAGTGGGTGAAGATTAAATTTCGCCTGCTCAGTTAGTCCAATTGTCTTCGAGGGAGAAAATGATGCTTCGTCAATATAAGACTCAAAGGTCGGAAAGAAATCCAATAAGGATTCAGATTTGCTTTTCGAGTAGCTTGTAGACTCGTACAGGGAGATCTTTAGAATCGAAAAGTTCGAAGCATCGAAATCATATTTTCGATAGCATTTTGATTGATATGCGTGGTAATTAGGTATTGTTGAGTGCTCCTTATAAATTATTATAGCACGTGATATGAATGATCAGTTCGATAATTCATGTTTGATGAAATATTTTCTAATAATTTTTTGTGTTGATAAAATGCTTTAATTTTAAATAATTTATGAAAAGTATTAAATTTCTACACTCTTTAAAATACTCATCACTAATTTGATGATATTGGTTCTATCATCGCCGTATACATGAACAAACATTCATCATTATTCATTTTCGGACGTATCATTCATTGGAAACCTTCAATACTTTCTATGCTAAAACTATCAAGTTGCTACATCCCTTGAAAAATGCTGAACAATACCAAATAATTTTTCAGCATGTATGTCTGTCGAAATATGCAGTATTCAACCTAAATAATTGAGTAAATAATACTATAAAATTAATTTTTAACCCTATATGGATTTTTTCATCAATATTATATTTCTATGTCCCTTTTCTCTACATTAACGACAATACTGTTCTCTCACTTCAGTGGTTGGTTTTATTCTAATCACCTAACAGACAGAGAGCTCGTGACCTATCCTGGTAACGGTTGTCCTGTGAGGCTAGAATGTTTTTCAGTAATCATTCATAGCACGCAAAGTACAGTAACGACAACCTGGCAGGTATCAGCCCTGTGCATCACCAGCCCTTATATTTTTGAAACTGTATAAAAATTAGAAAAAGACAACTTGTCGCTGTAAGCCAGAAATTTTAAAACTATTTAGTTCATGCTTTATAAAATATTGTGACATGTTTGAAAAATGTCACGCGCCTCAGTAGTCATCTTAAGAGAAAAGTCGTATACAAGTTTCAATTACCAATACATCGACAATTCTCGAAGAGGAAAAAGGCATAACATAGACACATTGCGTGCATTGAGTACAACAAATACGTGTGTACAATCCACATGGAAGATTGATTGGTACATGTATAAAAGCGACTACATCGGGCGGCGAAGAGAGTTTCGTGGATTAAGTGAAAAAGTGAATTACAAAAGCGACAGTGCGCGTTGAAAGCAGTGCGGTAATCGAAAAGTTTTATAAAATAAAATCGTATGCGAATTTTAAATAGCGAGTAAAAGTGATTGTTATAAGCGATGAATTAATTAATGTAAAAGTGATAACTCATAAAAGTGAAATAGTGATTAATTGAAAATAATTGCAAAGTGTTAGCGATTTTTAAGAATAAAATTTCAAACATCTAATTTTAAATTAGTTTCATTCACTATTGTAAACATTTGCGAAGAGCAAACAGGTCGCGCACCTGACAAAGCACAACAATATAAAAAAAATTTACAGGCGATTACAGTGAGTGCACATTCCTGCCAGATACATCCCAAGGTGTGCAAAATATGAGTTCAAATACACTTTGTTCTGTAGAGTTGAAATTTTTATATATGTTCAAGTAAGTGATTTAGAATAAACATGTAAAATGACAGCTGATTCTGGCTAGCATAAGTCCTTGACAGGTGAGAGAAAGATAATATGGGAGCGCGAGTCAAAGCTATAACGTGAACTCAGTGGTACAAATGACATCACGTGGAGGCAAAAATCATAGGTAATAGATGTTTTATTCATTAAATTCAACATTATTCATCAAATCTTCGCATGTTCCTTTGGCTATTGACACATTGGACTTACTTGGACCAAAACCATTTAGAATTTCGAAATTCAAATAGAATTCAATAGAAATCAAGTGACTATATTGCTGAAAGCCAGAGATAAAGTCATGCTCGACTAACAAAGTCCAAAAATGGTGCTGAGTTGAGTGAATTCAAAGGAAAGCAAGTTTAAAAATTATTCACCAAGACTTCAACAATACTTGAGAATCAATATTTCGGAGACAGCTTTGAAAAGTTCCATATTCAAGAGGAAATAGGAATTTAACAAATTAGGCGTCTTGTCCCTAGTCATATTGAATAAAACAAGAAGGGTTTTTCTGTCGACGGTTGAACATTTGAGTCGCAAAAGGTAACATTTTCGAGCTTTATTAGAACAATACTAATCTCGCAGATGCAGTATTAAACATTACTGCCGCTATTATGGGTAGGATATAACCTCTTGTCAATGACTGCGAGTAAGTTCGAGTAGGTAGCAACGCACTAGAAACTCGCAAAAAACTCCATGACCCTCCATATGAGGTAATAGTTTTTAAAATGCTTGAAGAACCAAAATTTGAAAATTCAAAGGGAGGTATCGCAGTTAATTTTGCGAATATCGTTGATAACTGGAAATTATAAAATATAATAAGTGAATATATATAAAAAGAACTCAAATAAAATATTATAAAAATAATTAAGATTACCATAATAATATTTTTATCGAGTGAATTAACAAATGAATGACCTGAATTGTAAGATCTTAATATGTTTTTATTGTAAGCAGGCGAAGCCTGTTTTAAGTCTTAATTGCTAAACTCCCACTGACTTGAAATAAGTAGTCTTCCCATAAATACCTCCTTTTCTCTGACCTACCTCCTATAAGTGACCTACATTTCCTCTGCACCAATAAGTGACCCCGTTATGTGATTTGCTGTTGAATATGCCTTTGGATGCCATTATTTTATTAGCCTAACATTATAGAGAGAGGTTACATATGCTCCCAGAAAGGTTAAATCAGAATCTAGGTTAGATTGAATAACTCTTCCTCGCTCAACACTACGGCTTTCATAGTAGGAGACCTTCATTCATTCGAATTGTAACTTATTGCTAATTAATTATATCATTTTTACAAATAGATCTTTAAATCTTTTGTAAATGATCACATGTCTGTCTGTGGTCCAAAATGGAAGGGCATTAAAGAATCCGATGACATAATACCTCTCCCGCATGCCAAGAACAATTCCGAATTTAAAGGACTGAATTTATTATTTTAAATTTCAAATTTTTAAATTTAAAATATAGGAATAGGCTCCTTAATGTAATGGTTATCATAGTTTTTCCAATACCAGTCTGTGTATGGACTTGCTTTGTAAATTTTGTTCAGAAATATGATTTTAATTACCTAGTTGCACATTTTCTAATCCTTCAAATGTCAAATGGTAGATTTTATTTGTTTAAGATCGTGGTAGGGTGTAATTTGTTTTATAGTATTTTATTATATTTTTAATTTGAACATTATTGATTTTTAACTTCCAATTTTTAAAATTGATTAGTCTAGTCTCTAGTCTCATCTAATTGGTTTATCATAATTGATCCTGGATTTATTTCTTTAATAAATTCTTTTTCTTTTATGAAAGTACAAGTTGTGTAGGCAGACATACATAGATTTTATTTCTTTAATTCTTTACATATCTTTCAGATTGGTTTTAAAATGTTTTCCAATTCAATTCAAAGAGTTTTTAGTAATTTTAGGTACACATTCTCTAACTGCCATTTTTTAGGAAGATCAATAATTTGTTTTATGTCTTTATGTGAATAACTGATAGTTTGCGTTAATTTCGATTTGTTCCTCTATCTTCATTATCTATAACTCCAAAGAGTCATTTGCAGATTATATTTGCAGAGTTAATTGATCCTCGTTTTTGGATTTGATCGGAGATAATAGGGGTGCGAGACTTTGCAGACTTCATTTATAACTTATTTAATTAATCATAATGATTTTATATATTTTAACAAAGTTGACTTGACCTAGGTATTCGTAATAAATTTTTAACCATGTTTATTTTGAACATATGAATATCTGAATTTAGGTTTTAGTTTATGTCTAAAGGTGATCTCATCTCTTTTCTCATCGTACGTTTCCCGTTATTCGTTTAATTTATTCATGATTATTTCTTTCTTTTTCTTTATGAACTTATATACTTTTGCTTTGTTTATTGTGAATCGTTCAATATCGATCGGTCTTTCTTTAGTTGTAGAGTGTATTTGCCTATTATAGAGTTCTAGAGCTTCGAATAATCCTTCATGCATACTCATCTTAAGACCTTTGGTTTGGTAATGTTGGATGAGATATCTTTTGATTAGAAATATTCTTTGAGAACTACTTTGTTAAATTTTTTATCAGTTATTACTATATTTGTTCGCCCAAGAATTGAAAATATGACCCTAACTCGTTGTCGGTCTATTTCGTTTAAGTTTCGTTATTCATAAGTGTTAATAAAATGATTATTGTGCTCCTTTAAATTTTAGTAATAATATATTCTTTCGATTCCCTCGTGAACTTCTTTTATAACTTTCGTGATATTGTTTTATAATGTCGATTAGTTCGTCTTCATTTTTGGAATAGTTTATAATTATGGCCGAATTATTCACCGTTTATCGATGTCTTTGTTGACTTCAAGAATTTCCCAAGAAACCTTGTTTCCTTGTAGAAAGGTTTCCGATCTGAATTGGTTAAGACAATTTGTTGACTTCACTTGTTGACAAATCGTCTTAAATAGGAATATGTCTCGACGAGTCTTCTTCGGCTGAGGGTTGAGCAGGTAATAAGATATTTAGTGGTATAGACTGAAGGGATAAGTAGGGAAAGTCAATTTTTTCGCTAGATCGTGTAGATTATTTTATATTTTAAAATAAGATTAAAGTGTTACATACGTCATTTATGATACGGCATAAATAATCGGCTGGAATGTTGTCTTTGCCTTTTATATAATTAACAATTACTTTGTACTCTCCTAATTTGAGAATCCATCCTTGTATACCTTCATTTATGTCTTTGCCTTTGTCATTTTTATAAAGCCATTCGATGGCTCTGGGATCTGTATAGAGATTGAATTCTCTTCCGTAAATATATTGCCTTAAATAATTCACTGCCTAGATGGTTGCTAAGAGTTTGTTTTCTATCGCCGCAGATTTATGTTCATGATCGTTTAGGGTTTCTTGAAATGTCAGATATTGGGCGTCCTCTCAGACTAAGAAGTGATTCGATTGCATAATTGCTTGCATCGGTTGTAAATTCAGATTAAGTTTTAAAGTCAAGGTGTTGAAGTACTGGGTCCGTTGTCAAAATGTGTTTAAGTTTTCCGTAGGCTTCAATGTATTCGGGTTCGTGTAGTTTTATTTTACTTTCTTCTTTTGAATATTGTGGCAGAGGGATGGAGGTTTGTTCCTCCTTTATAAATTTTCTCTAATATCCAGTTCATTCAGGGAATGATTTAAGGTGTATTTTTGTTTTGGGGATTGGAAATTTTTGAATTTTTTCGATCTTCTCAGGGTCAGGTTTGATTCCTTTTTCGCTTACGATATGACGTAAGAAGGTTATTTCTTTTATGAGAAAGTTACTGTTAACAATGTGAATTTTTAGCTGTTTTTTTTAGCAATTCAAATACTTTTTTGACATTCTCGAGGTGTTCATCTAATGAAGTTCCAAATATTAAAATATCATCGAGGTAGACACATATTTTGTTAATTGCTTCACCTAGAATTTCGTTCATCATTTTTTGGATGGTTGCTGGTGCGTTTTTTAAACCAATGGGTATTCGAAGGTACTCATGATGTCCTTTTGTGGTTGAGAATGCAGTTTTCTCAACGTCGTTTGGATACATTCGTATTTGGTGAAATTTTTTTGCGAAATCGAGTCTCGTAAAGTATCGACTTCTTCCGAATTGGTCTAATATGTTGCTGATATTAAGAAACGGGAATTTGTTGTCGATAATAACGGCATTCATGCCATCTCTGTTTACCACAGCTTTCCATCTTTTTACTACCATTGCAACAAGGGAATTATAAGGTGATTTGCTTTTTCTAATTGTTCCATCTTCTAGCATTAATTCTATCGGTCTCTCAATTTCTTCATCTTATATTTGAGAACTTCTATACTTTTTGCTATAGATTGGTTCGTCTGCTGTCGTTCTCACTTCATGTAAAACGGTGCTCGTTGCGCTTAAAACATCTCCATTTTTATAAACCAACTCTTTATATTTTCTGATTTAAGTTCATATTTCTACTTTTTTTCTACCTTCAGATGATCTGTTTTCATTTATAATTTGTCCATAGGTTCCATTATATTTATTTCGTCGTATCTATAGGGAGGACATATCATTGGATTCTTTGTGTTCTTTGTAACTATTGCTTCCTTGTTTTCAAAATTGATATCGGCTTGGATTGCTGATTGGATATCCGTTCCTGTAATATCATCGTAATACCTGTCTTGGAAATTCGTTACCTTCCAGATAATTGTTGATTGTCCTTCTAGCTCCACTCACCAGTTGTGTTCGGGAATCCAGGTAGCTTAAATAAATTGGGACCTAGGACTGAGACTTGATTCAGATTCTAGGGGTGGTGGTTGACACATTGTTTCAACCCCGTCTATTAAGTGGGATTAAGCCGTCAAGGCTGGTGTCCACTTTAATCCACGAGACTTCATATCCTTCTAACTCCGGAGGGGTTTTGTAATAGTTTCTTGCCTATTATCTTTTATAAAGAATTGTGGAAAGAGCTCAAGCTGGTTTCGAACACGCGTCCCTGCCGCTTCTCATCAGGTGCCAACTCACAGGCTGGGACGCGTCGATTGGCACTACCAGCTTAGGTGGATGTCGACTGGTTATTTACTAGTTATTAATATTGCTCTACAGCTTTTGAACTTTTTCCTATATTCCAAATTGCCTTTGGTCTGGCTTTATCAATTTCAGAAGTTTTTGGTAGATCAATTTTCCCTTTTCACTTACAACTTATAAGTGAATTATACCCTTGCTAAGCTAACTCAGCGAAGACTCATGGGTGCGGAAGTTCTGATCCAATGTTTCGAATACCTCGATAGTGAATTTAATATTTTATAAAGAATTGTGGAAAGAGCTCAAGGAAAATTGATCTACCAAAAACTTCTGAAATTGATAAAGCCAGACCAAAGGCAATTTGGAATATAGGAAAAAGTTCAAAAGCTGTAGAGCAATATTAATAACTAGTAAATAACCAGTCGACATCCACCTAAGCTGGTAGTGCCAATCGACGCGTCCCAGCCTGTGAGTTGGCACCTGATGAGAAGCGGCAGGGACGCGTGTTCGAAACCAGCTTGAGCTCTTTCCACAATTCTTTATAAAATATTAAATTCACTATCGAGGTATTCGAAACATTGGATCAGAACTTCCGCACCCATGAGTCTTCGCTGAGTTAGCTTAGCAAGGGTATAATTCACTTATAAGTTGTAAGTGAAAAGGGAAAATTGATCTACCAAAAACTTCTGAAACTATTATCTTTGTTCCGGCAATAGCTTTGATCTCTAAGTTAATATTTCTTTTTGAATCTTGATTTATAAATGTGTTGTCTTTAAGGGTCAGCAAGGAACCAGTATCTATTAGATCAATTTCGTTCAAAATTTTCTATGTCCATAGAGTTGAAAGGATAATGATTTTGAAATTGAGGTCTACTAAATGATGTTCTTTGTTGTTGTGAGTAACGAAATTGTTGGGAACTATTATTTAAGAATTTCATTATTTTGTTGTTGTGAATAACGAAATTGTTGGAAATTATTCTTTAAGAAAGGTTTTGGTTGGCTTTACTGAAATTGTTAAAATTATGATTGTTTCTAAAATCCTGAAAATTTATAGGTCTCGATTGAAAGGGTTCATTTTCGGATGATTATTAATATTTTCTGTTGCAATGTTAATATGGCCTATTTCTAATAATTCCTGGCAAGCTGTTGAGATGTTGGTGACTCGTTCTGTACGTAATCGTGCTGCATCGTAGATATTTATTTTTTGGTGGAAAAGTCGCAGGAACCTTTCGTCGTAATGGGCTGGCATGCAATCTAATGGTGGAGTTGCGTCTAGCTTTACGTTTAATTTGCTTTGATTTGAATTATCTGCATAATCCATTCACATTTTTGCGATGCGCTCTGTCTTATTTTTCTCGTAGGGATGTACAAGTGTCGGCGACTTCACATCTCAAAACAAAGGCTGTTTTGATATCTTCAAAATTCGTACTTCTTGTGGCTGGTTTTGCTTGTCCTGCTTGTTTCTCTCGTTGCAACTTTGTGAGTAGTGTCGTGTAGATTAATGGGTGACGTGCTTCTGGTGCCATTCCAAAAAGTCGTTTTGTGTTTGCAATGTAGTCGGAAATCAGATATATTCTGTCTCCAATGAAAATCTGGGACTTATCGGCTTGACTTCCAGAAGAAATAAAATCCAAATACATTTTGTTATTTTTTAGCAAATCACCTTTTAACTGATCTGTATTATTCAACTGATTTTTATTTGATTTTTCCCCAGTACTTGTCTGTTGTACTTTTGTTGCGACTGATATTTAATTCCCAAGTGAATTAAATCTGTCTGTGAATAAATGATCACTTTCTTTCAAACTACCACTTTTACTTCTTTTCACTTTTTTGTGTAATCAAAAATCTAGGTTTGGTTTTATGCCTGTCAGCAAGAAATTCGTTGCGTATTTTACGGTTTAACTACCAAACAGTCTTCGATTTGCCGAATTTCATTTTCGTTCACAATTAGCACTTTCACTGCACTATTATCTTAGTTTCGATTTCTCAATCTTACCGACTGCGTCATTTGTGCTATGCCGAAACCTAGGGAACAAAAACATAGGTTTAGATATGCCTAAAGTGATTTTTTTAAATTCGAACTATTTCACTTGTATTCTGAAACAATAATCTCTCTTAATTCTATGCCGCTTGAACCTTTTACAGGTTTCTTCTTTATCGACGCCGCATCCGGCGTGCAAGTCTGGACAAATATTTAGATTATCGCATCCGACGTGCATTTCTAGACAAATATTTAGATTATCGATGCCACATCTGGTGTGCATCTAAATAAATATATCATTTCGATCATGAAAGGGTAGTAGAGGAGCCGATGACATATCACATGTGTGTTTCAAATGCGTTATATTTTCTCAAGTGCAGAATGGATAAGAAGGGTCTGTAAAAGTGAGAAAATTCAAAAAAATCATAATTCTCGAAACATGAAAAGAAAACAGGAATCCAAACCCATAACAGTGGTCTGTTGAATTAGAACAGTACGTCAGCCAAGGAAAAAACTTAGAGTCAGGGTTAATGTCGTGGATCAAAAGCGGAGACAGTTGAATAGAGAATAGAAAATTAGGTTATTTAGTCTCCGGTGATTGAAACAATTTTGACTTTTTTTATTTTTATTGTATGATGTGTTCTCTTGAGTACAGACGATTATACATTTTTTTAATAAAATTAATTGAAGGTTTATATTAGTAATGCGTGTCTTAGGCGTTAGTTATCCACATGAAAAATTTTTGGTTTGATGGGCATATTAACGTCAATTTATACACTGTACGATGAAGTATGCCTAAAATTTTCTAGAGAACGCTTGTAATGAAAAAATTTACCTGAATTTGACAGTGAAATACAGTATACTAATTTGCACACAATACACATCCGCAGCATAAGTGCAGATATTGCTGATAGGGTATTTTGTGGACAAAATTATTGATGGGAATTTTTGACTTGTAAGCCCTGAAAAACAAAAAAAAAATACTCTTGAATATAAAGAATGGTATGAAACTTTAAGCGAAACTTATTCGGCAAATTAGTGCACGAAAGATGTATGCCTATGCTGTCATCGCAATGTGTTTCCGTTCGTTCAAAAGTTGGAGTGAGGTTTTCATATTACGACGGGGACAAGGACTCAAAAACTTACTCTGACAACTATAATTCTAGTGTAAAAATACCGAATGACATTTCGGCTATTCCCTTTCACAAGAGTTCTACCGACGAGATACCGCACCATCAAAAGTATTCCTTAGGTGCTGACAGTAAGGAAAAGCAATGAAAGATTCAACCTAATATTTTGAAAGATAATTCAAAAATGTTACCTACAAACTTTGCTACCATCCAAGCTTTCAAACAAATTATAGAATTTTTGAATCAAGTTATGGGGGAGCAATTAATTTTGATTTAGGCGTCCATCATGCTTTAAAAATTAAAATTTTCCCAATCCCTTCGTTCATTTGAGGTACCTCGTCCCTCAATTATCATCTCTTTTCATTTTCTTGGTTTGAGAAGAATCAGTAATAAGCTGCAGTGAGCACGGGAAACTAGTTTTTTGGATCCCTCATAAGATAACAGAGTGCTACGTATTTCTCAATATGTTCTTATACATCAATTTCTTCAAAAGCATATTTTTTTTGTGGAAAAACATCTGTTATTAATTACTGAAACTTAACACACAAAAAAAATCTTGAAATTTTTTTTTATTGTTTCCTTAATCTTCGCCACAACGTTGACCCCCTTAATAGATCCTTTTGTATTTCCGCAACTTCGCATCGCAGATACAACTGCTACAATTTTTAGCAATATTGCTTTTGAAATTGCATATTCATCAACAATTTCTTCAGCAACTCAAAAAAAGAAATCTTGCGATCGATTTTATTTTTTGTATTCTAAAGAATTTTTTCCGAATCCAAAATATTGGAATAATTTTAAAAAAATAGAAAAAATAAAATAACTATGAATTCGGTTGGAAAATAAATAAACAACGGTCGAAATTTTTGTTGTTGTTTTATTGTTCCTGAAAGCAATAGTTTCAAAACCGTGGAATTCTTACTTTATGTAATTCTGATGTATATAGTTAACCTAAAGTATTTATTGGTTGATACAGTTTTTTCCTGTGCAAATCAATATGACATTAACAAAACAGTTTGAATGTCAAGATCTTTTTGCTTCAATTTTTATAATAGTAATATTCATTTCTTAATTATATATCCGTCTTTCAGGTCGATGCTGACCGGTCTAGGACTGAAGCCGTGAATCTGCAGGACAAATTAGAAAAGAGCCAGGGTGAAGTTTACCGCCTCAAAGCTAAGTTAGAAAACGCCCAGCAGGAGCAAGAAAGCCTGAGAAAGGAATTAGAAAGGAGTCAGTCTAATGTCGCCCGCATTCACGGAGATAGAGACAAAGTTATTTTGAAGCTCATTTTTTCCGATATTTACTGCATTTTATAGTTTATAGGTGACCGCAGACTATGAAAAAGTTAAAGAAGAACTAGAGAGAACACAAGCAACTTTAGGTAAAGCTCAACTTCAACAAGAAAAGTTGCAAAACTCGTTGGATAAGGCGCAAAATGACATTGATGGTTTACAAGAACGCCTAGATAAAAGTACGGCTGAAACTCGACGACTACAAATTGAAAAAGAAAAACAAAGCTATGACTTTGACAATGTTCAATCACAACTTGATAAAGCTCTAGGACAAGCTGCGCGCATGCAAAAAGAGCGTGAAGGAATGGGAATTGATGTGGAAAGGCTAAGGGATAAATTTGAAAAATTACAAGTATTATTTCTAATTAAATAGTTCATGTAAAGCCTCTATATGCTCCATGTAGGTCACACATGCTCGTGGTCAATCAGAACGGGAAGCTTTATTCAAAGAACTAGCAGTGACAAAAGAACGGGCTGAAAGTAATCTTAGTATACTTATTAAAACTCAAAGAGAAAAAGAAACTCTACAAACCGAGCTTGAAGTATTAAAAGAACGTTGGGAGAAGGCACATTCCATACATCAAAAGCTTCAGGTATTTAGTGAAAGCCTATGGTTAAAAAAATTACAAAGTATAAGTCCGGAATGTATATTTTTCATTTAGATATAGACAGACGGCGGTAAATTTTCATTTCATATAGAAACAGGTGAAGCCCTTAATACATCTAACTGTTTCATATACAGATATGCGCATTTTCAAAGCCTTTTGAGAATTTTTGATAATAGCTCTATGAGGAATATATAAACACCAAAGATTCTGAAATCAAAATTCAAAGCTAGAAATTGATCTAGAAATTTATATTTTAACAACGAAAAATCTAATAAGATTTCATAAAGTCAAATTTGTCTAATAAACTTTCAAAATGTTTTTCCATATACAAAATCAATTGTCTGCCTGTGTTTTGATCGACTAAGATAATAGAGTTTCCCATCAGAAATCAATTGCTATCGGTAGCCATTTTCCACTAATAATCAACTCACGCACCCCTGTTTTCGACAATCGTTCAACCAACTGGCGATTAAATTTGATTTGACCATCCTTTGAGGTGAAATGGTGAACGCCAATTGGCAGGATTGATGTAGCTGCAATGCAGTTTTTAAGAAGTATCCCAACATTTCTCCTCGGTAAATGAATCTTGGGATAAAGTGTGCCGGATGAGCATGCTTTCATCCAATCTTGACTGATGATACTTTGAAAGAAAGGAAAGAGTTTCTTTGAAAGAGAAAGTTAACCTTGATGAATTATAACAACGTTGCGTTTTCCAGCTTCAGATTGCATATCATGAAATTTTTGTGGGAATAATGTGCAAAAAAGGGAAAATTGGGTTAAATTTTGTTTTCGCTAGTATTTTAGTTTCTTTGACTAAATAATAAAGTAGATAAATAATCACTTTTCTTACAACTTCAGGTTTATTTCATTGTTTACTGATTGATTAGGAATGCTTTGATAAGACTCTTTTATATTGTACTATTCGAATAAAGCCGACCGATTCTAATTGATTGCGAGTGTTCAAACGAAATATGTTTGATATGTTTTTTTTTCAAGTTTGACACCTTGTATTGTCCATCGCTACCCACTACTTTTTCGCATATTTCTGGTAACAAATGGATTCCTCATCGAAAAACGACTCATTTTTTGAAGCTTTCTATGAATCCGTCCAATTTTGGAGTTCTTCAAATGAGTGGATGTGCTGTTCCTCAAAGGCATGGGTCATCGACGGAAACAAGTAATAGTCGAAAGGAGCAATGTCCGGGCTGTATGGCGGGTGGGTCAAGACTTCCTATTTGAGCGTTTCAAGGTATGTTTTGACTGGCCTTGCAGCATATAGTCGAGCATTATCATGCTGAAGAATAACTTTATCGTGTCTTGTCGTACTGTGGCCGTTTTTGTTCTAATGTTTGGCTCAAACGCATCAATTGTAGCCGGTAAATTATCTTGTGGTGGTTTCAACTAGTTTTAACAGTTCATACTACACCACGCCCAATTGGTCCCACCAAATACAGAGCATGACCTTGCCATCGTGAATATTCGGCTTTGGCTCACCACTTCTATAATGTCGAAACCAGTTCTCACAAGTAGAATTCGATGGAACATGTTCTCCATATGCTTTCTGCAGCACACGACGACTTCCTTAAAATGAAAGCAAATAGTGTTTTGTTGGCACAAAAGTTGGCATGTTCGGAGCACAGAAAAACTTTGTTGTTTACACTTCGGAAAAATGACATATACTGAAAAAGAAAGCCTCATAATGAGCCTTGAAAATGAAGTTGGTTGAAATATTGTCCGATTCGATTTAATGTCAGTGACGCCATCTCTTGAAAATCCTTTAAGCCTTTTTTGTACAGGTAATAGTTCATTATTTTACATACATAATAATAGTACATTATAATAGTAATCGTAAATGCATACTTCTTAGCAAATTTTTAATAACCTTCTCAATATTTTTCAATTTTGCTGCTTAAGTTGTGCAAATATGCATAAATACACACTGCACTGAATTCTCACTACTGGTTAAAAATCTGTTTTACTCTTATTCATTTGCATGTATGTCAATCATGTATACAATATCCTCCAGAAGGGTGATGGAACTCAAAGAGCAATGCATATGCCGAGGCTTGAATGAACCACTCATTTGGTCTGATCCATGGTGTGCATATGCTACCCGACCCTTATGAGGGGCAACGTTACTGAGCCCCTGGAAATTTTAACCCGTTTTCCCGTCAAAATATATTCAAAACAACCGTACCATAGTCCAATTTTCAGTGTTTTGGTTAGACACTTAATATAAAGATTGACGGCTTCTCTCCGATTTGATTTCTCTTTAATTGATTTATATATATATATATTTACATATTTATGTAGGTAAACATAATAACATAGAGCTACACAGTTATAACATATATAGCTGTTGGGTTGTTATCAGTCTATTCTGGTGATGAATTCGTCTTCGTCAGGTCATGATGAGGAGCAGGCCTATATAGGGGATCACATTACGAAAAACGCGTCACGAACTTTGCCACAAGGTAGTGTGGAAAGACTCGTTTATTGATTTTTAAAATCGACCCGTTAAAAATCTTTATCTAAATCATTTTATATAAATCTATAAATTTATAAATTTTATGTAAATCTGAATCATATAAATCTAAATCATTTTATCTAAAAGCCTTATATTAAAAAATTCGTTACTATATTACATTTTGAGTTTTATTGAGGGTTTCAGGTTTCTCGATTTTTTCTTTTTCTGTATTTCACCATCATAGTTTTTAAAATATAAAGACCAATGCGCGCAAAAAATAGGATATTGAAATGAAAACTAAAGCGTTTATCATCCGTCAAGCAGATGCTTTGTAAGTTCTTACTTTCAAACAGCTTTATTTGCTCTTATATTTCTCCATAGTCTTATATCTACATCTACATAAATATATCTACACTAATATTTGTTCTACGCTATTTTTCCTAGATGTACTACCCACTGTTTGGCTTGACTTCATTTGTCTACGATACTTTGAATTTACACTGATCACTACCCATGTATTCGATTTTATACAGATAATTCTTTCAAATATGTAGAACCTAACATGATTTTTCTAGTTCAAGTATTGAACTTGATAGTGACTCTGGGCATACTGTTTTCTTCAGCCAATTATTTTTGGAACAGTAAATTTGTCAATATGCGGTAATCCTTATAACTCAAGCTATTGGATTATTAGAATTAATCTTCATAAGCATATGAAGTAGACGAGGCCTATGGGGGAAACTTCGTTACAAAATACAAATCACGCATTTAATCGCAAGATTGTGTGGATTTTTGAATATTTCCGGAAGAACTCCTGTTTCCAGGCTTTCTGATTTGTTCCTATGACGTTGTTATATTTTTCCTTTACTCACTCATAACTGAGAATATGAAATATGGAATAAGTAGTTATTGCGGTAAAACACCTAGTACCATTCCAAAAACCAAAATTAATAGCATTGCTGTAAATTATAAATTTTTAATTTTTAATTAGAATTAAAAATTGAAAGGGGTCTTATCAACATTTAATTCTTTTCACTTAATTAAAAAACTCATAATGACGGAAAAAACTGTGAAGAATATACAGGTTGTCGAAGACACAGTCTATTAAAGTGGCGAATTTGAAAGTGGCGAATTAAAGACGAATTCGAATTTAAGTAATATAGAGAAATTGTAAGTATGAAAATTTTTAATTTTTATGGAGTAAAAATGAATCCATATCAAACAGATATCAAATTTTTAGATTATATAGTTAATTTATCATCTTTAAATGCAACAAGTAAATATTGTGACATGTTCGAATAGAGTTACGCGCTATTGTAGTCGTCTTAAGAGAAAAGTCGTAAACAAGTTTCAATTACCAATATATCGATAATTCTCGAAGGCATAACATAAACACATTGCGTGTACAACAAATACGTGAGTAAGTGACTCAGCGCGTAAACTCGAGAACAATCCATATCGCAGATTCTGGGTTGATTGGTCAGAGAGCAGCGGCAAAAAAAATCTTGGATTCCCATGAGGCAACCTTTTGTTGCATCTCGGAGACAAGATTGAGAAAGCAACACGTATTAAGATTTACAGGGTATAACATACTAAGGGATGACGTACTCAGTGGTACAGCTCTTTTAATAAAAAATCACTTGGCCCTTGAGGAAGTTCCCATTGATGGCCTCACCTGTTGCTCTGCCACGCCGGGTCAATCCTGATCATCTCTGTTGACACACCTGTCTCTGCCTCTGGAGGAAATTTGAAACTCGATCTTGCAGTGCTCCAAAACCTTACATTGGTGTATCAAAATATAATCATTGCCGGATATTTCAACTGCAGGCACACCTAGGAAATGCAATACTGTTAATAATTTTCGATACCGGAGTTTCGGTATTTTCGCTTTTAGAACCAGTAATACCGGTAAAATACCGGTATTAGTATTATTTAAAAAATGTAAGCAAAATTAAAATTTACTTACTATAGGTTATGTTATTGTGTAGGGGTAGTACAAATATATGTCAAACACAACTAAACAACAAAACATTTATTTTTAAGAATAATTTAACAAAATGAAATCTAGCTTTTTCAATATATATTACATTAATTCGTACAAGTGATTATTATTTTTGATGCAAATTGAACTATGATTTCATAAAACATATATGATCCAAGGCTCTTTCTGACTCCAAGCTTGTTGTTGGTATTGTTAACAAGTATTCATAAGCAAGCTTTAGATGCACCCTGCTAATTCCATGCTATTCGAAAAATTGTAATTCTTTTTTTAGTTTATGTTCTATTTCTAATCTTTTGTTTTGTTTCTTTGGGTTTGGAACAATCGTCATTGCTTTGTTAATCACATTCTCTGATTTGTTTTTTAATGAAACAGTTGCAGTATTAATAGCGGAGAGAGATATAACTCGTGTATCTTCATCTTCAAGATCAAAATCTTCACTGTCTGGTTCATTACTTTTAACTCCTAGGCGTTTTATAAGAGGAATTAATATTTTTGTAATAGAACTTTTTTTAAGTTTACGACATAAGTCTGTATCCGTTTCGATTTCGTTTTGTGAAGCCTTGTGTAAATATTGCAAAACTTGACATAAGTTTTTTCGTCTTTGCATTATTCTATACTTCAGAGTATTTATGAATTCAATACTTTTTTTACTTTTTTGTGCAACAAGCGTGTCAATCATAAATTTAAACGTCGCGTCTGCAACAAGAAGATTAGAATCTCTTCTGCATAGTTCTTCGACTGCTAATTTAATCGGTGACAATGCATCAATCATTTCATAAATTAATAGAAACTCCTCTTCGGAAAAGACTATGTTTGATTTTAAATCAATTAATGATTTTTGGGCACAATACCGTAATTGGTAAAACCTTTCCAACATAATAAGTAAACTATTCCATCGTGTTATGTCATCCGATTGCAAATTCAATTCTTTTCCAAAATGTAGTTTAACATATTTTTGTAAATATTGATCATTTTTTGTTGGAGATCTTCTGAAAATTTTAATGACCCTTCTAATTTTTGTTACCAGCGGGGATAAATTAGCATAATTCAAATTTATTTCATTGTCAGCAGATCCAAACTCTAGGACAACACCATCATCTGCAATCTTTTATCTTCTTCATTGTCAGTTTCTATGTCATTGTCATCATCTACATCACTATCACAATCGCTGGATTGGGATTCAGTTGGTTCAATTTCAGCATCAGCACTCACTAAACTAAAGTTGTTATTGTAAAGGACATCTCTTACAGCTAGGTGGATGCCATCTGCAAAACATAACTGATGTTCGACCTCAATCAAATGTCCGAGTTTTACCATAACTGGTGTGAAGGCCACTTGTTGATCCTCCCTGACATTTTATTTCTTTTGTGCATTCCTTACACTTTGCTACTTGCCCTTGATTAGCAAACAAATAATAATGCCCAACCGAATTAACGTCGCTCCCTGTTTTGTGTTCTTGTAATATATTGGATTCTGAATTCATAATTTTGTTTCTTAAACAATTATTTTAATTAATTAATAATTTTAAAAAAGTAAATCTAAGTTATTAAGGAACCATAATATAAGTTTTGCAGTGTTTTTAATAGTGCTGACGTTTATGTATACAATATTTATTGGATATTGTACATAAATTTATGTGCATGTAGATATTTTTGAGAACAAAACGTAATTGCAAAATGTTGCAAATCGAGGAACACATTAGTTGCTCAATTTATAAGACAAATATTTATTTAATCTTATCTACGATACACATATTTCATGCTTCTTAAACTCTAGGACTATCAAATATACTTACAGACATTAATTATTGCACAAGCACAAAACTAACAACTTTAACTCTCAATTTGTGTCTACGTACTGAAAAAACACTCCGCACTGAACTAACATCCTTTAGCTACAGTGGACGGGATCTCATTTGATTCTATGTAAATGGGAGATTCTTCGGATCAAGCTCTCGTGTAACGTGTATCAACTAGCGCTAACGTTCCAATACCGAAAATACCGGTATTTTTAAAGTGAATACCGGTATTAATACCGGCGAAAATTTGGACGATATCCCGGTTTTCGGTATACCGGTATACCGGTATTGTATTCCCTAGGCACACCGAGTGGGGAGACTCGATAGTAAGCCCCAAATGTAGAAGCCTGTATAACTGGCTCCATTCAAGCAACCAACTAGCTGGATTTGAGCTTATCGTTCCGAACTCACCTACAAGACCCAGTAGTTCTTCTATTCTGGATTATTTTCTGATGTCAGAATATTTTTTTTATTCTGTACCGAATGCTACTTGCACTACGCATACGGGTATGTCCTTTGCGAAGTTTTTACAATCCACCCCAACCAGCTTTCTATCCTTCAGGCATACGAATTGGTTTAAATTACAGGAAGACATCAGGTTGAAGCTTAAACGTATCATCTTTTCTAAAGACAGAAATTTGAATAATAGGGAAATTGACAGTCTTGTTAATATTTCTGCAATTGTCATACAGCAATCAATTGACAGAAACTCCAAAATCATCCACCCATCTAAATTCAGATACAATGTCCTCCCGGAAGACATTGTAATACACTTAAAAGCTAGGCATCAATGGAAGGAACAATTAAAAAGAATATACCATAGGTATGGGTACAGGACAAATGCATTTTATAAGAGTATTCTTTCGAGGATTAACGGCCTCAGCTCTGTGGTTAGAGAACTGACCCATAACTATCGCAGCAAACAACTCATAGAACGCCTACAAAACATAAAACCAGGCCCCAGCATGTTTAAAGAAATCAATATTCTAGCTGGAAAATTCAATCGCTCTGCCGACAAGGTTATTGTTAATTAAAAGCAAGTTAACACACCTCAAGCTAAGGCTGACATTTTTGCTGAAAATTTCCCTTGCCAACTAAACTCTCAACCACCGGAACCCAACTCTACTCACTCCAAAACTGTTCTGGAGTCACTTTCCTAGTACAAGCCAGGCAATCCCTCTTCTCTCACTGTATTCTCCGCAGTCAACCCGGCAGACCACCCACGAGATCAATCACAATTCATCAGTTCAGAACTGTTGACACAGCTAATTCTAACACTGAATACTAAAAAGTCTAGTGGGCCTGATAATATACCAAATATTGTTTTACAACACCTTCCACCCTACATGGTTAAGTTCTTAACCATACTTTGCAACAATTGCATAAACAATGGTTACTTTCCTGACCAATGGAAAGTTGCAAAAATTATTCCAATACACAAGGTTGAAAAGATTTCTCTCATTCGAACTTTCGGCCCATTTCCATGCTCTCCAACTTAGGGAAAATCTTTGAAAAAGTATGGCTCCAGATGTTCACGGGACACTGTGAACAAGAACGATTAATCCCAGAGCACCAATTCGGATTAAAGCCTAAACACGGCACGTTAAATGCAATTTCTTGCCTTCATGAGGATGTTGTGTCAAATCTCAATTCTAGAAACGTTCCCACAGCTGCTTGTGCTCTCGACTTAGAAAAAGCTTTCGATAGTGTTTGGCATGACGGACTTAAATTGATTTAACTAGGGTTTCCCGATAAAGCGATTAGAATTGCCATTAGCTTCTTCTGTAAGAGGACCTTCTATGTCTCCGTTCAGGAAAAAAATTCACTGAAATAATGTGTTTCATCTGGTTCCCACAAGGTTCAGTGACAGGTCCTGTATTGTATAATATATACACAGCAGATATCCCAATTCCGTCAGTAGAGGAAAACACCAAAATCATCCAATTTGCTGACGACACCTTAATTTACTCGTCCCAAATTAACCCAGTAAAAGCCGTTCCATCAATTGAAAATTACATAGTGAAGCTACAAAAGTACTTGGTTGAATGGGGTATAAAGATAAATGCTGAAAAAACCCAATTGACTATATTCAAAAATCCTCTCAAGCACTTTGGGCACAATTTCATAAAACAAAAGTGCAAGAAATCCGCTATAAAAATACGTGAAGCAACCATTTGTCCTTCCCCCAATCTAAAGTATCTTGGAGTAACCCTTAATGAAACGATCAGATTTGATCCTCATCTACGAAACAGCACCAAAAAAGCCTACAGTGCATTCTCCCGCATTCGGTTTCTTCTCCGTAAGTAAGCAGGACTTTCCACCAATGTGAAGTCAACCCGATACAAAACACTGATTAGACCCATTATCACCTGTTTGGTTGACATGTTCCAAAACAGCAATGGGAGACGCCGCAAAGTTGGAGCGAAAAGTACTACGAGCTTGTACTGGACTCTACTTCGATCCTCGAACGAAAAGCCGATATCGCAGCGAAAAATTATACGAGGAAGCTAAGCTCGAGCAACTCCTCAGCAGAATAAAACACTTGGCGTTTCGCTACTACAACAGCCTTAGTGGACATCCAAACGAACGGATGACGAAAATATTCAACCACGCAGCAATCCTACAACGGGGGAAATTCATCAGGCCAAGCAGTATCATCAACCGAGAAGCGTATAAAATATTTGAAGAATTGTACACGTACAAAGGTCATCCTGAACTTCATCGAGGATAGTCAAATATGCAAAAATGTAAAAGGATAATAAGAAAATCCTTTAGTTTTTTAAGCTTTATTGTATATAGTAGGTTAAGTATTTATTTAGGTTTAAGATTCGTAGGTTAAGTATTTATTTAGGTTAAGACTAAATGAAAACATGACAGCGCGTGATGCCAGCGCATGTGTAAAATTAAAGAAACTTTTCAACAGCTAAATGCGATCGATAAATATTATGTATAATTAGATAAGAAAAAGTAGACCTAACTAACATAGTCACTTAGAAAACAAACTGTGTAGAATTGACAAAGAATGACATGTATTAATACTGGAAGGCATCAATAAATGTATTGTATTGTATTGTATTGTGAGACCGGGAAGAGTCTGCTCAAGACTCTCGTTACGAGCGGCTCGCGCATTACAGCGAAAAGGTAATGGGCGATCTGTTCGGCACAATATAGAGGTCCTGTGATTGTGACATAGTGTCTATTGTAAGATAAACACCAAGAAAGTTTCGTGACAGTCACAACGGACATAACCAAAAGGCTCCTGTGGTCGTCACGTAGTGTTTTATTGTAAGATAAAAACCAAGAAAGTTTCGTGACGGTCACAACAGACATTACCAAGAGGTCCTGTGATCGTCACATAGTGTTTATCGGAAGATAAACACCAAGAAAGTTTCGTGATGGTCACAACCTTAGCGAGTATTACAACATTTTTGTGGGGTAAGTTGAGGACTTGACCCAACTAACTATCCAAAGACTAATTTACATTCATTTAATTTTTCAGAGCTTAAAGCAAGTGTGCTTGTCATCAAATAATGGTACTTACTAAATCGGTTACAATCTACTATGAAGAAATACTTGTAAAGCCTCTTCCTTCGAGGGTATCAGTAATAAAACACAAGCCAACACTATTCATTATCTGTTCTAATAATCTATTTGCACGTAAGAAATCCTGCATCGGAACAGAGTATAAGGATAGCAAACCGTTACAATCTTCTCATTTCAAACGATATGGTTTGTAAAGGGGAGTTTGTTAAGTCAGAAATTCAATTTTCCACCAAACGCGCATCCCGAGTCACTAGGTTCGTCGTCACTTTCTTCCGCCTCGCTAAGTTTTCTTCACTCATTTTGGTTTTTTTTTTCTACACTGTGACTGGAATTATAATATAATTTTATATTTAATTTTCAATTAATATGTCTTTTTGCCCGGGGTGAGCCCCGCGTGGGGGCAGTTAGGGGATAACTTCGCTATAATTACAACACAGGATTATGCTGAAGACAAAGGATTCACTATGGTTATTGAATAAACAGTCAAATAAACAACTGCTACAGTTGTTTCTTTTCGACATCGTTAAGCAATAAACGTTGAGAAAATGTACAACACGTGCACAATTTATTGCTCGCCAATGGGTTAAGGATCAATGCACTAAACTTTATCCTTTGAGATAACCCAAACAGCACATGCGTTCAAGTTTGTGCGCACAAAAACAATCTTCATTGTTTTCCGCAAACCTTTGAAGGTTCACAAGCCGCTCGTTTGCATTAATGTGTGAAATACAAACGTTTCATCGATTGTTGCTTAAATGTTTACCTTTTCTCACATCCTTTTGTCAATCTGAAGTCCCTTTGCCAAATGTTAAACTCATCATCATTTTTTTATTTTTGTTGTTGTTATTAACAATCTCCGCCGAGGTCGCTTCTTTTGCTTTCTTCAGTTTTTGTTTAAGAACTCATGAAGTGTCTGAGACCGGGGAGGGTCGTATTGCGGACGTCCAGCGAGCAACATCGAGCAACGCCGAGGATAAGACGATAAAGACGATAACCGTTGGTGAACACTTCAGTCTCAGTCAATCGACGGAGGCCAACATCAGTGAGCGAACCGAGGCCTAAGCTCTTAATTCCTTGCCAAGGCTGGCAAGGAGCTGAATACACTTATCAAAAATCTTTTACAGTATCCAAAAGCGGTAAATGGAGTGTGGCCAGGCGGCCGGCGCAAGCGTACTTGCGTCGGCGTATGCGAAGATCAAGCGACTGGAGCTCTTGGTCATCCAGTTGCAGGAACGGCTTGATGCGGACGAAAAAAAGCGAAAACGGAAAAAGAAGAAAAGGACATCATCGTTGGAAATTGCAGTGGCAGCGGTGAACTCATATAATCTGGTGCAGATTGATATGGACGACGAAGATGAAGATGTCAACGACAACGGAAAAAGAAGAATACTCGAGCGGAACCACCCAAGGATACAGAAGTCCAATCAAAATTGAGTGGAACGAATGTCAAAACGGACGCAACTAAAAACATAGAGCAGCACTTAACTGTAGATACGTTTAACTTCGTACAACGTAAGCCAAAGGTAAGTGTTGCTTCAAAAACTAAATTTGGCGTAGTGGTGAATGGTGCAGTCAGTGTCCCCACCTATTACGTGCTATGGAGCTAATATCTGCAATCTCATAAAGGATCTTTCAAGGGAGGGATTGAGTGTAAACGTGAAAACGGATCACGGAAAAACGTTTGACTTCATTCGAAGCACGAAGCACTTCATTCCTACAGCTGCTTGTGCTCTCAACTTAGAAAAAGCTTTCGATAGTGTTTGGCATGATGGGCTAATCTTTAAATTGATTCAACTAGGGTTCCCGATAAAGCGATTAGAATTGCCATTAGCTTCTTCTGTAAGAGGACCTTCTATGTCTCCGTTCAGGAAAAAAATTCACTGAAACAATATGCTTCATCTGGCGTACTGCAAGGTTCAGTGACAGGTCCTGTATTGTATAATTTATACACAGCAGATATTCCAATTCCGTCAGTAGAAGAAAACATCAAAATTATCCAACTTGCTAACGACACCTTGGTTCCCAAATTAACTCGTCTCAAATTAACCCAGTAAAAGCCGTTCAATCAATTGAAAATTACATAGTGAAGTTACAAAAGTACTTCGTTGAATGGGGTATAAAGATAAATGCTGAAAAAACCCAATTGACTATATTCAAAAGTCCTCACAAGCACTTTGGGCACAAATTCATAAAATAAAAGTACAAGAAATCCGCTTTAAAAATAGGTGAAGCAACCATTTGTCCTTCCCCCAATCTAAAGTATCTTGGGGTAACTCTTAATGAAAAGATCAGATTTGACCCTCATCTTCGAAAAAGCACCAAAAAAGCCTACAGTGCATTCTCCCGCATTCGGCTTCTTCTCCGTAAGCAAGCAGAGCTTTCCACCAACGCAAAGTCAACCCTATATAAAACACTGATCAGACCCATTATCACCTACGCTGTACCAATTTGGTTAACATGTTCCAAAACAGCTATGGGAGACGCCGCAAAGTTGGAGCGAAAAGCACTACGAGCTTGTACTGGACTCTTCTTCAATCCTCGAACAAAACGCCGCTATCGCAGCGAAAAATTATACGGGAAAGCTAAGCTCGAGCAACTCCCCAGCAGAACCAAACACTTGGCGTTTCGCTACTACAACAGCCTTAGTGAGCATCCAAACGAACGGATGACGAAAATATTCAACCACGCAGCAATCCTACAACGGGGGAAATTCATCAGGCCAAGCAGTATCATCAACTGAGAAGCGGATAAAATATTTGAAGAGCTGTACACTTACAAAGGTCATCCTGAACTTCATCGAGGATAGTTAAATATGCAAAAATGTAAAAGGATAATAAGAAAATCATTTAGTTTAGTTTTTAAGCTTTATTGTATATAGTAGGTTAATTATTTAATTAGGTTTATGATTAGTAGGTTAAGTATTTATTTATGTTAAGACTAAATGAAGTCATGACAGCGCGTGATGCAAGCGCATATGAATAATTACAGAAACTTTTTAACAGCTAAATGCGATGGAGTAAATATTATGTATAATTAGATAAGAAAAAGTAGACCTAACTAGCATAGTCACTTAAACAAAACAAAATTATGTCCAGAGCGTAGAATTGATTAAGAATGACATGTATTAATACTGTAAGGCATCAATAAATGTATTGTACTGAAAAAAAACTGCGAACTATTGTGAACACTTTTGTGAACTTTTTGCATAAAAGACAACTCGTCAACATAAAAAAATGCCGCATAAAATCAACGAACTCACTTTGCCGGGACTAAAGGAGGAATTGGAAAAGTGGAACATTTCCACTGAAGGAAGCAAAGCTAGACTAATTACCCGGTTAAACGAAGCGCTGGCAGCGGAAGGAATGGATCCAGAGTCAATTGAGTTTCCCGATGCTGAACGTTGCACTGGAGGCGAGGAGGAGAAAAAAATTCTGACTTCAAAAGGGTTGATGCGGATGTTGATGATAATGCAAAAGCAATCAACCGAGTTAAACGAGAAGCTCGACCGGCAGTCAAACGCCTTAAACGAGAAGCTCGACCGGCAGTCAACCGACTTAAACGAGAAGTTCGGCCGACAGTCAACCGGCTTACTTGAGAAGCTCGATCGGCAGTCAGCAGCATTAAACCAGCTCGACCGGCAATCTAACGACCTGAACCAAAACTCCAAATTAAAGGTTTCGAAGAAAGGGTGGATAACGTGGAAGAAAGGATGAGCAAAGTGGAAACGGTGCGGGAAGAGATTGAAAGAATAAAAGAAGACTAAAAGCAACCCACAGTAACGATAGCGAGTAGCCCGGCGTCGATAGCGATTACCGCTTGTATCTCAACAAGGAATGTAAAATCACCAACTTTCGATGGACAAATGCCTTGGAGCATTTACAAAACCCAGTTTGAAGCTGCCGCTCAAACGAATCACTGGAATGAGCAGGAGCGCGAAACAGAATTAATTCTTGCCCTGACAGGTTCAGCTGCGGAAATACTACAAATTGCCCCTGTGGACTCGCAGTGAAGCTCCATCGCTATCATAAATGCACTCGACATGAGATATGGAGATAATCACCTGAAGCAGATCTACAGGTCGCAGCTGCGCAACCGGATGGAGAAACCAGGTGAAACCCTACAGCAGTTAGCCCAGGATACTGAAAGGCTTGCACTTATGGCTTACCCTGCATACGACCCAGATCATCGGGACGATGTGGCAACGGAGGCTTTTATTAGCGCTTTGCAGGACAGGGCTGCCCGCCTAACCGAAAAACGCTCAGTAAAGGACGCACTGGTATATTGTTTAAACTTTGAAGCCGCCAAAACAACCACTCGTAACACAGCCAGGATGCGGGAGTTTACAACAGAAGACTGCAGATATGAATTCGTTGGAATGAACAAGAGGTCGAAGGTGTATGTTTCACCTCGATGTTGGAATTGTGGTGAACGAGGGCACCTGCAATCGGGATGCAAGCAGCAAAAAACACCAGACTATTGCCCAGGGTGTGTCACTAGATGGAGACGCCGACCAGAGCCAGAGCTTGGAAATAAGGCCTCTCTAACTGATAGGTCAGGGAAACGACCTAAAGCCAACTTCGTAGGACAAGGGTTGGCTGCAAGGATGGAAATACAATCGAAATATGATTACGAAAACGTCCATCGGAAAGGAGGAAATACCGACGAAGGTGCATGGAAATACCGACGCTTTATCCCGTCGCCCATATCCAGTGGCTTGTAAACATTGCCGACGGTCTGAGGAAAAAGAACAAGGTGTGGATATGCGTGTAATCACAACGGAAGTCGACGAGGGTTGGGCGTAGCACGAACTTCGGGACGCTCAGCTAGCCGACGACGATATTGGACCATTGTTGGTATGGAAAGAGACAACAGGACGTTCCGAGTGGAAGGACATACCAGCACGCGGCACAGTGTTGAGAAGCTGTTGGCTCAATGGAACTCCCTTGAGGTTGACGATGGAGTTCTGAAACGGAAATGGGAAACGGCAGACGGAACTTCATGTAGTATGCAAATTGTTCTTCTTAAGAGTCGGGTCAAAGGAGTACCGAAGGAGATGCATGAAGGCACATCGGGAGGTCAGCTTGGAGTGAACAAGACCCTGACAAAGGTTCGAGAAAGATTCTACTGGCTCCACGCTTGAGAGGACGTTCTTGACTGGTGCCGTAAATGCACAATATGTGCTTCCGTTAAAGGCCCAAATCGAAGAACGATAGAGCAAATGCAGATTTATAACTTGGGGGTACCATTCGAAAGAATAGCTGTGGACATCGCAGGACCCTTTCCCGAGTCTGAATGCGGAAATCGGTATTTACTCGTTGTAGCTGATTACTTCAGTAAGTGGCCAGAAGTATACCCGATTCCTAACCAGGAGGCAACTACAGTAGCGTAGCAAATCGTTTCACAGTGGGTTAGTAGATATGGCGTACCCCCCGAACTACATTTAGACCAAGGCAGAAACTTTGAGTCACAAGTTTTGCCGAAATGTGTGAACTGCTGGGAATACGGAGAACACGGACAACACCAGTTCACCCCTAATCCAATGGAATGGTTAAGCGATTCAACGGCATGCTTAATAAACATTTGGCCAAGATGGTGGATGAAAATCAGAGAGATTGGGATCAACGCATTCCATTATTTTTGATGGCGTACCGAACTGCAGAACATCCATCAACTGGAGAAGCCCCAGCGTAAGTCATGTTTGGAAAATTGATTCGTCTTATAGCTGATGTAAAGTTTGGGACATCCTCTGAGCAACCCCAACCCATTTCAGAGTATACAAGCGACTTAAGGCAACGGCTGAATCAGATGATGATGAATCAGATGATCAGATCATAGCAAGCAAATTTTGCAATACCTGTTACTGTAGTTCAGAGCACGAAATTTTCGCCCATTAATTTATACTATTTATGGGTATTTTTATGTAAGCATTGGTGATTTTGTGTCTATGTGCGGAAAATTTATTGTTTGCGCAAAAAATTGGGCTCAGGATCTCTCTATATCTTATACTTATGGATATGGCTCTGTATAATTTCAGAGTCAAAATAATATTTAGGTAAGTTTTGAAAGCGAAAGTTTCTTTTCCTTTCTGTTGCTTTTCCGCGTAATTGACGATGTATCGATACACCATTTGTGAATGATATTTGAACAGAAAATAAATACTGAAAATAAAACGAACGTGAGTGAAGTTATTTTGACTGAAATACGTTGAATCACTTGACCACGTTGATTCAAATCAAATAATTAGTTGATGAATAAATAAATAAATAAATAAATGTGTAATATGTAAATATGTAAATTTTATTTTAAAAATCGCATTCAAAGAGAAAAGTGAAATAGCAGTCTGGTTAAAATTAAATTGAAATGAATTACTTAGATCAACTGGATGGATCTACCGCTAGTACTCTGTGGCTAGTAAGGGAGGAAAATAAACTTCAACTTGAATCATATCAAAATTCTAGCATTATAATGATGAAAATCAGTGATTGACAGAGGGACTTTAAATCCCAGGACATTTTCGTGAGAAACATAGCACTTGCTTCCAGTCTTTTTATTGAAACAAGTTTTCATTCGCAGTTACATCGGTGTTGATGTCACAGCTTTGTTTGAATATTTACATTTTACAGAAACTGAAGGGAATCCAGAAACATTATCATTTACTTTTTGATGTGGTGCCAATAAACGTTAATTGGAAACCATTTTTGGGGTGTTTTGAAAATTTTGTCTGTGGAGGTGTACGCGAACGAATTAATATCAGGGTAAATATTGCGATTATTATATTTTATGGGGCTTCTATTGCTGCCTAGAAATGTGATTTTATAATCTCCATCAAAGTTTCCTTTTCTCGTTGATACTCTGAAAATAGTCCTTTCGTTGGGCACATCAGATATAGCGGAACAAAGAAACACTTTGACTGAAATAGGTCCAATTTGTCATGATAGCCATAAAATCAATAATAGAAACTTCATGGCCAAGTTGAATGATTCCCAAGATAAAGAGAAGTTGCACTTAGAATAGATTTTGTAACACTCAGTGATTTCTGCAAGCAAGAAAGTTCATCTTGCAATACAAGTGATCAGTTGCTAAGTTCATTTAAATAATAAGCCAAATAGCTTTTTAAAATTCAGAATTCGATTTTTTTTATATATAAACGACGCTTTGATATTTTGAATTATTCTAGCATGTTTCTGTTGCGTTTAAAAACCGGACTAAACTTAAGAAGTAGAGTTTGACTGAAATTTATTTTAGATGAAGTGCTTTCCATTTCGTATATTCAATCTCGGCTGGGCTTAAGCAATGATGGAACCTATTCAACATTGTATTCTGCGCAAATCGAAGTAACGTTAAATTTTACTGTAACCTCACATGAAATTTACAGAAAACTTACTTCTAGAAATGCTCAGTCAGTCACTCACTCTCAGCAATCAGTTTTCCTTAGCCATAACTAATTAGTTTAGACATCTGCTGGTCTATTCAGGTAGATCAACTCAGTAGGCAATTAATTGAATTTTAACTTTTCAACCCTCTAAGTTATTAATTATCTGGAAACTCAAGCAATCTTCAATCATTCGTTTCAATATAAATCACAAGCATATATATAAATTTAACTTAATGCGTTATCTAAATAAAAATGAGTGCATAAACATTTAAAATTACAAAATAAAACTTTTTATATTTTAATTTTTAAGTGTTTACAAACAACTGCTTTTATTTTATGTGGTCTAAACCATTTTGTTGAAGAGGCTTATTTTTGACAAATCCGTTTCTTTATGTTACTTTTATCAACCGTTTTCGTCTGAAAAGGATTTAATGTATGTTACGTTTTGAATTTTATTGAAGATTTCAACAAGTGCTGCTATTGGCTAAGGCTTGAAGCTGGGAAGTGCAACATTGCGATAATTGATCAAGTTGAGCTTTTCCTTTTAAAAGAAAATAGGATGATCTTTCAACTTTGCATGAAAGCATGTCCATCCGGAACGTTTAAATCCCAGACATATTTGTCAAGAAGAAATTTATGATATTTCTCAAAAATTGCATCGCAGCGGTATCTACCCTGCCAATTTGCGTAGAGCGTTACACGATTATGTATAGAAACACAATCGTGTTACCAAATGAGTTTTTTAAACGTTAAAATCAACTAAATTGGGTCTGAAGTTTCTAGGAATAGAGTTATGAATGTCGTAAAATTAAAAACTACATCGTTACGTCTTAATTGACGAGGCCAACTCAACTAATTAATTTTGCTAAGCTATTGAAAAAAGCATCGTCTAGATAGGAAAAAACAACGAAAACTAAAAATAATCTGTCTCAACCAAACCTACACCGTCATCAAATGATGCGAACATCGATCATACTAAGAGGCACTTAAAAACGTACCGGCATAACCTTGTTATGCGAATCAGAGCCACTCAAGTTCATCAATTTAAGGGTTATTTTTTCGTGTAAACTTTCGTTTCCTCGGGTACACAGGATGGTAATCCTCTAAAAATATCAAGACCTAGAAGTGCTCCTAACGACCAGCATTCCTCCTGCGGGCAATCGCATTGAATTCGTGATTGTTTCAAAGCCCAGTGCTTGTCAATTATTAATTTTTCGTATCATGTCCTAGGTTTGGTGAAACTGCAATGGCTGTATATACCCATATTGAATTGCGAATTGCAATAGTCTACCTACTTTATCGACTACATAGTTGTTATCAACTTGCAAAGCATAGTTTCCCTGGAATATGAGTTTCCTGGAATAAGAAAATTAGTGAAACTCTGCTTGATTTCCCTTGATTACCTTTCAAACAATATTTTTTTGAACATATTGTTGCTTTGGAAGTGGAGTAAGACTCGGCCTTTGAAATATTTTTTGGACGATAATAATATCAAATGAAAAGTCATAGTAATAAATAATATTTAATAGATCAGCGATCAAACTCTATAGAGTACTTAATCTGTGAAATTTTAATCAATTATTCTATGAGCAAACTAGTGACATATATGTTCAGCCTAAAATATTTCATGAGTGATATCTGCTGGAGATTCAAAGCTATGAACTAACATAAAAAGTATTTCATTGATTGGAACTCAATATGCATGTAACGAAATTTTCGTGATATAAATTTCAAATTTTCAAAATTAGGCTATACGAAGTTTTATTCTCATATGGCTTTCTTTCGTTGGGTCGCATGTTTTCAATTATTTCAAAATAATGAAACCTAATTATTCCTTACAAAATAATTTTAATAATTTTATGATTTTTATTCAAAAAATTAACAGGCATCTATTTCTTGGCCCATTGGGTCGAAAGGAGATTACAAAGAATTATTCGTCGTTCATATATGTACACAGCTTTGGAATGATACGAAAGCGTTTTCCCAAAGATTGCAGATCCGTAATGAAATAATGGACCCTGCTATGAAAACAAATCTAATTAAACAAGTTTTTGAGAATACATTTTAAAGAGAGTCAGATTCCCTTTCAAGCTTTCCTATTCTTTGATTAAAGTAGAAGTAAAAGTTGATTTATTGTCTAATAAAAAAAGAATTCTGAACAATAAATCGCTAATTTATCATTGTCTGATATTATGGCCGCACGTACTTTCAGAAATCTCGAGCGGATTCCAATGAAATCCGCAATGTTCTTGAAGAAATAGTTGGCTATTAGACGGTCAGTTATCAAATTTTCAAGCACAAAAAGTGAAGTGGATAACCAGAAATAAAACCCTAATACAGGGGCGGTTCGTGATGATTTGTATTGGGTGGGCATGATTTGAGGAACACTCTATGTTAGTAAGAGTACTCAGGATAAACCTTCTATTCAAAAGTAAGAGCCAGTGTGAAGGGCTATAGCTCCCTCGCCATGGAAAGGATGGAGTAAAGAAAAGAGTAGAAGTCAAGTTTACGATCTTCGAACTTTTGGTACTTTTAAGACCAGAAAAACTTCGTGAAGACACAGTCAAGCATGAGAGCTTATAAATCTCAAAAACATCATATTTTTAATTATTTTTTGAAATAAATTTTGAAGTTTCAACGTTATATGATAAAAGACCAATAATACTGGGGTAACAAACAAGAGTAACAAACTGAAAGCTTTTGTTTTTCATACATTTTCGGCTAATGTAGAAAAAGACACTCTAGTAAATCCATTCGAAATTTATTCTTATACTCTGAGATTTTTCGCGGGTTATTTGGCTCAACAAATTTAATTTATTCGCCAAATATATTATTTCAGCGTGAAAACGCTGATTGATTTTTCAGCAATACCATCATGATCAAATTTTCTTTTCTTTGATGGTTTGTTCACTAAACATCATCGAAAATATTTTCAAAATATGCATCCTGCTCTCGATGCTGTTTAAGGGTGGTGATAAAATTATTAATTCTACTTGTGCAATAAAAAAAAACTGAAAACCTTGACTGTAAGACATTGAAAATAACATCCGTTTGCAGATAGAACAAATGAAATGCTTTTAGTTAACATTGAATGGAAAATCGTTCAAAATACATTCGAACCCTATAGATTCTCGCTAAGTGTCTCGACTTCGGACAAAATCGTCGTTCTCTAAACTTTCTTCAAAGACTTCCACGGATCGCATCGGTTATTTAGCAAAATATCAATAATACGCATTATAAAATTCCAACGAATATTACTACTGCTTGTTAGTCTTTTTCACAAATTTTATGTAATGCATGCGTCCGTTTGCTAAAGTTTCCAAAAAAGCAGAAAACCCGGACAAATTAGTAAAAAAGCTACAACATTCATTTAGTTTGCAAGCAGCATCTTGCTGAACCAAATTTAGTCTATGAGCCAAACAATAGATAAAGAATGCTTGTAGAGCAGTTTCTTTGACTGTTTTTGAAACCGTTTAAGTCACCTGACATTACAGCTGCTCCATCGTACGTTAGGGCATCTAACTTTTTACTTATATTGATCCATGTAAAATTATCATTTAGAACTTGAAATAAATCGTTTGCAGTTTCGCCCGCGAGAACATCAACTTTCAATAATAATAATAAAAAAATATATAATGTAGTTAAGACATAGCTCAACATTGGGCGCCATGTTGAGTATTTTCAAAATAATAAAACTAAAAAAATTTAGTTTTATTATTTTGAAAATTTGACTAAATAAAATTTGACTAAATAAACAAAATAAAAAAATAAATAAATAATGGGCCGGCCGATAGGTCGCACCTGCAGCAAGACGAGATAAGGTTATTATTGAAAATACAAAGGCCACATAATGGCGGCCGAAGGAATTTAATTACGGCTAGCTCACCACGTGGGCGTGGAGGACATTCTGAACGCCCTGACCCTTTCAGGACACATACACACACACACACACACAGATAAAAGAAACTTATTCTTACATATTTTTTTTATATAAAAAAATGCAGACACATATAAAGAATGTGAACTTAAAACTTAACTAGAACTAAAAAAAGAATAACTTAAAAAATGGAGATCTTAAAAAATATGAGTATAAATTTACAAATTAAAACTTAACCAAACCTTCTTTCGATCAAAATTAAATAATTTTCATCTAATAGCGCTTAGTCTCTTTTATTATTATTTTATGGGTTATTTTATTTATTTCTTGTTTCGTTTGTTTGTTATGTCTTCATGTCATTTACACAAAAGGAAATGTAACAATATCGCAAAATCACAGGTAGTGGCAGATAATTGGAAACATCAATGTTTTCATCGGTTTGCCATCAAAAACTAGGTGCTTCATTTATTTAACAAGATATGAAATTATGAACTACTGAGCCGATAAAATTAATTAAATCATTTTCGATAGTCTTGGAAACTCTATTAAAAATGGATAATGTGTCCAAAATACGTTTAAAGTCGTTATTGCATTTGGCAATTAAATATGCTAGTTCCCGAACATTGCCGCGAGAATTGAAAAATGCTTTATTCAATGTTTCACAACCAGTGTGCCAATAACATTTCGTGTACCAAGCACGATCAAAATATCTTACTTATTTGTAACTTTTACCTGATTGTCCTGTTCGCCCATGTTGTACTTTAGTTTTTTCACTTCACTGGCAACTGTGCGTTATTGAAAGATTAACACTATACGAAAAATTTCCGAAAATTTGTACAAAGTCTTCTTTTTGGATATTTGGAGTATCATCCTGCCAATTCCATGGTTAAAATATAAGATACATAAATGGTACAATGCTTATTCTTGTGTGATTTTATATCCCCCATTGATTCCCACTGAGAGAAGAGCCACAAATGTCTTCAATACAATTTTCTTGAAATTTTCCAATTTTGGGCTTGCCAATCATAACAACAAGAAAGCGTATGAAAGACAATCGAAGTTTCTAATTTTCTTTCGGACACATAGCAAAACGTGTATACTGAAGTCTCTGGCGCAATGGGCTAGCGAAAATTTGCCCACCATGGGACCGGGTGGCACATCGTTCAAATTAGATGCGTCAGGTTTCTTTTACACTTCAGATTCGGCTAACGTACTCGTAAAGGACACGCTTGCCCTTTTTGTATGCGTTGTAATGCGTTTCAAAGCAAAATGTTTTGCTGTTGAATGCTGAATGCTGAATGAATGACGATATCCATGGGAAAATATTCGAAAAATGAGACAAGATCAAATACTTAATTGAAAGTTCAAGCTAAACTTTGAAGTATTGTAATTTTCACGTTATTTTCATTGTAATTTTCATGCTCACTATATGAAAATAAACTGGAATCAAATATATTGACATTCGAATATTTGATTTTTTCTTTAATAAGTTGTGGTTCGCAGGGTGATCTCCGGATGGCCCTTAGAATTCACATCAAATTAACTGGCACTTGAAAATGTCATCTAGTTCAGTCAAATGTATTTCGGACACACAAAGTAACCAGCACCAAGCTATCCGCAGAGCTCCTTGCCTGTGTACCTGTACCAAACGTCCCTGGTGCATCTCTTTACTAAGAGCATGAGCCCAGATTTTGGAGCTGTACAAGAGCACTGATTCCATTGCGGTCATTAGTAGACGTCTTTGACTCGAGGTTGATTCTCGCGTGTTGGCCATGAGGCTACTGAGGTTCGATACGCCCGCAGAAGCCGCCTTCGCTGACGCTCAAACCTGCTCGAGAAACCTTTATTGATTGCTTCGACTTGATGATCGTTTCTACCACCCGAATGGGAATAAGACGAGGGTTCCGCTTCTTGGCCAGTATGACGGCCTTGGTCTTTTCCAGTGCAAGGCTAAGCCCATGGCCTGTAAAAATAATAATAATAATAATATGGTAATAAAAATAATAATAATAATAATAATTTTTGATATTGCATAACATTTCATTTTTCTCGAAGTGTAACACTGACTTCTTTCCCACACAATTTTCTTGAGTTCACAAATAATTATTTGAAGAGAGTTAAAATATGTAAAACACAACAGCACACCTACCAGGTTGAGTTAGTATAAAAAGGGTTCGGCACCGAACAGATGCTTAAGCATATCAAACACATTATGAAACATAAATTACTTCATTAAAATCGATTCATTACATTCATTAACATCTTCGACACGTGGAAATAGCTAATAAAAAGCTTACCACTTTCGATTTAGTACTACTCTACTAGTAGAAGAGAGTTGAGTCAGATTAGAGCAGTCACAACTTTCTTCGTGTGAGTTAGTGAAGTTATACTTAAAAAAAGGGTTCCGATTGAAAATTGGAAATGATTACATGGATTCAATGGCAAAGCTGATCCCTTGCAAACTCCATGCTGGGTGTTTTTAAGTCTTGCTTGTAAGCTTTTTAGTTTTTTTTAAGTTTTAATGAAATTTAATCGTAGTAAATCAATCTTATTTATTCGTTATTCAGTATTGATTTCAATGAAATGAATGCAGTATGCGATTAAAGTTAAAATTTTAATTCAAGTAGTATCGGAGTACATACATAATGCTAAGTTATTATTCTCGGGTCTACGTTCCACGTGTCTCTAAGAAAGAATTTCAAATGTTTCGAAATTTCCAATTTGTGCTTGAAATTTCTAGTGGCCGTGAAATTATAACCTGTTAATACAACTGTTTTCAAAAATAACAGCATGAAAAGTATGAATGAATAAAATTTTGTTGCATATTAAGCGTATTATATGTACACATATGATGAGCTTCTCCGCAAAAATAAAATTTGGCCAAATCTTGATAATTACCCCAGGAAAAAAAGATTAAAAGGCATGATTTCGTCAAAAATAGATTATTCCATATCAAAATGACATTACTCATTTGAAATACACGTTATTGGAACAAAATATGATTAATCCAGAAGTTATTTAACTATTTTAATCTAAATTACAACAAAACATGTTTTGTCCCTACAGTCAGTCAGTCGGATCTTTATGTTCTTCACTCTCTAAAAATTTGTCAATGAAAAGTCATCATCAGCGATTATTACCTAATGGCTATTAATATGCACTATGACTTACCAGGTGGCGCCGAAGTAACCAACTGGCATACCAGTGAAATGCTGTAAAATTCACTGAACAGCATGTGGATTCTCCAGTGAATGAAACTTCCAGTCAATTTTTCACTGGTATACTTTTAGAAAGTATTTTTTAATATGGCAAGCTGGAACTTTCGTTTCGCATAACACTCGTGTACGTGGCGTTTAACAGTTTAGTCAAAAGTCATGTCATTGTCGTGATTGTCATTGTCAACTTTCAACAATTTTTCGGTAAAATTCAAACTCAAGCCAGTTTAGTTGCAGAGCGTAATAAAGTAATGTTTTCTGAATTGTGTTTTCCCAATCGTGTTTTGTTAATTTAGAAAATGGAGCATCAAAGTACAGTACAAGATATTAATACAGGCTCAAGAAGTAGGCGGCGTGGACGACGCAGCAAAAAAAGTTAGTATTTTCACCTGCATATTATTTTGTTAATTTTGTCTTACATATCTACTAATCTGATTCGCATTTTAATTTTAGGGACTACTAAGACTGTAACCTTGTAATCATAGCGAAAAGAGTAAATTTCATTGCGACATATTCGGAACCAGAGATACTTATGTTGAAAAATCGTAAAGCATTGTACAAAAACCAGTTCAAGGTGGGGCAGGAGGTTCATTTATCTAGATTCATTTCAGTATATGACCCTGTGCGTCGTCGCCGAAGTAAAACAGCTCCTCAGAAATCAGGCCTAAGCAAAGAAAAAGTCATCCTAGGGCAGTATGCAAGAGGTTTTTAATCATATATGAGTTAAAGCAGAGGAAGAGTGGATATTCTTTTAATAAAGCTAGGAAATGGAGAAATGGAAATGGAGACGAAAGGCCATTTTTCAGGTCAATATTTATTACAAATTCTAACATCGGCTTTCAGTCTACATCTTCTGCTGCTTGTACAACAGCAAAAAATAATGAAGAAGTTAATTTTATGACTTGAACAGCTCCCGACGGTTTCAGTCGATGACGCCGGAGTACAATCGCTCCCTCGCACTCCGATTCAAGAAGCATCTTACAGTAGACATATTAGCTTTTATGTATTTTGTATTGTAGGAAAAGATACCAGGAATCCTTTATTTTATCATTGGACAGAATTATAAGCAAACAGAGGTGCTACAAAAATGTGCTACAAAACTCATGATTTTGAGGCTTTGATTCTATCGCGTTGTTTTATGATGGTTGTGGGGGCCAGAACAAAAATTTACATATTGTGCATGTACTTTTGTTCTGGCTTCAAAAGCTATCACCAGAAAACATTTAAAAAATAAAACTCTTTTTCCCTGCTTGAGGGTACAGCTTTTTGCCTGCTTACATGGTTTTCGGACTTTCCGAAAAGGAACTAAGGTATCATCCGATTATTAGAACCCCGTTTGGAACGGTTAAAAAGTTGGGATCGAATTGGAAGTTATACAATAATAAGAAATTAGAGATAGTTTAAGTTTAAGATAGTAATAGTTTAAGTAGATAGTTTAAATGATACAAAATTATGCCTTCTAAAACGACGAACATACTTTAGATAACATACTTTAACTGATATTGTAATACAAAAGCATCTGAATTTAAAAAGGGAAAATGATATCAGAAATTTGCTTTTAAAACAATTCGGCGAACAGTGGGCTGAGAACCAGGAGGTCTCTTGGTATGTCAGTATAATGAATAATAGCAATGATGTTGAAAGTGATGGTGAAGATGATCATGAACGAACAAAGGATTGTAACTGCCTTGGACATAAAATAGCCGTGAGAATTTAGAGAAAAAAAGCAAAGTGATTTTAGTTTTATTTATTTCTAGAAGAAGATGAGCCTCAGGTTATTTCAATTCAAAAATCAGATTTCTGATACCTAATTAGTTTCAGCGAAACAAGATTTATCCACCGTTGTTTGAATCAAAATATGATTGTTCCTCTGGAGCACAAAACAAAATTGGATTATTCCAATCAGCCGCCATTCCATGAGATTATTCCATTTCAAATTTTTGATTTATTCAAAAGATATTACTGGTAAATTTTCAAATCCTGTACAAAGCAATGACTAGTGTGGTCGTCAACAATAATGCATCCAAATTTCGGGTTGAAAACATAGCTGTATACCTACAAAACTATTTTCTCAGATTGTGAAAGAACACAAAAAGTGGAATAGTGAAGTTATGAAAAGAACCTCCACATATTATTTTTAAAAAAAAACGTAATGACTGTAATGAAATAATTGCAATGAAAAAAGTAAGGTGCATCAATTTGTTATACTCACTTATTTGGATACATTGTAATATTCTTCACTTCTTGCACCTGTTCCACTTGTTATCTTCGACTTATCGTTGTATTACATAGAAAATTGGAGAGTAATCATTTTTTATTTAAATTGTTAAATAAAAACCTTAGCTTCCTCTTATTTCTCTGGTAGATAATCGCAATGTAGCACGTCAAGGTCATTTGTTGCGCCAGCTTTCTCCAAAAGTCAACAATTTATTTAAATCGAATTATCTTTATAATTTTGGCTTCTTACAGTATATACGAGGGAATTCTTTCTGGTCTTAAAAGTTTGTGGGTTCCAATCACCTACTTATCTCTTGATGAAAAGTGATCCACACAAATGACTGAATATTTAAAAATACATTTTTCCCAATAGTTTACATCTACTTCACTTGTTACTCCGCGTTTTATGGAAATCTGAAACAAAAATAAAGTAAGTATTTCTCTATCGTAAAATTCATTTAGAATTACCATAAAAAAGTATTTGAACTATTTTCCACTCTGCAAATTAATTAAACTTCACTCCATAATAAGCAAAAAGAAAACTAATACAAGCTACTCAAAAATTACACGTAAATGAATTTTCAACAAGAATTTCAAAAATGACTTTCAAGCTTGATAAAAAATGGATCTGTCATCAATTGACAGTAGTCGCCACCCATGTCTTTTTTGTTCTTTTGTACTTTGTCTCGTTATCGCTCATGTTCTGTGTTTGTGAAGGCCCAGATACAATACTGCGTGACGGCCATGCGAGAGCGCGATACGAGGAAGAATAATGTTCATATGACAAATGTCAAATTGGAAACGTTTCAAATGAAATTTGATTAAAATTGTTTTGATTTTTTAAAAATTTTAATTTGGAATTTTCCTTCGTTTGGCAAATAATAGCCTCAACAAGGTTGCACGAAATTTTCATTGAAAACTCATTCAGAATAACCCTTGTACTTAAAAAGTAATAAAGGCGTTTGAATTTCGAATTTCATTTAATCATTGTACGTTGTTGTATACAAATGCATGTTACGAAAACTTCTTGACTTTTGCTGCGAGACTCTCGTCGCGCTCTCGCATCGCCGTCTCGCAGCGTTGTATTTCGGCCTTGAGCGATATATCTCTTCCTCTATTATTTAGTTCATTGATAAAATCCTATGTAAATAAGTATGTGCAAAGAAAACACCGAATTGAATTGGAGAAGAAAATGATTGTCATTTTTAGCAAAGTATTTATTCAAATATTACAAAACGAATCAGAAATGCTACAATGAAATCAAGTTGGCTAGATCGGGATTCACAAGCTAACGAAACTTATATTATTCTTGTGATAGTTGTGATAGATTTCAAATAATACAGTTTCCAGTTTCACCAGTTTCCACAAATTTTGTTGCATCAAACTTGAAAGAGATCATTCAAATTTAATTCACTCTAGATTACATTGACTATTTCCGATAAACTATGAAGTTGCAAATTAATATTAAAACAATTAAATATGATCTAAAAGCAAAAGTCAACCTGCTAAATGTAAAAAGGTAACTAAATGCACTAATTTCGGGGGGTATGTGTAACTGATTTTTAAAGTATTAATAAGAACAAAATTATAATAAACCAACAAAGACCAACAAAGACATCTAACAAAGACGATAGTTACATAACAAACCAAAAACGACCATAGACACCTCTTTCCAACTGATCAGATGTAAGGTCAAAATTGATTATTCGAAAGACAAAGATCAAGGCAGCATTTTATCAATTGAAACCCTGAAAACATAACAGCTGAATGCGAAATAGCAAAACACTATACACGCTGATATTATCGCACGATAAGATTTTCCACTGAGGTAGAATTGAAATATGTTACATTTTGAATTTTACTGAAAATTTCAACAAGTACTACTATTTCAAGACTAGTGGATTTATTTCTATAACGTTATTACATTATTCCTTAACAAACTCATATCTGAGAAGATTAAACACTAAATAGTTGGTAATTGCGATAGAAAAATGATCAAGTGTAAATTGAAAGCGCTCTTTTTAGCATTTAATTTATTTTAACTTCATTTTAACAAGAGGAAATATCTTTGATCTAGACAATTTTTCAATGATTTGATTTAAGAACTCGCGAAGCGGTTTCAATAAACAGTATCTTCTGCAGACTAGTATGTGTCGAAACAAAGTCAGAAGTCACATTGTCACATGCGATGCGAGAGCGCGACGAGAGTCTCGCAGCAAATGTCAAGCAGTTTTTGTAACATGTATTTGTATAGGACAATGTAAAAATATTGCGATGCGTCAATGCGAGGCGAGAAATATTCGGAAAATCGAAAAATTCTTGCAACGAGATGCATTGACGCCTGTCAGATGCTTGATGGTGCATCCTTGTTGAGGCAATTTTTTGCCAAACGAAGGAAATTTCCAAAACTTTTGAAAAATCGAAAACAATTTTAATAAAAGTTCATTCAAAACGTCACCAATTTGACATTTGTCATTATTCTTCCTCCAACATTATTCTTCCTCACATCACGCGCATTGTAAATTGAATGCGTTGCGCCGTTACGTGCGATAATCGCATCGCACTCTCGCATCGTCATCACGCAGTATTGTATCTGGGCCTTCAGACTTCCGATTGCAACCAGAAAGCCTTACCATTTACGCTTGTGGTTTGTCACATAGGCACGAACTTATTTTGAGAACGGGGGTGAATTATTTATTGAAAAAGCTACATGTTTTGTAGCATTACTATTAACATTACTAAATTGAATTAAGGATATTCATTATTGCGTTTATAAAAGTATTAGCATACTTACAGGTTTTATTGTAGTTGATTAACAATTTTGCTGATTGAGTCCACATTTTGCTCTGAAAAACTTCAAATGCCCAAAACATAATTCTCGAATAGCTTCTATCATTGTTAAAATCCAGCTGAGACCGAATATGTGAAAAGGTCAGCTCTTCATTAACCTGTATTCTTCAATAATAAATGATAGCTAAACTTCACTTCTTAATGTTCAGCCTCAATTTCAAGAAAACGATTGAAGTTGTTCATGCATAACCGCTTTTGAAACTCAACAGAAAGAAAATTTTCATATCAGGGATGACAGTTACATATCAAATGAACCCAACGACAAGTCCTGAATTCCAAAAAGCTATAAAACATTTTATTTAAAGGAACTAAGCAAATTTCGTAAATTCGTCTTGGATATCATTTAATTTGATTGCTGGATGGTCTTCAGATTCTCCGATACTACGATATCTACAGTAAGCTTTGCTATGAACCTCGTTATAACAATAAATGATATTTTTTCCAAAATGTTCAGAGAATCAAATAAAATAAAACTTTTATTTTAACAAAATTAAAAATTTTTATTACAAAAATTGAAAAAATTAAGTTTAGATCTGTTATTAAACATTTTCATATAAAAGGCTTAACAGCAAAAGGAATAAAAAAGGGTTGGATTTGGTTCACGGGACATCTGCGCCTTCACTTGCAACTATTTATAACTGGTTAAATGAATTTAAACGTGGTCGTAGATTAACAAAGGATGAACCACGCTCAGGACGCCCTGTAGAGGTGACTACAGAAATGGTGAAGGCAGAAATGATCAATAAAATCCACGATATGGTGTTAAGTGACCGAAGTTAAGTGAGATAGTTGAGGTTACAGAGATTTCAAAGGTTAGCGTCATTTTACATGACAAATTGTGTATGAAAAAGATTTCGGCAAGATGGGTTCCGCGTTTGCTCACAGTCGACAATAAACGCAATAGGGTGATTGCCTCTAAAGCTCTGTTGTCGCTCATGCAACGTTATCCGGGTGAGTTGTTTTTTCGCCGGTTTGTGACTGTAGATGAAACATGGTTACACCACTACACTCCCGAGACTAAAGAATTGTCAAAGCAGTGGATTGTTAAAGGCGAACCATAGCCAAAGAAGACGAAAATCATAAAATCTGCTGGTAAAGTTAAAGATACTGTTTTTTAGGTTACATGTGGAGTTATGTTCGTTGACTATCTGGAAAAAAGAAAAACAATAAAAGCGGAGTATTATGCATCTTTATTGGACCAGCTAAAAAAATTAAATTAAAACGGCCACATTTGAACAGAAAAAAAATCCTCTTTCATCGTTGCAATTGCTAAAATTGAAGAATTAAAGTTCGAATTGGTCGACCACCCACAGTATTCATCAGGTTTAGCCACCAGTGACTTTTTCCTATCCCCAAACCTGAAAAGCTAGCTCGCTGGACAACTGCTTTTTTTCAAATGAAGAAGTCATCGATCAAACAAATGCTTATTTTAAGGACCTTCCGAAATCGTTTTGTTTCTGACGTGTTAAAAAATTTAGAGAAACGTCTAACCAAGTGTGTTGAGCTCCAAGGAGATCATGTTGAAAAATAAAAAAAAAATTTACCAAAAATAATTCTCTTGGAATTTTCATTGCATCGGCTGTATACCTCAAATATTGATACACTTCGGCAATTCTTATATCGCTTTTACTGTACTATACGCTTTGAGAAATGAAATAATTCTTCGAGTTTCAGGCATTAAATTTGAGTTTCGCAATGGTTCGAGAAGCAGCATACTAGTAAAACATTGCCTTTTCAGACGATTTGCCAAACACAGTGTTTCGGAAATTCTGTGATCTTCAATTCATGTGCAAAAAAAAAAAGAAATTAGGTTTTGTTGCTTGTAAACATAACATAGATTTTACAAACTTTTTTGTGGTAGGGGGGGTGAAACTGTTGACGCCCTCAGTGTGGGATTTCCAAATGCGCAATGCTTCTTGACTTCCCACTAAAGACCTCTCCTGTTAACATGAGAACCTAGCCTGGAACCGTACTACTATTACTACTACTACTAGTACTTATACTAAAAACAAATTTCCTATATAAGGGAATTCAAATAAAACTATATTAGTAACTAATTTCATTATTTATTCTCAATCCAATTAAAACCAGGATAACACTTCCAAAACGGTTCATTAAAAACAGAGCGAATCTACAGAACGAATATTTGGAGCATCGGGTATTCGTATCTAATTCTATGATGTGAGATGATTCCCTACTTTAGTGTGAGCACTTTCTAATGTTATGACACAACGTAAGCACATCATACGGAGAACACTCTCTTCGCTTAAAGTAAAGAATTCCAAAGAATAAAGAAATGAATTGTAGAGTATCGGTACTGCGTTTTTACTTAAGGGTTTTGAGTTTTTCCTCTTGTGGAACACCTGTTAGCGCGAATTACTTCGAGATGTACAGAAATAAAATAACTGCTCTATAAACACTGTAGATTTTTATATATATACGTCTCTTGGAGTAGTTGGTCCCTTAGAGCTAGTGCGATTTGGTACTCTTACTACAATCTCATCTTTTAGATTACTTACTAGATTCTGTCAGTATTTGATCTGATGGTTGGATAAGTTATTTTGGGTCTTTTTTCTGGAATCTTGAGGAATTCCGTGGTCTTGTTAGAGTGACTGTCTATTTGGTCAAAAAGTTTTAGTGCTCTGTCGCGTATTTTATTCTCTATTGTGTTTAGTCTGAAGTCCTTCTGTGTGTCCACGTTTCTAATGTACCATGGAATTGATGCAATCCATCTCAGAGGCATATTCTGTTTTGCCTGGAGTGCTTTTTTGTTTGTCTTCAATGCCTCGTAAATTGCAATGCTGCCGTAGAGTAAAGATGGTTGTATTATTTGTTTGTAGATTAGCTTTTTGTTGGTCATGTTCAGGCGGCTGGATTTGAGGATTGGTTGTAAGGATACGTGGATTTGGATACAGTCGAGTCATTTTTGTCGTATGTGGTCATTCCATGTAAGGCGCTGGTCAATTGTTACTCCTAAGTATTTTGCTGTCCTGTACCATGCTATGTGCTCGTCGTCGACTTGTAGTAAACGGGGGCGTTGCTGTTTCTATCTAGTGACGAACAGTGCCTGGGTTTTGTCTTTGTTAAGTTTTATTTTCCATTTGCGGAAGTATTCCAAGAGTGTATCGATGAAGCTTTGCATTTTTGACGTAATGACTTCTGTTTGCCGATCTGTGTAGAATATACACGTATCATCCGCGTTTAACGATAAGTACACGTTTTTAGCAGACTAGGCAAATCCGCGATGTATAGATTAAAGAGAATTGACGCGATAGGTGATCTTTGCGGAACTCCAGCTTCGAAAGATCATATGCTTGAGAGATGATTGTCAATCTTGACACGAAAGATTCTGCTTTTGAGAAAAGTGTGAATTATTTGTATTACTGGGAGTGGAAGTTCTATGAAGTTCATGCATTTTGAAGATTAGTCCTGCATGCCAGACTTTATCGAAGGCTTTTGCTATGTCAAACATAACGAGGCCTGTCGACTTTGTGCGATTCACAATGTTAAATTTGCTAAAATGTTGAGCTGGAGTTCAGTGGATCGTCGGTACGGAAGCCGAATTGTTCATCGGGGATGATGTTTTAATCATCGACTGTCTCTTGTAGTCGATAAAGATTAGTCCTTTCAACATATTTGGAAATCGAAGTGAGGATACTAATAGGTCCCCAAGTTTGCGGAAATCTGTGATCTTTGCGTGGATGACTATTATTGTAGCTAGTTTCCACGCTTGTGAGTACTTTCGCAGTTGGAAAACTTTGTTTATGATGATCGTTATTGTCATTAGTATGTTATGAGGGAGCCATTTATGCATTGTGTTCGTGATCATGCCCTTATCAGATTTTTGCGGTCCCCAAAGAGTTCGTAGAGGCTATGTTCCCTGACCGGAGTTATGGCTGTGTGGTACTCCTTTGCCTGTTTGATTTTCTCTTTAACTTCATGTCGAGGTTATTCACTCTTGGGTGAAATTTTCATTTGCTAGAGTTTCTTGGAAAGCCCTCTAGTTTTTTGTTTTCTTTACTTTTAGTGGTACATCGATGAGGACGTCCCCTAAAAGAAAATGGACTAGTTGATGGTCAGAGGAGAGCTCCAAGAGGACTCTGATTCTAATGTTGTGGTAAAATTTTCTGGAGATTTTGAACTTCAGTTACTTTTCACTGCTTCCCAATGGGGGTGATATGCGTTGAAGTCGCCTATAATTAATGGTGGGCCTTCAAGGGTAAAGAGAATTTCAAGCTCTCGTTCAATTCCCTTATTGTTAGTAGGTTGTACAGAGATATTACGGAGAACTAAAAGGAGCTTGTTTGAACTTTGGTAGCTGTAGCTTCTGCTTTTGTTAACTAGGGTGTAATGATATGGTGATGGCATACATTTTGCCTCACGAGAATGCTGTTCCACCTCCTCTGCCTGACAGTCTATCATTTCTGTACAGAGTGTAGTTAGGGAAATGGAGTAGAAGTTTCAAGAAGAATTCCTGGAGGAGAATAATGTCAAATTTATAATCCAGAATAAATTGTCTAAATTCTTCAGAATTCTAACACAAGGAATTTGCATTCCACGTGAGCATGGAAATGCGGTTAACCAGATCCATAAGTGTTCGTGTGGGGGTTTGTGTTAGTGGCTGTGAACATCCCCTGTAGCATCTTCATCATCAGTTCAAGCTGATTCTGCATAGATGTGAAGAGTTGTCCCATGTCTGGTGTTGTGAGTGTGTGGTCAGGTTTTGGCTGTATCTTCACCTCTGCAAAATTAAAGCTTGTTTAGTGGCTGGGAGAAATAGGTACTCCACTTTCTCACGGGCCTTTTCAACCACCTCTTCCTATGTTTTTTTCTTCTGCACAGGCTTTTTCCTCCTCTTCTTCAAGCATTTCTTTATCCTAGCTTGCATTTTCTTCTTCTTTGTCGCCCAATGACGAGGTGAACTTGGCCAATAGTCGGGGAGAGTTCACTAACTTGTGTTTTTGTTATGCTTTTTTAAGCTTATGATTTTCAATAGCTCTTCACTTTTCTTTCTTTACTCACGAATTTCTTCGACAGCCTTTTGTAGTTGCAGTTGCGAGCTTTGCAGCTGCTTTCTCGAGAACTTAAGTTCTTTCAGAACCTGCTCTATCTCGCTCTGCATATGATGCAGGTGTTTGGCCTGCAGGTCTCCAGGTCCCATCGTTCCTTCCATTAGCACCGACTAAGGACTCGCGATTATGATTTGAATACCTTAATTTTATCCTAACCAAGTCAATTTTTATAAGTTTGAAACAAATGTCTGTCCGTCCGTAAGAAGTAAAAAAGATAGGTCACAGTTTAGTGAAAAATATGACGCCACCAAGATTTTGCAGTTTGTTTGTGTTGGTATTTTTCACCGTTGTATGTGACGGTATGCACTATACACTTGCAGCACTTTTCACTGACGCTTTCAGATACATTGAATGCCCACATTGAAGCGCTCTTCTAGGTTCTCGATGTTCTGGTCGTCACTGTTGTCGGCCTGTGCCTCGCTTTCGGTGTTTCACCCGAGGATGCAAAAAAACTCTTCTGGTTGTTACGTATTCCGATGTGTAGGCGACATTAAGCAAACAAAAAAATATATACATAAATAAATGAATAAATAAATAAAATATTGGGGCAACTGATGGGTCGCACCTGCAGCGAAAGAAAGGAACAAAGTTATAGAGACAGGGTTATTTGAAAATACAAAGGCCGCATAATGGCGGCCGAAGGAAGTTACTTTTAACTGACTAGCTCACCGCGCGGGCGGGGGGGTTAGGACATTATTTAAGCCCTGATCCTTCCATGTCATATTCACACATACACACACACACACAGAAAGAGCTTACTCCTTCATATTAGATTAATAAATAAATAAAAAGGATCAAATACCAAAGGATCAAATCACCTGTGAATTGTGCTGCGCTGATTCTTACCACCTCTGCTTCCTCTAGCACGAATCTCTACTGCGCTGCCTCTGATCACTTCTGCTTCCTCCAACACGAATCTCCACTTCAGGTTGGTTTCGGCACTTCAATGAATTCCACTGCGCTACTTCCGATCACTTCTGCTTCCTCCAACACGAATCTCCACTTCAAGCTAGTTTCGGGACTTCAATGAATTCCACTGCGCTACCTCCGATCACTTCTGCTTCCTCCAACACGAATCTCCACCTCAGGTTGGTTTCGGGACTTCACTTCCTTCTGCTACGCTACCTCTGGCTACCTCTGCTTGGTTCCGGGACGTCAAGGAGTTTCGGAAGATGGGTAATGAGGCTGAGTCGACTCCTGCAGCCCTTTCGGGATTCTGGAACATTGATTTCGTGGTCAGCAATAGACTTTCCTCGAGTTAACCTTCAAACCTTCAAAGGTTGAACAACGAGAGAGAGAATAGAAGGATGACAGCTGACAGCTGTCACTGAAAGAACCAAAAATGGCGTGATTGGAAAAGGGCGCGATCGAAAAAGGGCGCGATTGAACGAGTCGCGACTTAACACTAAAGATGTTCTGGTTTGCAGTAACGAAAGCTAACATATTGTTATCTATTTTTGCCTCTAGTTGATTGAGCCCATCTTAACCCAGCATGTCTTCAATACAGCTTGTATTTTCTTGGGTGGAGTAACCTGAACATCTTTTTAATCAAGTTAATATCTTCTTCTCCTTTATTATTGAGATTCCATGCAAGGTTTTAGTTTTCATATTTTTCCGAGTTTTACGTTTTGCTTTTAAGTTATTTTTGCTCATGTTATTATTTGTACTTCCACAATCACAATAAAAAACAATGTTTTGAATGGCTTACCCTGAAAATTGATTCTAGCGGTTAAATATGGTAAGCTGTTTACAACGTTACAAAAATATTAATATATTGTGTTTCATGATTTTTTTGTTTGCAGCTTAGAGTGTCTATGTATTCTTAGCCTTGGTGTTGGACATCATGAAACAAAGTTCTAGCTAAGACAGACCTCTCACTTAAGGTTCTAGGATTGAAGCCATATAGCATGTTTTTCATTGCTTCACTACTTCTTCCTAAAGTAAAGTTTTGAATTGTTTTTTTCTCTGCTTCAGATTATTCTATTATTCTCTGCTTGTATATTGGTTATTGTCGCTCATTTCTATTTGAGAAAGGAGTTTAGGAGGTAAGTTTAAGTTATGATTGAGTTTATCATGCAATATTTTTAACGAGTTATTAAGTTACGAGTAATGAGGACGAGTAACGAGTTATAACGAGTTAGGGATTGTAGTCATTTCACTTTCTAAAACAAACAGCGGACGTTTGTTGAAATACGTGGAGTCTAGCTGTTCGATTATCGCGTCAAAATTGTGTTTCGCGTTATTACTTATTAATATTTCTGAAGTTTATGTTGGATAGTTTTTGATCTTACAAGGATTAGTGCTTCCTTATAAAAATTGTTCTTGCCGGTAGGTTTAACTGTGTTAAATAGAAATTCACCTATATTGCGCCATGGTAATATTCGTTGATATTCCCGGAAAATGATTGTAGGGATTTGAATATTTTAGTGTATATGTCATCTGGAGATACAAAAGTAAATGTTTCATCTTCAAAGACTGTCGTCTCAGTTTATATTTTACTTTCAATTTCTACTTCATCTACTTTTCTTAGTACTAGTTTGTTTTGAGCTACCAACTGCTCCAGTACTTGTTGTCTAAGGATTTCACATTCGGTTTTAACAGCAATTAATTCCATTATTAATACCGGTTAAATTCTTAATTTAGACAATTTGTTTATTATTTCTTAACGTCATTTACTAATAATAAAAACAATTTATTGTACACAAAGAAATTCTTCCCAAATTCTCCTTTTAGCTTTGCAATGCGTTTGTTATAATTTATTCACTTAATTTATTTTTAGTCCCTAAGTACCTTGTCTCTGTACATATGCGCTGATTTAAGTAAACCCTTGTTTACGTTCAGAATGAGCTGTTGACGTTCAAGTATAGTGATGTCGTGGCTTCGTTACTATAAGCAACCGACAAGTCCTCCTATCAGATTTTAGATACACAAAACGCAAGTGTAAATAATTGTAAGAGCAAAAACATGCGTTGACATAAGGACCATTTCATGTGAAATACAGATTTTGTTTGTGAGGAAGACAACAAACATTAAATATTTGCCAACCAAATGTATCTAATGAAAATACGATCATAAAATACGATCATACAATACACATATGCGTAGAAGATAAGATAGTTTAAGGGGGTCACCTCATGTAAATCGAAAAAAAAGGTGGTTTTTCGGGAATTTTTTTTAATGACAAGGAATTATTATACATTGTTTGTTCGATACGTATATCTGAGACAACTTTAAAGCAATAAAAAAAAAAAAAATCTTGAAAAAGTTCAAAACTGGCGGAGTAATCAGAAGTCTAGTAGAGCCTGTCGCTGATGAATTAGTCCCATTGTGTACACGATAGGGCCCGTAATTTTCAACTGAAACAGAAACCATTTGTACCTCGTTAATTGTTAAAGTTTTTTACTCTATATGAACCTCAAAAACCTAATGAAAACCGGAAATAAATAATTTTTATCTTGTTTTGAAGTTAGAGATGCAATTTTCACTCAAAATTTTTGTTTATTTCTTATTTTTACACTATGATAAACAATTAAAGTTGTATGAAACTGTGGTTCATATAGAACAGTTTTTAAAACTCTACAAAACGCAATTTGAATTAGGTCGATAGGTCAAATAGTTTTCCCGCAATCGTGTACACAAGTTTGAAAAATGTGATTTTGAGAAAAAACGTTTTAAAGTTTTGGTACATCGCAGCTCTGAAAATATTTAACTTACAGCAATCCAGTTCTAATCAGCTACTCCAGCTCCATAAAGCAACCCCTCAGCTTCCTCATAGAACTCGTCCTTTTGTATTCTCTCAGCTCTACGAGTAGTGCGGGCCTCTTTTGTGCTGCTGCTAGATCGTACTTCGGCGCGCGCGATCCGCGTCTCATCTGCGTTCTCGGCAAAAATCTTGCATTGCTCGCCGACAGTCAAATCGAGCAAATCCATCATGTTTATAATTGCGCAGTAGCCCTCGTTAAACATGCCTGCTGCTAAATACGCAGCAATTTGAATAATTTTTTGACCAGAATTCAAATGTTTTGGGGCGATTCGCCAAACTGCGGCGTTGAAGGACTCGTTAGCGTTCTGTGTATGACCGCCTAGGCACCTGAGTAGTAGATCGTCGTTTGAAAGTTCTTTGTATATTGGACGAATATGCTTTTCTACATCGGGTCGTATAACACACGGATCAGGATGATGGTAATTTTTCAGTTTCTTAGCAGCTTTCGCTTTCTGCCGTGCACGCCAACTGTCGGAACCCACAGGACAAAGTTTATGATTCGAAGATTTGTCGGTTGAACAATAGTGTTCCAAAGTTGCCATTATTGCTTTTCGCATTTCGTCACTAGAGTCCACGTGTCTTCTAATCGCCAATCCGTAAAAAGTCGTCAGTTTTTTGATGAGCGCGGCAGTCAGCCGTCCCTTCCCTCCAAGTTTTTCTTTTTTCTTCACGTTTCGCAGGCGCGTGCCCATTCGCTTTTGCACGTGACCAACGCACTCACTTTTTTCACTGGAAAATTTTCACCATAAGGGTTATTCTTGACAATGCTGCTAAAAGTCTTGGAATCACCGTCTCCGATGTAGTTTAAATATTTGACGCCGAATTTTTCTTCTGATCTTGCAAACATCTCGTTAATAGAGTCGACCTCCATTTTCCCCGCGGAACCATCGTGATTTTTTGAGCATTTTTCTGAATGTGCGCCAAACCAAATTTCATGTTTTTCAGTCCCTTTTTTTGAGTTCCAATGCAGGCATGCTTGACAGAATGAACTTTTTACCAGGAGGTCAATTACTTTTCCGGTGTGATAACCAATAAGCGTTGTAACGCCGTACAATGATGTAAATCCGCGCTTTTTCCATGAGCCGTCTCCGGACACTTTGAAATCGTTTTCTGGTCTCCCATGTTCGCGATTTTTCTGCTTCTCTTCTTCAACAGCTTTTTTTGATATTTTTTCGAATAGAGTAGTTGCCGCAGAGTAGATATGCGTTATTATTGCATCGTATGCTTTTCTTGATAAACCAGAACCCATATCCATGAGGTCACAAAAAATGTTTATGCCGTCTAGTCCCACGCTGAGTAAACGCATAACAAATACAATTTTGCGGTTAATTTCATACGCATTTCTGATCGTAGGACCCGAAAGAATGCTCCTGTGACCGCAACTACACGTGGAAACGATGTGAAAACCGAGGCCGCGATGATTACTTTGATCGAATGTCACTTTTTTTTTTGCAGGTACCACACACCACGAACTCAGAAATCGCACTAAACACTGAAAAAAATTCGATGATCCGGTAACAGTAAGCAAGACTCGCTCCAACATCGTTTGCGCTTGAGCTGCTCAATTTTCTTGCCGTTGTGCTAACTTCTGGAGCCTTATTTTTGTCAGTGGTATACTGATTACCGCTAAATCTTCGTTTCCGCGGCCGCGAAGATCGCTCAGAACTCCCACTCGTTCTTTTCGGATACATATTTTGACGCGACGAGATCGAAGCAGCACTAAACTTCAAATCACAAATTCTATTTCTGTACAGTAAAACTAACACATTTACAAAACGCATACACAAAAATTCATTACAAAAGACCTACAGATAAACGAGAAAACTGGAAATAGTAGAAAAAGTCCCACAAAGCCTTCTTATCGCTAAAGGAATGCAATTTATCATCCCAATCTGCAGCGCGCGCGGTCAATCTTACCGAAGTTCGACACGTGAACACGTTACAGGCAACAACTCCTAAAATACGTTGAATTCAGGTCTATAATTTTAAGAGAATGTTAACAGATAGTTTTGGAACAGATTAAGCTAAAAAAAAATAGATTTTTTTTTCGATTTACATGAGGTGACCCCCTTAAATAAGCGTTAGGCAAAAAGAACTGCAACTTTTTTGTAAATTTATGTATAAATAGCATCTAAGATCAGACTCACACTTATCAGATCAAATCGAATCGATCAGTTGGCCATAAGTCACGTATGTATCCGACTCAGTGACAAAAAATTCACGTGAGTGCAAAGTGTGCAAAGTGAATTCTAATGTATGCAAATGTATGGCATGTTCTAATGTATGGCGAAATTGGCACGGCCATTAATGTATGCGGCTGTGAGAAGCCGAAAGAACGCTACAGCCACACAAGTAGCTCTGACTCATGAAAGCAGAAGGACTCGTGAAAACTGCTTCTTCAGATGATGAAACAATTGAAGTCGAAGTCAATCCAGATATCATCACGGAACCTCAATCCGATCCAATGATATGGATGAAGAAAAAGAAGAAGCAGAAACTGAAGCCGATGAGGAATCCCCATTCCTATTTCCCCCGAAAAATCTCAAGTTATCCCTGAATTATCCGTCCTTCACATTACACCAAAAAATCAATCCCTCAACCGACCCTACAGCAGGCCCCTCAAAAGACGAAACGAAATAATGGACTGTACCCATCATACAGAGTTAAAGTTAAAGTTAAAAATTCTCTTTATTTTTTCCCAAAATCATATTACAAAATTTACAAAATCAATAAAAAGAGAACAAAAAAAAAATGATTAAACTATCTTAATTCTACTTAAAGTTAATGGCCACTTAGGGCACTCTACTCTAGATATATCACTCTTCCATGGTCTTATCCTACTTCATCATGTTTATTTATTTATTTATTCCAAAAAATCATTATTAAATGATCATACAGAGAGAACCGGACAAGTGGACAAAGCTTAACCGACCTATGAAAACAAATAGTATAAACATGGCAACAGCTAAACGTGTGTACATGAGTATGCAAATTTCACCTTAGACAACAGTGGACCACCAAAAAACTAACTAAGCTCTTCACTGAACAGAAGTGGCAGTACCGCAAGTTTTCCCTTCCCGAAGAAGGGAATCTAAACGTACTTATAAGGAGACCTAATGGCCTAGAGGCCGAAGAGAACAGTTCCGACCTAGAAGAACAAGGCTTCAACCCAATACAGGTTCACTTCATCAAAGTGCAATCAGTGCCCTCCAAATTAGTTATAGTCCTTCTTCGAAAGAAAGAAACACATATATACAACATCTCCGTCATATGCCATCTCGTCTGCAAGGTCGAAGCGCCAAAGCCATGAAACGGTCAAATTATGTCTCACAACTGCCAGCACTGCAGACACTCAAGCAACTACCATGCGCAAGCAAAATGTGTTAAGAGCGACACGCTCCACCACTTCTCTGAGTGTAAAAAGTCACCAAAACAAAAGCCAACAAAGCCCGCAAGCTACGAAGGTCATGAAAAGAATCCTAAAAATGTAAGGAAATCGTTTGTAAAAATTGCACCCCAGAAACAATCACCACCAACCCAACTTAGCCAACATCACCGAACAATAGCCGAACAACATTGACCAATTCATGGCCCAAATGCAAAATGAGTTTGCGAACGAGTGTCTTTGAATTTACAGTGTTTTTTGTACAATCCCGTTAAAATCCATCAGTTCAAACAAGATCTTGAAGAGTTGCTCACGCTAGAGGGTCCCTTATTGATAATAGGGGACTTCAATGCGTATTACGGAGGCTGGGGTGCCGTGAGAAGCAATCAAGCTTGGATTGAGCTAAGCCGATTCATCACGAACGAACAAATAAGCCTACATCACCCCGAAGAACCGACAGAAGCTCTCGTCAGATCATAAACCGGTCCACTTCCGAATAGAGGATATCTATATAGAAGAGCCTCTAAAAGTAAGGATATAAACTAACTGACAAGCTTTCCAAAACCCTCTGGCTAATGTTAGTTTCATCTAAGATCTAAATACAGTCAGAGACATAAAATCTATGATCGAACAAATATTAAACAAAATGAAGCAGGCAAAAGAGGGCACAGCAGTCACAACTCTGGCAAGGGCATATAACCCCTATGAACTCCCTCGGATGGAAGAACCAAGTCCGGCGAAGAGCTAGGAGCACGGGTGACCCTAGATTGCGAACGAAAGCAAACCAGCTAACAAATCAAGTACGAGACCGTATATCTGAATTTAATAACTGTCGATGGAAGAGTTTCCTACAAAGTCTGGAGCCCGGAGAACAGCCTTTCTGGAGAATGGCTAAATACTTTAGAGTAAGAAATAAAGCAGTCGAGCCAATAATTCACGGTACCAACGAACTGCACTTCGACAACGAAAGCAAAGCTGAAGCCTTTGCAGACACTCTGGAGATGCAATTTCGCGAATATCACACTAAAGCGGCGTGCTTTCACCACGAGAACCTGGTAGAAAATGCCGTAGGATGGATATTGAGCTCAAGACAGGAAGAGGAAAATGCGATACGGCCATTAGACCTGACACAGACCAAAGACATGGCACAAGAACTAGGCAAGAACAAAGCACCAGCAAACGACACACTGACAAATAAAATGCTACGATGACTTCCAGAAAACCTGATACAGAACATTTCAGACATCATCAATGTTTTTTTTTTTGGTTTACGACGATACCCAGAAAAGTGGAAAACAGCATTCATCATAGTCATCCCAAAACCAGGCAAAATTAACTGAAAGAGCGTTGCTCAATCGGCTAAACGAAATTATTGAAGAAAAGCACCTAATTCCTGATACACAATATGGTTATTGATCAACACATTCTTTGGACTCCAGCTTACAAGGGTGGTCCAACATATTCGAAATGGGATGATTCGCAGAAAGTCGACAGGATTATTTATGTTTGGAATAGCTAAAACCATTGACAAAGCCTGGCATGTAGGACTCATTTATAAAATGCATGAACTAAAAATTCCACTACGTATCATCCAAATCATACATTCATTCTTACATGGCAGAACATTTCGCTTCAAATTAGACAACCATCTTTCCGAACTGCGACCCATTCAAGCGAGTTCCACAAGGAGTTCCACAAGGATCACCCATCTCCCCAATTCTTTGTAGCCTCTACATCACGTACATGCCTCGCCTGTCAAATATTGTTCAAACAGTTTACTGCGCTGATGACATATGTATTTTTTACCCAGCCAGACAAGCAGAAGTCATCTCTTTAAAATTGCAAAACTCTATTGATATTATTATGGGATATTTTAAGATTAAAAAACGCAAGCCATCTTTATAGTCAGGAAAAGAAACCGACAAACGAACTCACTTACCATCAACAACGTCGACATACCATTGAAACCAACAACCACATATCTGGGACTTCTATTCGGCGAGAAATTGAACTGGACGCAATATATTCGTGAAAAACGAGGGCAATGTATGAGCATCAGCAAATCCTTAGATCCGTTCCTAAAAAATGTCACTTAAATAAAAAAATAAGAAAACCAAATCATAACACCGATACTACTGTATGAAAGTACTGCACGGAGCCAAACGACGCATTCCATGGTAAGTGAGAAACACAGACATACACAAAGACATTAAAACAGACACAATCGACAAATGGATACGTGACCGAGCACTGAAACTATTTGACAAACTCGACCAACACGACAACATTACCATGGAATACCTAAGACATAGGGAATCGCGAGGACGGCAGGTGTACCCGAACCTCAAATCGATCAACCAAAAGCATACCTTTTTTCACAAAATAACACTGTAGCTCTTTTTACTGACATGGTCAGCAGGTGGAAGATCCACACCCACTGACATAAGGGAGTAAGGATGTTTTATCACACCAACTCCAGGTAAGACCAACGAAGGAAAAGGAGGCTCACACGGCAGTCTGTATTAATTAACAGAATAAACGATTACCGCAAGATACACGCAATCGTACGATAGTCGATTGTTCAGAGCCATCTGACGATCCGTTGCTCTACTTGGCGCAATTCTGGTCGTTCGCTACTCGTTTGTCTCCGACTGTATTCTCACGATCAGGATAGAATTTATTTGGCTTGGATAGTACAACAGCCTTTGGACTATCCCGCTTGAGACCCAATTAAAATAAAAAAAATCGAGACCCGCTTGAGAACCAATTAAAATATGAAAATAAAATAACCGCTCTGTAAATACTCATTATTTTCATATAAATTAATCTTTACGTATTTACGGTTTATTACTTATATAAAACTCTACGCCCAAGTCGTACTATTTGTACGTTTTCCTCATCCTATCTTATCTATCATCGGTGTCCATTTTAGATCTTTTCCCATACATTGTCGTCATTTTCATCGCTTATTTTACGTTTCACTTACCATTTTTTATTGAAGTATGATTTAAATGTTATATTACAAGCGTAATGGTGACACATTGGTGTTATTCCCAGCTCTCTTTATTGGTGAACATAGAAAGCTAAGTTAACTCCCGCGACTTTTCTTGGCGTATTTACTTTTTCTTCTAACTTCTTCTTTTCTTATCGAATTCGCGCGAGGTTGCTAGCGCTTTATGTTCTCGCGCTGTGGTGCGAAGAACTGCCGGCAATCACTAAGACTATATATATCTATATATATATATATATATATATATATATATATATATCTATATTTATATATATATATATATATATATATATACATATATACATACATACATAAATATATGTGTGTATAAATATATATATTCTTACTGTTTTTCTTTCTGATTGCTTCAACCTTAAACCTTTAAATCATTTTGTAGGAGTTTTTGAAGTTTTTTGAAGATAAAAACCTGTTAATTCCTTACATTACTTGAGCTTTATACTTTGGTAACATGTAACAAAACGTTATGTTACTTAAAACAATATAACAATTGTTAAAACTGAGTTTATAATTGCCTTTTAATTTTAACGTTTCATTCGTCAAATGTATTATAAAATTTTATTTTCCAGTTTCTGTCTTTGTCTGTTTCACATAAATGTCTCTTTTTATGGTTGCACAAGTTTCAATTATATAAAAAACTTAAATAACATAGTTTTATATATATATATATATATATATATATATATATATATATATATATATATATATATATATATATATATATATATATATATATATATATATGCTTGATGCTTGAAAAGCTTAGTTCTCCATCATAAATAAATAACAAACACTATTAATAACAAACTCTGAAGAAGGAGGAATTCTTACCTCCGAATTACATTTATGTTTTATCGAAACTAAATTTATTTGCGTTTTTCGGAAAAGTATTATTGATTTGAAGAAATGTTTTCCTTGAAATTTTTTTCTCCATCTTGCCTATCACTGGTACCCATTAAACTAAAGAGCCAATTGTAACCTCCTATGTAATCACCTATGGGATTTATCAGTCCAAAGCGTTTTCGCATTTTTTTATTCGATATGTTTTCTTCCATCCACAGAAATTCGTTATATCCTGTTGTGTTGGTGAGTGCAAAGTTATTGATTTCAAAGAGTTTGTCAGATATATGTTCATTTCAGTGGAATTGCTCATTTGTTTTACAAAATTCTATCAAGCGTATTTTGTGTCAGATTCGATTTGTATGTTTGTTTTTATTTAGGTTATAGTTCTGCATTCTTTTGACATTATTTTGTGCAATTGACGACGGCGATCCATGTCCTCGAAATCACGGTCTGGTATCATGGTTACGGACAGGGCGGAGATGGAAGAGTGCCTCAAAAGGGTTTTACCCGAATTAAGTGGGCTCAAATTACGACTAACCCCTGAAAATAATAGAGGGCAGCGCATGGCCATAGTCGACTTAACCGGGAAACAAGCCGAAAAACTCCTCTGCATGGGTAAAATAAAAATAGGTTGGCTGGTATGCAGAACGCGGTGAAGAGCAGTTCCTCTCCGCTGTTTCGAATGCCCAAGCTACGGTCATACAGCACAAGGCTGCAAAGCGCCTGATAGTAGTTTCTTGTGCTATAAGTGCGGCAACGCAAGACATAAAAAATCGAACGCACGGGAGAGGCACATTGTATCCTCTACGAGAACGCCGACCCCAGTCCTGATGACCTGAGACATATTCCAGGGACAGGGAAGTGCCGGGTATTCAAAGAAGCCCTAACCAAAGCCAAAGCAGCTCTGCAATGACCCGTGTCCTACAGATAAACTTACATCGGAGCTCAAACGCCCAAGACCTGCTTGACCAGTTCGCGAGGGATATGAAAGCCGATCTATTGCTGCTTAGCGAACAGCACCGAGATAAAAATTCATCAGAATGGCACCCTGATGAATCTGGTACGTGTGCCATATGGGTTCGAAACAGCACCCAACTGACAGTTCAGGGCCATGGGTGAAAAGATGGTTTCGTGTGGGTCCGTTGCTCAGGAATAACATTCTTTAGTGTGTACTGGACACCGAACGAACCAGTAACATCTTTCCAGGCGAAGCTCAACTCTCAGGAGGACACCGTCTTGATCACATAGGCTCATGTTCTTGTTGGGGGAGACTTTAACGCTAAGCAATTGAATGGGGCATACCTAAATCAGATCCAAGGGGGAATCGAATCCTGTAGATAGCAGCCAGAGTAGGGTTAGCCGTGGTGAACACTGGTAACACTCCCACTTTCCGCCACTTGGGCTGCGTGGGCACCATCCCGGACATGACATTCGCCTCGGAGTCCCTCTCCTCTATGACACACAATTGAAGAGTTCTAGAGGACTCTTCGGCCAGTGATCATCAGTACATAGCATTCGAGATCGGCGACAACGTTCCTAAACTCCCAGACACTCAGTGCTCCGCCTTCGTGTGGAACACTGAGAGGATGGAGGCGGGGAAGTTTGTCGACACGCTCATGAGGCGCTTACCACCGTTTGGCTCATCGCCGGGCAGCAGAGAACTGACTGCTGAAGACATGGTGAACTCCACAATGAGTACCATCATCTCCGCTTGTAAGTCATCAATGCTCTGCTGGAGACACGGAAAGCCCCCAGTGTACTGGTGGTCCACTGAAATAGCTGAGCAACGAAGGAAGTGTCACAAACTGCGGGGAGAAGAAACTGAGTTTCTCGGAGCAAATTAAGGTAACGACAAAAAAGGCCGCAGCAATGTTTTCAGCAATTAGTCGACTTATGACCAATCATGGGGGACCAAGTCCAACAAAAAGGCGTCTGCTCATGAGGGTAGTGCGATCTACGCTTCTTTATGGAGCAGAGATATGGAGTGAAGCTCCCAACAAGGAACTGCACCGAACACGACTGGCACAGGTGCAGAGACGAGGAGCACTGCGGATTGCGGTGTTGATAATTGCAGGGATAATACCCATTGCTCTCCTTGCTAGAGAGCGTCGAAGACTCTACCTCCGAAGGCACGAGGGTAATAAAGAAAAAGTTGCTCACGATGAAAGACGATGCACCCTCGACGGAAGGCAACAATCTTGGGAACCTGTTCTAAAAGAAATATGCATTGCGCCGCTCATCAACGACTTGAGATCGTGGGTCAGTTGAACGCATGGTGAGACTGACTTCTACCTGACCCAGCTACTTAGCGGACACGGTTGTTTTCAGTCTTACCTGCATAAGATAGGTAAGTCACGGTCTCCAGATTGCATATTCTGCATTGGTGTAAAGGATGACACCTGTAATACTTTCTTTTCATGCCGAAGATGGGACAAACAGCGGGTTGATCTTGCCGAAAAAGTGGGAGAGCTCCATCCAGATAGCCTAATCGAAGAGATGCTGAAATCATTTGACAAATGGGATCAAGTGGCACATTACGCTTTTATAGTAATGAAGTAATGGCAATTATAGTAATGAAAAAAGGCATACTTGATCGGACTGAGGCGTCGAGGGTGGAGGGATTCCTTCTCTAGCAATCCTCCTCCTCTTTCCCATCCAACTGGCGAAGGAATTCCTGTAACCCGAAGGTGCCAAAAGACGTAAAATCGGGAGGCCTAGCTCGAAGTAATGTGTCAAACGGTTCCAGGCTAGGCGCTCCGGTTGGTAGAGGAGGTGTTTAGTCGTTAGTCCAGTAGGTCCACTGGGAGTCTGACACTCAGGGCGTAAATAGGGTTCACCTCCGTACTAAAAAAAATATGGTCTGGTGACTATTGTTTATGACCGTGTATTTGTAACATATGAGTCAAAATAATTTACACTAAGTTTCTCACATCGACAGTAATTCGACATTGGAAGACTTATTGTTCTACGTCAGTTTTTATTTCCGTGTATCCTGAATTGACCAGAATTGTTCTTGTCTATCAACTATATCCTCAATGTTAGATGTAAAAGAAATATCAGATAGCAGATTTTCAGGATAATGTTTGTCATCTTTATCTTCGTATGGATTTCCCTATTTATTGGAACCAGAAAAAATAATATTTTTCGTAGATCTTTTTATGTGAACTTTTACAATTTCGTTATAATATTGTATTTATTGATGTTTGTAATATTAGTGTTGCGCTTATCCAGGTGCGCGCTCTCTTAGCTCAGTAAACTTTGAATTTTTTGCAATTGAAATAGAACCCTATTTAAAATTTTCTTTGGATTTTATGAAGCTAGTTCAACAAGCATTTCACTTTATTCAGATATCACCTCACTATACCACTTAATTCATTTTCATTTCATTTAATTCATTTGACGCTATTTAATTATCGCATTGATTAAAAAGCGCACTGTCGTTTTTCACTTACTCAGTAAAACTACTCCTCGTTAACGCCTGATGTAGTCGCTTATATATCTTCTATACCTTCTTCCTTCATTTTCTTATCATCTTATACCTTCTCCGTAGATCATTCCCGAGTTCACGCTCTAAATCATTTGCATTTGCATCGTCGTACTCCATACCTCAATGCACTTACATAATGACTTTTTCCCCTTCGAGAATGATCGATGTATTTGCTATGGTTATTGTTTCGCATTTCATCGTGTCATCGAAATGTCTTTTGGTGGCTACAGTGGCGCGCAATACTCGAACACATAACACTTTCGCCGCCTTATATCTTTTTGCCCCGAAAATATGTCACATCAGCTGACTCAACGTCTTCCTGGTGGTAATAAGGAGCAGGGTGGTCGAGGTACACAATTTTTCAGTTTTACACTTGGCTACTGTAACCACACTACTACTGACTACTGACCACATCGTTGATTCGCTTGATGATCCGGTAGGGTCCCTCCCAATTCTGCTGCAGCTTCGGAGATCTATTTTCTCGACGCCGTGGGTTGTGCAGCCATATCAAGTCTGGTCTTCATGCGGTCAGTAGTTGACTCGATTTGTCTCCGTACCAATCGGTATATTTGGTTCAGCCACTCCCTTAATTCGCTTGTATGCTCCGAAATGGTTTGAGGCTGCTCAGGAGATATCTCGAACTTCACGTCAGCCGGTAAACGAATCATTTTTCCAAAGATGACTTTGGCTGGTGCTTCGAAGTTTCGGCCATGATCTGAATGCAGTTCACGAAGAACCCCATATCTACTAACCCACTGTGAAAAGATTTCCTTCCCTACGGTAGTTGCCTCCTGCTTAGGAGTTGGGTATGTTTCTTCAAAGAATTGGGCCACTTACTGAAGTAATCAGCCTCAACGAGTGTATATGGATTTCCCTATTCAGACTCGGGAAAGGTTCCCGCGATATATCCCCCACGTTATAGGTCTGTATTTGTCCTCGCATTCTTTGATTCGGGCCTTTAACAGAACCACATATTGTGAACTTACGATACCAGCGAAGTACGTCTTCTCGAGCGTGGAGCCAGTAAAATCTTTCTTGCACTTACGTCAGGGTCTTGTTCACCCCAAGATGACCTCCCAATGTTCCTCCATGCATCACTTTTAGTGCTCTTTTGACCCAACTTTTAAGGAAGAACAATTTCTGACCGTGACCGAAAAGCTCTGACCGTGGTCTGGGTTTCCTATTAGCGGCACATGCTGAGTAATAGCTTGGTATCTTTCGCTGCTTGCGGTCCCATTGCAGATGCCTTCGAACACGACGATTCCAGCATATAGGCAACCTTTCACCTTTGACTTCCTGCTAAGTCCTACGCGCTCACATCTACATCCTACTGTTGTAGTCTATCGGGCCTTGGTTGTATTATAAGCCGTAGTTTTGACGGCTACGAAATGTTAACAACTAAATAAATATGGTTTCTTGTAGCTCTCTGTCCTGCACTGCGCTTATGTTTGCTTCCGTTGCCACATTGTCTCGATGATCTGGATCGTAAGTTGGGTAAGCTAATAGGGAAAGCCTTCCAATCTCCTCAGCTAATTGCTGTAGGGTTTCGACTGGTTTCAGCATCTGGTTCCGTAGCTATGACCTGTAGATCTGTTTCAGGTGATTATCTCCATATCTCATGTCGAGTGCGTTCGTCATAGCGATGGAGCTTGACTGCAACTCAATGGGAATAGTTTGAAGAATCTCAGCTGCTTGACTTCTCAGGGCAAGGATTAATGCTGTCATTCGTCTTACTCATTCCAGTGGTTTGTTTGATTATCTATGTGTGCAAATCATGCAGGCAGCGTCTTAGTAGCGAATTCCCGACAAAAATGAGCCAAGATGTCACCTCCAGTATTCAATCGTCAATCGAATTTTCACATCCGTCACAAGGTGTTTTTTTTGTTCCTAAGGATAGCAACTTACAGAACGCTTCAACACAGACCGATGACAAAAATGAAAATGAAATTTTAAATAAGTCAATAACGAACAGATTTATGTGTAGGTAGATAAGTGAATAATAGAACGAATAAGTTACGATGTTTTGTTTTATTGCCATGTTACTTACCTACCCCTCCTAATCTATTATATAGTATTTACTATTTATAACACTATCTTCCCTTTATGTGAAAGGAAAATGAGTCGTGAAAACTATGGAAGGAGTGATGCTACAACGGGGCTGACGTCGCACTTCGGTATTGTTATTTGCGTAAATCGTAAACTACTTCGCGACCCACTATGATATTTTGCATAGAGTATGAACGCAATATAAACTTTCAAAATAATGTGCAAAAATAAACTTTTAAAAGATGCGTTCTTTGGAAAAAAGTAAAACAAATATTTTTAACACTTTTTTTATAAAAAAAATAACTATAAAGTAAATCAAAATATGAAATAATAAGATAATTTAATGGTTTATAAAACATAGCAGTTAGTTTGGTTGACTATACTTCCTCTAACTGAGTGGTGGCGTTTAAAGAAGTATACATCTCGCCTTTAGTCAAATTTTCTAAGACTCATAATTTGTGAAATAAGCGTCCAACTATTAAAATATTTTGTAGTTGTGTCGAGAACTCGTACATGTGTAACATAGTCCAATACAACCGAAATCGGAAACCTCGGGTATTTCACCCTGTCCACTTCACGTGAAATGCCTCGTATGTTGTTAAGACATTTCTTTAATACACTTGCCAGAAAAAGAATCGGTACAATAAAATAACAAAATTTATTTATTAATGAAAGTATCTTGTCTATAAATTTTTCCTGTGGTATTCCTTTAGATACTGGATTTTAAAAAATAGAAACAAAAAACCTCACTTAAACGAACTAGAAAATGTATCCCTACATGATATTCAACATCCCTACAATGCATTGATTTGAAATATTCAAATATTTTATTACATATCAGGGCTAATAACTTGTCGGATAATCTTTTCTCTTAATGAGCTCCTTAAGTCGATTTGGCATGGAGTGAATCGATTTGGCTGTGTCCTGCCTAATAATTTTACCCCATTCATCGACGATGACGTTTTTCAGCATTTCCTTCGAGAATAAGCTGTACTGATGGATCCTGCGCTCCAGAGAGTCCCACAAATGCTCAATGGGATTAAGGTCTGGGGAATGGGGTAGCAGCCAAAGCTTCACATTGTGTGCTTGGGATCATTATCTTGCTGGAACCAGAAATCATCACCAAGCTTCAACTGCTGAACGCATTACTTCGAATTCGCTTCAAAATATTATGTGACCGTATTGATCCATAGTTGATTTTATAAACACAAGTTGGCCGACTTCTTCTAACGCAATACTTCGCCAGACCATCACACCACCTCCACCATGTTTCACAGTTGGTATGAGATTTTCTTTTTCGAGGCCAATACCGCTCTTCCGCCACATTAACTATCTTCCTTTAATGCCAAATATGTAAAATTTGCTTCCGTAGGAGAATAGGACCTGTTTCCAAAACTCTGGTGGTTTGTTCCTTTCACTTCCGGACTGTATAGCTTCTTATTTGCTATGCATGAGCGATATTCATCTCTCTTCAGTATTTTTCATATGGTATCTTCGTGTAGAACCTTGTCAAGAGAGTATGTGGCGGCTCTCGACGGCCCGCCATCGGCACATTCTTCACGCCGCAAGCAAATCCTGGTCCCGCGGCAGGTCTTCGTTTCTCACCATAGCGGCAAAAGCAAACTCGTTCCGAGAAAGTGAAAAATTATTTGAGCCGTTCTTCTTGATTCTCACGAGTCGATATACCGGGACAAGCTCAGGCCATAGCGTAACAACAAACAGCGCTAACACTCCGAACAAGCGACCGATCTAACGGTATTCAAAAAATTCGGGAGAATTGCATTGGTATTCGTAAAAATGTTTATTTTTCTCTATTTTGTCTATCTGTTTACATTGTGCTTGTAAACAAAACGAGCAAAAAATAAACATTTTTACTAACACTAATACAATTCTGTAAAATCCGTTCTGGATTTTTCTGGATCGGTCGCTTGTTCGGAGTGTTAGCGCTGTTTGTTGTTACGCTATGCTCAGGCTTCAAGACTTCTCTTGAAGTCACTCGACGTCAGTAATTTTTATAGGATTCCAACAGTGTTTGGAATTGGGATCCTGCCATCTATGTAATAGCATTCAGCCCTATATGTATAACGATAGCGAACTTCCATTCCTTCTGCACGAAGTTGTCAATTTTTTGCAACAACAGCTGCTAATGAATTATATGGTGAATCTCTCTCTCTTGTAATTTTTTCATTCCTCGCCCCCATTTCATTTATTTTTGTTTCTATTTTCTTAACATTTATTTTTGAAGTCCAGCATATTTTAGAATGAATCAGTTATTAAGTTGTTGTTTTGATTTCGTTTAGTGTAAAGTCATTGTTAAAAGTTAAACGTCGGTATTTGTGTTACCATGAGCTCTATTCCTATAATCATTAAGATTCCCTTACTTTTTGAATGAATCATAAATACATATATTTGACTGCTGTTTCGTTATGTATCAGTGATATCATAGTTTTAGTTTTGATAGTTTTAGTTTGAAATGATTAAAGTTTTTGTATTAATAATTCGTCAGAATATGATTTATGATAAATCGATCGTTCATGTGCACAGCGGTGATGGCCCTAACATTCATCATAACGGTTAAACATGTCTTTAGCAAATCTTCAATGTTAAATATATTGCATAATTTTTATGCTTATACTTCTCTTGATGATTAGAGGTGAATGCTGAGTTGAATTCTAGAGAATGTGGATTGAGAGTGTTCATTAGAAGTAGAAACTGCAAAGATAAAAATTACAGGAAATGATAAATTTGACCCTATTGTAGATAATGAATGTATCAACTAATCATGTCCACTTTCTCCTCCGCTAGAAGTACTAAAAATTCCGAGGAATGAAACTCATTTACGAGACTTCAGATTCCATTCACGGCCTTCTACTCCGTACTCATCACAGTTTCATCTTCAAGACCACAGGACAAATGAAGCTGGAAATGTGAAAATATCCTTAAAACCTGTTTTTCTTCATTGAGGGTATTTGTCGCTAAAGAAAGATTCAAACGAAAGATTAGCTGGAATTCCGAAACGAGGTGAAAAATTTGCTAAAATACAAAAGTCGGGATTTTAAGGTACTCTTATATTAATAGCTCCTCCATAAATCGAACGCTCCTTAGAAAACTTTTTTTATTTCTAAGATAATTTGTAAGTATAATTTGTAAGTAAGTTTCTTTGTAAGAGGTGATTACGACAGCTAAACCACCAAATAAACCGTTAATTTTGCTTTCAACTTTTAAAATAGTTATATTATTGTTAAATGGAGCATATTAATAGATCATTAGATCCAATGACGACAATGAATCTCTCCCCTCAGTCAGTGCTCCAACTGTTTCTAAGAGAGAAATAAATTTATTGACAGTATTACACTCCGGAGAAGTTGGAAAGAATTAAGGGTTAAAATTGAAGTAGCTATTGAAGAAGCTTGTCAGTTTGGACAGGGAGAATTAGCATAGATTTATTTTTTATGAAAAACTTTATTATAGATTTTTATTTTTTTAGACAGTATGTTTATCGCATTGTTATTGCGGATCAGCCCATAGAAGAGGTAGTGCCTGTTGGTTTGCCCCGAGGAGGTTTTCCTTCAAAATCCTATTCTGGAGAAATTGAAGCTTTCTAACACGTGTCGTGCTTTTTTTGAGATGGAATTTATGTTTCGAGTTTTCGAAAATTTAGTCACGCGTATTTATCAAATTATCGTCAAGTTTTTTAATCTTTGAAATAAATTTGGTCGTATGGATGGTGGTCTTCTATTCCTTACAACCAAACTGAGAACATCCTTATTCTGAAATATTGCAGAGGAAGAATTGTTAGGAACCTGAAGAGCATATTTAACTGGCTGTTTTTCAAAAATGTCGGGCTTCAAATCCACGGATGTACACTTATGTGGTGATGACATTATTATCAAACATATTTACCTTTTTGATAATCTTCCACTTGATAGTGTTGACAACATTATTAATTGAACTACTCAAACGATTTTTGAATTTAGATGAAGTGTTTCGTAAGAAGTACAAATTTTTTAGCGTCTACTTATGTGTTGTGGGTTTTCTGTGGAAGGCGGAAGTAGACTAAATGAACGTCGATTTACTAAGTCCTAGTCACAAGATACTCCAACAATGACGATACTAATTGAGGAGACCTTACTTAAAATTGTTTTATTTTCAGAACCAAGAAATCTGTAACGGACAAGCCAACAACATTGTCCATTCCTTGTTTCAAATTTTGACGCCCACGCAAAATATGAAGCGGCAAACTTGACCTCTTTTAGCCCACCAATTGTTTCCAAAATGATAAAAACTATAATTAACATTCTATGTTGATTTATGTTGTTGCGCTTTGGACAGGTGCGCGACCTGTTTGCTCTTCGCAAATATTAGCAATAATGAATGCAACACACCCGAATAATTGAAAATTAGGTACTTGAAATTTTTTTCTTAAAAATCACTAAAACTTTACAATTATTTCACTGAATCACTATCTCACTTATTCACTTTTATGAGTTCACCTTTACATTAATTAATCAATCACTTTTATAATCACTTATATTTGCTACTTAATTTCGAATATGATTTTATTTCACAACACTTTTACCGCACTACTTTTAACGCGCACTGTCGCTGGCTTCTTTACTTCATTTACCAGACTCCCTTCGCCGCACGCCGTAGTCACTTTTATACAACTACCAATCAACCCAGAATCTTCCATGTGGATTGTTCTCGTGTTTACGCGCTGAGTCACTTGCACACGGATTTGTTGTACTAAATGCACGCAACATGTTTATGTTATGCTTTCGAGAATTATCGATGTATTGGTAATTGAAACTTGTTTACCACTTTTCTCTTAAGACGACTACAGTGATGCGTGACATTTTTTGAACATGTCACACTATGCCCGCGTTATATCTTTTTTCGCCCCGAAAAAGTGTCACATTAGCTATCTCCGCGTCTTCCTGCTGATAATATGGGGCAAGACAGTCCAGGTGCACAATGTATTGTGTGTTGTAGTGTTTTCCGTATTCCCAGTAGTTCACACATTTCGGCAAAAACTTGTGACTCGAAGTTTCTGCCTTGGTCTAAATTTAGTTCATGGGGTACGCCATATCTACTAACCCACTGTGAAACGATTTGCTCCGCTACAGTAGTTACCTCATGGTTAGGAATTGGGTAGACTTTTGGCCATTTACTGAAGTAATCAGATACAACGAGTAAATACCGATTTCCGCATTCAGACTCGGGAAAGGGTCCTGCGATGTCCACAGCTATTCTTTCGAATGGTACCCCCACGTTATAGGTCTGCATTTGCCCTCTCGTTCTTCGATTTGGGCCGTTAACGGAAGCACATATTGTGCATTTACGGCACCAGTCAAGAACGTCCTCTCAAGCGTGAAGCCAGTAGAATCTTTCTCGAACCTTTGTCAGGGTCTTGTTCACTCCAAGCTGACCTCCCGATGTGCCTTCATGCATTTCCTTCGATACTCCTTTGACCCGACTCTTAAGAAGAACAATTTGCATACTACATGAAGTTCCGTCTGCCGTTTCCCATTTCCGTTTCAGAACTCCATCGTCAACCTCAAGGGAGTTCCATTGAGCCCAATAACTTTTTCGAAATTCGTGCTGCGTTCAAACCTCGTGGACTTCCGTTGTGATTACACGCATATCCACACCCTGTTCTTTTTCCTCAGACCGTCAGTAATGTTTACAAGCCGCTTGACATGGGCGACGGGATAAGGCGTCCGCATTTCCTTGCACTCCTCCTTTTCGATGGACGATTTCGTAATCATAGGACTGTAGCCTTTCTATCCATCTTGCAACTTGCCCTTCTGGGTTTTTGAAATGGAGCAGCCATCTCAGGGAAGCATGATCTGTGCGAAGGAAGCATGATCTGCTTTGTTGCTTCAACTATAGCCAGTAGTTCTTTCCTGGTTACGCAGTAGTTCCTTTCACTCTTTGACAGAACTCGACTGTAGTATGAGATTACTCGCTCCTCACCGTCGACCTGCTGTGACAATACGGCCCCGATCCCGTTGTTACTCGCATCGGTATCAACTACGAACATTCTTCCAGGCTTGGGATATGCTAAAACTGGTGATTCACAGAGCTTATTCTTCAACGTCTCGAAGGATTTTTCACACTGTTCATTCCAAATAAAAGGGCGATTCTTTTCCGTGAGCTGATGGAGACATCTAGTTTTTTTTGCAAAGTCCGATACAACATGTCCTAGGTACTTTACTTCAGCTGCGAAAAGTGTGCCTTGAGAACACCTCTTCCAAGTTGCGCACATGTTCGTCAAACGTCCTCCCTATGACAATGATGTCATCCAGATATACCAAGCACGTTTTCCAGCTTAACCTGCGGAGTACACATTCCATGAGGCGTTTGAATGTTGCTGGAGCATTGCAAAGCCCAAATGGTAATAATGTCTACATAATGTCCGATAATGTCTCCAGCTTTGATGATGAACTGAGTCCGAGGTGTTAAGAACTCTAACCGGCACGCGTCCACTCTTATTTGTTCTTACTAATGTCCGTCCTAAAATCAGATTACGCAGTGCCGGTGTTTTTGTTGGCTCGATAAGGTAGGATCTATGGTCTCCAGGATCTCCTTCAACTTTGGCCCATACAATGCTCTCGGAGGATTTTGGTACGTGTCGGCACTTACGACCACTTTCTGTTTTGAGATGTTGTCGTAATGATCTTCCATCAGGATCTCAACTTTCCGCCATCTCAAGACCCGTCTGCCCAAATCCAACGTGAACTCATGTGGTCTTAGGAAATCCATTCCCAGGATGCAGTCATCTATTATATCGGCAACGAGAAACTCATGTTGAAACAGTATATCCCCAACTTGTACTTGGAGTTTGATCTTGCCGTATACGGTTGTTGCCCCTCCCGTTGCTGTTTGTAGCAAAAGTGGTTTGCTTTTGGAGAGAAGACGCCCGCTCATCAAATCTGGTCGCAATATTGACATTGTTGCACCAGTTTCAATAGTGAGGGTGCAAGATTCACCGTCGACTTGTCCACGAACACATAAGTCTGCCTCTCCCCAATGTAGCCTAGACACTATGATGGTGGTGCTGGGGACTTCGATCCTCCTAGCCAACCTCTGCCCCAAAAAGTTGGCTTTTACGCGTTTCCCGACCCCTTGGATTGAGGGGTCTACATCTACACATCTACATTCTTCCGTTGTAACCTGCCGGATCCTAGCTGTGTTACGAGTGGTTGTTTTGGCAGCTTCGAAGTTTAAACAATATACCAGTGCGTCCTTTACTGAGCTTTTTTCGATTAGGCGGACAGATTGTTGAATTTCCCTGTCCTGCAACGCGCTAATGAAAGCCTTCGTTGCCACATCGTCCCGATGATCTGGGTCGTGTGCAGAGTAAGCCAAAAATGCAAGCCTTTCAGTATCCTGGGCCAACTACTGTAGGGTTACACCTGGTTTCTGCATCCGGTTGTGCAGCTGCGACCTGTAGATCTGCCTCAGGTGATTATCTCCATACCTCATGTCGAATGCGTTTATGATAGCGATGGAGCTTGACTGCGACTCAACAGGGACAGTTTGAAGTATTTCCGCAGCTGGACCTCTCAGGACAAGAATTAAGGCTTTTGCTCGCTCCTATTCATTCCAGTGATTCGTTTGAGCGGCAGCTTCAAACTGGGTTTTATAAATGCTCCAAGCTATTCCAAAATATTCCATCGAAAGTTGGTGCTTGTACATTCCTTGTTGAGATACTGGCTGTACTCGTTATCGGGCTCGGGCTACTCGCTATCGGGCTCGGGTTACTCACTATCGGGCTCAGGTTACTCACTATCGGGGCAGGGCTATTCGCTATCGTTACTTTGGCTTGCTTTAAGTCTTCTTTTGTTCTTTCAATCTCTTCCCACACCGACTCCACTATCCATCCTTTCTTGGAAACCTTCAATTTGAAGTTTATGCTTTCGGCTTAGAAGCAGTTTAAGCAGTTTAATCACCTGAAGTTTAAGCAGATTTAGTTCACCTAAATCTGCTCTTAATTCAGGTGATTGCTTGTCGAATTTCTTGTTAAAGCCTACTGATTGCTGGTCCAGTTTCTGGTTCAAGTCTGCTGATTGCTGGTTGAACGCAGTTGAATGCTGGTTGAACTTCTCGTTTAAGTCGGTTGACTGCCGGTCGAGCTTCTCATTCAAATTGGTTGACTTCCGGTCGAGCTTCTCGTTCAACTCGATTGATTGCTTTTGCATTACCATCAACGTCCGCATCAGCTCTTTTGCAATCAGAATTTGTTCTTTCTCCTCGCCTCCAGTGCAACTTTTAGCATCGGGAAACTGAAACGACTCTGGATCCATTCCTTCTGCTGCCAGCGCTTCGTTTAACCGGGTGGTTAGTCTAGCTTTGCTTCCTTCAGTGGAAATGTTCCACTTTTCCAATTCCTCCTTTAGTTCCGGCAAAGTGAGTGCATTGATTTTATGCGGCATTTTTTTATGTTGACGAGTTATCTTTAATGCAAAAATTCACAAAAGTGTTCACTGTAGTTCGCGTTCTGTTATTTTTTGAAGTGTTTGAGTTTCTTCACTTCACTATTGCATCCTGTATGCTCTGAAGCACACCCGAATAATTTAAAATTAGGTGCTTGAAATTTTATGACACTAAACTAAACATACATACACTAAAACTTTACAATTATTTCACTAAATCACTATCTCACTTATTCACATTTTTGAGTTCACCTTTACATTAATTAATCAGTCGCTTTTATAATCACTTTTACTTGCTACTTAATTTCGAATATGATTTTATTTCACAACACTCTTACCGCACTACTTTTAATGCGCACTGTCGCTGGCTTCTTTACTTCATTTACCAGACTCCCTTCGCCGCACGCCGTAGTCGCTTTTATACAACTACCAATCAACCCAGAATCTTCCATGTGGATTGTTCTCGTGTTTACGCGCTGAGTCACTTGCACACGGATTTGTTTACGACTTTTCTCTTAAGACGACTACAGTGGCGCGTGACATTTTTTGAACATGTCACAATATTCCAACAATATTGTGAATATTTAACAATACATTCCAACTTAATCTCATCGAAAGCTAAAACACAACGTCTTTCTAAAGTTCTTCTGAACTTTAAGATGCCCTTTCGATTGAATCGGAAAACCCAGTTTTGAACTCCAAGCAGGAGTGTGAGTGTGAAAATGACTATAACCGATGGAATAATAAACCCGTTTTTTTAAAAATTCTCGGTGCAGACAGGGAGACTTATAGTAAATTTTAAATCAAAACCTTGTTCATATTTTCTCCAAAGGGCATTCGATTTATGTAAGAGCTGTGAATTTATGGCGACCGGAACATCCTGACATTTGTTCTTCAGCCAATTCTTACCTTTTTTTGAAGGTTGGGCTTTACTTATTTTTTGGGAATTGCTTCAATGAGCGAAACAGTTCCTTTTCTAGACCTTCATTGGTCTGGCATCTTTCTGGAGAAGGAATCTGTGATGAGGGTACACTAGTAGTATAAGGCCTCGAAGGGATTACAAAATTTTGAAGATAGTTTATATCCCTCAGATCACTAGCAACTTTCACTCATGAGTGTTAACTTCATCACCGCCGTGCACATGAACATGATTTATGATTTATCATTATTCATAATCTAACGTATTATTCAAACAGAAACTTTATTCGTTTCAAAACTGAAAGTATCAAGTGCAGCGTTTCTCGACAAAGTGATTGTAAATAATGAATTATTTCTCACAATGTACTAAAGTCGAAATTTGCAGTATTTGTTGTAAATAATTGAGCATGACAAGGAAAATTGATACTTTATAATTATAAGGAAGTTGCCAATGATGCTCGATACTATTTTTCTGCACCATTAGAATTCTGCATTCCCGAATATTATCTTTTTTTATTTCTGTGGGATGTTTGATTGTAAACAACTACATATTGTACTAGAGGCAGACAAAATCATCAATTATTTTATTTCAAATAATCTCTACCACACCTCAATACGTCATCGTGACGAAAAGTTTCATTTAAGCAGGTGTATTTATCCACTTTCATTCAGTACTTGACGCTTAACAACAACAATCTTCCAACTATACAAAAAGATTTCATTTATTTAATACTTAATTTCAAGAAACGTGAAATAATCTTAGTGATAAAGTAATTTATAGCAAAATATTCAAAAAGTACCAGAAAGCTATTACAAAGTTACTTCGAAATATGCATTTCAAACCTTATACAATATTCCACGCATTTCAATTATTTAAAAATAATCACTCAATCAATTTTTCCTAAACTAGTTGTTAAAATCAAATGAAACCATTAGTTATCTAATTTTAAACAACTCCAATAAACTAGAATACTAAAAGCATGCGAAAATGTTCATTCGGCGCGTATGATGAAACACCGCCGCACTGACGACATGAATTTGGCCACCCACCCATGTTTTCCTATTTGGCGAATTATTATCAAGCTGAAGCTGGAATATGCAACGTTGCTATAATTTATGATGTTTCGTTTTTCCTATCGAAGGAAACTACGATCATCAGTGAACGCCACATGCAAAAAACGCTTATGCAACTTTTGGCGACAAGAAGTTTGGGGATATTTTTTCAAAACTATGTTGCTGCGGTATCGATCCTACTAATTGGTGTTCCCCGTGACAGAAATATTTACTTAGTGTTGTGCAACACCATGTATCGAAGTTATGCGAATTATTTTAATGTCGAGAAGCTTCATTTTTGTTCAGATTTCTCCTCTTTATCAGCTTTTGCTTCCTGTGATTATACTCTATACTGCATTCACAAATAGTTAAGTTGTAGTAATGGGATCGGCAAAATTTACTATATTTAACTTTGCATCCATCTTTTTTAAGGTCATATTCATCTGTTTGTACAGATATCAAACAGAATATACAATCATAATGTTGTGTTTTTAATATCTGCGACGTGAATAATTTGTTCTTCCATAAAAATTACTTCGCAATTCGTCCAAGCGATTAACTTGGAGCCGTAATAATACAACTTTCATTGGACAAATACCCCACCATTGGTATATAAAAGTAGTGAGTTTTGGCAATTTTATACCAAACTCCTACCAAATTAATCCTCTAATTTACCAAACCCCTTTCATTTAACCGAGTAGGATGTTATGTTGAGTTGTTTCATAATATCATTCAAAATCCATAAAGTTTAGTGTTAGCACTTTCACTTTCGTTTTGTATTCGACCACAGGAGCGGTGCCTTCATGACCAGCTCTGTTTTCAATATCAGCAAGATGTGAAAGTCATTTCGTGGACATTTTTGATATTGTAGCTTTTGTGGTTATTTTCATAGATTTTCTGTCGGTCTTCAAATGATATCTAACGAAGATTCCTGCCGGTTAGGAATCTCCACTAAATTTCTTATTGTTATCGGAATCACTAGTGTCTTGTGTCGAAGTCAATACAAACTACACAAATAGTTTCCCAATAGTTTAAAATTAGAAGTTATAGCACTATTGGAAATAATAATCTAGCCTTTTATGCCTGATAATCAATGAATCACTATCGCGTCACTGTGAATATCTACTGCACAACTCAAAAGCCTATGCATAGACTTTTGAATATTTGCTGCGCAACGTAAACTCATTTCCTCAGAAAGCTTGGACTTGATTGCAATATTAAACTCCATGGTTGCAGAACGAACAGTGGAGTAAAGAAATTCTCTTCTACTTCATTGCAACTACGAAACTGGAGTGTAAAGAAAAAGCACACTGCGTTCATTGCCAGGAGTCTGATCTTAAACCAAATATGTCAGGTCTTCTAAGAAGTACTAGCCATCGCAAAACGCTGCTGATCCTTATCTTTTAAATTAATCTTCACCGAAGCATAATCGTAACCGATTTGCTCGAATCTGTTGCAAGAATGAGAAAATGGACTAATTACTCGGGCTTATTGCAAGCAAGATCGCACAAGAAGGGTACTTAACATGGTTTTGTGACAAATCCACTACAGCCACCATCTGGGGTAGGAACACTTTAAAGTACAAAGCCCAGCACGAAGAAATGGTATCGTTTGAGGTAGGTGTTCTTGAACTACACCCTGTGGGGACAAAGGGGAATAAATTTTCATCTTTTCAATCTAGGGTGGATGTTTTGGAGCTGTACCAATGAACTAAAACTAAAGGAAGAGTTATATGGCACACGTACACTGTACGTGAGCGTAGTAAAATCGAACGAAGGAGAACATGTGAGAACAAGACAGCGTTAATGAGAACAAAAGAGATGCAAGTGGCGCTTGCTGTCAACTAATGACATTTGTCAATCATTAAGCGTTCGAAGTAAAGTGTTCGTCGGGCTCAATTAAAGTGTTTTACTGATTACTTAGCGAAGTAATTTTAGTGGACTAAATAAAAAAAACATTGTGAAGTATAGAAAAGTGTAAAAGTATCAAAGTGGCGTGTGAAAAACACGTATTGTAGAATATTTACCGTGTAAAATGAAGTGTTGTGTCGCAGGTTGCCGAAACGACTCGTCTCTTCTTCCTTGTAAATCATTTTTCAGGTAAAAATTGTATTAGTCATGCCCGCAGATATTCAAGTTTTCGTGTGCGTGTGTTAAATTTTAATTTTGTGATCAAACTCGTTAATATAATAAAATGAAATCAGATGCAGTAATATTTGTTTACGTTACTCTACTATCTGTCAAAAGTATAGTCAGCTGTTATGAACAGAGTGGCTTTCGGTCAGTATCGGCGGTGATTTACGAAAGTATAGGAGTAGGATTAAATAGACTTATACACATTTACTTATTGCGTTGATAAGAAATTTGATAAATTTGTTATTCAAGTATATCTACTTCTTTTCATCAAGAAAATATTTTTCTTTGATTTATGTTTTAGATGATGATGATCCGTGCCATATATATATATATATATATATGTATATATATATATTTATATATACGGAGCGTCTTTTCATACTGTTCTTGTTTTATTCACATTGAATACAATTTTTAATATAGTCCCTAACAAAACTTATATTTACACTGTCAATGGACAAACCAATACTTTGGTTTATCTCACCAAAACTAGTTGAATTTTACTACGCTAAAAGGGGCATGTCGCTTTTCCTCTAGTAAAAGTTCATTGAGCTGTACCGAGTACAGTGGGCAATTTATTTGTCGAAGACGACTTCACGTCTTGAACAATTGTATAGGATATGCTTAATTTAATGCTCGTGGTTAACGGATCCTGGATAAGACAGCCAGAATTTGGGGGTTTTATATTGAAAAACCTTCCGCCAATGAAGCTGCGTTGAAATCAAACCTGACGTAGCATTCAATTTGGAGCCCCGAGTACCAGAAGATAAAAATTGGTGAATAAACAAAAGCACGAACTAAGCTTTTGAAAGCTTTCCCGGGCTAATCGAATGATCTGCAACTAAAGATGTAGTGAACACCACTTTTCGAATCACTTTGTCGGCTTGGAAGTTTTTCATGTCCCTAAGAAGATCTTTGCACGGCAAGCCAGTGTACACATGATTACCTGGAATTGCTGAACAAAGCAAAAAGAGTGGCACAAACTCCGAAAAAAGTTCCAGCGAGCACAGACATAAAGAAGGGTCATGTCTCGGGTCAATAGCTGATAAGGCAGCTAGGAAATACCTTCGCAGACTCACAAACATGAGTAAAGTCCGTTGGTGGTACAACCTGGTGCATGCGTTAAACAGAGACCCATAGGACCTGGGCTAATAACAAATGGGGCAGAAAAGATGGAAAATATCATTCGGGTGCTTCTCCCTGTCCATTCGTTCATTCAGCGGAAGGTTCACATTTTAGAAAAAATGAAGGAAGCAACCCTACCTGTGAAGAGAAAAAAGGAAAAAGACTTTGGGTCCCGAATGGATTACAGCTTTTCAGTGCATTAAACGCATGCTTGTAGTACAAGGTGTTTCCAGAGTTCTTAAAAAAGGTGAAATCCGGGATAAAGAGATAAAGAGGACAAAGAGATATCCCGAGCCACCGTCTGCATACCGGCCACTGTATATACTAGGAATGGCCGAAAAATTTTGAATTTTTTTATGACCGAAAATTTTTGAAAACCGCGTATCAGAGAGCTGGAGATTCATCTCGATGCAATCGAAAATTGACTGGGACGGTTCATAGAGACAGCGGTTACACACGAAGAATTATTCAGGTTAATTTGCTATTCGCATATGATTACGCTAGATGAGCGAATATCTTAGAAGGGCTTGAACATCATTTTTAAATATCGGCGTTCAGATGCAGATTCCAAAAGACTTTCCTCAAGACCACATTCTGCTTGACGACATCAATCGAGGTAGCCGTAGACTAATACATCAAGCATCGCACAGTGTGCTCTTTCTTTGATGAATGACGGATGATTGTTGCCAGATGGCTGAGGCTTGAGTTGCCAGGGGAGTCACATTGGTCGGATTCACCGGACGGTGTTGAGGGTGGCCACTCGCGGGATGAGGCTGATACAGGAAGAAATAATATACTAAAATAATAAGAAATAAGTATAATAAAATGCAATATATTTATAATAAAAAAGTAAGTACAGGCAGTCCTCGTACTTACGGCATGTTAGGTTCTCGAAATATGCTACGTAAATCGAAACGACGTAAGTCGAGACATATTTTTTCATATGTTTACATGTAAAACTCAAGGGTTAGGATCCACGCGGACTCAAAATTTAAAAAAAAACTGCATTTATAACAAAGGATATACATACTTTATTATCAAACGTAACTTCTTAAAATAATTATATATGCACTTATGAAATTGCTAGTTATTTTTGGTATTTGTGTGTTATTAATTTTAATAATAATTATAAAACTTTAATATGTAATCAAAATATGTAATGAGAAATAATAAATTAAACTTTTGGATTAAAGAAACTATCAATTCTAGATTGCTTCGCTTCTTTCTTCTTGCTATCATACAGATCTTGGTAACACTGATAGGCTGCACAAATTTTGTTATTAACGTTGAAACTTCTTTCAAAATTAGGATCATTTGCTTTAAAAATTTTCATGGCATTCTCCAAATTTGCAAAGGCTACGGAAAGTTTTTTTAGTGTAAGTTCTTTTTCAGAGTTACTAATAGAAGAAGCTATTTCTTGTGACTCGATTGCTTCCTTTTGTACTTGTGCCTCCAATTCAATAAGATCTTCATCAGTCAGTTCTTGCGAATGTGAGCATAACAGATCATCAATATAATCAGCAGTAACTGCAATGTCAGGCAAACGGTTAGCCAAATGAACAATGTCAGTTGTGATCTTATCGATATTTGATTGATCTGTAGATGAAGAACTTACAGATGGTTTAAAAAAATGGGCATAACGTTTTCCAGACTCCTTTTAAATTGTTGGGTGTCACCTCATCCCATGAAGCAGCAATATTTTTTACGCATTGCAAGATATTATAACTTTTCCAAAAATCTCTCAGCTCCATGCCATCATTTTCATTAGCCTTTACAGCCTGCGAAAAAATTCTCCTGAGAATTCAGAAAATTCTCCTTAAAAGACGCTACAACTCCTTGATCCATCGGCTGTAACAACAAAGTGGTGTTTTGAGGCAGGAACAAAACTTTGATTTGAGGATCGATATCGGCAATACGCACAGGATGGCCGGGAGCTTTGTCCAAATTAAGTAAAGCTTTATAAGCCAAAATATTGTTTAAACAGTACTGTTTCACTTCAGGTATAAAATGCTTAGTAAACCATTCTTCAAAAAGTATTGATGTAACCCATGCCTTTGGATTAGCTTTCCATGTAACTGGAAGAGTACTCTTGACGTAATTTTTAAAAGCTCGAAGATTTTCAGACCTATAAACCAAAAGGGGTTTCAATTTAAGATCACCTTCAACATTCGAACCCAATAACAACGTCAAACGATTTTTAGCCGCTTTAAACCCAGGCATAGACTTTTCTTCCTGCGATATAAAAGTACGAGAAAGAATATTTTCCAAAATAAACCAGTTTCGTCCACGTTAAAAATTTGTTTAGGCGAATAGTACCCACTTTCGATAATTTCCTTTAATATTCCAGGAAAACTCTGAGCAGCCACATGATCGGCACTAGCAGCTTCTCCTTGCGCTCGAATGTTATGTAACGAATATCTCGTTTTAAAGCGCATGAACCATCCGCGACTGGCAGAAAAACATTTTGTTTCTTCACTATTATTCTCGCCACGTTTATTATGCATTGTGTTGATGATACTCAGCGCCTTATTTTGTATAATAGCCAAATATAGAGGAACCCGTCGCTGAGTTTGATCTTGAATCCAAGTGTACAACAGTTTTTCCTTTTCATAAATTAAAGCATTCCTTTTTCGTATAATAGTGCTGTTTGAAGAGACGGAACGTAGAGCTGTCAAGAGTTTTTCTTTATCTTTCAATATTGTTTGTACCGTCGTGCGTGATAAATTAAGTTCTTGTCCAATAGATGAAGTCAAACAACCGCGATCTTTGAGTTTTAAAATCTTAGATTTAACGTCCATTGTAATTGTCTTTCTTACTCTCTTCTTCACTTTACTATTACTGTCTTGTTTAGGTTGCATGGTTTAAAATTCACTTAAATATGTATGTAAAAACAGAAACTGTCAAAGATGCAAAAAAACTAATGTATTACGTCTTGATTGTCCGTTGTTCCTGAAGTAACTAAACAAAATCAGCAGCATGTGCGGGGTAATCCCCGTACGCCGACACCGCGCCCCGCCGGCCCCACGGTCATTGACATCGCGACAAGTGAATTCTCCTATGCCGGAAATCGAAACAAATGACATATGCTTGAGGAATAGTGTCAAAACATTGTTCGACGTAACTTGAAACAACATAAATCGAAACGACGTAAGTCGAGGACTGCCTCTATAACAAAATAGTTATCCTGACAAAGAAGCAAAAAGTCAAAACTATCATAATTGGTGACACATTGATCGAACTGAAACCGGCAGTGAACTGCCACTCCATGGGAATGAAACATGAAACCGTTTCTTGGAAGGGAGTTGAACATTGGTTCGCCTGGATGAAGGGTGCGCAGAGCGTTGCAAATTATATATTACAAGTTTAATGTGCAAAAACATTTACTGGGGCAGGAGTGAAGTTTACAAAGAAAACGGCACCATGGAAGACATACTTCATTCTCTCAGCAGTTGCGAACAGTTTTGCGAACGCGATGCAGAGTTTTGCTGGACAAAGTTTTGGTCTGATACCTAATCTGAGCCCGTCGGTAAGTCCAGCAGTATTTTTAATTTACCGAGATCTTAAGTAGACAACGCTGTGCACAGTATTTGTTAGTTGGTTTGTAAACTGTATGTGTTGTAATAACGCAGCATACAAAACAAATCATCATCGAATTCGAATACACGAATCCGGCAGTGATCCGAAATCGAATCGCCTGCGAACAATGTGTCACCTGGCAGGCGAAACGCTGTATCGCCAACGGTTCGCCATGGCGATTTACTAGTGAACTGCCCTGGTGATGTGTTTGTAATTCGACGTGGCGATTTGTTTTCGATTTGCCGTAGTACTTCGGATTTCTGTCGAATTTATCGGGGTACAAATTATTTGAAATGGCGATATGGCGAATTCGCATCGTCGGCAATTATTTTGTTTGCATGAATATCTGAAATAAAAGTTTTCCAGGTTGTTATTTTCCTGAAAGTTCATATTGCCTCAAAACTCATTAAATAAAAAAACATTAGAAAATATACGAAAACTGACTTCAAAATGCCCTAAAAAATATTAAATAAATTTTGCGAAGTCAATTCCAAATCAGTTTCTCCGTTTTGAAGAAATGAACGACCACAACTTATAAATCAATCGTATGTAAACTGGGGAAACAGATTTGACACTGATTCTTTGTTTCTGAAAATTTGTTTTATCATGTTTAAGGCATTTAAAGTCGTTTATTTTTGTAATTTTTTTTAAAATAAAATACTTAATCATTTTGTTCCTAATTGATGTCTTAATTTAAAACACATTTGTAGTTAATTTCCAATACCAATAAACCGTTTGACATTAAAATAGAAAACAACAATTTAAAAACTGATAGGATTTGAGTCAGATAGGACAGTTATTATAGGAAGATAAGACAGTTGAATTAAAACATAACATAATGAAATGCGGTTATTGCTCATCTCAGAAATATTGTATGTTTAAACTAGTCATTGGTGTTGACGATAAAGATGATGGAGCCTTCTGCATCAACAGATGTAACATTAATCGGAGTACTATTCTAACTACGTGCATCCTTTGGAACATCTTCAATTAATAAAGTGCCCTAGAAGTTTTAACAGTTCATTCAGTGCCGAATCATTTTTTAAATATTTGGCAACTTACTCGGCCAATTTCGAAACGATATCATTTTCGATTCCACTATTTACATTACTTTCAGCGGTAAAAATATGAGTTGCAGGGACTGAAATATTTTCTTTACTATAAACGACATTGCATTCTGAAACGTTATCGTTTGTAATGTCATCAAAACAAATAAAGGATAGCAAATCGTAAGGACTTTTAGGAATGGGACTGAAGTCAGTTGTCAAATTACTGACAATATTTCGAACTTATTTTTGAATTGTTTTTCGTGACATTGTTATCAATACGGACTGGCTTCCCAGGTGGAATTGTATCTGAATTAAGGGACTATTACCGGTTGCTATTTTAAATTGTCAATTGAGTCCTTATATCTTCAGAAAACATCTCCTGAATTGTTATATAAAAATTCAAAAAAATAAGAAATGGGTAGAAGTTTAAGTGCATGCGCATTTTCAGTGCGAGACAATTAGTTTGACGAGTTTCGACAGGTGCGCTTCTCCTCTCTCCACAGTTATTCTATTTAAATGCATATATATACAAATATACCTCAGTGTTGGTTTTCTCAAACGTATTGAGCTTATATTTGGAAGTGTACACAAACGTTCGATATATTCAAAATGGGCGAAAATCTGTATGATAAAGGAAAAAAGGAACATATGCAAAAAAGCAAGGAATGTGAGAACATCTCGTAAATTTCAAGAGAATCAGCATACTACTGAACACAGTACAGTATTCACGAGTACTTCAGCAAGTAAATTGTCAACAAGTAATTTTGACGTTAAACTCGACGATAGCCATTCTTATTGTGTTTTGTCGATTTCCCTCGTTTTCTCAGCGTTGGCGAGTATATTACAATGTAAAACGTGCGGTATAGATGATGAAGATTTACCAAAACTGAAATTCGTGGACTAGTATTTAATATTTAATGACAAAAAGAATACCCAAAACAATGATGAGTGTTACAATAAAACACTTTGGTCTATCGTTCCCAAATATGCGTTTGTGGGACGGGATGTTACGGAATCGGCTGCTAATATTTGATTATTCAAGAAGAAAGAACGAATAATTGGACGTTCTACCTACGATTATGTAAAAAAAGACGAAGAGTGAATTTAGATGGCTAACAAAGCGAATACAACGGCGACGAAGGAAGCTCGCTTGGAAAAGCAAAAAGCTCAGTAAGAGGAACAGCACGAATTTATTGATTCAGGACTCCATTTATATGGAACAGGGATTGCTGATTAACCAATCGTAAGTGTTGAAACTCGATTTTTTTAAAAATATTACATTATAAACAGTAAAAAAAAACTTTAAAGGTTTTCAAATTTTTCTCGAAATGGTGTTTTTTCAAGCTGCCCAGACTTATCCTCCGAAACCACCAAACGGATCTTTTTAATTTTTAGTGAGTTTTGTTTGTTTTGTTCTCTATCGTGATCTCTATCGTATTTTACCAAAAAATTACAGAAAAATTTGAAAATAAATAATTTACAAGGGAAAAAGCGTGATTTTTAAAACAATTTTTTCACAGTTCTGCCATTTTGCTTTGTAAACAATCATTATATTAAAGGTGGTAAGTCACGATGTAAGACACATTCATCTGCAACACGAGATTAAAACACTTTACTAACTAATTTCTATGCACGACACGAGTCATGCACATACGAAGTTCAAACAAATAAATTAATATTGTAAATATATATATGCTGTAAGCTATTGTAGAAAATGCAGACATAGTGCAAGCATATTATTAGCATATTAATTTTAGTTTACCTGGCGTTCCGGCAGTTGGTCGATATTTTTGTTTTGGTTTTTTAAATTCACGACCAAATTAACACTTAACTGACGCAGTCGGAAAACAAATCAAGAAGCAGCCGCGAAGGATAAATCTTGGTTCCGTGAAAAACAAATCAAGAAAAAGCCACAAACCATAACTATTGATCGCGTAAAAAACCAATTTCGAAAAAGGTGCACAAGGATAATTCTTGATTGAGAAAATAATCGGAAATTTCGCGATGCTAATTACAAATTAAAACCCAGAGTGACTGAGTCCGAAAACGGATATCCTGATATGTCACTGAAAACTCTTAGCTGAGACTGGTCAACAGCCCATTAAGTTAAAAGTTAGATAACAGGAAAAAGAAAAGTTTTCTTGTTCGCTCTGCCGATGATAAAACGATTTTTCCATAGTTTTAAGCGCTGCATATGCTATTTTACGACTTTTGTTCGGTCTGACGAAGAAAAGACGATTTTTCATAGTTTCACGCGCCTCGTATGCTTTTTTCCAACTTTTGTTCGTTCTGGCGAAGAAAATGCGATCCGAATTTAGTTCGCCTAGGCGATATTCCACCAAAATGTTTGCTGGGTAAGAACGTGTCAGTTACCTTCTTGATGTAACAATGTAGAGCAAGTAGCACGCTGGCCCTATCAGCAAAATTGGGGAGATATTTAGAGAAATGCTTACGAAATTTGAGAAATGGAATCATATCGTTTATCATGTTCAAACAGTGAAGAAACGCAAGCTGTCTGCCAAAAGATATCGGGAATAGAGTGATCACTGTTCTAATAATTCTTTACTCTCCCTTTCTTCCCACTAGATAAAGCATTCCCGTAAGCTTAAGGCGTCTGTTAGCTTCTCAAAATAAAAGATTAACTGATTCCCATAAGCTTCAGATGTCTGTAAGCAAATAAACATGAGGCTTTGCCTTAAGTATTGTGTCAAACGATTCTAGACCCAACACAACTGTGTCTTCCGGTTGAGACTCTGAGCCTAAGTCGTCTTAAAAACAATTCAAAAATAAGTTCGAAATATTGTCAGTAATTTGACAACTGACTTCAGTCCCATTCCTAAAAGTCCTTACGATTTGCTATCCTTTATTTGTTTTGATGACATTACAAACGATAACGTTTCAGAATGCAATGTCGTTTATAGTAAAGAAAATATTTCAGTCCCTGCAACTCATATTTTTACCGCTGAAAGTAATGTAAATAGTGGAATCGAAAATGATATCGTTTCGAAATTGGCCGAGTAAGTTGCCAAATATTTAAAAAATGATTCGGCACTGAATGAACTGTTAAAACTTCTAGGGCACTTTATTAATTGAAGATGTTCCAAAGGATGCACGTAGTTAGAATAGTACTCCGATTAATGTTACATCTGTTGATGCAGAAGGCTCCATCATCTTTATCGTCAACACCAATTAAAGCCAACCGTAAAGCCAGACCAATGACTAGTTTAAACATACAATATTTCTGAGATGAGCAATAACCGCATTTCATTATGTTATGTTTTAATTCAACTGTCTTATCTTCCTATAATAACTGTCCTATCTGACTCAAATCCTATCAGTTTTTAAATTGTTGTTTTCTATTTTAATGTCAAACGGTTTATTGGTATTGGAAATTAACTACAAATGTGTTTTAAATTAAGACATCAATTAGGAACAAAATGATTAAGTATCAAAACGGAGAAACTGATTTGGAATTGACTTCGCAAAATTTATTTAATATTTTTTAGGGCATTTTGAAGTCAGTTTTCGTATATTTTCTAATGTTTTTTTATTTAATGAGTTTTGAGGCAATATGAACTTTCAGGAAAATAACAACCTGGAAAACTTTTATTTCAGATATTCATGCAAACAAAATAATTGCCGACGATGCGAATTCGCCATATCGCCATTTCAAATAATTTGTACCCCGATAAATTCGACAGAAATCCGAAGTACTACGGCAAATCGAAAACAAATCGCCACGTCGAATTACAAACACATCACCGGGGCAGTTCACTAGTAAATCGCCATGGCGAACCGTTGGCGATACAGCGTTTCGCCTGCCAGGTGACACATTGTTCGCAGGCGATTCGATTTCGGATCACTGCCGGATTCGTGTATTCGAATTCGATGATGATTTGTTTTGTATGCTGCGTTATTACAACACATACAGTTTACAAACCAACTAACAAATACTGTGCACAGCGTTGTCTACTTAAGATCTCGGTAAATTAAAAATACTGCTGGACTTACCGACGGGCTCAGATTAGGTATCAGACCAAAACTTTGTCCAGCAAAACTCTGCATCGCGTTCGCAAAACTGTTCGCAACTGCTGAGAGAATGAAGTATGTCTTCCATGGTGCCGTTTTCTTTGTAAACTTCACTCCTGCCCCAGTAAATGTTTTTGCACATTAAACTTGTAATATATAATTTGCAACGCTCTGCGCCCCCTTCATCCAGGCGAACCAATGTTCAACTCCCTTCCAAGAAACGGTTTCATGTTTCATTCCCATGGAGTGGCAGTTCACTGCCGGTTTCAGTTCGATCAATGTGTCACCAATTATGATAGTTTTGACTTTTTGTTGAGACTCTGAGCCTAAGCCGTCTCAACCTCTCTATCATGAATAAGTGCTCGGAGCGTAGAACCCACTTTCTGTAATGCTAAGGGGATTTCGATTGTAACTGAATCCTTAAAAGAAGCACTTACCTTTGCTATACGGAAATGAATATGTTATGTACCAAGTATGATAACATAATTAATACTTGGTAAACTCTTTTCCTATCATATACAATTTTAAACACAAAAACTATGACTATCAAAAGATGTAACGACATTCGTCGCCAATTTGCCAAATTCATTAGTATTTGTAAGCAGAACTACTTGGAGATAGGAGGTAGAAACGATGGTGTGGTGAGATTTACAACAAAATTCTCTAAAATTTTATATTTAGACACAATTATTCTCATATTTATTGCACTGGAAATTTATTTTCACTCTCATCTAAACGTAGAAAACATTTCATTGAGATATCTCCACTCCTCTACACAAAGCTTGCTTCATTCGCTACAGCTCTTGTTTCGTGTTACCCTTCTAAAGTCTCAACACTTTTAAGGAGTCGCGTTATGGTTTGGATTTTACTTGTGCCATTATTTACCATACATAAGTGGGGGATTACCATACATAAGTGGAGGATCACCAGAAGCCGTGGTCACCGGTCGTTTGTGAGGTGGGCCTCTATGATGGCTTGTTTTGTGCATATGGTGAGTACTGGAACCGTCCGAGCGTGTGAAAACATCTTTGTCTAAGCGTCAAAACGAATTTTCTTACGATCATAGGTAAAGTACCGCTGTCCGGTCTCGGGTAGGTTCCTGAAGAAGCTTGGGTGCGACCAAGTACTGTAGTTTCGCTATTGTTTCAAAGTTGCACCTAAGACAGAGCTCGATGCTGGATCAGATCCTCGAAAATGGACAGTGACTAACAGACCATGTGAATGTGACCATTGAGTTAGTGGTTGCCCCATTTCTCCGGTTCGTAGAATTGATGTTGCGTTCTTCACAACGATCTGCTTGTACGGTTCACCAACGATCACAGATCTTATTCTATATGCTAAAGGAGTAGGCACAGACCATAAAAAGGCTATTGTAATCGTAACCGAAATTCAGGATGTCTTGGTAACCTAGTACAATCAGTCAACCTTTGCGATTGAGAGCATTGGTGTATAGTCCGGTAGCCGTCTGGACGTTTACTATGACAAACAGCCATGCAAATGGGCACCGTAACAGAAAACGAATGCTAACCTGCTTCTTGCTGGCTGTGATGACTGGCTTGATATTGGCTTCATGTAGCACAAGGCTTCCGAAGAGTCACATCGAGTGGATGCCTTGAAATGATGAAGCAAGTGGAGCTGGAACCCACCAAGAACATGCAACATTCTATACATTCTGCTACATCTATTTAAAGTCCTTGGACCCCCTTATAGACTCTCATCGACCACGTTCTTCAACTAGTTAATCTGAATACCAGTTCACCTCGTAAACCGATCGGTGAATCCTTGGTTTTCGCACTGCTGGTTGCACCTCAAACTTACCTGCAAATAGATTGTCAGAAATCGCCTCTTAATTACACGTGATCGGCCCTTCTGCGTTTTCAAATCTTTAATAAACTTGGGTCGTCAAAATTTCTTTTCCCACTTTTTTTAATCTCGCCAGTCCTCTGCTTTGCTTTGCGCGCTTTTAATATGCCTTAGGACCCACTATTCAAATGTATCTCATAACCAAAGCATAATAAAACAGATTTCTACAGCAGATATAAAGGACAGCGATAGTATTTGAATGAAATATGGGTAGGCTATGATTTCATTCAGTATTCAATTATACAGTAACGTACCTCGCTTGTACAATAGCGTATGCAATTTCGACGACGTTTTGACGGGTCAGTTCATCTGTGATGTTCCTATCGATACAGTCGTAGGCTTCATTGCTTGTCCACAAAATATGATACATATCAAACAGTACTTACTAGATCGTGAATAATTGAATAGTAGCCAACCTTCCTGTTTTAAAACTACCTTATTAATACCCCATATTAAATTATCAGCCCACATATTATATTAAGATATAATCATATTATTTGTGTAATGGTGATTTTGAATTCTAAAAGCTTAATACTTTCATTTTCCATACTTAGTTTGTCTTTTTTTTGGGACTGGGATTGAAATAGATCTATCAAAATAGGTAAGCGTGAGTAAAGAAAAACACTAACTATTGAACTTCTTTATTGAAACGAACATCAGACTGCTTTCGAAACCAAGAAAAAGAACAAAATAAAGCCAGTACAGTACAATCAGCAAAAGACAGCAGTAGCCGCAAATAGAAACTGACTTGAACTTCAAATACATAGGGAAAGCAGCACGAAGCCTAAAATATAAATATAAGGAACATGTTTATTATATTAACTTATAAATATAAATAATATTTATTTAGATTTAACAATTAAACAGACTTTAGTTATGCAGTACACCTGAAGAATCCAACGTATGAGCCGAATTTCACGAAAATTCAATAAAGCTAAAACATAATGAAAATAAAATACCAGGGCTTCATACACCCGCATGACTCCCGCTGCATTCCATCGTACACAAATATATTGGCTCACCATGCCACCATGTTTTATAAATTCGACTGAAATCTCATCGATTCTCGTCGATCCCTTTTTCTAGTAATTTCTACAGGAATTCACTTCTTTCACTGATTGCCTTGTAATTTATAGGGGAATTCACTTCTTCCACTGATTGCCTTGTCAAAAAAGAGGTATAAGGTATAAAAACAAGTGTCTAGTGTTTTTCATTTTCCTAATTGCAACATGCAAGTTTTTAAGTTTGCAGCAAAACTTCAAATTTGTATTCACTCAGTGAGTTTCAATTCCTATTCAACAAGTTTCACTTATTAGTACATTGTTATCCATGTGCTAGTGGTGATTCAGTGTTTTGATTGAATTTGTGAAGCGCTCAAGTTAATTTCCCGTAAGTTTTTATGTTAATATGTGGTATTTTTTGATCACGAATATCAATAATAATGGAGTGAAGTTTTTTCATAAAAAAATATCATCAGTTTGGGCCTGCTTTATTTCTGACATTTTTTTAAAAGATTTAGTCATTAGCTATGAAACAAATTCTAAGTGGTTTGTGAAAAATTGCAGCCCTCATACGACTTTCATTTGATTTCAGGATATATTCCCAGATATCACGATGTCCTTTTTTGGTATTTGATTTTCAGTCTCAAAAAGGGTGCTTGGTTTCACCTTATTTTGAAAGAATTGGTGTTGATGTCGTTTCCATAGAAGTTTCAAAAACTTGCAAGTAAAAATCAATGCTGTTTTCCTTAAAATTCAGGAAAAGTATCTCACACAAAAAACGATCCCTCACACAAAAAACGATTTCTGAAAACAAATTGTTCCTGACTACAAGCAAACATTTCAGTTATTGATATTCTTGATCAATCTACTATCAATACTGTATTAACTGAAATAAGCGGGTCAAATTACCACTCAATGGCTTCGTAAATTCAAGTGCAAAAGCCAAAAAACGTCGAATCAATCATCTCCTTTCAATAATGAGTCCATAAGAACTGTAATTAGCAAGCAAAATACAGCTTCGCCACTCGGGTAAAAGGGAATCAGCTACGATCGTTAAAGAGCTTATTTTTGCCAACAAGTACAGCTATAAAACAAACACTGAAAAGTTTAAGCAGCATAAATAATGGTCACCTTTTTTAAGAGCAAGCACTGGCGTTTATGTTTGATGCGAATATGTCATCACACGGCATATACAAAATAGTTTAACAAAAAATGTATCAACTAACACCTAGAAAGTAAAATCGCCAAAATGATTATGTTACCCCAATGAAATAAATTATGTGACCGAATCACTGACTGAAGTTCTGTAATGGATCAAACTTATTTTATAATGCAAGGCCTAACGAGATCTTGTAAACGATAAATTATATAAAAAGCCTGAATATTATTATTGAATCGGAAAAGTAGAAACAAATGTTATAAACAAAGATTTTCTCAAACGAAAGCTAGTGATGAAAATTTGCATGTTATTTCATTGATAATATTCAGATGTCTTTAGTGAACATAAAATAGTCACTGAGGTTGGTAACATAGTCTGTTACCTACTATAATCTAGTACCTACTATAATTATAGTATTTGATAAGCACCTGTTGGTAAACCTTGCACTGATATTCTGTATGTTAGACGGAAAAATTAGCTATGCAGATTTTCATGTAAATTCACACAAACTACTTGTGTGCTACTTAGCAGTGAGCGATGAGCTTACTTAACACAAAAATTTTAGAAGTAAATTTTATTCACTAAATTTTAAATTTTATTCAGTAAATTTTAGTCGCCTCTGCATTCTTTGGTAAGATTATTTGAGTATCTTCTCTATTATTTTTGTAATGCATTAAATTGGTAAAATATATATCTGATACCTTTAGAACATATTTTTAATTTTATTTCATTACAAAATAAAACCCGGAAGTAAAGGAAATAATTTCTTTCTGCTGGATTCAGAAAATATCACACTGCGCGTTAGTAGGATAGAGGTGTTTTAGGGGTTCTGTCTCATTAACCCTGGAGTACTCGCGTGGTTAACAGTTACATGAACGGTCGCATGGTTGACCAGTGTCACCCACATAATTATTTTGTTTTTGGGATCCTAAAATTTAATTACTTACATAGTTATTAATCTTTATGCCTTGCTTTAATGTTGGAAAAGGATTACAAATAAAAGCAATCTTGAAATAAATTGAAAAACATATTTTAAAATCAAACATAAGCATTTTTGGGTAAAAATTAAAGTCTCAAATTTAGTATAACAGCAAACACATTTTTAACTCTGGGTGGCTTGGGTCCGCCGGGCCTTGCTTTGTGGGTCTCGAGGACGCGTTTCGGCTGCATACAGCCATCTTCAGCTCGTTCTGGTGTCTTTGTCGCGGTATCCATCTTTTTATATGTGAAACTTTTATCGGAGGGGTAGGTCTGGTTAATTAGGTGTTAACGAGGGTCATTAAGTTTGGGGTTTTTCAGGATCGTGGGATTATCGTTGTCGGGTTCGTCGCGTTTTCTTTTTTTGACAAGGATTGGGTCGAGGACTGAAAATATTGTGTCGGAGTTGGTCATTATTTGTTCGTTGATAGTATTTCCGTGGGTTTTTTTGTGTTTGTAGATCTCTAATTTCTTTAGTACGTCAAGTCTAAGTCCCTTCTTTTGTTTGTGTAGTAGCGTCATTGAGTTTGCCATGGTATCGGGTTCGTGTGTGTGATTCTATAGGTGTGTTGCGTAGTTGGAGTCTGCTTTGTTATGTGTAAACGAACGTATGTGCTCCTTATATCTAGTTGTTAGTTTCCGTGTCGTTTTTCCTATGTAAACCATGTCGCAGTCCCTGCATGTTAGTTTGTATATGCCGCGGTTGTTGTATGTTGGTGTGCTGTTGGGCTTCGGTCGCACACCAACATACAACAACAGCGGCATATACAAACTAACATGCAGGGACTGCGAAATGGTTTACATAGGAAAAACGACACGGAAACTAACAACTAGATATAAGGAGCACATACGTTCGTTTACACATAACAAAGCAGACTCCAACTACGCAACACACCTACAGAATCACACACACGAACCCGATACCATGGCAAACTCAATGACGCTACTACACAAACAAAAGAAGGGACTTAGATTTGACGTACTGGAGAAATTAGAGATCTACAAACACAAAAAAACCCACGGAAATATTATCAACGAACAAATAATGACCAACTCCGACACAATATTTTCAGTCCTCGACCCAATCCTTGTCAAAAAAAGAAAACGCGACGAACCCGACAACGATAATCCCACGATCCTGAAAAGACCCAAACTTAATGACCCTCGTTAACACGTAATTAACCAGACCTACCCCTCCGATAAAAGTTTCACATATAAAAAGATGGATATCGCGACAAAGACACCAGAACGAGCTGAAGATGGCTGTATGCAGCCGAAACGCGTCCTCCAGACCCACAAAGCAAGGCCCGGCGGACCCAAGCCACCCAGAGTTAATTTTGGCCTGCGGCAACACCAAAACGAACTTCAACATTTTTAACTGTTATGAATATCATAATTTATTACAAAATACTTATATTTTAAAAACAATTTTGGCAAACCTTTTTCAAATGATCGTTGCACATCCACTTTTCACATTTATCACACCATTTCCTTGTGGTTTTATCTCTTTATCGCCGACAGTCATGGCAACGTCCTCTAGCACTTTCTCTTCCTTTTGTTGATGCTAGCTCCTGTATTGAAGTACCAAGAAGAATACATGCGCGGCGCCTCAATTCAATGGGTAGTTGCAGTATTGTTGACCAATATTAAATTTGAGGTTTAATCATTCCCCATGCCAAATTTTGTAAAAATATACTTCTGCTCACATTTTTTTCGAATTTGATTTATAAATTCAATGTGCATTGATCGCTGAAGTATTCAATAGATTGAAAAACACAACCATTGGCCATCGACGAGTATTTCTTGCCACATTATACCTCGCTATCAGTTGGTCAAGTAAATCAACACCAATTTTGGTGTGGTTATAAAATGTGACAATTTCAGGCATTGACAACTCACCTGTTTCCTCATCGATATGATTATCATGGTGCAAAGTTGAAATCAGGAGAACTGCCCGATTTCTTTTTGACAGTAAGAGACTAGTGTGCGGTCTTCTTAAAATCTAAACATTGATGAATACACAGAACGTTGTTTGGCTGGCTGAAATTCCTTGGGGATTTCAGTTTTGTTTATCTTGAGGGTGCCAACATATGTGAGGTCTTTACTAACAATTTTTTCGCCAACAGAATACTGCTGAACCAATTGTCTGCTGTTATATTTCAAGGGATCCTTTTACCGGTTCCAACAATCTCAGTACCACCTCCATTGGAGAATTACTCAACCGGTATGGACCCTCCGGCTAAACAAGTACATATGTTTGTATGTTGAACGTGTATACCATTTTAGCATCTACTAGTGCAAATGTTTTGATGCCATATTTAGCTGGCTTATTCGGAATGTAGCGCCTGAATGGGCAGTTACTTCGGAAAGCTAATAACTGCTCGTCAATGGTGAGGTATTCACTGGGAATGAAGTATTTGGGGAAGTTATTATTTATAATCTCAAACACCTCTCTGATTGGAGCAAATTTATTAATTCTTTCTATGCGAAGCTCTATCATGCAGATTATTGAATGGTAAACATCTCAGCAGAAAAGCAAATCTTTGCCTACTCATTGCAAGATAACATGACTCCATGCCATTCCCCTTGGAATTGTCCCACAATTTTTGAACATTAGTCCTGGACATTCCGTAACTCCCTATCAAATATAAGAGACCAAATAAAGCTAGAAGTTTAACTTCATCTGTTGACCTGACATCTCTATCTCGTGAATATATTTTTTTCAAATTATTTATGTAAATATTTGTTGAATTCACAATTAGCCCTTATATACTGCTATCTAAAAGAAGGTCAAGTAACTCGACTTCAGAATTTATCTTGGAGGCTATTCCTTTTGAACCAGGGAGGTGCGTTATGATATTTTCATAGCGGGTTTTAACGTTTTTTTTAGGTAAATACGTCAACCATTTTGTTTTGCCATCTTTCCCGAGGTAAAATGAACATTGTGGCTCACCCTCGTAATCATCGTCTTCATTAGCTGACTGCTCGGAATTGGTATTTTGATCACTCTCACTTAGATGATCAATCTTGCCTGAATCTGATTCTTCGGGATCACTTTCTTCCCTTCATCCGATAATTCTTTGAGCCACTGCTGCCAAATTTTAGGATCTGATGAGTACTCAATTTTTCTTTTCTTATTTTGTGACATGATCTATGTGAAAATAAAAAATAAAAATGAAATATGGTTTAGGTACTTATTATTTTTATTGGAAGGAAAAAAAAATTAAAAAGATTATAAATAACGAATTGGTAAATATCTATCTCATGAAAAAAATTATTTAAGGAAAAATTACTTACCAATAAAATAACTTAAAAGGTCGCGTGGCGGACACTCGTCAACCAAAGTAGTAGGGGTGGTATATCTTTCGTAGTTGAAGGATAAACTGAACGGCAAGGCTGTTGATCCCAACAATAGAGTCTCTTTGAAAGATACTGGAGGGAATGGAATGATGGGGGGTTGTGGAGAGGGAGCAACCCTTAAATAATGGTAGGTGGGTGACAACTGTCAACCGTGCGACTACTCCAGGGTTAATCCTGCTGTCATCAGAGACGATGCTCACATTCCTTTTGTTGCATTATGGGGTGCTAGACTAGTATCCATGCCTATTCCATTTCACTTCTCTACAAGCTCGTCTAGTATTGCTACCTACTATTTTTATCAATTATTCTTGTTTTGTTTCCAGAAGTTATTTCAGTTCATTTTATTTACTACTCGCTGGGAATTTTTTGCCATTCTTCTTCGTACTGGTACTTCTTTAACGCAATTGATACACGATTCATTTTTGCTCTTAAATGCATCTTGATTTTCATCGGAGGACACATTATTTCGCTTGCGGAGGAGAAAAAATTCTTTTATGTCTTCTTTAACTTATTTGATGAATGACTTCACTGCCATCCATATTTCTTTACTAATTTCTCTATCCATGCTTGGGATAGGAGTTAAATTGGTTTCAACTCATCGAAGTTTTCAGCAGCTGACGGCATTCATAACTTCTCAGTGCCGAACTTGTGTAATGGGTATTAAAAGATTGATTTTAACAAATGGTAGTTTGAGTCAAATCTCGCTCTTTGCTCTGCGTCGATGTGGGATGATCATTATTGTCTGCGATAAACTAGGATTAGTTGATATAGATAGATTTTCTTACGGGTATCAGCGTCTCTTCAAATAACACAAATTCTTTCTGCCCAAAAAATTGTATCCTGCAGGGAAGAATATCGCAAAGAGTTATGTGGATTTTGATTGATAGGACTTTCATACACATCAGCAGATCGATTATCAAATTATTCCAGAAATCTGGAAATAGGTACGCCACTTAGGTTACCAACTAGGTCTGAATCTGCTTGACCTCTCTTTATTCCCTAAATTGAAAGAACCCTTTAGGGATACACTGAAAAAACAATGAGAAAGAGTTCCCTACATATTCGACAGTATGGACATTTAAAATACTAGGTAAACCTTTACTCCAGTGCTAGCAAGTGGTAATCGACAAGAAGGGAGCAAGCCCTGAACACCTGTATTTATAGTGAAAGTTTTTATCTTCTGAATATTCTATAAATATTTTATATAAAAATATACTAAAAATTTTGGGCTGAATGGATCATTACGGAGGCAAACGCCACATAGACTGAAAAATTGCACTCATAAATAATTAATGCTTTTATCATGAAATTTACAATTACAAACTTACTATAAGAAACATGGAAAATCCTCTAGAAAATGTCCGAAAATATTTCGGGTGTATTATAAGGGTGTCCAATGCGCACTGTTCCATCTGGTTGAGGGTACCTTTTTTAACTGAATGAAGTGCGTTGTTAAGAACGCTTACGTTCTTAAGCAGTTGAGATTCATAGCTCGGAATACCTTCGACCACACCCTCTACATTTGTTCAAATTGTCGACAGCAAAGTATTTCTCGAACTTACTTCAAAATTCTCAAATGAGTGGCGTGGATTTAATGTTGAAGCGTGAACACATATTCATCCTCTTTTTAAGATTTAAAAAAAAAATACTTCAGTAGTTCAGTATTACAGTATTTCATTTAGTAGGTATTTAAAAAATTAAACAAGTTGCCTCGAATTTTCTTAGTTATGTGCAGCAAAAGCTTATTCGTTAAATAGATGTTCGAGGTCAAACATCCCTAATTATCTTTAAATAACGAGGTTTTTCAATTAATGCAACTCCATAGCGGGAAATCATAGAAAAATATGATTAATATCTTTATGTTAGAAGAGAAATCACGCTGTAAAGACAATTTAAAAAACGGTAAAAATTTTTAAATCGAGCAACTAGAGAAGATGCATCACTGTGTCATCTACCGACTACTGGATTGTCAGCGAAAGTTTAGTAGTAGTTGTGAAAAGCTAGAAAAAAGAATATATCAATATATATATCAATAATATATCATATCATATCAATAATTTTTGGTATATCAATAATTTTGACAAAGGAAAAAAATTTCAAAATCGTTAGTGGATAGTATACGAGATGTTCAAACCAAGCATGGTGCAGCCAAGGCACAGAAAAGTATATAGTGTCTGATATCAAAATGAAAACACTTAAAATAAGGCAAATATTTGATAGCGCATTCGCATTTTAGAAACAGTGAGAAAATTGAGGCATGATTGTGAAAAACACTTGGTGTGTCTTCAACTGCAGAGTAAGTAAAGGAGAAGATTGAAAAATGATAAAAATACCCGTTAAGAAAATATAGTTAAAAACAATTTAAAAAATAATCCTGACAACAATTCAAAACATGAAGAACAAAAAGATAAGTTTTTAAGTAATGTAAGACTATTTCAATCAATAAATTCATCACTCTAATCAAAAATTATAGTAGTATATAGTAGTCTGAATTATTATAGTATTCTCACACACTTGCTAATAGCAGCAAATGGTTTCCATTGAATTTTTTTTACTAATTTTACTTACTAAAACAAACCAAAGCGTACAGTATACGTCAAGCAGAGTTGATTTAGAAAAAAAAATCAGAGGTTGCATTCAATTATTCTAATCTGATCAGTTTGTCCATTGAATCGGACCTTCTAATTAGTGCAATTCAGGTGTGCGGCTCCGAAGCAGAAGTTAAAGAGCTTAAAGTAATAATGCTTATTTGTTTTCTGTTATAAAATATTCACAACAATAGATTTTATTCAAGGATTCTGAACTGAAAATTTTTAATTCTTGAAAGTCTTAGAACTAAAAATAGAAATTTAGTCATAATCCAAGATGATGTATAAATTAAGAATACAATAATTAAGACAAATTGAATTAATTTTAAACCTCTTCTTATTCCATAGATGGAGCGTGATGATGCTGTTACTGAAGTGGAGATTCTCAAAGAAAAGCTTGATAAAGCTTTATACGCGAGTCAAAAATTAATAGAAGAAAAGGATTCATTTAATAAAGAGTTCGACAAAATGCTTGAAAAATATGATCGTGCTCAAAATGAAATATATAGATTGCAGTCCCGTTGTGATACTGCTGAGGCCGACCGTTCGAGGCTGGAAGTAGAAGCAGAGAGGTCTGCTTTAGTAGCTGCAAAAGCTCGTGAGGATCTTCGAAAACTGCAAGAGGAGGCAAGTCGTTTGCAAGAAGCCTGTGATCGCGCAGGTACACAACTGAACCGTGCTAAAGAAGTTGATGAGAAAAATAGAAACGAACTTGAGCTAACCCGCGATAAGTTAGATAAGGCTCAAACTGAACTGAGGAAAACTCAAACTGAAAAGGAAAACATTCAGAATGAAATACAGCGGCTTTCTTTCGAACAGGATCGTTTGAAGTCAGCAAATAATAAGTTGAATGCTGTTTTGGATTCTACTAAAGAAGAGTCATTGCGACTAAGCATAGAGTATGAAAAACTACGTGAGCGATATGAGAAAGACCAGGTGGATTTGAGGAGGTTTCAAGATAATGAATCCTACTTACGGGAAAGTAGGAGGTACAAAGAAGAAAATGAAAGGTTAAGAGAGAGATTAGATGAATTGAGTCTTGAGAATGAGACATTACGTCAAAAATATCTATGTGAGAAAGATTCTTACGAAAAACTAAAGGAAAAATATGAAATTCACGAACGAGACATGCAAAATCTTGAAGCAAAACTACATGAAACATCACTTCAGTTAGATTTATCTAGATCAGATGTCGAAAAACACGTCAATCAGCATGAAAAGCAGCAAAAAGAATTAGAGCGCGCTTATATTGAATGTGAAAAATTACGTGATAAGTATGAGAAATTGATCAGAGAGTTCGAACGTTCTCGACAAAATACGACACAAATCAGCCCAAACATAACTAGTCCGAACGAAAAAAATGATACTGAGAGGCTTCGCGAACGGCTTGATAAAGCTATACAATCACGTGATGCTACTGAATTCGAAGCCGGTAGACTTGCAAAAGAATTGGAGAGGGCTCAATCACATCTCTCTAAGCAGCAGGAGGTAAATGAAGCTACACGTATTGAGTTTGAGAGAATGTCTGCTGAGTTGGTCCGCGCACAAGACAAACTAGAAAGATCGGAAAATGAAATCGAAACTCTGCGTAAATCAGCTGCTAATATGGAAATGAGTTCATTTGAAATGATAGACTTACGAAAGAAATTAAAAATGTTGGAGCAAGATAAGGACGTTCTAAATTCAGAACGTGATCAACTCATAACACAGTTAGAAAAAAGTCAAAACATGCTTGTCACTTTTCAAAGTGACTTAGAAAGTGCGGAAAAAGAGTTGCACTTACTGCGGGAAGAAAATCGACGTTTAAAACGAGATCAAAATAGCCAGCAAGACTTTAATGATGCGCAGCAATTACGTGTTGAAAACCAAATGATGAAACAATTACTGATTGATACAGAACGGAAATGTAAGGAATTTGAATACTGGCAACACATAGCAGAAGAAGAAAAACATCGAGCAACTCAGGCTGAAAAACTAAGTTCTGATATGCAGACAAAGATACAAGTAACTATTTAATACTTTCTACACATTGATCACAATTTGAGCATTACAGATTTTGGAAAAACAAGTCCAGCAACAAAAAGCTCAAATCATAAGTTTGCAGAACCAGGTGCAAGTAGAGGTTGCTTTTGATAATAAAGAAAAGTATCAAAAAGAAATTGACGATTTTCGTAAAGAGTTACAAAACTCAAACGTCGAAAAAAAACGCCTGCAGGCACAGCTCGAAATGTTAGTTCATGAACTGGAGAAAACTCAGGTAAGATATAGCAGTTTTGTTTCTATTTGCGCTATTTGGGCTTGCAAAACATAAATATTAGAAGCGGTATAGCTTCTTAAATGAAGGTACGTAACGCAATCACATTTGCCGAATAATCAGCGTTTAACGTTCATACAAAGATTTCTATCCATAAGCATCCCAAATGAAGTTATTATATAACATTATATGTAAAGTTCAGAAGCTTCTAAAGCATTAACTTTTAACACTGGAAAGGTAATCATATATAGTTGTACGGAAAAGATAATCATGCGTAAATTTCACGCATAAGTTTCAATTGTCTGCTGTGTACGATTTTCTTTACTGATGTGAATAAACTAATTGAGTTCTTATATTTGAATACAAATAAAAAAAACCCATGATAATTAGTGAATATATTTTTATTCATTGACAAACAAAACATGAAATTTCTAAACTCTTACTAAAAGTAACAAAACTTAACTCCAGCTTAATATTTCATCAAAAAATAATTTTTCTTTTTCTAAATATCCCACTTGTTTACTTTAATAGTAAACATTAAAAGTATCTGAAGAGCGTATATAGGTATAAAAATCATCTACACACAATTTTGATACACATCAATGTTGTGTTTACGATTTATCACATTTCGACACTTTTTGCGGGATGCGCTTTTTTTTGGGTAGGGCGGTGAAGGCTATTTACGCCCCGAGTGTCGGACTCCCAGTGGACCTACTGGACTACCGACTAAACACCTCCCCTGTCAACCGGAGAGCCTAGCCTGGAACCGTTTGACTCATTACTTCGGGCTAGGCCTCCCAATTTTACGCCTTTTGGCGCCTTCGGGTTACAGGGATTCCTTCTCCAGTTGGATGGAAAAGAGGAGGAGGATTGCTAGAGAAGGAAACCCTGCACCCTCGACGCCTCCAGCCGATCAACTATGCGTTTTTTCGTTATTAAGATTATCCGAGCGTAATGTGCCACTTGATCCCATTTGTCAAATTATTTCAGCATCTCTTCGACTAGCCTATCTGGGTGGACCTCTCCTACTTTTTCGGCAAGATCACCGTGCTCTTTGTCCCATCTTATGCATGAAAAGAAAGTATGACAGGCGTCATCCTTCACACCAATGCAGAATATGCAATCTGGAGACCGTGACTTACCTATCTTATGCAGGTAAGACTGAAAACAACCGTGTCCACTCAGTAGCTGGGTCAGGTAGAAATCAGTCTCACCATGCGTTCGGCTGAGCCACGATCTCAAGTCTTTGATGAGCCGATTGGTCCATCTTCCTTTTAGTTCACGTTCCCATGATTGTTGCCATTCGTCGAGAGTGCATCGTCTTTCATCGCGAGCAACTTTTTCTTTATTACCCTCGTGCCTTCGGAGGTAGACTTTATTGCGCTCTCTAGCAAGGAGAGCGATTGGTATCACCCCTGAAATTACCAACACCGCTGACTCAGAGACTGTACGGTATGCTGATGCAATCCACAGTGCTCCTCGTCTCTGCACCTGTGCCAGCCGTTTTCGGTGCAGTTCCTTGTTGAGAGCTTCACTCCATATCTCTGCTCGATAAAGAAGCGTAGATTGCACTACACTCATTAGCAGACGCCTTTTTGTTGGACTTGGTCCCCCATGATTGGTCATAAGTCGACTAATTGCCGAGACCCCTGCTGCGGCCTTGTTTGTCGTTGCCTTAACTTGCTCCGAGAAACTCAGTTTAGAGTCTATCAGCAAGCCCAGATACTTGACTGATAGTTTCGACTCTACTAATGCGTCCCCGACTCGGACCATTCTTACTCTGGGGATGCTCTTCTTGGTCAGGATGACCACTTCGGTTTTCTCTAACGCAAGGTTAAACCCGTGAGTGGTCATCCATCTCCTCACCCGGCGCATTAGTACATTCAGCCTTAATTGCGCTTGATCGACCGTGCACCCAGCCACTAGTGCCGCAACGTCATCTGCATAGCCGATCAGTCGCGACTCTTCCGGCAGTTCAAGTCTGAGCAGTCCGTCGTAGGAGACGTTCCACAAGTCCGGACCGAGGATGGAGCCTTGAGCCGCACCTAATGTGACTAGCATACTCCGATAACCTTGCACCGTGTTGTAGATCAGGCTGCGATCCTTCAGGTAGTTTCGGACTATCCGCATCAGATTTTCTGGAACTTGGAAAGAGTTTTCCAGGGCTTGCAGAATATCCGTCCATCTAGCGGAGTTGAAAGCATTCTTTATGTCCAGCGTCACTAGAAGGACTACCCGACGGTTGGATCGACTGCGTGTCTCCGCCTGTTGGACCGCACTTACAACTTCCGCGACTGCATCTATAGTGGAACGTCCCGTTCTGAAACCATACTGCCTTGGAGCAAGATCCCCACTGGCGCAGATAATGTTAGCGAGTCTTCTCTTTATCAGTTTCTCGAGCACTTTCCCGGCCGTGTCTAGCATGCATAACGGTCGGTATGCTGACGGCGACTCGGGATTTCCCTTCCCCTTGCTGATCAGCACGAGCCTTGCCGTCTTCCAACGCTCAGGCAAACGCCTTCCCGCAAACAGGCACTAAACGTACTGAGCAGCAAGTCAGGACAAGTGTGATTGTGTGGTTGCAGTACCTCGGCTGGAATATCGTCTGGGCCCGGAGCCTTCTTCGCCTTCATGGAGAGAACTGCTAGTTCCAGTTCGTTTCTCGTGAAGCGTGGACAGTCTGATGTTGTTTCCCAGTTGGTGGCATCAACGCGGACGGGATGTTGGGGAAAAGTGCCCGTACTATCTCGTCCATCATGTCCGCTTCAAGTACGCAGGGGGCCCGTAGAGCACCGAGCTTCCGCATAACTAGTTTATAGCCCAAGCCCCACGGGTCCCTGTTCACGTCTTCGACGAGGTTCTGCCAGTAACTGGCCTTACTCCTGTTAATCAGTTTGCGAAGGCATTTTCTGGCCGACCGATATACTGTCATTCTGATGCATGCCTCGTCCTGGCTTCGCGCTCGTTGAGCTTCTCGCCGGAGTTTGTGACACTCCCCTCGTTGCTCAGCTATTTCAGTGGACCACCAGTACACTGGAGGCTTTCCGTGTCTAGGTCTCCGGCGGGGCATAGATGACTTACAAGCGGAGATGATGGTACTCATTGTGGAGTTCACCATGTCTTCAGCAGTCAGTTCTCTGCTGCCCGGCGATGAGCCAAGCGGTGATAAGCATGTCATGAGCATGTCGACAAACTTCTCCACGTCCATCCTCTCAGTATTCTACACGAAGGCGGAGCGCTGAGTGTCTGGGAGCTTAGGATCGTTATCGCGGATCTCGAATGCTATGTACTGATGATCACTGGCCGAAGAGTCCTCTAGAACTCTTCAATTGTGTGTCATAGAGGAGAGGGACTCCGAGGCGAATGTTACGTCCGGGATGGTGCCCACGCAGCCCAAGTGGCGGAAAATGGGAGTGTTACCAGTGTTCACCACGGCTAGCCCTACTCTGGCTGCCATCTCCAGGATTCGATTCCCCTTGGATCTGATTTAGGCATGCCCCATTCAATGTCCTTGGCGTTAAAGTCTCCCCCGATAAGAACATGACCTTCTGTGCTCAAGACGGTGTCCTCAAAAAGTGTTGAGCTTCGCCTGGAAAGATGTTATTGGTTCGTTCGGTGTCCAGTACACACTAAAGAATGTTATTCCTGGGCAACGGACCCACACGAAACCATCTTTTCACCCATGGCCCCGAACTCTCAGTTATGTGCTGTTTCGAACGCATATGGCACACGTACCAGATTCATCAGGGTACCATGCTGATGAATTTTTATCTCGGTGTTGTTCGCTAAGCAGCAAAAGATCGGCTTTTATATCCCTCGCGAATTGGTCAAGCAGGTCTTGGGTGTTTGAGCTCCGATGTAAGTTTATCTGTAGGACACGGGTCATTGCAGAGCTGCTTTGGCTTTGGTTAGGGCTTCTTTGAATACCCGGTACTTCCCTGTCCCTGGAATATGTCTCAGGTCATCAGGTCTGGGATCAGCGTTCTCGCAGAGGATACAGTGCGCCTCTCCCGTGCATTCTGTTCTTTTATGTCCTGCGTTGCCGCATTTATAGCACAAGGAGCTCCTATCAGGCCCTTTGCAGCCTTGTGCTGTATGACCGTAGCTTGGGCATTTGAAACAGCGGAGAGGAACTGCTCTTCGCCGTATTCTGCAGACCACCCAACCTATTTTTATTTTACCCATGCAGAGGAGTTTTTCGGCATGTTTCTCGGTTTAGTCGACTATGGCCATGCGCTGCCCTCTATTATTTTCAGGGGTTAGTCGTAATTTGATCCCAGTTAATTCGGGTGAAACCCTTTTGAGGCACTCTTCCACCTCCGTCTTGTCCGTAACGCAGTCAATGTCCCTGATTTCGAGGATGGCCCTAATTTCGAGCTACTGTTGCCTTTTCCCCTAGAGCCTTTTTGACTGCATCCCGGAATGAGTCGTTATTTGTTGTCTGAGGTCCAAATTCTAAAAGGAGGCCACCAGATTTGGTTGGTCGGACGGTTCTGATGGCAGTTTGAGTATCATTGGATCTTACAGCTCCCTTGATTTCCCGCAAAACGTCTGCGTAAGTTCTCCCATCCGTCGGTTTGACCAGCAGTGCATGCCTTAGAGTTTTGCGGCGTGGCATGCTTCGTGCTTCTTGTTTCTTGTTTGGTGTCTTTTTTCCCCGGAAGGAGCTTATCGTTGGTGACTTTTTCAAGGAGGAGCCTTCTGGACGCTTTTTTCGTGGCCTTGGTTGACACCACCTGAAATCCATCTTTCGACGTAATCTGTCTGTTCACTGCTTCGTCCTTCCTCCTTTTGTCTCGGTCGCCTTAGATTGGGCTACTGGCAACTCTTTTGGTAGCGCTATGCGCAGGAATAATTTGCGTCTGTGGTGCCCGATACGGTCTAAGAGCTCTTCAAGCTCTAAAATACCGTCCCTAATGTCTTTGCTTATGTTTTTCTGGGTATTGCAGGAAGCTTTGATCTTTTAAACTATGTTTCCTGCCTTACGCATGAGACGCTCTTCTTCGTGCCGATCCAATACAATGAGATTGTCCTGCGCCTGGTTTTGAGGCGGGTTTTTTTTGTTTGCGTTAGGATCTAGAGCTCTGATGGCATCAGGAGTAGTGTCAGTGGCAGCATCGCGTCGAATCATGATCTGAATGTCATTGGTGGTTTCTCCCTCCGTGTGTTTCCCAGGTATTAGTTGTTCATGTTTTTCCCCTAGTGTTACTGGACGTTTTTTTGTTTTTTTTGCTGCGTTCGAATGCCGCCGGTATTTCTGGTTGGTAGAGGCTTTCTGCCTTTTTGTGTACGTTCGTCCGTTTGTCGTCTGGGTTTGGTTGTTTGCTCGATGTTTTTGATTTTGTTTCGGTTGGTATTCATTTGTAAGGCATCATGCTAAAAGGGCCCCCCTTCGGAGCCGCTATCTCCACTCGTATGTGTAGTCGCCTTAATGGTCCCATGGGTGTCTGTGCAAAGCAGGGAGGTCATGCAAGGTTCGGCACCAGCCCTTATGGAGACAGGTGCTCAGAGCCAGACCAGCGCTAATCGGGAGTTCGTCTCAACCGAACGTACACCACCAACTTAATGGTGCGAGCTTCGAACGTACTCCGAGGCCTGCCAAGGTTTAACCGGGACGGAGACGGTACGATACTTATATTGGAGCCGTTCGCGCGCGAGTTTCACCTCGGTGGTACTTGGTCCAAAATATCGTGTCCGCCAGCCCAAGGAATTCGTTGGTCGGTTCGTTTTTCCAGAGTCGTTTTCCGCTGGAGAGGGCTTGCAGTCACCTCCAGGTCCTCAGGTACGTAGGGGCGACACTCCTCAAAGAATACTGCCTTCTGGGAGTACTTCTGTTGACCAGCATTCCCTCTGCGGGTCCAGTTGCCTTGCGCCTTATTTGATAAGGACAAAAATACCTTTCTTGGTTCAGGTTCCTCTACAATATCTATCGATGAACCGGGAGTATCTTTTGACAAAGTTTGGCATATATTTTTGCCCAGATATCTTTTTAAAGTTGGCGCCTGTAATCTCGTATCCATAAACGGCGATGAAAGTTCCATGATCAGCTTCTTTATAAAAGTTTTTCGATTTAAGGGCTTCTCAACTTTGCTGCTGATGTTATGGCTGTATATATTATAAGCATTTTCGCATGCAACATTGATCATTCCGTAAAACACAGCCATGTGCCATCTATTAGTCTTCCTACTGCAAGACATAAGTGCGCACATTTTACCTAGTGTGTCAACTCCACCCTTAGTTTGATTATAATATATAATCATCTCCGGTTGCTGGAAACTTCGTCAATCAAAGCATCTTCATCGCAAGATGATAGCAAGTAGACCAGTTTATTTGCCATAGGTTTATAGGATACCAGAGTAAGGGGCCCATCAAAACAAAACATTGATGTTCCCACTGGTCTAGAGCGGCTGTTTTTCATTTCTATCTCGGGCTTATTCGACCGCACAGTTTCCACCATTGTCAACTTATATGGCTCCTGAAGCATTTTTTTGCCAACGGAATGGATGTAAACCAGTTGTCATATGTAATATTACGACGACTGCCATGTAGGGGCCTCGACAACTCTTTGACAAAATATTCTCCGAGAGGTACGCCGCTTGCCTGAGTTCGTCTTCCCAAATAAGGTATTGCATTTTCCATGTATTTTGTGCCAATATCACACAACATCAACATTTTAATGCCATAATTACTCGGCTTGCTGGGTATATATATTTTGAATGGACACCGACCTCGAAATCCAAGCAACTGCTCATCAACTGTTAAGTGAGCTCCCGGAGTATAACTGCTTACACAATGTCATCTTCACTTATGTGGTCTTGAATTTCACTATCAGTATCACTGAACTGACTATCACCGTCCCTCTCTTACAGACCAGCCAGGATTTCATCGTCTCGTAAACCTGTGCTGGCCATAATAACTGAGTGCAATCACAAAATAAAATTAAAAAATAAAATTAACCCATAAAATTATTATTATGAAATTAAACTTGTCTTCTGGAAGGCTTTAAAATATTTATTTCACAGCGTCTAAATCCTCGCTGACTAATTACAAACATTGTTGGCTATTTATATTTTGCTTATCCTATAATTTCTATTATATGTATATTGGGGTTTCACCATATTCCTGAAATCAGCAATGAA